>JANFOE010000264.1:0-600000 GCA_025667525.1 Glebionis coronaria
CGAAGAAATTAAAAGACGAGTTGAATTTAATCGACGAAAAATCCCGAATCAGAATCGAAAACGTCAACTTTTCTGAAAAGACGAGAAGACAAGAAGAACGGGAGAAAGCCCACTCACCAACCAAAGGGGACACCTATATAAAGGGATCCCCTCACACTTTCCATCCAGTTTTTTGGAGTTTTTTCTCTCCCCTCTTTTTCTCCCCTTTCTGTTTCGTAGATATCACCAACACCACTAGGGTGTTTGGTGATTTTGATCTTTGATTTTCAATCTTGTAATTTCATTCTTGTTTTGTGATTGTTAAAACATTAATCATCAATACAAGTTCTTGTTTAATCTTTCCATTTCATTTTGTTCATCATCATCTTTCATTTCAAGTTCTTAAGTTCTTATTTGATTGATTTAATCTTTAAAAGTTGTTGGGATTTAAGTTTTTATTGATGGGATTTGTTGTTATTGGTTAGTATATCATTTGTGTTTAGTTTTATTTAAGTTTTGGTGAAAAACTTGGTGAATTTTTGGCTTAAAATCGATCTCCCTGTTTTTTCGGTTAAGTTTCTGTTCTTGAGTGTTCCCAGGTTCCGGATGAACAAATCTTCCGGATGAACACCAAAGTTCCGGATGAACACAAAAGTTCCGAGTCAGTTAGAAAGTTCTGAATGAGCTGAAAGTTCCGGATGAACAAATCTTCCGAATGAACTGAAAGTTCCGAATGAGTTTAAAGTTCCGAATGAATGTGTTTTTGAAAAGTTCCGAATAAACTTCCTTTAAAATCTTCCGAATAAACTTCCGCATGAACAAAAGTTCCGGATGAATGTCATTTTGAAAAGTTCCGAATCAGTTAAAAGTTCCGAATAAACTTCCGACCCAAAGTTCCGGATAAAGTTCCGGATCAATCTTCCGAGTGAACTTCCGAACGAAAAGTTCCGGGTGAACTTCCGAACTAACTTCCGAATCAAAGTTCCGAATGAAGGATTTTTCAAAGTTCCGAGTGAAGACTTCCGGGTGAAAAGTTCCGGATCAATAGTTCCGAATCAAGGTTAAACTTCCGAATCAAATTTCTTTTATTCTTACTTACTGTTTCTTTTTGTGTCTGTCATACTATTTCTCATTGTTTCTTATTCTAAGTTTAATTTTAATTCCAATTTATTAATTGTTATTAATTGTTATTAATTTAATTGCTTTTAAATTTAAGTTTACATCTTAGAGCATTTAACATTTAGTAGATAGAAAACCACTCCCTTTTTTTGTAACCAAGAACAATCATTCCACTTAGAACCAAGATCAATTCGAGAGGATATCGAGAAACATAATTGAACCCCTAGCAAAATCATTGTATCATCCTACTTGCACCCTCTCTTAGTGGCAATACGAATAAATTCCTACCTCGTTCTACTCGCAAAATTCTACACGCATTCTAAAAGACCAATACTTCCTCTTATCAAACTATTTAACCGCTTTCCACATCCAATCTACTACTAAGCAACTCAACTTTTATCTTGCATTCCTTGCAATTTCTAACAACTCCTGTTTTTAAATCATTCCATCAACAATTGCCTTGGAAAGACACTAACTACAACTCCTCTCACTTCTCCTACTTGCTCTATTCATGGTTCTACCTCAAAGTAATAGGCAAACCTACTAAATCTCAGGAAATTTTCAGAAAACTTACATGCCTTACGAACCATCATAAATACCTTTGAGGTATTATATCCGCTTCCAACACTCTCTATGGCGCGTTACTTGTGCCAATATCCATACATTATACAAATCACTATTCATCTCCCTTGGCACTCCTAACAGACCTCATGACCACATTAGTTCATCTACGAACTTCTAACTCTTTCCTCCCCACTAAGGGCATTCCGACCATTCTCTCATGGTCACCTACTTAATCGTGTAGGCGCGACCAAGTCTTTCATATGACTACCTCAACGCTCCCAATTAATACGCAACCAAAACTACATCCTGAATCCACTTGATACGATCGACGAATCAAACCCACAGGTAACTAACGACATTTCACGTGCACGAGTTAAAACAGACCAAAACCATGAAAACTCAAAAGGAAAACTCAAACAGGTACCAATTCAAATGACTCATGACAAAGAAAAATGATCCAAGAAACACTTAATGGCAACCAAAACATCTTATGCCCCGCGACATATTATTTAAACCGTGCACAAGATCGACTTTTCCAAAAGAATATATTGTTTTTCTTTACCTCCCCACATCTATGTGACTCAAACAATCTACAAACAACCCTCTTGACGAACTCAAAGTCAACTCAAAGACTAGGTATCCCGTGCATCCCAAATCATAAAAATAAACTACTATTCAAAACTCAACCTTTAACCCGACACTTGTACAATAATTTCGACCAGGATGCTGACCTCCCATGACTATACATTCTGAATATTTGAAAAGTACGTTCCGAGAACATAAATTTTAGGCTTTTGAATCACCCAAAAAGCTTTAAAAACAAACAAGGTTACGACCAAAACAATTTTATACTAGTTGTTTTAAAAACTAAAGAATAAACTTAGTGATTAATGCAATCCTTTTAAATGAAAGAAATAATGGTATGTGAAATTTTCATGAACTCAATTTAACCTTGTATAAATAATTATAAATGACGTAAATTGGTTAAACTCAATTATATAAACTATGTAAGTAGAAAGAAATTTTATTTCGCTTTATTTTTTTTTTAAAAAAAGTCTTTTAGAATTTTGAAATAAATAATTGTTGATTAAGAATTCTTATGTTACATCTTGTTTTAAACACGATTCCAACACCTTACCCTTATGTTATCGTATACAACCAACTATCCAACCCTATAGTAGATTTCCAAGTCTATTCAATATATACCGACAAAAAGGAATGTAAGACTCAACACAAAATATTTCATTATCCCAAAAGAAATCTCAATTTATTTCAATATACTCAACACCAAGGACACCATTTTAAAACAAACACCTGAAATAGGAAACTCGAAGAATACGCCACAACGGAGGTTGAATATCTAAAAAGAAGCGAGCTAGCCACCCTCCTAAGGATACAATCGATAATTATAGGGGATCATACATATATAGGCATATCGGGATACATATACTTAAATCCGTCTAACATCTACTATACAAGTATGTATTAACCCTCTTTCATGCAATCATACTTAGGAATCTATTGGAGTTATGGTACTTGTATAACTATGTTGGCCACCATACTTATACAATTACCCTTTCCCCAATGCACTCCCTCCTATGATGACACTTATAAGAATTAATACAACACATAACCCATATATCCATCTACTCACATAAGCTCATAACCACATAAACAATAAATTCCAAAACTCCATCCATTAAAAAAAATATAATCAAACTATTGGAATACATAAATCCATAGTCTAGCTGAAACAGTATGGACTAAATCCAAAACGAAAACATAATCAGTTATAAGTCATGTCGCCCATAAGAGTAGAAACAGCTTAAAATCCTTCATATCCACCTACTCCTAATAACTCGAACCACCAATTGATTCTTAGGGAACATGACTTAAACATCAAAAGAAAAATACTATACCTCAGGTACATAAAATAACCCAACAAAAGATAGAAACTACCATGTACCAAATTATGTTACTATACCTCAGGTACATAAAATAACCCAACAAAAGATAGAAACTACCATGTACCAAATTATGTACTATAATGTACAATTTAAGCAAAATACGACAATGACTAGCGTGGATGATTATGGTTCAACCAGCACTAGTCACACCCCGAAAAGAAAATAACATGTGGCTAATTATGAACTACTATGGTTCAACCCATACTAGTAAAAACTTAACAAACATCGCAAGTAAAAACAAATAACATCCGAAAAACTTTAATTAATATAAAATGCACACATACTCCTATGACGCCTATATGCAGGGACCCTTAAGTTATAGACTAGGCTGCTAGACTAGGCAATCTAATTCTCTATAACCATTGTCTCTGATACCATTCTGTCACACCCCACCATGGCGGAATATGGGGCGCGACGTATGGATATCATCACAACAACAACGTGTCTATAGAGAGAACTATATGAATAAAAATGTCATAAAAGGTGACACAAATGTCATGACAATATCTCATCAATGCAGGAGTCTAAGTAAGTAGGTAACAGTCCTACCTCTTACCCAAGACAAACAAATAACACAAACAAAGCAACATATAGGTTCATAGTATCACTTATTGAAACAAACAGAAAAATAAACTAAGAAGGAACAAGGATCTCCTTCTAAATGCATTCCTACGCGACTCCAATCCTAACCACATATGTTCTCACGCTTAACTACTTTATCACCTGAAAGAGACACTAAAACACGTCAACATAATGTTGGTGAGAGTCATAGGTTTAGACTCTAACCGAAAACAGATTAAAATAAGCTGTGAACCACCATAAACCACTAAACATATGGACAATGTGCTACAAATATGCATTAACAACTAACATTCAAGATCAATCATTCCAAACAAAATCCAAGGCTCCCAGCCTTACCAAACACCATGGTACCATAGGCGCCCATACACCTATGTACCAATCCCAAGGCCCCGCCTTGTCATTATCCATTGGTCCCATAGATGCTCACACATCTATGTACCTCCCCAAGGCCCCGCCTTGTCAACATCCCCTTGGTACCAAGTCAAACCACAACAACTAAGATGGTACGTATCCCCCGATCCAAATCATAAACACAATCAAGAATCACATAGCAATTAATCACATAAGTGTACACACAAGTCCATTACCAATCATAAAACATTCACAACATAAGTTATAAAACCAAACAATGTCTCTTCCATCCCATATGGAAGTCAAAATCATTAAAAGACATGGGACTATGAAACTCAACTGATTGAGCTTCTCCAAAAGTCCGCGCACTAGCAAAAAGCTAACAAACAAAAGCACATAATCAAAACATGAACCAAACACTATTATGGCTCATCAACCTATGATGGACATCTAACCTTCTCCCACATATATACCTCATTTATATGCTCTAAGCATCTCATTACATCCCTCTATAAAGACCTTAACTTAGTTTACTTCATAACCCGTCCCGTTAACATTTTACCCAAAACAGTCCCCGTTTTTAGGTCTCCAAACTATAAGCCAAACGCCCACCTAAACATACCCATGATCTCTGTAAAGGAAACCATGTGCCCTTAGATATGTTAGCTAACTCCTCCCTTTTGCCCCAACCTTAAATCTACTGTTAAGGCCCCTATATATATATATATATATATATATATATATATATATATATATATATATATATATATATATATATATATATATATACATATATATATATATATATATATATATATATATATATATATATATATATATATATATATATATATATATATATATATATATATATATATATATATATATATATATATATATATATATATATATATATATATATATATATATATATATACTTCTGCATATCCACATTATACCGATTTTGAACATACAAAAAGTTTGTTATGGTTAGGGGGTCTTACCCTAACCCATTTGCTTAGCCACCCTTCAGGTCTCTTATTTATTATATAAACCAACACCCATGCTCATTAGAGGGCTCAAGTGTACTCCTAAGTACCACAATCACCTTAAAACGTTAAATTAAACCCGACTGATTTCAAAAATGTTTTGATCTCCGACTGTTGTAACCTGTTTTTGACCCACCTCCCGACCTCCAATTTAGTTCTCGTTTCTTGAATTTGAAAGCCACTCCAGTTACCTATTCAGGGATGCTTGGATCGCAAAATAAGAGTGTGTAGAACTCTAGATATGATCAAAACAAGTGACTCAAAAATCTGCCTAGTTTTTAAAAACGAATTTAAACATGATTAAACCCTAATGAACATCACTAATAATCACCAATCATTATCCTAATCATGTTAATTGTTATAAAACCCCTAATTACAGATCTATTAAGAACTATAATTCATCATATAAATTGATTACATAAAACTTGAAGCCTTAATGCTATAAAACAAGAAAATTATAAGAATTAAATCAAGATTTTTACCTCAAATCTTCAAGAAAATTATTTTTGATGAATCCCTAAATTAGGGCTTGTAAAAATTCTGCCAAAAGGGAAGAAAATTAATGAAAAACTGATTTTTGTGATATAAACATGGTATTCATATGTTTTATTAAAAAGGCTTTTCCAAATTGGGCTCAAGTTGGGTCTTTTGGCCCATTATCCTTTCTTTTTCTTTTCTTGTCGGTTTAAAAACCCGATTCATATATTTTTTTTTCTTTTTACGACTTATTAATATATTATTAATAATACCTTAAGTTACCTTAATTTATTTCAGCTCCTAAAACCTCAAAACCGTAAAACTAGTCAATTTACGCGTATACCGTAAAAAACGTAAAATATGCAGTTTTAAAAAAACTCTTGAATTTTGAAATAAATTTTAAACTAAGTCCTAAATGACTTAAAATCATCCCGAAAAATACTCCCATGACTAAACACCTTACCCGAGACCTCTAAATGCTAAACCCCAAATCGTAAAAAAAAATACGATTTACTATAATACTTATACGTATACGTAAACACCAAAATAACACCATTTCATTTCATAGTCACCAATTTGTGACCTCATGAACATGAAATAACCGTTCCTCTATTTATTTATGAGTATCATATACCCATAAACGATGTCCACACCAACTTCTTTCACGCAAAATAAACATGTAAACACACAAAACACATAGTCACACATAAAATAACCTAAAAATAAAACCGAGCGACGAACCTCAAAACCACGGTTGTCACAATACATATACAAGATTCCAGTGATGGTACCTGTAGACTTGTTGTCCTGATCACGAGAGGTCGTGTACACCTGCCCAGTAGTAGGAGGTGGCTTGGAATCGGCATGTCCAGATGTGCCCTCTATCTCACCCTTGCGACAGTCCTTCATGCGATGACCAGTGAGGCCACACTTGAAGCAAGCATCGTTGTCGCGGCGACATGGCCCTGGGTACCTATGGTTGCAGGTAGTGCAGAGAGGGTGAGTATACCCTCCAATAGGTGCCCTTGCTGGCTGGGAGCCTGTTCAGGAAAGTACACATGGTTTATGGGTACAAATAGGACAATGCAAAAATCATAGGACGTAATACTAGTGATAGCTATACGGTTAGGTTGTGAACCTATGCGGTCCTGTTCCCTTCCGTTACCATGATTCCTGCTGTTGTTGGAGTTTCCAGCGTTTTACGGTAATTATCATTGCCGCCACACCTATCCGTAGCAGAACGGTCTTGGGTCTGACCATTACCCTTGTGCTGAGTAGGTTGTTGCTGAGTAGCCGGTTGAGACCGGTCCCCAGTCTTCTTCCTCTTCTCGGGTCTCTCTGCTTCACCGAATTCCTCTCTCTCCTACAGCATCTCCAGCTTACGTGCTGCATCGGCTACTTGTGCCACCATATTGAAGGTAGCACACCCTGAGTTATTGGTGACCGATGAATGAAGAGCCCAAAGAAAGTTGTATGCTTGCTCTTCGGCAGTACCTGCTGTTGCGCCAAGAAAACCAGCCAAACGAAGAAAGCGCTGCATGAACTCGTTTTTTTGGGAAAAAGGGAACCATTCCCCGGTAAAATATATTAATCACCCAAAGTCAATAAATACAATGGAACGTGGCAGAAGTACCACATTAACCTTGAGCCAGAGCTCAAACAACCACTACCTAAACCGAGAGACAACCCACTCAGTTATCAAACCCTATTACACAAACAATAACACCAATAGAGAAAAACCATCTAACAAGACATAAGGAAAAACCCCTAAGAGTTAATCCTGAATAAACATAGAGTCTATCTTCCATAAACGCTTGATGTCCAGAATTGCTCTCGACGATTTCCAACGACAAGAAACAAGCGTCATCCTCATCGAATCAATAATGCATACAACTACTTGATCGAATGACCTCTTCTCACTTCTAAAGAGTCTATTATTACGTTCCTGCCAAACATAATACGCCATAGCTGCCAGTACAAGCTTAGCATAGACTGTAGAATATTGATAATCAATGAATCTATGAAGGGGTTTGTTAATTTCTAGAGAGAGAAAGTTAGAGAGAGAAAGTGAGAGAAACTATGTGAATTTTATTAAGTGGAAGATTAAGAAATGATAACAACCAACCCCTTTCCTTAGTGGAAAGGGGTATTTATAGTTCCAAGTCATAAGTGGACTTGGGCCGGTCCATGACAAGCCCATGGACCGGTTCTTACTTAAGTTAATAAGCAAATAAAAACTAATTACTAACTACGAGCTATTACAACATAAATCATATTGTGGAGTGACCGATACTTCTAATATACGTTAAAACGTATTTCTAACAATCTCCCCCTAAGGGAGGTCACTCCACGTTACAAAGTTCTAAACCTAGCATACTATACTAAGTCTTCGTTCTTTAGCTCGTAGTCTTTTCTTCTTTTCTGTCTTTTGTTGTGAATATGTTGATTTGATCTTTTTGGCTTTGACTTGAGAGCATTGTTCTTTGGCCTTTCACGTGCGATCTTTGCCTTTCTTGTGAACTTTGCCTCCTCGTGACTTCATGTTCCACACACTTACGTCTTTTTGTTGGATTCTTGAAAGCTTCAGAGTTTGGTACAGCGGAAGACTTCATCTTGTACTTTCTTGAATTTTTGTTGCAAAAGACATAAGCATGTGGGAACGACTTTTCCAGGTACACCGCAACACCACCGTCTTTACTGGTACTCAGCAACGCCACCGTCTTCAACAGGTACACAGCAACGCCACCGTCTTTAGCAGGTACACAGCAACGACACGAATAAAATGGCTTTGAACATTTTATTCTAATTCGGTAGCATTTTACCTCCGGTCGGTGAAGACCGTTGGACGATATTAGATATCGTACCCGTGACGGATAGTTTCAATTAAGTAACTTCCTGACAGGATTTCGCGGGTAAACCCGTTCTCTTTATTCGACCGTCCAAAGCTGACTGCGAACATAAAGAGTGAATCACTTGGATAAATTATCCTTGTGATTAAAAGCCGTCAATTCATGAAACCTGGAACAAGTGAATTTCAATTAAGATTTTCACCATCGTTGCTTTCCAGTTGTCACGAGCTCGATTCATAAAGAATCTTGCACGTTACCTACCAAGTGCTGTTTGATGTTGACACTAGAAGGATTTCCACTCGTCACTGTGGTCAATAAAGAGTCACTCTGAGTGTTCTGGCAAGATCATATGATAATGCGAAGAGGCCTGGAACGAGTTTAAGTTCAATTAAGAATTAAACCACTGTTACCTTCCAGTTTTTCACAAGATTGGTTCTAAAAGAACCGCACGTGTAACCTACCATGAGCTTGTTTGATGTTGGCTCAAGCAGGATTTCCATCTTCATTGTAATACTTACGTATTACTCGGATGTTCTGGCAATATTACAGGAATACTGCGTAGGACTCATGAAAATCTCTTACTTTTCACCGTGTGTGAGAAAGCAAGGAATAAATGGAAAGTGTCCTAATGAGACTTTTGATGATCTCTTGGCTCTAGACTCGATTGTGCGTTTTGATTTAGTGAGCGATGGCTGGAGAGGAGTGCCACCTTTTCAATACCAGTCTATTCGGAGTGAATAAACCAGTAGATAACGTGTTGATCTCCGTGTGATTAAAACAAATACCTTTTGAGAGATATTTGAGTTAGCTGGGGAAGGGTTGTGCATTGCATCACTGGGTCCATGATGTCTTTCTTCAATACCGAGAATCATTAGCAAAAATGACCTCAATAGCATATGTATTGACCCGGTTTCTGCCTAAAGTTGTAAGGAGGGCTTCTTTCTTTACACCCTTTATCTTTACATTTCTTTTTCATTCTTCAACCCCTTCAATGCTTACCAATACGTCATCACTAGCACCTTGTTGTGATTGTTCCAGTGCTAGCTTAAGTACTTGGTCGGCATTCAGCTACGTTCACATTCTTTCTCCATCTTTCCTAGGACTTCTAATTCTAACTAGGGAATTGTCCTTGGGAAGATTCCATCGGCTCTGATGAATCATTGGACTAAACCTATTCCTACCACCCTTTTGTCACCACATCCGTCGTGAATTAAGCGTGTTTTGGGAAGGAATTGCCACCATGAAAACATCATTGAAAATCACCTAAGGTACTTGTGATATTAAAATCAAAAGTTTTGTACCTTAGGTGTTTTGATCATCAAAAACGCTCCCCCTTAACACGTGCTTAACACATATTAAGTTGGATTATCTTTAAGTCTTTTTCATCTTTTAGCCAAGTAACACTTACGTCTCCTTAATCCCATTTTCTCCCCTTATCCAAAATGTTAACCATTAATATTTGGGATATTGAATGGATTAACCGGTCTTTGGGTAAAAATGAAATCAATGTTTGGCCATAGAACAAGTTATTGCTCCCCCTTAAGTTAATAAGGGATAGTTGTAGTGCTTATGTATGACATATTTTGAAAGATTTAGAATCTCGTGAAAAATTCCTGAAAAATTATCATACCTTAACACTACACCAAGCCATGCAAGCACATTATTCACAAATTTACATATTCACAATTGAAAACCAATATAAAGTGACCTGAGATGTACGACCCATCAGATGGATCGTTGCAGTAGCTTGTGGTGCACTAAATACGGTCTTCCACCCACGAATCTTTCCAAGCTCCTCATCAATCTACGTTCACGGAGCTTTTGATCGATCTTTTTGATCACATACTTTGCCATCTGCCGGTAACCCGGATGCCAATCCTCCGTCATCTCTGGCAAAGCCCCACCCGAGTTCAGATGCTCCAACTTATCTCTGACTTGTATAAGAGTTCCATCACTATACTTGTGAAGCTCACCCACCCTCATAAACTTCATCAAACCTCGACTGTTCAAGTAGAAAATGCCGGAATTCGGGACAGAAATGCCGGTATAGGGACATCTTTCTACATG
Organism: Glebionis coronaria; assembly: GCA_025667525.1. Classification (NCBI taxonomy): domain Eukaryota; kingdom Viridiplantae; phylum Streptophyta; class Magnoliopsida; order Asterales; family Asteraceae; genus Glebionis; species Glebionis coronaria. The sequence goes on from JANFOE010000264.1 coordinate 11,005, forward strand.
TTGAGGTAGCACTTGATTCACAGGACGGGTTAAGTTGAGCCTCCTCTGATAGCTTTCGACTCCCAACTGAAGATCCTCAACTCGTGACTTAATGACAACGCTTCGTGTGAACATACGAAGTGCTGTATTCAAAGCAATCAGATCTTCACGAGGAATGTGAGTAAGTTGATCTCGGGTCATCAGAAGCAGCATGTCTTCAATATCCTCAAGGCGAATGATGGAAAAATCTCCTTGCTGGATTTTGTATTCCCTGTCATCCTCCCTTTTCAAGCGAATCTCTGTCACATGATAGTAGCCATTCTTGGCTTCAGTTTTCATTCCTAAGATGCTTGAGATACGGATGTCGGATCTAACATTGCTTCCAGACTTGACCATGCAGCAACCCCTGTACGCCCTTCGGACTCGTTCGTCCCAATGAGATGCACCTATGACAGCATACATATCATAATTACGATTCATTTTTGGGACCCAGAGTCGATTTACCTTTTCCTCGATGAAGGGTATTGTCCCCCAGTTGGCAGCTTTCAGCAAAGTCAGGGATGTTGCGTACTTTGATGATCCCTTCAGTAGATACTCAAGATCGTTGGAGACGAAGAAGTCAAGAGCAATCTGATTATCTTGAGCAGGATCCATTGGAGGTGGAGCTCTTTCTGATTCATGAAGTCCTGGCCTTTGAACGGTTTTCAAAGCCTTTATGATCTCATCGGCATAGTACTCGAACTCCATTCGGGGTAATCGGGTTTTGGCACGCAGTCTCTTATCTTTCATCGCTTTCTTGACCAAGGATGGAGTAACTGAAGTCTTATACTCATGAGCAAGAAATGCACATAAGTCAATCGGACTTCGGATACGCAGATACAGCACATCTTTGTCAGCATCTGTGATCGGATCATATTGAGCTGCTGCCGTGATCCAAGCTTGTGGTGGTGTAGACTCGTCTATCTCCAACGTGTCTTCCCAAACTCTTATGCTTGGTTCAGGAACCGTAGATTTTTGAGCTTGTTGTTGAGGAGTTGAAGTGTGAACATCAGTTGGTTCAGTTTCAGGCATTTCAGCAGTGTCGTGAACTGGAGAATGTTGTGCAGCTTCGGGTTCCGTCACTGATTCTACAATCACAGGAGGAACAACAGCAGAACTAATGGGGTTAGTGGTAATAGGTACAGACACAGCGATAGAGATACCGGGAGCCGAAGACGCTGTAGTGGCATTCACATCGTGGCGCCACTTAGTTCTTCGTGATTCCGAGGATGTCGATTTATCCTTCGGTGCTGCATCTTTGGTGGACTTGGTTCCAGTCTTAGTAGCAGTCTTCTTGGAGCTGGTAACCTTGTCTCCCTTTTTCGGTTGTTCACCCCCATCATCATCCTGATTATCATCCCCGTTACTACCCCTTGCACTCTCCTGATTCTCATCACCACCATCATCGCCATCATCATCCTCATCATCCTCATCATCGTCATCATCCTCATCATCATCACCACCCTCATCATCATCACCACCTTCGTCATCGTCTTTCTCCTTTTCACCTTCTTCTTCTTCTTCTTCTTCTTCTTCACCCGTACCCTCTTCTTCACTCTCTTCCCTTTCTTCCTCAGGTAAGATGTGATATGGTACCACACTTCCAAACATTTTGAATAATCTATCATCCTCCATGATAGCATCATTCAGGGATTTAAATAGAGCCCGTTGAATCCTCGATTTATCATGCGACCCAAGTTCCACCATTCGAGCCTTAAGGATCTTCTTCAATTCAAAATCCGTCAGGTCATAAGCAATCTTATAGGCGGCTTCTGAAGGGTTGGATGATTTGACCATCAGGTTGTCAGCAGCAAGTGTCTTCAACTCGTCACGAAGCTTAGGCATTAAGGATTCAACGGATTCTTGCACTCTTTCTTTCACAGATGCTTCGAGTGCTTCCTTTTGTTCCTTATATTTATCCCTCATTGCTTGAAGTCTGGTAATGCGTGCAGCATGTTTATTAGCCTCAGCCTGCTTAACCTGAGCAATTTCCTCTGCATGAGCCTTTCGTGTAGCTTCCAAGTCTGCAGCGAACTTGGCAATCAACTCTTCTTGAGCTTTCCTTGATGCTTCTTCACTTTGAGCTCTTCTATTTAACTCTTGGCGAAGTTCATTCATTTCTCTCTTGTGAGCATCCGTATGTTTATCCAACATCTCTCCCAACACTATTGCTGCCATTGCAGAAGTTGCAGATGTTGCAGATGTTGATGGAATAGGCTCGGTTGTAACTGCTGTACTAAGGGTAGGGATTATGGGTGGTGGAAGAAATGGTGTGGAAGCCGGTCGGGTTGGTCGGGTTGTTAAGGGTTGGATTGGTGGTGGTAGAGTTGCCAAAGGTTGAGTTGTTGCCATGATCGTAGAAGCAACAGGTTCCTTTTCCACACTTGTTGAAATAGGGATTGATGGCTCCTTCGAAGTAGAATAGTTTTCAGGTGACCCAAACTCATCAACATCATGTGGTTCCTCGTACTCATCCTCGATATCTACCCTCGCACCTGAACCACTACCGCCTGTATCTTTCCTACTCCTTTGAATAGCAATCTTCATCAGTTGTTGCTCGGTTTTACCAAGAGTAGGATCAACAATATCTGCTTCATCACGTAGACGCATCAAATCCTTACCCTTTCCCTTCTTACCCTCTGACTTCTTCTTCTTTGGTTCGGGTTCAGGTAACGCAGCTGGTTGTTTGCGTTTACCTTTACTCTTAACCGTTGTGGATGAGTCTTCTCCAGTTTGAAGGTTTGCTTTCAGCCTTTGGATTTCTAGCTGCAGTAGCTTGTAATCAGCAGAATCTTTGATTTTGTTTGACAGAAGGTAATCAGGAACAGGACCCGGAATCACACCAGTAGACGGTCCTTCATGCCTCAGATCTACAGTATCATCAGCTTCTTCAGTGTGATAGCGACCTCCTGCACGCCTATCAATAGTAGCATCAAGCTTCATAAAGTAATTTATGATGAGCTTAATAAACCGAGGATAAGGAAAGAAGTTTGTCTTCAGCTTCTTGTTGTGGAAGAGTTGGAAGGTGAATTCTTCCCATATCAACAAAGCATAATCTGAATTCGCAGCTTTGTACATGCCATAGAAGAGGTTCATTATCGGACTTCGCAAAGCATCATGTCCACTCGTTTTTGGTGTAAGGCATTTACTGAGAATACCCATCAAAGCTCTCCAGGGTTGTCCTACCTTAGCAGTAGTAAACTCAGATGCAACTCGTATTTCCGGACATCCAAGTGCGTCAAATAACTCCGCGAGTTCATCTTTAGTAGGATCCCTTGAGAAAGACATGCCCTTGGGTGTATCCCGTATACCAAGCATCTTACGGAAATCTGAAACTGTGAGTGTCTGCTGCTTGTTGTCGATGGTGAAGGTGATCTTGTTCGAAGTGAAATCCTTGGTTGCCCAAAATTCAAACATATACTCATAAGGCACCGAGGCTGTACTCCTAAGGGCGTTCTTGAAATGGGAGTTATCAAGAATGGCTATGGCGACCTTAAAACCATGGTGAGTGGATTTAGAAACCTGCTTTAGCCTATAGTTGTTGGGTATAAACTTAAGGGTTCGAGCTTTAGCAATATCGGCTTCCCTAGATTCTTGGATAGCTTGTACTGTTGGATTAGTCATTTTATCTGCTTAAGATAAGACATGAAAGGTTGATGCACAAAAACAGATAGATATATATCATTCTACTTCTAAGCGTAACACATTTCATAAGATAAAACAACAAGTACATAGATAGCATGCAAACTAGAATAATCAAAACAACTCATCCGGAACTTTTCCTCATTCGGAACATATTCATCCGGAACTTTTCCTCATTCGGAACTTCTCCTCATTCGGAACTTCTTTATCCGGAAGTTCTTCATTCGGAACTTCCTTCATCCGGAAGTTCTTCATTCGGAACTTCCTTCATCCGGAAGTTCTTCATTCGGAACTTCCTTCATCCGGAAGTTCTTCATTCGGAACTTCCTTCATCCGGAAGTTCTTCATTCGGAACTTCCTTCATCCGGAAGTTCTTCATGCGGAACTTCCTTCATCCGGAAGTTCTTCATTCGGAACTTCCTTCATTCGGAAGTTCTTCATTCGGAACTTCCTTCATTCGGAAGTTCTTCATTCGGAACTTCCTTCATTCGGAAGTTCTTCATTCGGAACTTCCTTCATTCGGAAGTTCTTCATTCGGAACTTCTTCATTCGGAAGTCCTTCATTCGGAACTTCCTCATTCGGAAGTTTTTCAGAAGAAATCCTTCATTCGGAAGTTTGTATCCAGTGTTCATTCGGAACTTTTCAAACGAATCTCAGATGTTTTAGTCTAACGCGTTTGTGAATTTCTAAGGCAAACTAAGGCAATATAAACATCATTTAACCTATTCCTAGCAAAACCCACCATAAATCCCTAAGCAATTTAGCCGAATTTAATCAAGAACCCTAAGTTGGATTAGACTGATTAACTGAGCATTGTTTAACAGAATTATATGAGAAGTGATATGAATTAGAATTTTAGTAATTGATGTTATTTACCTTGTTTGTTGAACGAACACGAGCTAGACGGATTAAATGAGAGTTTTGATTTCTTGTGAGTGTGTGTAATTTTTTAACAATGGCGGCAAATGAGAGTTTAACAGTGATTTAGAAAATAGGGGGGCGGGTGGTATTTAGTTGACTAGGTCAAAACTTTTGACAAGTTATAATAAATCACACTTTTAGTCCCTCCATTATCTATACTCTTTCCTTTTTGTTTCTAATGTTTCCATTTCATTTAATCCTTGTTTTACTTACACATAACTTAGCAAATACGATCTATTAGCATATCCTCAAAATCTAAAAGCCATGCCTATCACTTAGAGCGAACACAAGTCGTTTTCTAAAGCAAAACCACTCAATTACCATGAAGCCATGAAGCCCTTAATTTTCACAATCACTTTTGAAAATCAATTTTAATGACAAAGATGATTTTACTATTTTCTCCCCCTTAAACGATGACCCGTTTTCTATTGAAAGAGCTGTAGTCATTGTTTAAAGAGTCAAATAGTGATGAAAGCATTTCCAATTTATCTCTTGAAAAAATTTTGATTCGTGGTGGCAATAAGATTTCTCTTATTTTAACAAATTAATGCACTGAGACGTACACAAATTCGTGTCAGACCAAGGTATAAAGTAACCTTGATCCCTTTGCATGATTTGGCTTGTAAATCACGCCCGAGAAAATTAATTCCCGTTCTGAGTCAACGTTTTCCTAGGAAATACGTGACTTTAATATGAAAACCGGGTTGCAGTCAGAAATAACTACAAGCCATAATGGGCATGTTTTAAAAATGTACAACTTTTATACGGACTCTATTTATGGCACCGTGTCAATATTGATCGACATTTCTAAGGCCGTAAATATTACCGTACTAAAAGACATGCCCGTTTTAAAACAAAAAATATTTTTGGTTTTTCTTGGTTTTATATTTTTTATGGTTTTTCTTGGTTTTATATTTTTTTATGGTTTTTCTAGGTTTTATATTTTTGTATTTTCTTTTTGTGGTTTATATATTTACGATAATATACATGATCACAACCAAAGGATACTCTGAATAGTTTACCACGACTATTCCGCTGATTCTTCTGCCAACTCTTTGAGAGTCGCTGGAGTGAATGATTTCATGCCAAGCTTGTCGATCAAAAACTCGATTCGTCCTCGATCTAAGGCTTTGGTGAACATATCCGCCAGCTGGTACTCAGTAGTGACAAAATACAGCTCGATCACTCCGTTCTCCACCTGCTCCTTGATGAAATGGTAGCGAATGTCTATGTGCTTGGCCCGGGAGTGTTGAACATAGTTGCAGCAAAGGGCAATGGCGCTCTTGTTGTCACAATACATCGGGATTTTGTTAAATCCAAGACCGTAGTCAGTTAATTGTGATCTCATCCAAAGGACTTGAGCACAACAACCGGACATGGCGATGTATTCAGCCTCCATGCTTGATATTGCAGCGCTTTTCTGCCTTTTTGAAGACCAACTGATCAATCTATCTCCTAGGAGTTGCACAGATCCAGAAGTGCTACGCCTCGTATCTTGACATCCAGCATGATCGGCATCTGCGTATGATATTAAAGCAATCGAGGAATCTTTCGGATACCATAGACCACGATGAAGTGTTCCTTTTAGATACCGAAAGATCCTTTTAACGACATGTAAGTGCTTTTCGGTAGGCCGAGCCTGATACCGGGCACACATGCATACAGCAAATTGCAAATCAGGCCTGCTAGCAGTCAGATAGAGAAGGGTGCCAATCATTCCACGGTAAAGTTTCGGATCGACAATAATCCCATCTCTATCTTCATCTAACTTGGATTTCTCCACCATTTGGAGTGTCTACGGGGTCACAATTCTCAAAGTTATATTTCTTAAGTGATTCTAGAGCATATTTGGATTGATTTATAAAGATGCCTCTGGGATTCTGAGAAATCTGTAATCCTAAGAAAAATGATATTTTTCCCATCATCGACATCTGAAAGCGTGTGGACATTATCTTCTCAAATTGTTTAGACAATTCTATGTTAGTGGCAGCAAAAATTATATCATCAACATAAATTTGTACCAGAAGCATGTCGTTGCCGTCTTTGAGAGTGAATAGAGTGGGGTCCACTTTGCCTTTGGAGAAGCCTTCCGACATGAGATATGTTGACAGGAGATCATACCACGCGCGTGGAGCTTGTTTCAACCCATAGAGAGCCTTCTTAAGCTTGTACACGTGATTAGGAGACTCCGTGCTGACGAACCCATCCGGTTGACTAACATAAACCTCTTCCCTTAGTTCACCGTTCAAAAATGCCGTCTTCACATCCATTTGATAGACGATCATGTTCATATGAGCAGCAAACGCAAGGAATAGTCTAATCGCCTCCAATCTAGCCACAGGAGCAAAAGATTCCTCAAAGTCTATACCCAAGGCTTGTTTATATCCTCTAGCGACCAATCTTGCTTTATTCTTCAATACCGAACCCATCTCATCAAGTTTAACCTTATAAACCCATAACAAAGTAAGGATGTTAACCTTGTCAGGGCGAGGAACCAATTCCCATACTTCTAGTCGTTTGAATTCATTGAGTTCCTCTTGCATAGCTTCAATCCAAGATGATTGGGTCATAGCCTGCTGCCAATTTTTGGGTTCAACTTCAGAGAGAAATGCATCAAAGTAACAATATAGTGCACTCTCTTGTAGTTGATGGCGTGTAGAGACTGGTCGATCTAGATCTCCAATAACATTCCTAATTGGGTGATCTTTTGTCCATTTAGTGCTATGTTTTTCAATCCTTGGTGGTCTGGAGTGAACAATAGATGGAGCTTCTTCTGAGGTAGATGCGGCTGAAGGGTTTTCAGGTATCGCTACACCAAAGAAAGGAAGCTCTGGCAGGTGAGCATATTCCAGGTCGTGATCAGTAGAATCCTCTTCCACATCATTAGGCACAAGTAGGGGTGATGATTCAGGTGAAGTTTGAGAATCACTTGGTGAAGGTGCATCCGGTTCATTGTGAATTGTAGATGCATTAGATAAAGGTTCATTAACTTGAGCAACCACTTCAGGTATTGGAGCAATTACTACAGGTACTGGAACTTCATCAGTCGGGGGATCGAAGAATTCATCAAACAGCGGTTGAAACAATTTATCCCACTCAGTCCTAGTTGGTGGTAAAAATGATGTAGAAGTAGGATTGTTGGGAACTAATCCGGAACTTATAGCACCGGGTCCCATCTCATGAAGCGCGGGTTCAGAGCTGTGTTGCTCAGAAGCCATCGCTGTCAGCTCGTCGAAATCAGCGTCCATAGTTTCTACAATCTTGCCAAGACGACGGTTATAGATTCGGTATGCTCTTTTGGACGGTGAGTAACCAATGAAAATACCTATGTCTGCTTTTGGTTGAAGCTTACCCAAGTTCTCACTATTGATGTTTGGATAACACAGAGCACCAAACACATGAAAAAATGAAACATCGGGTTTGCGGTCATGTAGAAGCTCATAAGGTGTTTTTCCATGGCGTTTCCGAATGATAGAACGGTTTTGGGTAAAACATGCAGTAGAAATAGCCTCTGCCCACAAGAACAATGGAGCGTTCGCATAAATAAGCATGGTCCTAGCAGCTTCCATAAGTGTGCGATTTCGTCTTTCAACGACACCGTTTTGTTGTGGAGTGCGTGCAGCGGATGTTTCATGTGATATACCAACACCTTCATAATAATCACGAAGAGTCTGGTTGACGAACTCTGTACCATTGTCTGTACGAATACGGCGAACAGTGGTATTCAAACGTACCTGAATGAACTTCAGAAAAGTGATGATAGCCTTCGGAGCTTCATCCTTTGTACGTAGAAATCTAACCCATGTAAACCTTGAGAAATCATCCACAATGACGAGAATGAATTTCTTACCGCTCACACTTTCAGTTCTCATCGGTCCACAAAGATCCATATGCAAAAGATGAAGTTTTTCTTGATTAGTGTCTTCAGCTTTGGGTTTGTAAGATTTCTTGGTGCTTTTCCCCCTTGAACACGCGGAACATAAATGATCCTTGTGAAATTTAAGCTTGGGAAGACCACGAACTAACTCGTTTTTAGCCAGATGATTAATAGCATCAAAATTAAGATGAGATAATCTGCGATGCCATAACCATGACTTGGTCTTAGAAGCTTTAGAGAGAAGACATACTGGAGAAGCGGCCATCATGTCTTGTAAGGACAAAGTGTAAAGATTTGCACCACGAGATCCCTTCAACAAATCTTTTCCTTCCAAGTTGCGGATGAAACAAGTATGTTGTCGAAAAGCAACCTCAAGGTTGGAATCACAAAACTGTCCTACTGAGAATAAGTTATGACCAAGACCTTCAACATAGTATACCCTAGAAATCGTCACGTTTCCAATCTGATATTCACCATATCCCATAATCTTTGCTATATGATCATTCCCAAATTTAACCGTACCAAGAAACTTGCTGACGAAATTTCGGAGCATCGAGCGATTTCCGGTCATATGTTTTGAACAACCGGAGTCCAAATACCACAGGATGATTTGGACCACCTGAAAATATCACCACACAAAGACAATGTAGAGGTATCGGAATCTGAGTGTTCCTTGTTATTAGCAGGTACAGATTTAATAATCTTAGATTTGCTAACTCTAGGTTTCTTAGATTTCCTAGCCTTTTTCTTCTTAATTAGTGGTGTAGATTCTAATTGGCTCAAATCCTGAGGTATTTCTACACTGATAGGCACTACAGTGGGGGCTGACCTAATTAATGGGCGCTGTTTCCTTACTTGAGTGCGAGTGTTCCTAACTAAAGGACGCTCAGACCTAACCTCAATGGATGCATTCCTAGTTAAAGGGCACATTTTACCATCGAGAGTAAAGGTCCTACCAGTGGGACGCCATTGCCAGCCAACTTGGGCACGAGTTCTACCCGTTGGCTTCCATTCAAGTCCATTCTTAATAGCATTCATTTCATTAACGTGATCAATCAGACACAAATCATGACGCTGTGAAAACATACATTCATTACAATTCCAACAATTTAAATCAGAATTCACGAATGGTTTAGGCTGCTGCACAGGCGCAGAGCTTTTAGTCTTAACATGATTCATTTTATTTAAAACTGAACTAGCATTCCTATTGTGGACTTCTACTTTCTTCTTTGTGGCACTACTAGTGGCGGGCTTGATCTTATCTTTCTTGAGTGGCGATCCTTTAGCCTTAGTAGTCGCTTTTAATCCTGTAGAAGGCAAATTGGGAATATTAGCAACAGATTTTAAAGGTGTCTTACTTGATTGTGCCAATGACGGTTTCGCTCCTGGAGTCTTATTAAATGGAGTGACAGCAATGGGCCTATTATTAAGTAGTGCAGAACCTGGTGTACCTATGTATTGCAAATAAGCCAAGCAATATTGAACTCGCTTAACATATTCATTAGCCGAATAATAGTCGCTACTTGAGGGATCTAAGGCATAAAGATCGTCTAAAATATCCCTAAGAAGATCGACATGCTTAATGGCATTCCTCATATAATCATCGTATACAGCCGGGTTTCTCTTATGAAGCGGATTCTTATAAAGCACTACTTTCTTGGTTGTTGGAGCACTAGTGGACGGTGCAGAGTCGGTAGCTAAGTTATCAACTACTTCTTGTCGGGTGAGAAGAAGTGTCTCCTTTAACTCAGCCAAAACCATATTTTTGTCTATGAGCAGGATGTTCAAGTCAGAGATTTCTTCGCACTTTTGGTTCAGTTGTTCAATATAATATTGTTGCTGTGTCGCATTAAAAGCGAATCGATCTTCTAGTGAACCATAAAGAGCGGATAGTCCCTGCCTTGTCCGATCCATCTCCCCTAGAACAGTTGATAGTCTAATTTCTAAGACTTGGTTTTTAGACTCTACGGCCTCTAGTTCCATTCTTAATGTTTCCTTTGATGATATCTCTCTCTTCAATCTCATGATTTCTTCCTCTAATGTCTTAACAATTGCAATCATCTTGTCACTATTCTCAACACCGTTTTCACAAACATTTGATATCAAAAGATTTTCATTTTGAGCTTGTTGTTTTAATTCTAAAGATATACAATGTTGTTCTAGTTGATTAAAGCGTTGTGAAAGTAAATTATAAGAATCTTGTAGCTTTAAAAACTCAGCGTTAGATTCGTGACAAGAATGATTATCTACCTCATTTACATTTTCAGCAACATTTACAGAAGGATCACAAACATCATCACAAATATCATTACAAATATTCACAGCATCACAATTCATCATAGCGGATGTAAGCTCATTCGAATATTTAACATTTACAATAGTAAGCACATCACACGAGATTACTTCGGACAAGAATCGGTCATATTCGGTTAAAATCTTTTCCTTTTCAATTAGTTGCAGTTCGTAAGCGGTGTCCATTTCATAAAACACTTTTTGAACTTCCCCAATTTCAAACTGAAGATTTTCCTTAAGAGATGCAAAACTTCCTTTTAGACTTTCGACAAACGGATTGATCTTAGTTCTAAACACCTCGTTCATGTGTTCGAAAGCCCATTCTCCGGCGTTTAAGCCATTTGAAGTCGTACATTCCAAGATGACCTTGTCAAAGGTAGTAAAGTATCGGTTAATCTCTTTCAAGTTTAACCATACAGTGCTAACCGGTGGAAGATTCTTTGGAATTTCCTTAGGATCTTCCATGTTGACAAGTGTAGGAAATGTACTAGGGCGTTCTTCCTCTAACATGTAGGTCGGTGCTGTGATGAGATCTTTATCCATATGGAAGCGAACTCTAAAATCAGTTTTAGCAAGCTCCTTATTCATCTTAAAATAATCACACTCGGGATATTTTGCAGAATTGTATGACCGATCCTCATCAACTAGATCCTTACTTGTTCTATCATTGGGAAAAACAATCGGGTCTAACGCCAATCCTAATTGAGTTGCATTATAAAGTCTAGGACTATGTCTTAACGCTTGTTTTGCATACCGTGGATTAGGGGGAAGGCCTTTTAGACGTGATAAGTTAAACTCTTTAAACGAAGCATCAAATAAGTGAACTAGTTGTGAAGCAGCGTATTGTCTTAACAGCAAGTAATCTAGACTTCTAATCTTATTAGTGGCATTAATCTCCATTTCAGTCTTCTTAGATTCTAGTGATTCAAAATCCGTTTGAAGTTTTTGAAAATTAGTGACCACTAACTCCTTTTCTCGAAGTTCATTAGACAGATTTGCTCTTAAGTTTTCGATTTCTTGCAAGTGACCCATTTGTTTGTTTCTAAAGTGATCATATTCGAGATTAGTGAGAACACTAGACGAAGGCACTAATTCCAAAGTTTGTACTTTCTCATTGCTTAAGGTAAGCTCATCAGACAAATTCTTATTCTTAGCTAAGGTTTCTAAGAGTGCAGCATTCATTTGGCTAAGTAGTGTAGCAGGAACCATGACCAAATCTTGTTGAGCAGGAGTAGGCGTATGCGAACTGGGTCCTGGTTGTGATTCACTCAAAGTCTGGGAACTCACATTGATATTGCTATCATTGTTTGTCTCCTCATTTGAAAGACTCACCACCGAAGATTCATTCGAATCAGCATTCTCTTGCCCAACTTGATGTGGTTGAATACTAGCATCAGTGGCATTATCAGTGTTATTAATAAGTACCTCAGATTTCTTATCTGGCCCTAAGCTGGAGAAAGTTGCCATGAAAGCAGCCTTTGCAGTCTGAAAGTCATCACAATCGGAATCATACGCATCAAGATCATCGGCTTGGTAAGCTGCATTCTGCGTAGTGACAACGTCTTGTTCAGCAATCCCTGGGTCAGCAAGAAATGCAAGCTCCTCTTCATCAAGTTCCCTTCCTTGCGCCTGAGCATTTACCAGATAGATCTTTTCTGCAAACCACTGTCCATCCCTTCTCCTCTTGGGTTTCTTACAATCCCTGGACATATGACCCTCTTCCTTGCAGTTGTAGCATGTAATCATTCTCAACTTGCCTGTATTAGCCCGTAGAGGGTTGTTGACCATTGGAGCAGGAGCAGGATTGGCGGTGCGAACATTGGTTGATGTGGAAGTTCTCCCCTGATATGGCTGAATTGGCTGAACCATTACTCTGCCATTCTCAATTGTAGCTTGTTGGCGAGAATTGGATGAATTCCTCAACTGATTGTTGGTAGGAGCTGATCCTCTGAATCCTCGTTTGCTTAAAGTTCTTGTGAGGTAAGCAGACATAGTAGTTAGCACTTCAACTGGGTCAGCTCCTTGTTGGAATACAGGAACTGGGACTTCCTCATCATCACAATATAGTGCTTGATCTGGATGAGCTGCATAATCATTATAAGGAAGACTCATTTGATCAGGGTAGCTTGTTGGATATGCTGCATTCTCTTGATAAGAAGAATATGATGGCTGAGCATAATGTGCAACATTTGCTGGATGAGGTTGTGAAGCATACTGTGGTGAGGGTGCATTGAACCGATATTGTTGCTGATGTGAGGTGGGTGGTTGTGGTAGAATCGAGTATTGGGGAAAGGCTGGTGTCATGTAAGGTGATTGATGATAAGCTTGATGTCCCAAGATATAGGGTGTGTTGTTGTGAGACAAGCTTGGTTGATTCGCCATCAATGCTAAAGAATCTGGGTGCATACCACGAGGAGAACGGTGCATAATCACATGCTTCTCATGCTGCTGAAGGAAGGCATAGATTTGATCTAAGTTGCACTTATGCAAATCCCGGGTTAACTTCACATCAGTAATGTACTCACCCCATTCAGCTTGAGGTAGAGTATTCAAGAATTTGGTGTTAACCTGGAATGGTGCGATCACAAGATTGTATACATTCAGATCATTCATAAGTGTGGTGAATCTGAAGTAATAATCGTGGAGCGTTTCCCCTGGGTTGTAGGTGAATCTATCAAACAAATCATACAGCTGACACTCCCTTTCTTGTTTGGTGAGAGACGTGCCTTGTAGCAACACCTTAAGACGTTCCCATAGATCCTTTGCCACCGTATACTGACTCACCATCCTATAGATGTCATGGGGAAGTGCTTGGAGAATTGTTTGAAGAGCTTTTTCATCTGCATCTGCAACGAGTTGTTGGGCTGGAGTGAGTTCTTCAAATTCTCGTGGTCTAGTCACGTTGTCAACCGTAATGGTACCATAGTCGAGTGGACCATTCAAAATCGATTTGACCATAAGCCTTCCGTATGTCGGTTTCCCCTTTAGATATTGCATCATTCGACCTTGCCATGCCTCAAACACCTCTTTAATGAGCATCGGTGGACGGCTATCAGTTCCCGTTATGATTGATATATCCGTAAGAGATGTCATCTGAGGCATTACTGAATTTGGATTCATTTTGTTTTTCTTCAAAGAAACAGAGATTATCGGTTGATCGAGCAGTGAAGTAAAGCTTGTGAATTGTGTTGTGTTTTTGTTGTATGAAACCAAGATTAAATCCTCTAAAAAATCGTCGAAAAAACAAGCAAAATTACCCTTGATTCGGAACTTTTTGTTGATTCGGAAGTTTGATTCGGAAGTTTACCTTGATTCGGAACTTTGTGTTGATTCGGAAGATTACCTTGATTCGGAACTTTTGGGTTGATCCGGAACTTCTTGACTCGGAAGTTCTTGGTTCGGAACTTTGGCTTGATCCGGAACTTCTTGACTCGGAAGTTCTTGGTTCGGAACTTTGGCTTGATCCGGAACTTCTTGACTCGGAAGTTCTTGGTTCGGAAGTTTCTTGATCCGGAACTTCTTGGTTCGGAAGTTTCTTGATTCGGAACTCCTTGACTCGGAACTCCTTGATCCGGAACTTCTGCTGAATGAACAGAAACCTCCTCCAATGAACAGTCGAACAGTAAAAAGTAAGATTAAGCCCAGATTTTGACCAAATAACCCAAAAATTTTTGTGCTTTCGACTAAAATAAGTAACAACTAATACTTATCCACTAATCCCAATCACAAAAACATCAAAAACACCAAGAATCAAGATGATTTTTCTTAAAGAACACTAATACAATCAAAAACTAAAAAACCACACAAATCACCACCTTAAATCACCCCATAGCTCTGATACCAAATGTAGAATATTGATAATCAATGAATCTATGAAGGGGTTTGTTAATTTCTAGAGAGAGAAAGTTAGAGAGAGAAAGTGAGAGAAACTATGTGAATTTTATTAAGTGGAAGATTAAGAAATGATAACAACCAACCCCTTTCCTTAGTGGAAAGGGGTATTTATAGTTCCAAGTCATAAGTGGACTTGGGCCGGTCCATGACAAGCCCATGGACCGGTTCTTACTTAAGTTAATAAGCAAATAAAAACTAATTACTAACTACGAGCTATTACAACATAAATCATATTGTGGAGTGACCGATACTTCTAATATACGTTAAAACGTATTTCTAACATAGACGCTCTTCGAACTTCTCCTCATCGCGAAAGGAATAATGTCTTGAATAATGATGTAAATTGACAAATTCGAGCTAATGAGACCCGAATAATCCCGAACCTGACGCCAAAGCTACATAGAAAAAGGACATTCAAAAAATAGGTGTTCATGAGAGTCCTCTTGTCTTTCGCACAAAGAACAAACATGATTTACAATGGCCACGTTATCCTATACTCTAATCTTGTCTTGAGTCTTCAAACGACGATTAATAATCAACCACAAATTAAGAGCATGGCGAGGAATGCACCCCGTGAACCAAACACAATGCACCCAATCAACCTTAGTACCTCGCTCTCGAATAGAATTCCAGGCAGAAGAAACCGAAAAAGGCTTCACAGCACCTTCGAAATCCCTCCAAACCACACTATCTCGCACCTCATTATTAAGAATAGGAGGAGCAATATTATGCAGCATAGGATAAGAATTATACCATTGATTAGGCCAAATAAATGTACCATTCGAAACAATCCCACTAAGAGTGGTCGCTTGATTGAAACCCGCACTATAAATAATCCGATTAGAAATGAAGCCAGTAAGGGGACTCACATCACACCAGTGATCATGCCATGCTGAAATCGACTTACCATCACCCACTCTAGATCGAATAAACCACGAATAAGCGGACGAATCTGAAGAATTTTCCTCCACCCACAGGTCATATTGCCATGAATAGGAATACTCCAAAAATTACGCGTTGCAAGCTTATACGAGTGAATCCACTTCACCCATAAAGAATCCTTTTTGTTAACAAGCTTCCATATATGAGACACCATCAAAGCAATGTTGAAACAAAATATCGACGAATACCGAGCCCTCCCTCAACCTTTGGAAGACAAACCTCCTCCCATGCAACTTTCGCTTGACCTCTTCTAAGCTTACCTTGAGACCAAAGAAAACCCCGCATAATTTGTTCTATATCAAGTAAGACTTGAGTAGGAATAACAAAAACCGAAGCCCAAAATACATGTAAAGAACCAAGCACTAATTAAATAAGCTGTATTCTACCAGCAGTCGATAGAAACCGATTCTTCCAATTATCAACCCTAGATTGAACCCTCTCTATCAAATCCTTACAATCTCTAATCATCAACCGAGAAGAAACAAGAGGAACTCCCAGATATTTAACCGGAAATTTACCCTCTTTAAAAGGAAGAATGTGCAAGATAGACAGTTTAACACAATTAAGGACATTGCAGAAATAAGTCGTACTCTTAGGCATGCTAGGAACTAACCCAGAGACACCTCTAAACTCGTCCAAAGCCTCCATGATCACCCTCGTAGAATGAACATCACCATGCGGAAAAAGAAAAAGATCATCTGCAAAACAAAGGTTTATGAGCTCCAATTTGGAACAATACGGATGAAACGTAAATGAATCCGCATTAATAACCGGCCGCCTCAGAATGAGAGTCAAAATCTCCATCACTAATGTAAATAAATAAGGAGACAAAGGATCTCCTTGACAAAGACCTCTTTTCCCCTTAAAGAAACCATGAAGGGAACCATTGATGCTAATCGAAAACGATGTAGAAGAAACACACTCCATGATCCAACTGACCATCCGAATATGAAACCTAAACTCCAACAGAATCTTTTTGAGAAAACTCCAATCAACCGTATCATAGGCTTTTTGAATATCAACCTTGAAAGCACATCTAGCAGGACCACAATCAAGATGATAATTATGCATCAACTCTTGGGTAAGTAAAATATTATCCGCAATATTTCTGCCCGGAACAAACGCAGATTGATTAGAACTCACCAGCATCTTCAAGCTATCTTTAATACGATTAGCAATTATCTTACTAATGCATTTAAACAACACATTACAGCACGAGATTGGTCTTTTATCATTAATTCTAGAAAGCGAGTCAACCTTAGGAAGAAGAGCAATAATAGTATGATTAAGCTCCTTAAGAAGCTTCCTATTGACAAAAAATTCCCGAATAGCCAGCATGAAATCATGAGAAATAATATTCCATGATGCCTTAAAGAATGCAACAGTGTATCCATCTGGCCCAGGAGATTTATCATTTCCCATGGAGAATAAAGCATCCTTAATCTCTTGATTACTAATATCACGAACCATATGTAAAGCCTCCATATCAGCAAGCCTATTCACGAAAAGGTTATCAACACAAATAGGCTCAACTACAGCAGCTTGCCCAAGAAATACCTCATAATGAGAAACAAAGGCATTCATAACTTCCTCATTCTGAAAAATCACACCCTCCGCATTAGAAACAACATCAATACGGCTTCTCTTTATACGATTCTTAACAGACTTATGGAAAAAAGCAGAATTAACGTCACCATCCCGGAGCCAATCCACTTTAGCCTTCTGCCTAAGAAAAGATTCTTCTAATAACACCGCATCCTGATACGCATTCAAGTAAATAGCAGCTTCATCACGAAGATTAGAATTAAATTTGTCAGAATCCAAATCATGCTGAACCGTATCAAGCTCATGACGAAGCCGAACAACATTCTTATGTAAATTCCCACCATCATAGAGAAGCTTACGAAAAGCTTTCTTCATATGTCTCAGCTTGAGAACGACCTTATACATATGAAACCCACTAACCTCCTTACTCCAACCATCATTAACCACATCAAGAAAACCTTTATTCTGAATAAGAACATTAGCGAACTTAAACGGCTTAGGCTTCAAACAATTAACAACGGGGAGACATAGAACAGCAGGAGCGTGATCCGAAATACGATAGGGTTGAAAAATCGCATGACCACCTGGAAACAAATCCAAAAACTCAAGATTAGCCATAACACGATCAATTTTATTCAGAAGCCCCATGCCTCCTCTAGGTTTTTTAGTCCAAGTAAACTTAAGCCCTGAACTTTGAACATCCATGACTTCAATATTATCTACACACTCCTTAAACTCACGCATAGAAATATCAATAGACGATGAGCCCATCAATCTATCATCAAGCATTAGAGCAGCATTAAAGTCACCCAATAAACACCAAGGGCGATTACAGATATAAACACTATGCATTCCAAGATTCTGCCAAAGCCTCCGTCGATGAATATAATGATTGTGAGCATAAATAAACGAACATAAAACCTCCTATTTAGAAGCTTTAATCCAAACACGAGCATGAATGGATTGATCATCTTGAGTAATGACCGTAACATCTACATCATTCCTGTTCCAACCTAAAATAATACGTGATACACTTGATATTTTTACTCGTTTGAAAGTTCGTTCTCGGAATCTCCTCGAATTGATCTCAGTTAAAAGTGGAATGATTTGTTCTTGGTGACAAAAAGTGGATTTGGTTTTCTATTCTAATAAAGATGTAAATAAATGAAGTGACGAAATTAAACTTACAGCGAATATAAATGATTAATTGGATAAACAGAAAAATAATCTTACTGAAGAAAATAGCTATGCGGAATAAAATCCCATTCGGAATAATCAGACAGTGCGGAATACAAAGCTGTATGCGGAATGTTTGAACTACACGGAATATTTTGCTTATACGGAATAAAGAAGACCATGCGGAAAAATGAAGCTATCCGGAACAATCAATCTTACTCGGAATAAAGGGTTATGCGGAATAATTGGAAAATTCCGAATAAGGAAAAAATATAGGAAGGCTACTCGGAATAAATTACATTCCGAATAAGAGAAAAGGGGTTGGCAATTCGGAATAATGGGGCTCTATGCGGAATATTAAATGTTCCGAATAAGGAACATAACATGTAAGCTACTCGGAATAATTAGAAGCTACGCGGAATATTGAAGTATTCCGAATAAGGAATGAATTAAGGAAGGCTACTCGGAATATATATTATTCCGAGTAAGGTAAAAAGAAACGGCAGTTCGGAATGTTGCTGGGAATGAAGAACAGAAGCCGAAACAGTAGAAAACAGGGGACACGAACTTAATCCAAAATCAAGCCAAATAATCAAAAAGGTTTAACCAAATTAACCACAAATCATCTACTAATTACAAGGATCAAATCCCAATCATAAAAACACAAATTCAACAACTTTTTAAGATTAAACTTGAACTAAATAAAAACTTAAAAACTTGAAATAAAAAGATGATGAAGATCAAGATGAATGAAAAGATTAAAGGATAACTTGTATTGATGATTTAGATTCAGTAAACAAGAAGAAAAGATCAAATTTACAAGATTAAAAGAACAAATAAAGAAGATGGAGAACCACTCCTTAAGGGAGATGGTTTTCCTACGAAATAGGAAAGGAAAGAAACTGAAAGAAAGAACTAAAACTGAATCCCAGGAAAGTGTGAAGGGATGGGCTTTATATAGCCTTGTCTTTTGGTTGGTGAGTGGGGTTTCTCCCGTTCTTCTTGTCTTCTCGTCTTTTCAGAAAAGTTGACGTTTTCGATTCTGATTCGGGATTTGTCGTCGATTAAATTCAACTCGTCTTTTAATTTCTTCGTTTAATAGACTTGAGTTTCTTCGACTTATGTAAATCTTCCATCTTTGGTCCTTTTCTTCGATAAGTCTTCGAATAGGCCCAGTGACTTCAAATCTTTTGCATCTCTTGGACAATAGACTTTATCTTGAGTCTTTTTCTTCGGTAAAACCCGTGCAATCCCATGTTTTCTTCAATAATCATCCGGTTGACTCTGAAAACACAATAAACACAAAAACCACGCATAATTCCAAACAAATGATATTAAACACGCTTTTTGGTCTTGTTTTAGTAAGAAATAAGTGGCAAAAGGATGGGTGTTTTCACACCTATCAAATCCCCTACACATAACCATTGCCATGCCCTCATGCAATGCTTAGTGATAAAGCAAATTTACATTTTTCTCATAATCAATCAACCTTGGCCTTATTAACATACTACTAAACAAAAATTTAAATACTAAGAGAAATCAAAACTTTGAAGTAAATAAAAGGATGGAAATAACTTGCAAAGAGATCAAGGACTTACATTAGGGCTTTGGTGCTGCGAAGATTTATCATCCTCAAGTTTCACGTTCCCCAAACTAAGCTTAAAAACGAGATCATTGTTATTATAAGTTAGTAAATCAAACACTTACACACATGGCTTAATTATATGCTTAAACTCCCTTATTCCTATGTGTACTCTTATATTTTATTTTTGTCTTAGAATGATCATTAAGATGCATTTTTGGACTTATTTCGATAGTTTATTTAGGCTGAAAGCAAAGTAGGACGATTTGATCAATAGTTAGCTAAAGGACAAAATCTCTTAAAACTGCTTCTTGGGATATCAAAAAGTTCATATCTTGGCATAACGTGGTTCACGATTTGAGACCTTTCTCGGGCCGATATTTGGCATGTACTTCATACTTCATATCTTGAGAGACGTGCTTGAGATAATGGTCTTCTCATCGTTCATAGAGTTTCTTCACTTGGAGACTTTTGAGAGGTACTCCAACTTTGTTGACCACGACTTCATGATTATTTCTTCAATATCTAATTGGGATTTTGAGATACAACGATCCGCCTCCTTTTCAGACTTGGATCTATTTATCCTCATACCTTGTTAGGGTCTTTTCGGATAGACTTCTCCATCATCTTTATGGGAGTTGATTGCTTTTCGTCGTGAGTCTTGATCCTTCATATTGACTTTGGGAATAATGCTTTTCACATCACCTTGGATCTTTAGCAATAAAATGGAATCCTCATGCCTTGTTAGGGCCTTTTCGAACTCTCCAATCTTCACGCCCCGCTTCATAAGTTATGCCTTGGCTATGAACTCTTATCATTACCGAGCAACTTTTAAACGATCTTGGGCTAGAAGCTAAGTAACCTTTCAAATCGTACGACCTTACTTATTGCAGATAAATTATTAGCAAGTGATGGGAGAATTGGCAAATAATTACACCAAGTGAGCTTGTGCAAGAATACCGACTTATAATTGACTCTATCATTTCTCGTCCTCCACAATTTAAAATCTCAAGTAATGAGACTCGTGGATACTTAGCCTAATAAACCAATTAAGGTCTACCTGGTTAAGGATACTAGCTAGAATAAACTTGGATAAGTCTATTCGGGTTGAGTCAAAATAAACGCAACGGGCCTAATATGTCAAAGACTTCTAAACTAGCAACACCACTTTATTAATATTTTTGACTTTATTGCGGGATATATACATATGAAAGCAAAGATAAAAATTTAAAAATTACGACTAAATGGCCAAAGTTAATAAAAAATTTGAAAAATGTTGAAAAATAGGATTTTCCGGTTAAATGAAGGCATTTTCATGGAAAAGTCCACTTAAAACTTCGATAGAAGTCCCCCCTACACTTAAGATAAACATTGTCCTCAATGTTTAAGCATGTGGGAAAAGTCTCCCCTACACTTATGACATTGTGTACGTTGGTTAACTCAAGTTAAGGAAGAGACGACTAAAGTGATCAATTTCAAATGTGAGTATGAAGAAAATTGAATCACGATAGTTGAGAGATAGAACCGGATTTCGGATAACACGGGAGCACGGTTCTTCAGAGATTCCAAGAGTGCACTTATCCCTGTAATCACATCACCACACAAAGACAAACACCCTATAGAGGTCCCCCTACACTTAGGAGGTTAAAACATAAAAGGATAGATACACGGGCTGCCTCCCGAGGAGCGCTTGTTTTTGATAACCGAGTCACGAGCCTGACTCGACTCAAAATTAGTTCATAGGGAACGTGGTGAGGGATGGAATCATCTCGTGAGAGATGTCCTCACCAAAGTACAACTTCACTCGTTGGCCATTCACCTTAAAATTAGGTCCATTAGGTTGAGCGAGCTCGAGAGTACCATATGGAAAAATTTGGGCAATGGTGAATGGGCCGGACCAACGAGATTTGAGCTTTCCCGAAAAGATTTTCAACCGAGATTTAAAGAGTAAAACTTTGTCTCCAACTTGGAACTCTCGGTTTTTGATCTTGGAGTCGTGAATGAGCTTAGTCTTCTCCTTATAGATCAAAGAATTTTCATAAGCCTCATTACGGAGTTCATTCAGCTCATTGAGTTGGATCTTGCATAGGTCACCGGCTTTGTTGATATCAAAATTAGCCCACTTCAAGGCCCAGTAAGCCTTGTGATCCAACTCAATGGGGAGGTGGCACGCTTTCCCGTACACAAGACGATAAGGCGTACAGCCGATCGGGGTCTTGTAAGCAGTACGGAAAGCCCACAAAGCATCATCAAGTTTATCAGCCCATGAGGCACGATGCTCTCCCACGGTTCTTTCCAGAATTCGCTTAAGTCCTCGGTTGGATATTTCAGCCTGGCCATTAGTTTGTGGGTGGTAGGCTGTGGAAAGACGATGATTTACACCGTACTTAGCCATGACTCTAGCAAATTGGTCATTGCAAAAATGAGTCCCATGATCACTAATAATGGCACGAGGCACACCGAATCTAGCGAAAAGAGATTTCAAAAAGTTGCAAACCACCCTTGCGTCATTAGTGGGTAAAGCTTTGGCTTCAACCCACTTTGAAACGTAGTCAACGGCTACAAGGATGTATTTGTTTCCTTTAGAAGAAGGGAATGGCCCCATAAAGTCGATACCCCAAACGTCAAAGATTTCACACTCTTGAACGAAATTCTGAGGCATCTCGTCTTTATGTGTGATCGTGCCTTATTTTTGGCAAACATCACATCGTTTAACCATATTGTGAGCGTCACGATATATGGAGGGCCAATAAAATCCCGAATCAAACACTTTTTTGGCGGTGTAATTGGGACCAAAGTGACCACCGGTGGGTCCTTTGTGGCAAGCGTCAAGGATTTTTAAAGCTGCCGGTCCATCAACACATCGGCGAATAATCAAGTCAGCACATTGTTTGAATAGGTAAGGGTCGTCCCAAAAGTAAGTCTTAATGTCGGTGAAGAACTTTTTCTTTTGTTGAGACGTCAACCCTTCCTTGAGAATTCCACCCGCCAAGTAGTTTGCAAAATCCGCAAACCATGGGGTTTCATCAGAATTCGAATTTATAGACATTAAGGTCTCCAAGGGAAAAGAATCATTGATTTCTTTGGTCGGATGATCCCCTTGGTATGGATCCTCAAGTCTGCTGAGATGATCCGCGGCTAAGTTTTCAGCTCCTTTTTTATCGCGAATTTCGATTTTAAATTCCTGGAGCAGCAAAACCCAGCGAAGAAGTCTTGGTTTGGAATCTTGCTTTGTCAACAAGTACTTCAACGCGGAATGATCGGTATACACAATTGTTGTAGAAAGGACAAGATAGGGGCGAAATTTTTCAAAGGCATAGACAACAGCTAAAAGCTCTTTTTCTGTTGTCGTATAATGCAATTGTGCCCCTGTCATTGTCTTGCTAGCGTAATGGATTGGTTGGAAGTGTTTGTTCACTCTTTGTCCCAGAACCGCTCCAATAGCAAAATCACTAGCGTCGCACATCAACTCAAAGGGAAGCTCCCAATTAGGGGTAACCAAGACGGGTGCCTTAGTTAGCTTATCCTTAAGCGAGTTGAAGGCTTCAAGACACTCTTTGGAAAAGATAAAAGGAGTATCTTTTTCCAAGAAGTGGGTCATCGGGCGAGCGATTTGAGAAAAATCTTTGATGAATCGTCGGTAGAAGCCCGCATGACCCAGAAAATTTCTCACACCCTTCACGGTTGAAGGTGGAGGCAACTTGGCGATAACATCGACTTTAGCACGGTCTACTTCAAGACCGGCTTTGGAAATCTTGTGTCCCTGCACGATGCCTTCTTTTACCATAAAATGGCATTTTTCCTAATTCAGAACAAGGTGAGTGTCTTCGCACCGCTTAAGCATACGTTCCAAATTGGCAAGGCAAGAAGAGAAGGAATCCCCGAAGACCGAGAAATCATCCATGAAGACTTCCATGGTTTGTTCAACCATGTCATGGAAGATAGCTAACATGCACCTTTGGAAAGTCCCAGGGGCATTACATAAGCCAAAAGGCATCTTTTTGTAAGCAAAAGTGCCATAGGGACAAGTGAATGTTGTCTTCTCTTGATCTTGGGGATCGATGGGTATTTGGAAATAACCCGAGAAACCATCAAGAAAGCAGTAATATTCATTACCCGCTAAACGTTCAAGCATTTGGTCCATAAAAGGTAGAGGGAAATGATACTTTCTCGTGGCATCATTGAGTTTGCGGTAGTCTATACAAACTCTCCACCCAGTAACGAGACGAGTGGAAATCAACTCGTTGTGTTCATTGGGAACAACGGTTATTCCGCCCTTCTTGGGCACTGATAGGTGTGTAAACACCCATCCTTTTACCACTTAATTCGGGCTAAAACAAGACCAAAACACGTATTTAATATCATTTGTTTGGAATTATGCGTGGTTTTTGTGTTTATTGTGATTTCAGAGCTAACCGGATGAATATTAAAGAAAACATGGGATTGCACGGGTTTTATCAAGGAAAAAGACTGAAGACGAAGTCTATTGTCCAAGAGATGCAAAAGATTTGAAGTCACTGGGCCTATTCGAAGATTTATCGAAGAAAAGGACTAAAGACGGAAGATTTTCATAAGTCGAAGAAACTCAAGTCTATTTAACAAAGAAATTAAAAGACGAGTTGGATTTAATCGACAACAAATCCCGAATCAGAATCGAAAACGTCAACTTTTCTGAAAAGACGAGAAGACAAGAAGAAAGGGAGAAAGCCCACTCACCAACCAACCACTAGGAGTATAAATAGTCTTTCCCTTCACACATTAGGGAGTTAGTTTTTCATTTTTTTCTTTCCCAGTTCTTTTGTTCGTCCCTTCACCAACTCCATTAGGGAGTTTGGTGATTTTCATCTTTTTCTTTTCATCTTGTAATCCTTAACCATTAATCTTGTTACTTTTACATTAATCAATCCATTCCATCTTTCTATTCATCTTGTTCTTAATCACTTTTATTGCAAGTTCTAAGTTTCTTCTTTGATTCTAGTTTGATCTTAAAAAGTTGTTGAATTAATGTTTTTATTGGTGGGATTTGCTTCTTATGGTATGTTAATGATTATTGGTTAGTTTGGTAAAACCTTTTTGAGTATTTAGTTTGATTTTGGATTTTATTCATTCTCCTTGTTTCGTGTTTACTGCTGCTGTTCTTCGTGCCCCAGACTTTCCGAATAGACATTTCAAGTTTGCTTTACTCGGAATATTTCAATTATTCCGAGTAGAGGTTTTATTTCCTCTTTATTCGGAATATCCCAGATATTCCGAATAACTCTATATTCCGCGTAGCCATTTTTTTAGTTTTCTTATTCGGAACTTTTCCAACATTCCGAATAGTGTTTTTATTGTCCCTTATTCGGAATATTTTCCGCATAGCTTAAATTTGTTTCCCTATTCGGAACATTTTTCCGAATAAGCATTATTTTCCGAACAGTACTATTTTTCCGAATAGCCAGTTTCTCTGTTTCCCTATTCGGAACATTTTTCCGAATAGCCTTGTTTTTCCGAATAGCTTTGTTTTTATATTATTCCGAATAGCCATATTTTTATTTTTCCTTATTCGGAACATTTTCCGAATAGCCTGATATTCCGAATGGTCAACATTTTCCGAATAGCATAATATTCCGAGTAGAGCATCTTTTCCGCACAAGGCTTACTTTCCGAATGGTGTTACATTCCGCATAGACTCATTTTCAGTAAGAGTTATTTTTCCGCTTTGTCATTTAGTTGTTTTTATCTACTGTTTCCGACTTTAATCTTTATTCACTTCAATTATTTAGAATAGAAAACCAAATCCACTTTTTTGTCACCAAGAACAAATCATTCCACTTTTAACTGAGATCAATTCGAGAGGATTCCGAGAAATCTGAACCTAGCAAAACCCTTGTATCAAATGGCGCCGCTGCCGGCTCCTCTCGTTAAGATCAAAAGTTTTTTGTAGAACTTGGATTTTGGGATCCGTTCCCCGTGAACGTTACTTTTTCCTAAAAATTTTCAAAAACACTAAAAAATATAAAATTTTCAAAAATCCTAAAAAGTAAAAAACAATAAAAACCAAAAATATTTTTGCTTTGTTTGTTCGTTCTTTTGCAGGTGTATGCGCACTCGATCCACGTCTTATCAAGAGCCCGAGCCTCTCGATAACTTAGACATGGCTGGTGTCCAAAACAACAATAACATACCACCTCCGAACAACAATAATAACAACAACAACCCGCCTTTCAACAACATGAATAACAACAACAATGAGCCCCTTCCGGATAATCGTCCAATGATTGAACTGCTGCAAGCTCATGTTGATGGCAACACGGATCCAATTGTTATACCACCAATTGCCGCCAACAATTTCGAGCTCAAGTCAGGCTTTATCCAGATGGTCTCAGCTCAACCATTCTTGGGACGCACCATTGATGACCCACATGACCATATCAAGAGATTTCTACAACTCACCAACACGGTCAAGTTCAATGGAGTTCCACAGGAGGTTATAAGGTTACAACTTTTTCCCTTTTCTTTAGAGGGACAAGCCCGGCATTGGCTTGCTAAGGAACCGCCACAGAGTATTCTCTCGTGGACGGATTTGGAAACAAAGTTTATCAATTACTTTTTTCCACCCTCTCGTACTACCGCTTTGCGGAATGAGATTATAAACTTTGAACAAAAGTACGATGAGTCATTCAGTGAATCTTGGGATCGTTTTAAAGATCTTTTAAGAAAATGCCCACAACATGGTTTTACCAAAGTACATCAAATAAATACTTTTTACAATGGTTTAAGCATGAGTGACCAAGATTCACTGAATAGTGCCTCAGGGGGTAATTTATTGGCTAAGACTTCCAATGCTGCTTGGGATATCATTGAGAACAAGTCTCGTGTGCAAACCAAGAGCGTTAGGACCAATGTTGCTAGTGCTAGCACTAATGACAGCGACAAGCGATTAGACAAACTCACTACGCTTCTTGAAACGCTTGTCACCCACACCGTCAGCAACAACAACAGCAACAACGCCAAAAACGCACAAGTGAACGCTGTCAGCCAACCTTGTGAGATATGCGGTGGTCCCCACTCCTATACAACTTGTACCGCTACCCAAGATTACCCTGCTGAGAATGTGAATGCGGCATATGGCACCTACCAACAACCTGCTTATCAAGCTAAACCCCAAGGTGACCGTAACTTGCTTAGCTACCGCAGCAACAACTATCTTTCACCACCTGGTTTCCCTCCTACCAACCCAAACCAACAACAAAACCTTAATCGCCCTCCTCAACAACAACAACAACCTCGACAACCATACATTCCACCTCACAAGCAACAACAACCACCTCAAAGAAACAATCAAATCTACCAACAACCTGCTTACCAACCACCTGCATACAATGCTCCTCCCAACCAAGCCACCACTGCATTACACCAAGAGGTCGCCACCTACATGAGAACCAATGATGTGATAGTGGGAAATCTTCAAGAGGAAGTGCGCAATTTGAAGGCAGATTTGGTTAAGCAAGGAAATGATTTAAGAGCCGATATGCGGAACACGTTGGATAGTCAGACGAATGACTTGAGGAACATGATGGCTAGTTTCTTCCAAAGTAGTCAACCCTCTTCTTCGGGTACTCTTCCGAGTAACACCGTTGCGAACCCAAGAGGGGAGATGAAAGCAATCACCACTCGAAGTGGTAAAGGTACCAAGGAACCCGAGCTTCCTATACCATGGGAGATGAAAGCAATCACCGTGTCCTCTATTGATTCATCGTTGTCTCTATTTGGAGATAGTGATTTATTCTGGAACAATCTTGAAGCTACCATGGGAGATGCGAATTTAGCTACTAATGATTCTCCCACCGAGGGGGATGAAGACATGAGTTTCTTTGACAATCTTCTCACTGAAGACAATCCTTCGCCTCCATCTCCCACGGTCATTGCTATCGATACTCCGACTTTGAAAACGCCTACCGTCGAAAATCCTCCGGATTTGGAACTTAAGGAGTTGCCGCCACATCTCGAGTATGTGTTCCTGGACGACAACAAGAAATCACCCGTCATTATTGCGAAGGATTTGAAAGATGAAGAGAAGACTCGTCTCGTTGCTGTGTTGAAGGATCATAAGAAGGCTATTGCTTGGAAAATCTCGGATATTCGTGGAATTGATCCTCACTTCTGCACGCACAAAATTCTCATGGAGGACGACTTCAAGCCCACTATTCAAAGCCAACGAAGGGTGAATCCAAAAATCCATGAAGTCATCAAAACAGAGGTTATCAAACTTCTTGATGCGGGTATGATTTACCCTATTTCGGATTCCCCGTGGGTTAGTCCAATCCATTGTGTGCCCAAGAAGGGCGGAATAACCGTTGTTCCCAATGAACACAACGAGTTGATTCCCACTCGTCTCGTTACTGGGTGGAGAGTTTGTATAGACTACCGCAAACTCAATGATGCCACGAGAAAGGATCATTTCCCTCTACCTTTCATGGACCAAATGCTTGAACGATTAGCCGGTAATGAATATTACTGCTTTTTGGATGGTTTCTCGGGTTATTTCCAAATACCCATCGATCCCCAAGATCAAGAGAAGACTACATTCACTTGTCCCTATGGCACTTTCGCTTACAAAAGAATGCCTTTTGGCTTATGTAATGCGCCCGGGACTTTCCAAAGGTGTATGTTAGCTATCTTCCATGACATGGTTGAACAAAACATGGAAGTCTTCATGGATGATTTCTCGGTCTTCGGAGATTCCTTCTCTGCTTGCCTTGCCAATTTAGAACGTATGCTAAAGCGGTGTGAAGACACTCGCCTTGTTCTAAATTGGGAAAAATGCCATTTCATGGTAAAAGAAGGCGTCGTGCTTGGACATAAGATTTCGAAAGCCGGTCTTGAAGTAGACCGTGCTAAAGTTGATGTTATAGCAAAGTTGCCTCCACCTTCCACTGTGAAGGGTGTGAGAAGTTTCTTGGGTCATGCGGGCTTCTATCGTCGATTCATCAAAGATTTTTCTCAAATCGCTCGCCCGATGACCCACCTCTTGGAAAAAGATACTCCATTTATCTTTTCCAAAGAGTGCCTTGAAGCCTTTAACTCACTTAAGGATAAGCTAACTAAGGCACCCGTCTTGGTTACCCCTAATTGGGAGCTGCCCTTCGAGTTGATGTGCGATGCTAGCGATTTTGCTATTGGAGCGGTTCTTGGACAAAGAGTGAACAAACACTTCCAACCGATCCATTACGCTAGCAAGACAATGACTGGGGCACAATTGCATTATACGACAACCGAGAAGGAGCTTTTAACTGTTGTCTATGCTTTTGAAAAGTTCCGCCCCTATCTTGTCCTTTCCACAACCATTGTGTACACTGATCATTCCGCGCTGAAGTACTTGTTGACAAAGCAAGATTCCAAACCAAGACTTCTTCGCTGGGTTTTGCTGCTCCAGGAATTTAAAATCGACATCCGCGATAAAAAAGGAGCAGAAAACCTAGCCGCGGACCATCTTAGTAGACTTGAGGATCATACCAAGGGGATCATCCGACCAAAGAAATCAATGATTCTTTTCCCTTGGAGACCTTAATGTCTATAAACTCGAAGCCGAATGAAACCCCGTGGTTTGCGGACTTTGCAAACTACTTGGCGGGTGGAATTCTCAAGGAAGGGGTTGACGTCCCAGCAAAAGAAGAAGTTCTTTACCGACATCAAGACTTACTTTTGGGACGACCCTTACCTATTCAAACAATGTGCTGATCTGATAATTCGCCGATGTGTTGATGGACTCTGGCAGCGTCGGACATCCTTGATGCTTGCCACAAAGGACCCACTGGTGGTCACTTTGGTCCCAACTACACCGCGAAGAAAGTATTTGATTCGGGATTTTATTGGCCCTCCATATATCGTGATGCTCACAATATGGTTAAGCGATGTGATGTTTGCCAAAAGCAAGGCAAAATCACACATAAAGACGAGATGCCTCAGAATTTCATTCAAGAGTGTGAAATTTTTGATGTTTGGGGTATCGACTTTATGGGGCCATTCCCTTCATCTAAAGGAAACAAATACATCCTTGTAGCCGTTGACTACGTTTCCAAGTGGGTTGAAGCCAAAGCTTTGCCTACTAATGACGCAAGGGTGGTTTGTAACTTTTTGAAAGCTCTATTCGCTCGCTTCGGTGTGCCTCGTGCCATTATTAGTGATCGTGGGACTCATTTCTGCAATGACCAACTTGCTCGAGTCATGGCTAAGTACGGTGTAAACCATCGTCTTTCCACAGCCTACCACCCACAAACTAATGGCCAGGCCGAAATATCCAACCGAGGACTGAAGCGAATTTTGGAAAGAACCGTGGGAGAGCATCGTGCCGCATGGGCTGATAAACTCAATGATGCTTTGTGGGCTTTCCGTACTGCTTACAAGACCCCGATCGGCTGTACGCCTTATCGTCTTGTGTACGGGAAAGCGTGCCACCTCCCCATTGAGTTGGAGCACAAGGCTTATTGGGCCTTGAAGTGGGCTAATTTTGATATAAACAAAGCCGGTGACCTACGCAAAATCCAACTCAATGAGCTGAATGAACTTCGGAATGAGGCTTATGAAAATTCTTTGATCTATAAGGAACGAACTAAGCTCATTCACGACTCCAAGATCAAAAACCGAGAGTTCCATGTTGGAGACAAAGTCTTACTTTTTAACTCTCGGTTGAAAATCTTTTCGGGCAAGCTCAAATCTCGTTGGTCCGGCCCATTCACCATCGCCCAAATTTTTCCATATGGTACTCTCGAGCTCGCTCAACCTAATGGACCAAATTTTAAGGTGAATGGCCAACGAGTGAAGTTGTACTTTGGTGAGGACACCTCTCAGGAGGTGATTCCATCCCTCACCACGTTCCCCATGAACTGAATTTGGGCCGAGTCAGGCTCGTGACTCGGTTATCAAAAACAAGCGCTCCTCGGGAGGCAGCCCGAGTATCTATCCCTTTAACCCCCTAAGTGTAGGGGAGGACCTATTTTGGTCATTTGTGTTTGTATGGTGATGTGCTTACAGGGATAACTGCAATCTTGGAAATCTTTGAAGAACCGTGCTCCCGTGTTATCCGAAATCCGGTTCTATCTCTCAACTATCGTGATTCAATTTTCTTCATACTCACATTTGAAATTGATCACTTTAGTCGTCTCTTCCTTAACTCGAGTTAACCAACGTGCACAATGTCATAAGTGTAGGGGAGACTTTTCCCACATGCTTAAACATTGAGGACAATGTTTATCTTAAGTGTAGGGGAGACTTCTATCGAAGTTTTAAGTGGACTTTTCCATGAAAATGCCTTCAATTAACCGGAAAATCCTATTTTTCAACATTTTTCAAATTTTTTATTAACTTTGGCCATTTAGTCGTAATTTTTAAATTTTTATCGTTGCTTTCATATGTATATATCCCGCAATAAAGTCAAAAATATTAATAAATTGGTGTAGCTAATTTAGAAATCTTTGACATATTAGGCCCGTTGCGTTTATTTTGACTCAACCCGAATAGACTTATCCAAGTTTATTCTAGCTAGTATCCTTAACCATGTAGACCTTGATTGGTTTATTAGGCTAAGTGTCCACGAGTCTCATTATTTGAGATTTTAAATTGTGGAGGACGAGAAATGATAGAGTCAATTATAAGTCGGTAATCTTGCGCAAGCTCACTTGGTGTAATTATTCGCCTATTCTCCCATCACTTGCTAATAATTTATCTGCAATAAGTAAGGTCTTACGATTTGAAAAGTTACTTAGCTTCTAGCCCAAGATCGTTTAAAAGTTGCTCGGTAATGACAAGAGTTCATAGCCAAGGCATAACTTATGAAGCGGGGCGCGAAGATTGGCGAGTCCGAAAAGGCCCTAACAAGGCATGAGGATTCAAATTTTATTGCTGAAGATCCAAAGTGATGTGAAAAGCATTATTCCTAAAGTCAATATGAAGGATCAAGACTCACGACGAAAAGCAATCAACTCCCATAAAGATCATGGAGAAGTCTATCCGAAAAGACCCTAACAAGGTATGAGGATAAATAGATCCAAGTCCGAAAAGGAGGCGGATCGTTGTATCTCAAAATCCCAAATAGAGATTGAAGAAATAATCATGAAGTCGTGGTCAACAAAGTTGGAGTACCCCTCAAAAATCTCCAAGTGAAGAAAATCTATTATGATGAGAAGACCATTATCTCAAGAACATCTCTCGAAGATATGAAGTATGAAGTACATGCCAAATATCGGCCCGAGAAAGGTCTCAAATCGTGAACCAAGTTATGCCAAGATATGAACTTTTTGATATCCCGAGAAGCAGTTTTAAGAGATTTTGTCCTTTAGCTAACTATTGATCAAATCGTCCTACTTTGCTTTCAGCCTTAATAAACTATCGAAATAAGTCCAAAAATGCATCTTCATGATCATTCTAAGACAAAAATAAAATATAAGAGATACAATTAGGAATAAGGGAGTTTAAGCATTTAATTAAGCCATGTGTGTAAGTGTTTGATTTACTAACTTATAATAACAATGATCTCGTTTTTAAGCTTAGTTTGGGGAACGTGAAACTTGAGGGTGATAAATCTTCGCAACACCAAAGCCCTAATGTAAGTCCTTGATTTCTTTACAAGTTATTTCCATTCTTTTGCTTACTTTAAGGTTTTAAGTTCTCTTAGTATTTTAATTGTTGTTTAGTAGAATTTAAATAAGGCCAAGGTTGATTAATTATGAGAAAAATGTAAATTTGCTTTATCACTAAGCATTGCATGAGGGCATGGCAATGGTTAAGTGTAGGGGATTTGATAGGTGTGTAAACACCCATCCTTTTACCACTTAATTCGGGCTAAAACAAGACCAAAACACGTATTTAATATCATTTGTTTGGAATTATGCGTGGTTTTTGTGTTTATTGTGATTTCAGAGCTAACCGGATGAATATTAAAGAAAACATGGGATTGCACGGGTTTTATCAAGGAAAAAGACTGAAGACGAAGTCTATTGTCCAAGAGATGCAAAAGATTTGAAGTCACTGGGCCTATTCGAAGATTTATCGAAGAAAAGGACTAAAGACGGAAGATTTTCATAAGTCGAAGAAACTCAAGTCTATTTAACAAAGAAATTAAAAGACGAGTTGGATTTAATCGACAACAAATCCCGAATCAGAATCGAAAACGTCAACTTTTCTGAAAAGACGAGAAGACAAGAAGAAAGGGAGAAAGCCCACTCACCAACCAACCACTAGGAGTATAAATAGTCTTTCCCTTCACACATTAGGGAGTTAGTTTTTCATTTTTTTCTTTCCCAGTTCTTTTGTTCGTCCCTTCACCAACTCCATTAGGGAGTTTGGTGATTTTCATCTTTTTCTTTTCATCTTGTAATCCTTAACCATTAATCTTGTTACTTTTACATTAATCAATCCATTCCATCTTTCTATTCATCTTGTTCTTAATCACTTTTATTGCAAGTTCTAAGTTTCTTCTTTGATTCTAGTTTGATCTTAAAAAGTTGTTGAATTAATGTTTTTATTGGTGGGATTTGCTTCTTATGGTATGTTAATGATTATTGGTTAGTTTGGTAAAACCTTTTTGAGTATTTAGTTTGATTTTGGATTTTATTCATTCTCCTTGTTTCGTGTTTACTGCTGCTGTTCTTCGTGCCCCAGACTTTCCGAATAGACATTTCAAGTTTGCTTTACTCGGAATATTTCAATTATTCCGAGTAGAGGTTTTATTTCCTCTTTATTCGGAATATCCCAGATATTCCGAATAACTCTATATTCCGCGTAGCCATTTTTTTAGTTTTCTTATTCGGAACTTTTCCAACATTCCGAATAGTGTTTTTATTGTCCCTTATTCGGAATATTTTCCGCATAGCTTAAATTTGTTTCCCTATTCGGAACATTTTTCCGAATAAGCATTATTTTCCGAACAGTACTATTTTTCCGAATAGCCAGTTTCTCTGTTTCCCTATTCGGAACATTTTTCCGAATAGCCTTGTTTTTCCGAATAGCTTTGTTTTTATATTATTCCGAATAGCCATATTTTTATTTTTCCTTATTCGGAACATTTTCCGAATAGCCTGATATTCCGAATGGTCAACATTTTCCGAATAGCATAATATTCCGAGTAGAGCATCTTTTCCGCACAAGGCTTACTTTCCGAATGGTGTTACATTCCGCATAGACTCATTTTCAGTAAGAGTTATTTTTCCGCTTTGTCATTTAGTTGTTTTTATCTACTGTTTCCGACTTTAATCTTTATTCACTTCAATTATTTAGAATAGAAAACCAAATCCACTTTTTTGTCACCAAGAACAAATCATTCCACTTTTAACTGAGATCAATTCGAGAGGATTCCGAGAAATCTGAACCTAGCAAAACCCTTGTATCAGGCACACAATGGATTGGACTAACCCATGGTGAATTCGAAATAGGGTAAATCATACCCGCATCAAGAAGTTTGATAACCTCTGTTTTGATGACTTCATGTATTTTTGGATTCACCCTTCGTTGGCTTTGAATTGAGGGCTTAAAGTCGTCCTCCATGAGAATTTTGTGTGTGCAGAAGTGAGGATCAATTCCACGAATATCAGAAATTTTCCAAGCAATAGCCTTCTTATGATCTTTCAACACGGTGATAAGTCGGGCTTTTTCTTCTTCCTTTAGGTCCTTAGCAATGATGACTGGCGACTTCTTCTCTTCTTCAAGTAATACATACTCGAGATGGGGCGGCAACTCCTTAAGTTCTAAATCCGGAGGATTTTCGACGGGAGGCGTATTCGAAGTCGGAGTATCGATAGCAATGACCGTGGGAGATGGAGGAGAAGGATTGTCTTCGTTGAGAAGGTTGTCAAAGAAATGCATGTCTTCGTCCCCATCGGTAGGAGAATCATTAGTAGATAAGTTCACATCTCCCATGGTGTCTTCAAGATCTTTCCAAAACAAATCACTATCTCCAAATAGAGACAATGATGAATCAATAGAGGACACGGTCTCAACATTGGGAAGAGAGGTAGGAATACTTTTGCAAGCATCATTAAAGTGTTCTTCACAAGCCTCATCAAGAACGTCAATACAATTAACACTCTCGTATGAATAAGGTTGTTTAGACAACTTTCCCATGTTGAAGACTACTTTATCGTCACCCACTCTCATGATAAGCTCACCGGCTTCAACATCAATGAGAGTGCGACCGGTCCTCAAGAATGGAAGACCAACAATTAGTGGCACGCGAGGGTCCATCTCGTAGTCGACGACAACAAAATCAGCAGGAAAGGTGAATTTGTCGACTCCTACAATGACGTCTTCGGCTATCCCCACTGGATAAGCAACCGTACGGTTAGCTAATTCCAAAGTCATTTTGGTGGGGACTAGCTCTGGGAGAGATAATTGTTTCCAAACGCTTAGAGGCATAAGATTAATACTGGCACCTAGATCGGCTAGGGCCATGCAATTCTCTACTCCCGGGAAATTGCAAGGAATTAAGAAACGACCCGGATCACCAAGCTTGGTTGGTAATTTCCTTAAGAGCACTGCAGAGCAATTCTCATTAAGTTGGGTGTTGGCAATATCGAGGAGCTTTTCCTTGTCGCTCAGAAGATCTTTAAACATTTTCGCATATTTAGGCATGTGAGCGAGAGCCTCAGCGAAGGAGATGTTAAAATTCAATTGTTTGAACATTTTAAAGAAGTTCGAAACCTGAATATCATCCTTGCTTTTGAGCTTATCTTTCCTCAACCTAGATGGATAAGGTATATTGGAAGAAGAGGAAGGCTTTGGAAGAATAGGATCACTCACATCCTTGGGTGGAGGAGGGGTAGAAGGAAGAGGTGGAGAAATTGGGGAAGGAGAAGGATGAGGAATAGGAGCAGGTGACTCGTTCTCCTTAGTCACAATCACCGGTGGAGGTATAGGAAGCTCGGGTTCCTTGGTACCTTTGCCACTTCGAGTGGTGATTGCTTTCATCCCCCCTCTTGGATTCGCAACGGTGTTACTCGGAAGAGTACCCGAAGAAGAGGGTTGATTTCCTTGGAAGAAACTAGCCATCATGTTCTTCAAGTCATTCGTTTGGCTATCCAACGTATTTCTCATGTCGGCTCTCAAATCGTTTCCTTGTTTGACCAAGTCTGCTTTCAAGTTGCGCACTTCCTGTTGGAGATTTTCCACGATCACATCATTGGTCCTCATGTAGGTTGCAACCTCTTGGTGTAATGCCGTGGGTTGGTTTGGAGGAGCATTGTATGCGGGTGGTTGATAAGCAGGTTGTTGGTAGACTTGGTTGTTACGTTGAGGTGGTTGTTGCTGCTTGTGAGGAGGGATGTATGGTGTACGAGGTTGTTGTTGTTGTTGAGGAGGGCGGTTGAGGTTTTGTTGTTGGTTTGGGTTGCTTGGAGGAAAACCGGGTGGTGAGAGGTAATTGTTGGAGTGGTAGCTAAGCAAGTTACGGTCACCTTGAGGTCTAGCTTGATAAGCAGGTTGAGGATAGGTGCCATAAGCTGCATTCACATTCTCAGCAGGGTAGTCTTGGGTGGCGGTAAAAGAAGTGTAAGAGTGAGGACCACCGCATATCTCACAAGGTTGGCTGACAGCGTTAACTTGAGCGTGTTTAGCGTTGCTGCTGTTGGTGTTGTTAACAGTGTGGGTGACAAGCGATTCAAGAAGCACAGTGATTTTGTCCAGTCGCTTGTCGCTGTCACTAGTGCTAGCACTAGCGACATTGGTCCGAACACTCTTGGTTTGCACACGAGACTTGTTCTCAATGATATCCCAAGCAGCATTGGAAGTCTTAGCCAAAAGATTACCCCCCGAGGCACTGTTTAGTGAATCTTGGTCACTCATGCTTAAACCATTGTAAAAAGTATTAATTTGATGTACTTTGGTAAAACCATGTTGTGGGCATTTTCTTAAAAGATCTTTAAAACGATCCCAAGATTCACTGAATGACTCATCGTACTTTTGTTCAAAATTTATGATTTCATTCCGCAAAGCGGTAGTACGAGAGGGTGGGAAAAAGTAATTGATAAACTTTGTCTCCAAATCCGTCCACGAGAGAATACTCTGTGGCGGTTCCTTAGCAAGCCAATGCCTGGCTTGTCCCTCTAAAGAAAAGGGAAAAAGTTGTAACCTGATAACTTCTTGTGGAACACCATTGAACTTGACCGTGTTAGTGAGTTGCAAGAATCTCTTGATGTGGTCGTGTGGATCATCAATGGTACGCCCCAAGAATGGTTGAGCAGAGACCATCTGGATAAAGCCTGATTTGAGCTCGAAATTGTTGGCGGCAATTGGAGGTATGACAATTGGATCCGTGTTGCCATCTACATGAGCTTGCAGCAGTTCAATCATCGGGCGATTATCCGGTTGAGGCTCATTGTTGTTGTCATTATTCATGTTGTTGAAAGGTGGGTTGTTGTTATTATTATTGTTTGGAGGTGGTATGTTGTTGTTGTTTTGTACACTTGCCATGTCTAAGTGATCGAGAGGCTCGGGCTCTTGATAAGACGTGGATCGAGTGCGCATACACCTGCAAAAGAACGAACAAAGAAAAACAAAGCAAAAATATTTTTGGTTTTTATGTTTTTTAATTTTTTTGTATTTTTGAAAATTTTAGATTTTTTAGGATTTTTTTGAAAATTTGTATGAAAAAGTAACGTTCACATTCGTTCTCGGAATCTCCTCGAATTGATCTCAGTTAAAAGTGGAATGATTTGTTCTTGGTGACAAAAAGTGGATTTGGTTTTCTATTCTAATAAAGATGTAAATAAATGAAGTGACGAAATTAAACTTACAGCGAATATAAATGATTAATTGGATAAACAGAAAAATAATCTTACTGAAGAAAATAGCTATGCGGAATAAAATCCCATTCGGAATAATCAGACAGTGCGGAATAACAAAGCTGTATGCGGAATGTTTGAACTACACGGAATATTTTGCTTATACGGAATAAAGAAGACCATGCGGAAAAATGAAGCTATCCGGAACAATCAAGCTTACTCGGAATAAAGGGTTATGCGGAATAATTGGAAAATTCCGAATAAGGAAAAAATATAGGAAGGCTACTCGGAATAAATTACATTCCGAATAAGAGAAAAGGGATTGGCAATTTGGAATAATGGGGCTCTATGCGGAATATTAAATGTTCCGAATAAGGAACATAACAGGTAAGCTACTCGGAATAATTAGAAGCTACGCGGAATATTGAAGTATTCCGAATAAGGAATGAATTAAGGAAGGCTACTCGGAATATATATTATTCCGAGTAAGGTAAAAAGAAACGGCAGTTCGGAATGTTGCTGGGAATGAAGAACAGAAGCCGAAACAGTAGAAAACAGGGGACACGAACTTAATCCAAAATCAAGCCAAATAATCAAAAAGGTTTAACCAAATTAACCACAAATCATCTACTAACTACAAGGATCAAATCCTAATCATAGAAACACAAATTCAACAACTTTTTAAGATTAAACTTGAACTAAATAAAAACTTAAAAACTTGAAATAAAAAGATGATGAAGATCAAGATGAATGAAAAGATTAAAGGATAACTTGTATTGATGATTTAGATTCAGTAAACAAGAAGAAAAGATCAAACTTACAAGATTAAAAGAACAAATCAAGAAGATGAAGAACCACTCCTTAAGGGAGATGGTTTTCCTACGAAATAGGAAAGGAAAGAAACTGAAAGAAAGAACTAAAACTGAATCCCAGGAAAGTGTGAAGGGATGGGCTTTATATAGCCTTGTCTTTTGGTTGGTGAGTGGGCTTTCTCCCGTTCTTCTTGTCTTCTCGTCTTTTCAGAAAAGTTGACGTTTTCGATTCTGATTCGGGATTTGTCGTCGATTAAATTCAACTCGTCTTTTAATTTCTTCGTTTAATAGACTTGAGTTTCTTCGACTTATGTAAATCTTCCATCTTTGGTCCTTTTCTTCGATAAATCTTCGAATAGGCCCAGTGACTTCAAATCTTTTGCATCTCTTGGACAATAGACTTTATCTTGAGTCTTTTTCTTCGGTAAAACCCGTGCAATCCCATGTTTTCTTCAATAATCATCCGGTTGACTCTGAAAACACAATAAACACAAAAACCACGCATAATTCCAAACAAATGATATTAAACACTCTTTTTGGTCTTGTTTTAGTAAGAAATAAGTGGCAAAAGGATGGGTGTTTTCACACCTATCAATACGCGACCCTTTCGAGCACATACTACCATTAGATATCCAGTCCCAATTACGAAAAACAAACGAACAAAGCTTGACTAGCTTAGCATCACTAGCATGAGATTCCAAGATAGCACAAACCACAATCTGCTTTCAAAAATAACATTTTGAACTTCTTTTTGTTTAGGAGAGAAGTTCAAACCGCGAATATTCCATGACGCAATATTACACATTAAAAACATTAGTAACATGATTGCTTGCCCCTTCCGGATTAGTAACACGAGGAATCTCCTCCAGCATATCAATAGCTTCATCAACTTCCTCACTGTCACTATCATTAACAATAGTGTTTTTACCCTTGTCAACCAAATCATCCTCATCTGTATTTAAAACAGTAAACGAATTAGAAGTAGAAACATTACTTCCATTGCCAGCACTTAGTTGTGAACTCGATGCATTAGTCTTCTTAGAAGCATTCGACACTGAGGGTTTTTCAGCCTTCTTGTAATGCAATGTAAGCGAGGGTTTCGTCAACACCACACCAGCCACTTGTTTCTGTTTGTTCTTCCTGTTCTTATTCTTACGTTTTGTCACAGTTTCAAACCCATGATTAGTAACAGCTTTCACTGGATCAGCCTTAGGTAAAAGCGGACACTTTTCATCAACATGATCAAAAACAAGACATGTAGCACACCTCGGTGGACGCCACTCGTATTCAATATCTATAGTTGCAAGAGTATGCCCTTTATCCTTCCCCATCGGAATCGCCAAAACAATAGAATCCTTAAGCTCCACCGCTACATCAACCTCAACCAACGCCCTAGCAAACGTACTTCGCCCCCACGAAGATAAACATATAGTGCTTGTATACGAATCAAGCATTAAAGGCTTACCAATCTGAGTAGTGATAAGGCAAAGCCCTATCTCTGAATATGCAGCAATGGGCACATGGTGCAATTTCACCCATAACGATGCCTATTTAACATCATCCTTCTTCAAAAGCGCATACGGTGTCCAAATATTCAGAAATAACGGTACATTGCGAATTAACCAAGGCCCTCCCTCAAGAACCCTATCCATACCATCCTTTGATTCAAACTGAAACAAAAAGAAATCACCATGCAACTGGATGCGTTTAATACCAAATTTTGCCCAAGCATTCTTGATATTCCACCAACGGATACGATAATATTTTTCCAATAAAATAACCCACCAGCGTATTACTAAAACGCGTATTCACTTCTTCCATAGCTTCCCATGGAAGTGCAACCGTAGCACCCATAACCTTCTCATCATTGCGCAATTCCACAATATTGACTTTCTTCTTCACTGGTACCTTCTGAACCACCGACGCAAACGACGAACCTTGACTCGGCAGTGCTTCATTCGATACCTCCTTAGCACTAGACTTATCAGCCTGTAATGAAGGAGCGACAAAGGTATCAGCATTCAGATCCGTACTAGAACTAGGGTTCACCCCTTTTGGACAAGAACTTCTCTCGTAACCTTCCTCATGGGTTTTCCATCCTTATCAATAGTTTTACCATCGACATTCTTAAGTTTAGTCGTAGCAAAAGTATTCTTCACCGAAGGCAGAATAGAATCACTCCCCTTTGGTTTAACACCTTTACCCATCGAATCCATATCCCTCTCAAGATAAAAAACGAAAAAACAAAAAACCCTAAAAAATTAGGGTTTATACACACAGCCACACCACCACTAACCAACTTCCATAATATTAAAAAATACTCTTTAAAAAACGTCACCAAAACCCTAATACTATAAACACAAAACCACAAACCCTAAAACACCAGTAATCAACCCTATTAACCACGTCGAACTAAATAGCAAAAGATAATCAAACCCTAAATCACTTAACACAGCGCTCGCGAGCCAACGGATCACAAAGAATATAGGGAGAAAAAATCGTAGCCTATACCTTATCACAAGCTGGTTGATGAGATGCTAGTAAGGAAAGAAAATGATTATCAAACTCTATTCGGTGATTGATGATTAATCAAAGAAGATCAGAAATGTCGAAAAAATAGGGTTTTGGAATTCACCCATAGTAAAGAGAGAATAGGGTTTCATTTTTAACTAATCTTGTGATAACAATTCCAGAATTATCCATATCTCCATCTTTTAATATATGGTAGGGGAAATCTTCAAGCCCGCTGCATGAACTCGTTGTTGTTCTCCCCAGCACTCTGCCTAATCGTGTAGTATTCCCTCGTCATCTTATCCTCCTCATCCTTGGGAATGATCTGTGGTGGTGGAGGATAGTTGTTGTTTTGGGGATGGATGGCTTGCAAAGCTGTATTGGCATCTGCATCCATCCCTAGAGCATTGCGTGTGTTCACCATCTGACAGTTTAAAAAAAATGCATGATTAAACTGATAAAACATAACATATATATACATGAAAAAAATTATGCCAATAAATCATGAGAAATTTTTATGCATGAAAATGGTGTATGAATGCATGATGCAGTTTATAAAAACTTTTATATGTGCGAGGGTAAACGCCTATGGTCAGTTCACCCAAAACAAAAGACATATTGAGGGGACGCCTATGGGCCGGTCCAAAGTTAAAAGTTTTGACAAAAGCACATGCGACTAAATAGGGCCAGTCCTGTACCGACCATTACTTAGTCATAAACCTGCGACAATGACATATGACCTAAATGCATGAAAATAATGAATGCATGAAAACCGACTGTCAGTTCTAGGAAGAACATAGTGACTACCCACTAATCACGGGTCATGTTTTGAGAGCCTACAGGTCGAAACCTTGGCTCTGATACCATAATTGTAACACCCAATTTTGGTAAATGGAATGTCACGCGTGATTATGGCGTGTCATCAAAGCATACAAGCTAAATGTCTTAAAACCATTAAATGACCATGAAAGGAAATACCGGAAACAAACATCGGTACCCCAAGTATAAGCTCATCACACACAAAAATAAGTACTGTAAAGGAAAGGACTAAACAATGTCCAAAGAAATAAGTAGCAAAATGTATGATGAAATGCATAAAGTAGAGAAGGCTAGATAGCTTCAAATCCATATGCACGTACACTTAAAGTCTACGAGCGCCCTTGAGTACCTGCCGTTTGGGAACATGAAAGGAAAACGACTGAGCATAATGCTCAGTGCACGGATATACAAGCATAGCATGGAATAATGTAAGGATAAAGACTAATAGTAGCGGAAAAGTATAAGTCTTAAGTAACCTGGTATCATGTTCATAAAACTGGTTTTATAGTTTGAAAAGACTTATGTTTCTATCTAAAATATGTATTAATTAGCCAATAGCCCATATAGGTCATGAGGTTCCACCGTTCATGAATACTTGGAGGGGAGACCTCGTCATGCAATTAGAGGGGTTGCCTCTAATTAATTAGTCCGGGTAGGAGGGATCAACTCCTAGTGAAGGATGCAAGGCACACATCGCATTCACTCTGGTATTACTGGTAAACATGTAACTAGGATGCACCATACGCCCCACATGATAATATAATATAATGGCCAAACTGAAAAGGGACGCCACGAGCAATCACTTCGCCGTGCAGAAGTCATAACACTGGTGCCTCTAGTGTTATGGTTTATGGTACCTCCATAACTAGGTGACACTGGTCATGCATGTATATGGCTTAGGCTCTTAACTAACATACATAATCAAACATATAAAACAATACTGGGAAAACAGTTGGCTGTAAACGGGGAATCCTAATAAGGAAAGGATGCCCATACTAAAAGGACGGGAAATCTGTACCTTATGTCCAGTGAACGAAGAAGACGGGAGAATGAAAGTCCTACTTCGATCTCACTAATGCTACATAAATAGGGTACATGTATAAGTATTCTGTTTACTGAGTACGTAACTGATTATATCATGTCTTAGCTTGTTTTATATGTTCTTGTCTTGTTTTA
Organism: Glebionis coronaria; assembly: GCA_025667525.1. Lineage (NCBI taxonomy): Eukaryota > Viridiplantae > Streptophyta > Magnoliopsida > Asterales > Asteraceae > Glebionis > Glebionis coronaria. The sequence goes on from JANFOE010000264.1 coordinate 53,966, forward strand.
CTGATTTTAAGGTTATGTTTTGTTTATCATGTATTCTATGTATTCTGTTTAAGCATTACTTGTATTTCTTGTATTATTATACTTTTGTGTAATAATAAGTAACTTTCTAAAAATAGCAGGTTTCCTAAAATAGAAAGTTTCTAAAAATAGATTAACTTCTTAAAATAGACCAGTTTCTAAAAATAGAAAGTTTCTAAAAATAGTAAGTTTCCTGAATTAGAAAGTTTCTACATTTAGAAATAAGCTGGATTAATAAGCTAATAATATAAGCTTAAGTTTACTGGTTAAATAACATAAGTCATGTGATGATAGTATAGTTTATTAATAATATGATGTTAATTAAATAAACTATAGGTTATATGATTTAATTAAATATAAGCATGATTTAATTAAATTAAGGTGTATAAAATACTTAGGTTAAACATGTATTAATATTATATTAATTATAACCTAAGTCATGTTTATTAATTAATTTTATTCCATGTCTTAATAATTAATTAATATTATAGTCTAAATTAAATAAATAAATACTTAGGTTAAAACATGTATTATTTCGTAAATAATAATTAACCTAAGTCTATGATTAATTAAATTAATTATTTTCAATGTTATTAATTAGTTCAATTCTCTTGTTAAAAAAAATAATATACTTGTAAAAATAAATACTTGTAAAAATTTAGTCATGAACCGGACCCGTGACTTTTAATTTAGACACACGTGAACCGGACCGAATTCACCCTTGAACCGGACCAAACAAACACCCCTTTAACAATGGCGAACCGGCTCGGCCGGTTGCCACTACTTGTATAAAATCGCCACTGGCTTAAGCCGATGGTTCCCTCTCGGCTAGCCACTGACCACAACCAAGTTCCCACCGACTGTGTGCCGGTGGTCCCCCTGTTGCGCCTGTGGTTCCCTTTGCTTGACCAATACCGCCACCGGTCTTGGACCGGTGGTGGTGGCTGCTGCTGCCGAGACCTCAAACAAACCAAACGGTACCCCGACATAAGTCGGGGTCCCTTGTTTCACCCTGCTGCCGAGCCACAAAGACACCACCGAGACCATAAGGTATCGGATGTGGTCACACGTGAGACACTGAGAGCTTCGGCTCTCTATTGTGTGTGTCGGCCGAACGAAAACCAACCCAAAACACCTTTTAATTTAACCCCCATGACTAATCTAACATGTTTTAATACTTGTTTTATTTAATCACATGTTTCATGTTCTTGATTAAATAAAAGAATTAAAAGAAAAAGGATTACGGATTACCGAATGCGTGAAACAATTGGAGGTTAATAACACGAACACAATACTTGAATTTAATCAACCAAAATCGATCAAACACCACTCCTTAGTGTTGTTGTTGCCTGCGGCCAAAGAGAAAAAGAAGGAGGCTAGGATTTTTGATTTTTTATTAAAAACTCTGTTAAATGAAAAACATGTTTCCCTTTTTGTTATTTTAATAAAACCAAACATGGGCTTGGCCCTTTTGTCTCTTGGTGTCTGCGACATGTGGGGCCCACAAGGGAAACCCGAAGTTTTCCCGTGTCTAATATTTTATGTGTTCGTGTGTTCGTGTTTTCATATTATGTTATGCTTAATTATTCGTGTTATAGATAAATACTTGTTCGTAACGATATTTATCGTATTTTATTAACTAAGTACGCAATTACGTGTTTGTGATTTTACGTTCATGATTTTATGTTCGTGATTATAATTATTATTGTTAATAATTATGGTTTACTATCACGTACTTAATACTTATCGTGTAATAATACGTACATAAATTCTGTAATTCATAATCGTAACACGTGTTCATGCTATAAAAGGAAAGTTTTTATATGTACGTACGTTACTAAGTGTACTGTTCATGGTAAAAGTATGCGGGTTTACACATTATTTTCGGGTCTACAAACCCAAAACTTTCAAAATGGGTTGAAAAAGTAACGCACAACAAATTTGAAATGTCAATGATGGGCGAACTAAAATTCTTTCTAGGAATTCAAGTTCACCAATCCCCAAGTGGTATCTTTATTAACTAAGCTAAGTATTGTCAAGAGATAATCAAAAAGCATAGTATGACCTTATGTGACCCTGTTGGGACACCATTATCAACCACATCGCTAGATGCTCACTTGGAGGGAAATGCCATAGATCAAACTAGATATCGATCAATGATCGGTTCCCTCATGTATTTGACTGCAAGCAGACCCGATATGTCACATGCTACGTGTTATTGTGCACGATATCAAGCACGACCCACTGAAAAGCACCTCAAGGAGGTTAAACGGATCTTTCGGTACCTCAAGAATACTGATGTAGAAAATAATATACGTGTTTAGGAAAACAACGTATAAGTGCGGCAAGTATTAAACTCGACGATTTAATGAAAAACCGAAGAATCGAATAAATTCCAAGTTCGTTCTCGAAGGAGGTGTGTATTATGTGTGCCAATTATGTAAAATAACAATGTTTGGATTAGTGACGTTTTTGTTTGAGAAAGAGAAAAATTAAAGACGAGCTACGACTACGATTACACTACGACGTAATGACGTAAAACGCGAACGTAAATACGTAAAACGTGACGAAATTAAAAACTAAAACCTAAAAACTAATTAAAAGATTAAACTAAGTCTTAAATAATATAAATAAGAATAAAAATCCAACAAATATATTTTAAAACCTTTTATTAATTAAATATTCAATTTTTAATGCTAATTAAAGCCCAAAAATTAAATATAATTAACAAAATGCCCAAAATATTAATTTATTGAACTAATAAGTCACTTATATTATTTAATGACTAAAACTATTTTTCTTAAATTTTAAAAACTATTTTTCTATTTTTTTAATCACTAAAAACTATTTTTAATTTAAAATAATCATAAAAAATAATAAAATAATGACAAAATTAATCTAACAATTTTAAAAGTCCTAAATTACCCTAATGAACAGTAGAAAATTGAAAAAGTTTGAAAAATGTAAAATTTTTCACTAAAAGACAAAACAGTTTATTAATTAAACCCTAATTAACTTAATTTAATTATAAAAAATAATTAAAAAGTGAACAGTGACTAGTTTTTAAACTAAAAATCTTAAATTAATTTTCTAAACCTAAGAAAAATATTAAATCTGAAAAATATATATTTTTACCACTAAAAGACAAAAACAGAATATTAAAAAGTAATTAAAAATGCTAAATAATCTAAAAAATATAAAATGAACAGTAGAATAAAAATAAATTATACTGAAAAATTAAGAATTAAAAAAGAAAAATAATGAAAAAGATTTGAAATCCTAATTCCTATTTAAGTCCACAAAAGACAAAATTTTTAGAATCTGATAGTGACCTTTCTTGTTTTTCTGTCTTTTTGTGTAGCAGTGGCTACAAACAAACTAGCAGGGGAAAGTGTGTTCCCACTGCTAGTGTAAAATAAGCAGACAAAAATTGAAAATCTTAGGAAAGCTTTTCTTGGGCTTTTTCTTGGTCAATGAGGCACCCCCACAACCAGTTGGGTTGTGGGGAGTCAAGATAAGCAGAAAAAACATCAAGCTTAACACAAAAATCACACACACAAGCTCCCAAACAGTCACTGATATGCTTTTGCTATGTCTGTGAACAGTAGCTGATGTTTTAGGCACTAGGACGAATTTCAAGAGCTCTTATCTTGCATATAAACTATCCAATATACATAACACAAGTCACAAACCCTAGATGATCAGATTAGCTAACAATTTACAAAGATTGTGGGCAAAAATTAGCTAAAAGTGAGCAGATTATGCAACTTTCTAATTTGGCAATGTTTTAACAAATTTTAAGCATGCAAATTCCTAATACTTGCCATAAGACTGAAGCAAATAATACTTTAAATAACTACTACCCTAACTAAGTATGTTTAAACTACTTTTAGGCCAAAAATATGTCAAATCTTTAACCTAACAAGCAGATCCAAACACCCCCTTAATTTTGAAAAATGCAAATTAACAAAGTAACTACTTCCTAATCTTAGCTAAACTATCTGAATCCTAGCTAGACATGCATATGAGATATCTTTAAGCATAAATAAGCAAAACTTAACACATCAAACAAGTTTCTCCCAAAATCACAACAATTCACATAAATTCATTCAATAATCCAAAAAATTCATAAAAAGGGTTCAAGCCAAACCTTGGGGCTGAGGCCTTCTTTAAATGGATTAATTGGCTTATAAGAGCTTATGAGATGGTGCAAGAACCCTGCTGAGGTTCAACAACTGAACCAGGGTGCAAAATATCTTCAAAAAAAAAAGAAAAATGAGGGATTGGTAACGAAGGTTTGCTTGTTTCTTGAAACCCTGCACAAACACAACCAACAAGTAACAAATTCAAGCTTGATAAGCTATTTCAAAAACTTGTCAAGGTTTTTGGGATAGCTTATTCAAACAGTAAGGTGAATCAAAGCAATAATCAAAAGCCTTGTGTAAACTTGAAACTATGAACTATAATGATACTTTCTGAAATCTTCTACACAAATCCACTTTCACTTCAATGTGAGAGTGGATTTCAGAAAGTACAAGTAAAAAAAAACGTTTTATCCAATTTTTGAAACACTAATTTAGAAAAAATCAGAAGTGTAATCCACTTTCACTTCATAAACTTCTGAAAAACTTGAAAAATCCTTAACACTGTTGTGACTTAACTAAACAATTTTTACACTATGACAAGAATTTAAAAGGAACTCAGTAGAATGTACATTCAAAAACGTTTCATTTTCATTAATTTGTTTAAAAAAAGTACATAAAACTGGAACAAAGCTTAATGCCACAAACGGCTAAGCTATATATACAAGTGGATAGAAAAATCTAGAAGCCCTAAAATAAAAAACCCTAATCTTGTGAATATCCAGAATTGCCCTTTGAACGAATCTTGAAAAGTTGGTCTTATCTTGGTATCATGTGATTGCCAGGCTTGATGAGCTGTATTAAATCGATCTTGGTCGTTTATCTAAGCTTTGGGAGCACGAAATTTCTTTGGGACGTTGGATTGCTGCCAAAAACTTGTCTTCATGTTGCAGGGGAGCCACGTGGGGGACCCACAAGTGAGAGTGAGAGGTTTTGGGAAGTGGGAAAGTGATGTGGATGTGGTTGATTAAAGATCTGGAGCGGGTTGGATCAAACCCCTTTGTTTTGGTGAGGAACCCAATTAGGGTTTATGACTGGTAATTAGGAGATAATTTGGGGAGGGTGAGTGAACAGTATGCGTTTCCCCCCACTTTTAATTAATATAAAACCGGTTTTAAAAAGTTAAGTAGGGTTGACTTGTTTGACTTGATTTATAAACAAAACCGGGTGGTGGATTGGGCTGGGTTTCGGGTTTGGTTGGGTAGAAGGGTAAATGGGTGGGTCTAGGTGACGTGGCAGGATATAAGTGGTGGAGGGAAGTTTGGTGTCTGGTCATGAATGGTCCCCCAAGTCCCATGGTGTCTTCAAGTTGTAATTTATCAGCAAAAACAAGTTCCCTTTGTTAAATAATTTGGCAGTTTGGCAAATTCAGTCCTTGTGTTTAGTTAAACCATGAATAAGGACTAAAATGGCAATTCTTGAGATTTCCAAGGGCTTATCATGTAAAGTCTTCAAACTTCAAGGGTGTATCTTGCACAAATGAATAGTGGAGGGTCATTTGTGACAAGTCTTCAATAGTTGAGGGACCAAACTTGCCAATCTTCAATTCTTCAAGGACTTAAATGGAAATTCAGGATTCGGGTCCGGTTCCTTGTGCGGCTTCGTTTCCCGTGTTCGTTTTTGCTTGATTCCTTTGATCTTTTGGTGAATTCACGATATCCATACCTAAAATACACAATGAACAAACATAGGCACATATATGGGTATTTTGACGATTTTTTAAGCGTTTTAAGCCCAATTTGGACGATGAGACTATGTATAAATACAGTCTCATCACTCCCCCATACTAAACCATTGCCGTGTCCCCACGCAATGCTAGAATTAAGTATCGTAGCACTTCCAAAATTCATTTTATGATGACATTTATTCAAGACATAAATTTAAACTACTACTACACGCGTTTTAGACATAATGCATTATTTTCATCACGAGAACGTGATTTTTAGGATCATAGAACAAGAACACGTGAATGCTTCGTTAGAAATAATTTCGTCGTCCTCGATTTTCACCCAATTCCATGCTAAGCGTGTAACGAGATCATTGTTATTATAAGTTAGCAACACGATCACATCTTATGAGTGTTAATTACGAACCTAAACTCCCTTATTCCTACTTGGTATCTCTTATATTTTATTTTTGTCTTAATGATCACGAGGATACATCATCGACTTATGCGTGAATAGAGATTAAGTCTAAAAATAGAAACTTAACGGTGTAGCCAAAATCATCAAATCAATAATTCACCCCAATAGACAACGATGTCAAAAAATTAAGTCAACAAGAAGGATCGATAAACACGGTTTTATAACGGTTTTGAACATGAGACTTATTACCAAGACTTTTATACGCCCCCTAACGGAAGGGCCTTATTATCTTTGGTTTACCTCCATCTTTTATTCAACTTCGCCATGAAGCTTTTATTATGACTTCGGTCTTGCCTTGCCTTTTATTATCCGCCTCATCGGTGGTTTTATTAGCCAAAGACGTATATCCTCACGCTAAAGCGAATTTTGGATCTTTAAAGCTTCGAAGATTAAGGCTTGATTCACTTTCAATTTGGGCATAGATTTTTCGGCCTTGTGAGCTTCAAATTTTTGCTTAATTTAGGTGAGCACTTGAAATCTTATTATTAGGTGAAGCTTTCGATTATTCGGGTGCCAATACTTCAAAACCGTGACGCTGGCGATACCTTAATGTTTTCCCAATTTAATTACATGGAAGCTACCAAAACAAATTAGAAACCCAACAATAGTGACTAAACCGCCAAATCAATATTTATTAACAATTTATTATGCAAAAGTGTTGGGAGAATAAGCTAATAATTACTACATATAAGATTGTGACGATTACGAGACTTATAAATAACTCTATCATTTCTCGTCCTCATTTTAGAGACTTAGCCTAAAAAAGTTAAGGAATCGAAGCTAAGTGCTCAACACGCACGGTCGAGTCAAAAATTACTCTCGTTCTCACCATCGGAAAACCTACATTCGTGTCTTAAACACTTATGAAAAACTAGAAAAAATTTAAAATTTGGCCATTTTTAGCCTTATTTGCAACAAAATGATAACAAAATGATGAATATTGGATTGCGTGTTGACGTAAGCAAGGTGAAGTATCTACTCACCCCCCCATACTAAAACTAAACATTGTCCTCAATGTTTCGAGTCTAGGGGTGTAAACACCCCCATACTAGAGACGAAGTCGAATGCTTAATCTCGAGCATGGAAAGGGTAAAACGAATAACCTAAAAGCCGTTTATGAATTATGCTAATAAGATAAACGTTAGAACGTAAAAGGATATCATCGGATATCGGAATCTCCAAAGGCAACGATCGAAGCTCGAGTGCTACGTAAAACGAACACGAGAGGCTTCAATGATGACGATGAACCTAATAGATCACAATCACAAACAACCACGAAACAAAGGTAGGAAGAGCACAAGTCCCCTCGTTACATTAACTAAGAAAGCAATAATATTTACAAGGATAAGCATGAGAATCCCCCACGAGGCACCTTGTTTTTGTTAACCGAGTCAAAAGCTCGACTCGGATCCCCATAAATGTGATCATTTAGGGATAATCTTGGTTTGGTCATTTTTGGTGGGACTTACATGATAAACAAGGCCCAAAAGTACATGGAGTACTTTTAAAAACCCGATAAAAGTATACCGGGGTCAAAGATAGCGTCCTCGTTTTCGGATGAAAGACGAAACAACGCTACTCCAACACAAACCCCAATGGGGTGGAAGAAAAGAGATAAGAAGTAGAAAGGTGGGGCAGTGGGTAAGTCAAACATATGAGCTACTCGAGGTAGACTCACACCAAGCAAACGAAAAGATTTTCCATTTATTGCATCGGTGGAAGACCGAGATTTCCCTTTACAAGCAATTCCGGGATCGTAAATCTCGTCCTCGGTGGAGAAATGGGGGGAAACATTTGGGGCTTCCCCCACACTAAAACCACACCAACCGTCATCAAAAGGAGTAGACGAGGTGGTAGCACTCATAAAACGATGTGATGACGGAGTTAAACATGTAGAAAAATCATTTAAAACATTTTTAAAATCCTTTCCTTTTTCATTGTTTTTAAACTCTTTATGAAAACCCGATTGAATAATGTCGAAAATATTTGGCGTGTCAAATTCAAAATTAGTCGCGCTAAAAATCCTCACATTTAAGTCTTTGGCGGGAGGGGGTGGCGGATTATATAAGTTCTCAAAACGTTTGTCAATAAAGAACACCGCCCCCTCGGGGTCTACATACTCGTCATCCTCATGAACGTCGATCTCATCGATTTCTTCATCAAAGATAGGCTTGTCAAACCAAGGTTTGTCATTCCCCTCCTTGAGTATCTTAGAAACTCTCTCGAAAAGATCACGATCAAGCACGAAACCATCATTCTTTTGTGGGGATCGTTGATAAGTTAGATCCTCACGAATGTGGTAAACGTCATTCTCAAATGAGGAGTGTTTATAAGGTAACTCCTCGAGAATGGGATTTGTGGTGGTCACATGAGTTGGTTCGTCATCGAAAATAAGACGTTCCAACTCATTTAGTTCATCCTCGATCTTGGAAAGGTCGACCTCACTCGTAGGTGGAAGTGAAGGCATAAGAGCTAGCTCTCGTTCAATGATTTCCTCAATCTCGGGATCAAACTCATAATCATCGTACTTCACATGTTTCTTCTTAGGAGAATCAAAAATAGCATGTGGATGTCGAAGTACGTGATCAAGCTCAGCAAAATCACCATCGTCATCGTCAAAGAAAGAGTCGATGTGAGCACTCACAACCATGGACTTACAAGCACTAGGGCTATGCTTAGGTGACTTTTCTAAGACGAGAGGATCGATGTCGATAAACCCTTTAGCCTCAACGGGTGTTGGGCTAGGCAAAGGAGGCACTTCGATGGAGTTAGAAGTTGAAGCCTCAAAGTCATGGTCCTTCGAAGGTGGTGAAGACGAATCCATTTTGGTCATTGTCGTGATGGCATTAACGTCACCCTTCGGAATTGGTGTTTCACTTGTTTCGCTAAAAACATCCCAAAGTGAGTTTTCATCCATGAAGTTACACATACCCTTTTGAATTAGGTACACGTATTCTTTATCATTGAAATCATCATCTTTAAAACCGTTTTTCTTAATTCTTTCAAAACATGCATCAAGCTTCATTCTTTCCGCTAAAGTAAACATTTTGAAATCATTAGAATTTGAATCATTAGGTTTGGAAACCTCGGTTTTTTCATTCTCATAAAATCCTTGGGATTTTCTAGCGAAAAAGTCAATTTTCTCATCCCCATATCTCATAGTAAGTCTCCCCTCGTGAACGTCGATTACGGTTCTAGCCGTCGATAAGAATGGTCGGCCTAAAATAATGGGACATTTAGGGTCACACTCGTAATCGGATATAACGAAATACGCGGGAAAAACAAACTTTCTAATCCTAACATAGACATCCTCGGCTATTCCAATTGGTATTAAAGGTGTACAATTTGCAAGCTCGATTGTCATGTTCGTGGGGGTAAGCGAAGGCAATCTCATCAATTTCCAAAGAGAATGAGGCATGAGATTGATGCTAGCACCTAAATCGGCAAGGGCTAAACATCCCTCAATCTCGGAAAAATCACAAGGTAGTAGAAATTGGCCCGGATCCTTTTCCTTTCTCGGCATACGCCTTTTGGGTTTTTTAAGAAGGATCGATGCACAAGTTTCTTCAAGGGTTACTTTGGTAAGGTCGACAAAGCTCTCTTTTTGAACCGTGGATGGAATTCGAGGTACACGAGGGTGTGCACTCTTTTCCTTGGTCGCCACGTTCACCCCATCGACTTTAGAACAAGAAGACGTCTTAGAAGTCGAGGGTTGAGAGGGATAAACAACACGGAATCCTTCAAGGTTAGGGGTAATCACACGACCTTTCTCACGAGACGAGGCGGCTTTACATTGTTCTTTCGGATTAGCAACGGTGTCACTAGGTAACGAACTCGATGACGAACCCGAGGCTTTGTTCATTATAGCCAAAAACATCTTTTTTATATCAATTTTCCCTTGCTCAATCTTCGTATTTTGCAATTTCAAAGTATTAGAAAAGTCATTTTTCAAAGTACCAATTTCTCCCTCTAATCGTCTCATATTAGCCTCATTCGTTTTCATGTAGTTTTGAAAATCGTTTGACGAACTATTTTGATTTGAATTAAAGTTCCCTTGGTTTTGATTACTTCTTTGAAAATTTCCTTGATTACCACTTGAAAAATTGTTTCCTTGATTGTTATCTCTATTTTGCCAAGTTATATTACGACCTTGATTATAACCTCCTTGATTTTGATTCGAAAAATTTCCTTGTTGATTATTTCCTTGAAAATTGTTTTGATTTTGAAAATTGTTGCCTTGGTTATAATTGCCTTGTTGTGATGGACCGGCGTTATTTTGATTTTGATTAGAAAAATTGTTGTTTGACGCACTCACATTCGACGTTTGGCCATCCGTAGCCGCACACTCGTAATAATTATGAGGTCCACCACAAAACGTACATGAAACCTCAACCGCTTTCACCGTAGCGGGAGCGTCTTTCTTTTGCATCTCAATGAGATAAGACGTGAACACATTCGTAAGCTTGTCGACTTTTGCATCAACTCTCTCAATGTCGCGATTAGAACTACTAACATTGGCGACATTGGCAACACTCGGTGCATTGCGGAGTTGGTAAACCTTGGATCGGTTCTCGATAATTATCAAAGCTTCTCTCGGAGTCTTACACAAAAAGTTGCCACCGGCGGCGGAATTCAACGAGTCTTGTTCGTGAAAATTAAGACCGTTGTAAAACGTATCGATTTGGTGCAACTCGGAAAAACCATGGTGAGGACATTGCCTAAGCAACTCCTTAAAACGATCCCACGCGTCTCTAAAAGATTCATTCGGTTTTTGCTCAAATTTCGTAATCTCGTTTTTGAAAAACGTTGTCTTAGACGGTGGGAAGAAATAATTAACGAACTTGGAAACGAGATCCTTCCACGTAGTAATGGAATTAGGTGGCTCTTTCTCGTACCAATCCTTGGCGGCACCATCGAGCGAGTACGGAAAAAGCATAAGCTTGACGACATCGGTGTCGACATTCTTAAACTTGCTCGTGGCCAAAAGACGATCAAAATTCCGAATATGGTCGTGAGGATTATCGGCTTCACGACCTCGAAACTTCGTAGCTTGGATCAACGAAAGCATTCCGCTCTTGATCTCAAAATTCTCCGCCTCGATAGCGGGAATTACGATCGCGTCTCCATAACCCTCGGTGGGCGCTTGGAGCAATTCCATCATCGAACGATTGTCGGCCATCTCCTCTACGGTTTCTTCAACAACGATATTAGGAACGTCGGTTTCTAATTCTCGTCTACGTCGTCGATTCCTTCGATTACGATTGCGTCGATTCGAAGCTTCACTAGAATTGGAATAATCCTTCGATCGAGTGCGCATGCACTAAGCGTAGAATGGGTGGTAGCAAAGAAGATTCTTTTTGCGGCTTTTCGATTTTTTCAATTTTTTTGGTTTTTGATTGGTTTTTTAATTTTTTTGATTTTTGAATGTATTACGTAGACACAAATCTACAAATCTCCCCTCGAATCGACTTTCTCGATTAAAGGAGCCTCAAAGGATGAAAACGAACACGTGGAGTGAACGTTCTCGATGACTTTAGAACGTTGGTGGAACACCAAAACGTTCAAGAGGGTTTAATCTTGAAAACACAAGCAAATATAATATACGTAGATAATACTTGGGCGGCAAACCCTCGATTAGCCTTCTTTCTCAAAACACGCACAAGCAAGCGGAGGAAACGAGGCGGCGCGAAGCACTTAAGAGCCTTTTTCCTTTAGGTCGTGAAATACAACCGCCTTATACCCACCTTATAGTTTGTGTTAATTGAAATTAAGCCTCACGAAAGTATTTATCTATTTTGCCTTTAAACTTTTGCTTTAGATTCGAATACAATGATCGAGTGATGAAATCCCGAATCAAGGTTGCGTTTTCACGCTTTTGGAGTACTTGTATATTTATTGTTCTTACGTAGTACAATATAGTAATAATTTTCACAAGAAAAACGAAAACCAATATATCTACAATATAGTAAAGATTGATTTGTGTTTAATTTAGGAAAACTAAACACGATTTATTTGGATATTATAATATATTAATGAAAAATAACAAAAATGAGTATATACGTTTATGTACGCTTTCCAAAAAATGAAAAGCAAAAACGCACTACTCACACAAACACGATACTAATAATAATGGCAACACAAACACCTCCCCGGCAGCGGCGCCAAAAATTTGATGTAGAAAATAATATACGTGTTTAGGAAAACAACGTATAAGTGCGGCAAGTATTAAACTCGACGATTTAATGAAAAACCGAAGAATCGAATAAATTCCAAGTTCGTTCTCGAAGGAGGTGTGTATTATGTGTGCCAATTATGTAAAATAACAATGTTTGGATTAGTGACGTTTTTGTTTGAGAAAGAGAAAAATTAAAGACGAGCTACGACTACGATTACACTACGACGTAATGACGTAAAACGCGAACGTAAATACGTAAAACGTGACGAAATTAAAAACTAAAACCTAAAAACTAATTAAAAGATTAAACTAAGTCTTAAATAATATAAATAAGAATAAAAATCCAACAAATATATTTTAAAACCTTTTATTAATTAAATATTCAATTTTTAATGCTAATTAAAGCCCAAAAATTAAATATAATTAACAAAATGCCCAAAATATTAATTTATTGAACTAATAAGTCACTTATATTATTTAATGACTAAAAACTATTTTTCTTAAATTTTAAAAACTATTTTTCTATTTTTTAATCACTAAAAACTATTTTTAAATTAAAATAATCATAAAAAATAATAAAATAATGACAAAATTAATCTAACAATTTTAAAAGTCCTAAATTACCCTAATGAACAGTAGAAAATTGAAAAAGTTTGAAAAATGTAAAATTTTTCACTAAAAGACAAAACAGTTTATTAATTAAACCTTAATTAACTTAATTTAATTATAAAAAATAATTAAAAAGTGAACAGTGACTAGTTTTTAAACTAAAAATCTTAAATTAATTTTCTAAACCTAAGAAAAATATTAAATCTGAAAAATATATATTTTTACCACTAAAAGACAAAAACAGAATATTAAAAAGTAATTAAAAATGCTAAATAATCTAAAAAATATAAAATGAACAGTAGAATAAAAATAAATTATACTGAAAAATTAAGAATTAAAAAAGAAAAATAATGAAAAAGATTTGAAATCCTAATTCCTATTTAAGTCCACAAAAGACAAAATTTTTAGAATCTGATAGTGACCTTTCTTGTTTTTCTGTCTTTTTGTGTAGCAGTGGCTACAAACAAACTAGCAGGGGAAAGTGTGTTCCCACTGCTAGTGTAAAATAAGCAGACAAAAATTGAAAAGCTTAGGAAAGCTTTTCTTGGGCTTTTTCTTGGTCAATGAGGCACCCCCACAACCAGTTGGGTTGTGGGGAGTCAACATAAGCAGAAAAAACACCAAGCTTAACACAAAAATCACACACACAAGCTCCCAAACAGTCACTGATATGCTTTTGCTATGTCTGTGAACAGTAGCTGATGTTTTAGGCACTAGGACGAATTTCAAGAGCTCTTATCTTGCATATAAACTATCCAATCCACATAACACAAGTCACAAACCCTAGATGATCAGATTAGCTAACAATTTACAAAGATTGTGGGCAAAAATTAGCTAAAAGTGAGCAGATTATGCAACTTTCTGATTTGGCAATGTTTTAACAAATTTTAAGCATGCAAATTCCTAATACTTGCCATAAGACTGAAGCAAATAATACTTTAAATAACTACTACCCTAACTAAGTATGTTTAAACTACTTTTAGGCCAAAAATATGTCAAATCTTTAACCTAACAAGCAGATCCAAACACCCCCTTAATTTTGAAAAATGCAAATTAACAAAGTAACTACTTCCTAATCTTAGCTAAACTATCTGAATCCTAGCTAGACATGCATATGAGATATCTTTAAGCATAAATAAGCAAAACTTAACACATCAAACAAGTTTCTCCCAAAATCACAACAATTCACATAAATTCATTCAATAATCCAAAAAATTCATAAAAAGGGTTCAAGCCAAACCTTGGGGCTGAGGCCTTCTTTAAATGGATTAATTGGCTTATAAGAGCTTATGAGATGGTGCAAGAACCCTGCTGAGGTTCAACAACTGAACCAGGGTGCAAAATATCTTCAAAAAAAAAAGAAAAATGAGGGATTGGTATAAGGTTTGCTTGTTTCTTGAAACCCTGCACAAACACAACCAACAAGTAACAAATTCAAGCTTGATAAGCTATTTCAAAAACTTGTCAAGGTTTTTGGGATAGCTTATTCAAACAGTAAGGTGAATCAAAGCAATAATCAAAAGCCTTGTGTAAACTTGAAACTATGAACTATAATGATACTTTCTGAAATCTTCTACACAAATCAACTTTCACTTCAATGTGAGAGTGGATTTCAGAAAGTACAAGTAAAAAAAACGTTTTATCCAATTTTTGAAACACTAATTTAGAAAAAATCAGAAGTGTAATCCACTTTCACTTCATAAACTTCTGAAAAACTTGAAAAATCCTTAACACTGTTGTGACTTAACTAAACAATTTTTACACTATGACAAGAATTTAAAAGGAACTCAGTAGAATGTACATTCAAAAACGTTTCATTTTCATTAATTTGTTTAAAAAAAGTACATAAAACTGGAACAAAGCTTAATGCTACAAACGGCTAAGCTATATATACAAGTGGATAGAAAAATCTAGAAGCCCTAAAATAAAAAACCCTAATCTTGTGAATATCCAGAATTGCCCTTTGAACGAATCTTGAAAAGTTGGTCTTATCTTGGTATCATGTGATTGCCAGGCTTGATGAGCTGTATTAAATCGATCTTGGTCGTTTATCTAAGCTTTGGGAGCACGAAATTTCTTTGGGACGTTGGATTGCTGCCAAAAACTTGTCTTCATGTTGCAGGGGAGCCACGTGGGGGACCCACAAGTGAGAGTGAGAGGTTTTGGGAAGTGGGAAAGTGATGTGGATGTGGTTGATTAAAGATCTGGAGCGGGTTGGATCAAACCCCTTTGTTTTGGTGAGGAACCCAATTAGGGTTTATGACTGGTAATTAGGAGATAATTTGGGGAGGGTGAGTGAACAGTATGCGTTTCCCCCTACTTTTAATTAATATAAAACCGGTTTTAAAAAGTTAAGTAGGGTTGACTTGTTTGACTTGATTTATAAACAAAACCGGGTGGTGGATTGGGCTGGGTTTCGGGTTTGGTTGGGTAGAAGGGTAAATGGGTGGGTCTAGGTGACGTGGCAGGATATAAGTGGTGGAGGGAAGTTTGGTGTCTGGTCATGAATGGTCCCCCAAGTCCCATGGTGTCTTCAAGTTGTAATTTATCAGCAAAAACAAGTTCCCTTTGTTAAATAATTTGGCAGTTTGGCAAATTCAGTCCTTGTGTTTAGTTAAACCATGAATAAGGACTAAAATGGCAATTCTTGAGATTTCCAAGGGCTTATCATGTAAAGTCTTCAAACTTCAAGGGTGTATCTTGCACAAATGAATAGTGGAGGGTCATTTGTGACAAGTCTTCAATAGTTGAGGGACCAAACTTGCCAATCTTCAATTCTTCAAGGACTTAAATGGAAATTCAGGATTCGGGTCCGGTTCCTTGTGCGGCTTCATTTCCCGTGTTCGTTTTTGCTTGATTCCTTTGATCTTTTGGTGAATTCACGATATCCATACCTAAAATACACAATGAACAAACATAGGCACATATATGGGTATTTTGACGATTTTTTAAGCGTTTTAAGCCCAATTTGGACGATGAGACTATGTATAAATACAGTCTCATCAAATACCATTCATTTGGGACTCTGGTATCCGAGGGAAACCGGTTTCTTTCTAACGGCCTATTCAGATTCTGATCATGCATGGTGTCTTGATACACGAAAAAGTACTTCTGGTGGTGCACAATTTCTAGGTCAAGATAAGCTCGTGGGATGGTCTTCTAAGAAGCAGGATTGCACGTCACTTTCATCAGCCGAAGCGGAGTATGTGTCTCTATCTGCGTGTTGTGCTCAAGTTCTTTGGATGAGAACACAACTCACGAATTATGGCTTCCACTTTGATAAAGTACCTATGTACTGTGACTCAAAGTCGGCCATAGCCATCTCCTACAATCCGGTTCAACATTCCCGTACAAAGCACATTGATGTCAGATACCACTTTAAAAAGGAACAAGTTGAAAGAGGTATCGTTGAACTATACTTTGTTGGAACCGATTACCAATTAGCCGACTTGTTTACGAAAGCTCTGTCGAAAGATAGGTTTGAGTACCTCGTTAGGCAAATTGGTATGAGATGTCTGACTCCAGCAGACCTGTAGATTCTAGCAAAGGTGCCTGCTTGATTTATCTATCAAACATCTACTTGTAAATATCATTGAAAAATCAAAATACAAAAATATAAAACATATAAAAGCAAAACACAAAATTAAAAACATTTGAAGATCCAAAAATATTCTTCTCGACATGTCTTTTAGTATCGATAATATGGACGTGCCTAGAAATGTCGCTCAATAACGACACGGGTGTGTACATAAATCTCAAATGAAAGTTGTAAATATTTTTTCAAAACATGTCATTTCTTCTTTTAATAAAGGAAAAATGTCTATTTTGGACAATTTTTCCAACAACAGGTAGAGCAATCTATCTTGGGTTGAGCTTGTCATAAAACATTCAACGTTTTAAGCTCAACACAATGGCTTGTAATCACTTTCAGATTGCAACCCGGATCTATATTCACGGGGGAGTGTACGCTTTAGTGCCCTTGCCCTCAGCAAAAGAAGAGAAATCTTCTTACACTTGAGTGGATTCGTCAAGACATCTAAAGTCTATAAAATCAAGTTTATGCTTTAGAAAAACCTCTTCGCCAAAAAGAAATAGAGTTTTTTGAAAAGCGTTGAACACAATTTTATCAAGAGTTTTTCAATGATTATTCAAAATCTTTCAAAAATTGTGTGTTCAACAACTCCTATCCTCAAAAGTTTAATGTGGATCATATCCTCGTAATGTGTAACACCCCCAAATTTATACAATTCAATACAGCGGAAGAGTTATTGGTGTTACGGGATAGCACATTACTCACATCATAGACAACGCTTAAAATCGCGTCGTTTAATAATAAAGCATTTTCCATTCATAAATATCAAATTTACATAGGTCCCAAGTCATAGTCTTTCATACAATTTTACAAAACATTTGAATGGAAATTTGTTATTTAAGTGCGGGCCATGAATTCTTGTCGTCTTCTCGAGAATTACCTTCAAGTACCTGAGATAAAACATGTTAAAAGAAAAGGTCAGCGAAAACGCCGAGTGAATTCATAGAGTTTAATGAAAACTATTAATATATCATCGATATATATAATCGTTACCAAAAGTTATTTTATACAATTCCTTGTCGTAGGCCATGAAATAGGCCAAAAACATTTTATACAAATCCTTGTCAAAATCATAATATAGGCTTTTGCCGTCAAAACCATTATACGAACCATTGTCGTAAAAACATCATATAATACGTTTTATAACGTTGTATAGAGTCAAATAAAAACCGTTATATGAATATGGTTATTTAAAACCAAAACGCGAACATAATATCAATAATAAGACCCTGTATTGCTAGTCAGGCAATAAATTGTAATTCCGCGCGTATAGCAGTATTTTCGTTATTTGGATTATTATAAGCCGCATGACATTGTTACCTTACTATACCAAACAATGGGTAGCTAACTCGAAACTCAATTTGCCCATCTAAGTTAGCGCGTCGTCACAAAAATCACGCTATGGAAACCTTCTCATACATAAATTCTCTTACCAATCAATGTGGCACGACGGGGATCAACCGTCAAGGCGTGAACTGGGGTGATCTTCCCCAAATAGTACTATTATATGCATAAGCGTCTACCAAATCCCGGTAGTTCACAATTCATGCTAATAGGACTTTTAGTGACATAACCTAACTTTAATAATCCATTTTATTTCATACATCGGGTCATATAATCAATCATCGGGTCATACAATCATTCGGGTCCAAATCAATAAGCAAACAATCGGGACAACTGGTGTCCTATTTTATTAAAACTAACATGTTATCTCCCTCACGGGTTTATAAAATATTTCATAAAAACATTTAAAAGAGTGCGAGGCTATGAACTCACGTTGATTGGGGAAGGCGGTTATCGGCGATTTGGATGTACGGTACGTGCTTCAATCACGGAAACCTAGACAAATAATACTTGTCTTAGACTCTTGTCCAATGACTTTATAAAAATAATAGCTATGTATATATATGATGATTTTATAAATATGATGATGATCAAGTGGGATTGTACATCTTTACTCATTCATTATAGTGTTATGTGCTGTTAACTTTTTATACTAGTTTCACTAGTTTATCTTGTTTACATGTTTAGGCCCAATAAGCCCATTATAAGTCCATTACCTTATATTAGTCCATTTTACACTTTTAATATCAGTCTAATACTTACATGTTAGGCCCAAGTGGGTTAAGCCCAATAAACAAATTCATAAGTGTTTAGCCAAATTAGTTGGATTAATAGTCCAATAAGGCTAATTTGGCCCGTTAATGTCCGTATGTTATAAAGCTCGGGTTTTATCGGTTTTTACTTGTAATAGGTACTTATATATCAGTATATGAGTTATAAAAAGTTTACATTAGACGGGTCCGACCGTCTAAGTTTTAATTGACGAAAAAGTTAATTTTTACGGTTTTAGCCGAAAAGACGTAAAAATCATGTTTATTGTTTTATAACTTATAAAACTTATCAAATTACCATTTTTATAAAATTTCCCATTTATTTATTATTTTATATACTTATATAAATGTAATATATAAGTTATTGATTTTTAATTTACATTTTATACTATATTTATTTGAGTGCTATTATAATACTATTATACTTTAATTTCACAAAATCTGATTTTTAGTTTCACTTTCACCATTTTTATCATATCTTGAGTTCTACAAGGAGATAGAAGCTCATTTTGGATGACATAAACTTCATATTATGTGCTACAAATAAATTAGTTTTATCTACTGCTCAATCCAAGTCTAAGTATCCCTAACAGTCCTCACAAAACAGACTATTCAGATTGACACATTAATTTTGTTTTGATCATAACTCACTCATTATAATGATTCCATTGCATGGCCAACTCCCACATGTGTAAAAGACCTAATACTTACTGTATATTGATTCCACTTTGCCATTTTATCAGTTTAGTATATGGTTGGTTACTGATTTTATACAACCAACTTATTAAGCAAGATTTTAACCTTTTTACATATGGTTTTCCATCTTTTTAACCATGTTTATCAACACTTGATCCCCACACAACATTTTTATCATCATATATCATTATATACATATACAATAGGAAAGAAAATACATTTTATATTTACAAAATAACAATGAAAATGGGAAGAATGATCTTGTTTACCAACCAAGACTATAACTTGTCTTTTGAGGACAACACCTTGAGGTACACCAAATTTATCTTCAAGATCACCTTTCACCAAGAATATTTGTTGAGAAATCATCCCTAGGACACAAGCAAATCACCTCCTTTGATTTTATAATGATCACCAATCAACAAGGCTTCAAAGGTTCTTCATCATATGTGTAGATAACACAAAGTTTGTGGTTAAAATTGATCAAAATGGGGTGTGTGGTGTTGATATGGGACGGCAAGGGTGAGAGGGTGAGAGAGTTTGAGAGTGGTTTGCATGAGATAAGTTTAAGAAATGGTTTAGTGAAAAGTGGTTTGATGGTATTGTTAACTTATCAAGTTAAGTTAACAAGTGTAAACTTGTAGCTTACAAGTTTGACACCTCATGGTGTTGGTGTCCTTGTTTTGGCTGTCCCGTAGAGTGGGGTGGGACAAGTGTATACTTGTCTCATCCCACTAATTTACGGGTATTTCTCGATTCTAGTTTCCTCGATTTACGTGCCCTCGGGTCGTTTTATGAAAAACGTTTTTATAAATTATGAATCAACGGCACAAAAAGAATCTAATAAAAATTGTCTCATCAAAAATGGAGTTCAAAAACGTAAATACGTAATCCTAGGGTTTCTGGTTTAGTCGTAAAGGACGTTAAATTATGCTCCTAAGTCCTAATCTCTTCTCGTAAATTTGTGAGTTTATGAACCAACACAAATTTAAAATCCCAAAATAATATTCACGGATAAATTCATTTCCTGAAATGTCGGACTGTCACAAAAAACGGTGTATGTAAACGTAAGCACGTAACGTAGAGTCCTCCGGTTTAGACGTAGTCGATGCTACTTCAAGACGTAAACCCAAATTTCTTCCCATAAATGAGTGAGTTCATAATATAACATTAAAATAATGTTTTTAAATAATACTTGAGAATAAAATATCAACCATAAATTGACGGATTATCACAACATTTACCCCTAAATAGGATCCTTGTCCTCAAAGATCAATTTATCTTACTACTCGCTTCTTATAGAGTTAGAGCCATGTGGGTATTTCCTCCACATTCGGTCTTTCCTCACAAGTGTAATTCATTACAATACGCGAGTTTCATCAAACATAACTATGGGAATACGATCGGGCTTAATGTTGACTTACTTTCTCTATCCATGATGTTCACGGGTTTTTGATGAATGCAACTTTTCGCCGATCTAAGCTGCATCAAGAAGTAATCAGATTTTCACTTGATAGACATTTTATCAAGTTCGATATACGAAACATAATTTACGCAGCCCTTGAAGTCCTAGGGTAGATCCAGCTTATATGCCTTTCAAACCAACTTTTTACATCATCTCAATGGTCCCATAAAACGGGGACTTATTTCCCACGATCTTTCAATCATCAATTCACTCTTCCATGGTGAAATTTTTTGGCATAACTTCGCTACCCATCCTGCACTTCAAGATCTACACTTCATATTCACATAACCTCCTGCCCACTACCGGCAGTCAATAATCAGATCCTAATTTCAACAATCATTTCAGGTCTCGCGGGTCGGGTATTTTGTAAGGTTAGTTTTGTCATCATAGGCAACCTTAAACCTAAAAGACATGTCCAACTCACAATGGGTGTATGTCGGGTGTCTTCCTCCCAACTCCTGCTTACAGATGCTCTCATATTTAGATCCTAACAAGATTCAATCTCGATCCTAACACGATAATTATCAATGATAATCTCTCCAAAGGAAAGCGATTATACGGTTTATTACCAAAGGTCAATTATTCAAGCATAAAACAACACTTCTAGTATTTTGTATCGTTACTTTACCTCGTCCCTTTGATTTGGGGTGGTAAACAGTACTCTCATCAAGGTTCGTTCCCAATGACTTCTGAGCCAATCTCTAGAAATTCTATGCGAAGCGAGGATCTTGATAGAGATGATCGATACAGGCACACTATGTTTACATAACTCCTTTAAATACAAAAGAGTCAATTTCTTCATCGATAATCTATCATTAACAGGAATGATATTAGCAGATTTGGTCAGTCTGTCGACGATGACCCAAATCGAATCAAATTCAGATGATGACCTTTGCAGTGGTTAGACGTTTACTAATGTATGAGGCGACGTCTGGCTTCATAATTTGCCATCAGTACAACTTATTCAGATAAGATATATTTAATCAGAAATTACATGAATAGAATACTTAAACTTATGAGATTCTAATATGACTAAATCTCAAAATCCTCCATATTCAGGCAACCACAAGCGGCCTTTAAAACATTTAACGCCATCGGCTTCTCAATTCTAATGCTTCACATTAGCCGCGAACCCCTTTTATTATCTACATTATCCTTTTTACAACCATCAGCTATTTCTAAATTGTTCGGGCAAATTATTTTGCACATTCATTACTATGGAACACATCCTAATTGATTCTTTATCTTTTCTACATAATGTGTCAGTAGTTACATTCACATTCCCCGATGAAATAAATATCATAACCGTATTCATTCAAAATTTCTTTCTTCATATTTTCTAAGTTTTAGTTTTGTCTCAACTATCATCTTTATCAGTTTAGCTCAATCCGACGTTTTAAAGCGTCGATAAATATTACAAGTAATTAAATAATAAATATTTAATTTTTATGAAACGTAACGTAAAAAATTTAAATTTCTTAGTTCGACCAATTATAGAAAAATGTTCAAAATAAATTTGAATTTAATTAACACGATTTTTTTTATTTATCAAAAATAATTAATAAGATTCGTAAATGTTCGAAAAATCTTTGGTTATACTCTGGTCAAAATTTTCTTAGTTGACAAGCAAATATTGTCGTTCCAAATTTCAAGTCATGGTTTAAATGGTTTCCTCAATCCCTCTTAGGTTGTCTTGAAGTATACACAGACATTTACCCCTAAACAGGAGTTTAGTTAAATGATTTGGGTATGAAGGAATGATTTCTTAAAAATCCTTTGATAAAATATTTATCAAAACATATTTGCACTTTCTTTTTGGTAAAACCCAAAGTCTTAAATGGCTCTAATCTTTGAAGAGTCAATATAGATTCCATTATCTATTAATCATATGGTTAAATAATGTAAAGGATTAAGCCTTAAATCTCAGGTTAAATATTCAAGGCACGGGTTTTCACTGCTCGGCCAACTTAGGGCAATCTATAAATGATTATTAACTCCTTCTTATTTCTAGAAACAAACAATGGTCCTTAATGATCACGAGCACGAATTTATCAAATTACAGCCTACACACGTGATTCACCAAATTTATGGTTGCTACATGTGTATTGGTCAATCCAAACGACATAACATGAAACTCATAATGTTCATTACAAGTTCTGGATGTAGTGATTGGAATAGATAATCTTTTCCGCGAAGTTGATGATAACCATGTTGTGGATCAAACTTTTGAATATACGCTAAAACCTTGTAAATGATCGAACAAATCTATCATCTTGGGTAGTGGATATAGATTTTGATCATCAATTTACCTAGCTCACGGTAATTCAACAAATATAAGGAATGATAACACCATAGCTCTTCATGATGACGAGCTCGGTAGAATAAAAGCTTTCTCCGACAACTCTCTCAGTTGTACGGTAACACTTTCGATTCAGATGGTGCTGAAGTACAATGCACACGCCACATGTGCAGCACCGGGAATATAATCAATACCAAATTCAACTTGCCTTAATGGCGAAAGTCTAGGTAATTCACCAGAAAATACCTCCTAAAGTTTCACATAACAGAAACATCTTTTAATAAATTTACTTTAAGTTCTTTCTAGATTACAAGATCTATGACTAGTTCACAACCATTCACGGTATAATTTCAAGTCTAAATGCAGGATATGGTCACCTATCGGGAATTATTTAGATCACTTTTGATAATCAGCATCTTATCTTTAAGGGGATTTCTACTCGAGTTCCCATCAATTAAGATAATGACATTATGTCATAGTCAATCAATCCATTCTATTGGCACTATCAACTTTCCAGTTTCATTACCGTTGATAAGATGTGAACTTCTCAAAAGACTAATAATAACTCATAATCCTTCACAAATTCAAGGATATCTGGAGACATAACTAACATCAAAGGAGTAAGGTCAACGCATAATCTAAGCGAGAGAATTTCAAATCAGATAAAAACGGAAACATTAAACGAATATGAATATATCCCATGTTTTCATGAATTGAGTACGAAAGCTCCTCGGATCGTTACCCAGGTCGTTCAAATGAAATCTAATCAAAAGAAATGATAGGAACGTCAATACACCCAGTCGGGTATTAATACTCGATAATTAGTAAAGTTTCCAAAGAATCTCACCACGAGAGAATTGGACAAGAAGGGGATATCAATTGTTAATGAAGACAATATCCACAGATGAGTAAATTCGACTCAGAAAAATAAATGGTACGGGCACATATGTAGGTGTCTCTAAAAATATGTCCCTATTTTTACACTTCTTGTAGATCTCATAAAATTTAATCTTTCACAACTTCAAAGAAAATGTAGTGCTTATTAATACTTTTTTGGTGACTGCTAATCAGCCTTGCATGGTCCATTCCAAATTGTATGTAGGCGCGCAACTATATACAATTTTAAGATTAATGATGCAATACTCAGTTCGTCAAAACTTTGTCATCATATTTAAAATAAAAATATTTTCATGCTTAATTCTTGAATAAGAATCAAAAATAAATTTACAAAGATGTTCTTTGTTATGGAAACAATTAAGTTTTCCAAAGTGTTTCATAAACAACTTTATTTCAATAACGATTACTTATAAATCTCACTTTAAATAATCCTTACGGTGATGTAAATTCAATCTTTATCAAGGGATACCGTTTTAACTTATAAAAACAATGAGTGATCTGCAAAAGAGTGATGAAGAGTTGTTCACCAAGAACTAACTACAATATGATAAGAAATGAGCTTAGCCAAATAATCATGAGGTTCATGACCTCGATGGCACTCAAAAAGAATAATCCACAACGTAACTCAAATCGAGATGAGTACTTGTTCAATGGTTGCATCACTAATGAGAACATTAGGAATAAGCAAGAAAAGATAGATAACATCGATACATGTAGGATTTAGCAAGTCTTTTCATTAATCACAAACAAGTCAAAATTGTACCGTAACACATTACGCGTCACTATGTCATACAATTCCAGGAACTCATCCTACCAACTCATGTCTCAGTTAAGTTAGGGATTTTTACAAGACACAACAATGAATACTAATCTACTATAGTCATTAGGTGTTCCACCTGTCCTGGAAGATCCATCGGTCCCTATTCAAAACAAGATTTCTTCAATTTATTTCTTGGACACTAGGCATCCTTGTCATTGGACAATGGCCTAGGAACAACCCTTAACACGAATCAACAATCATTTAAAACCTTATAATTCAATCACAGGACTTAACTACTTCCTCTTAACAATCTCATATTTCATACGGGTTAAATTTTATTTCATTCAAATTTCAACAAAATCATACTCAATGCGACATCCTACCTCATTCTCTAGTACTTTCAACCTTATTCTTAGACCTTGAAAGGGCAATAAAAGCTCAATATAAACAACACTTAATTTCCAATCCTATAGCTCTTACAACAATAGTTATCGAATGAGTCACTAGTATGAAATGACTCATACATTCAATTAAACTTCTCGGAAAGGTACAAGTGGCATGAGGCTTTTGGGTAAAGGCTCCAATGACAGCCTCAAGTGCAACATTCACCTCTTTGATTTCAAATTTAAGAATTGGGTAACACCAAATTAGATGACACCTTTCCAGGTGGTAAGGTTTTGTCAAACTCCACTCTATAAGGAAAGACCGTCATGACATCGATATCAGATTTAATCTCGCCAATTCTTCCTTAATATCATAATCAACTACTATCAACATTTCTACGAATATCAACTATTTTTTTGGGATCATAAATATTCACAACTTGGTTTAGAACTAGAATAGCTAGAATTCCTACGGGAATAGCTTGATTAATTTGCTAAGGGAGTTAGGGTTTCTTGTGACAATCTACGTCGTATAAATACCTCGTATAAGTATTAAAATAATCATCAAACAATCATGTAATCAAATTACAACATATATATATATATATATATATATATATATATATATATATATATAATCCAAGTTATATATATATATATATATATATATATATATATATATATATATATATATATATATATATATATATATATATATATATATATATATATATTAAAATAACACTTCTCAGTCTGGCCTTGTCGGTAACTCGGGAATTCTTCGGCACCGTATAGTCAAAAGATTTTTAAACATTTTATTCAAAATATTTATTTAAAAATATTTATGGTTAAAAGATTTTGAAATGTTTTATTCAAAACCTTGGTTTTAAAAATCTTTCGTTCCCTATAAGGAGAGCTCTGGTACCAAACTGTAACACCCCCAAATTTATACAATTCAATACAGCGGAAGAGTTGTTGGTGTTATGGGATAGCACATTACTCACATCATAGACAACGCTTAAAATCGCGTCGTTTAATAATAAAACATTTTCCATTCATAAATATCAAATTTACATAGGTCCCACGCCATAGCATTTCATACAATTTTACAAAACATCTGAATGGAAATTTGTTATTTAAGTGCGGGCCATGAATTCTTGTTGTCTTCCCGAGAATTACCTTCAAGTACCTGAGATAAAACATGTTAAAAGAAAAGGTCAGCGAAAACGCCGTGTGAATTCATAGAGTTTAATGAAAACTATTAAGATATCATCGGTATATATATAATCGTTACCGAAAACCATTTTATACAATTCCTTGTCGTAGGCCATGAAATAGGCCAAAAACATTTTATACAAATCCTTGTCAAAATCATAATATAGGCTTTTGCCTTCAAAACCATTATACGAACCGTTGTCGTAAAAACATCATATAATACGTTTTATAACGTTGTATAGAGTCAAATAAAAACCGTTATATGAATATGGTTATGTAAAACCAAAACGCGAACATAATATCAATAATAAGACCCTGTATTGCTAGTCAGGCAATAAATTGTAATTCAATGCGTATAGCAGTATTTTCGTTATTTGGATTATTATAAGCCGCATGACATTGTTACCTTACTATACCAAACAACGGGTAGCTAACCCGAAACTCAATTTGCCCATCTAAGTTAGCGTGTCGTCACAAAAGTCACACTATGGAAATCTTCTCATACATAAATTCGCTTACCAATCAATGTGGCAGGACGGGGATCAACCGTCAAGGCGCGAACTGGGGTGATCTTCCCCAAATAGTACTATTATATGCATAAGCGTCTACCAAATCCCGGTAGTTCACAATTCATGCTAATGGGACTTTTAGTGACATAACCTAACTTTAATAATCCATTTTATTTCATACATCGGGTCATATAATCAATCATCGGGTCATACAATCATTCGGGTCGAAATCAATAAGCAAACAATCGGGACAAATGGTGTCCTATTTTATTAAAACTAACATGTTATCTCCCTTGGGGGTTTATAAAACATTTCATAAAAATATTTAAAAGAGTGCGAGGCTATGAACTCACGTTGATTGGGGAAGGCGGTTATCGGCGATTTGGATGTACGGTACGTGCTTCAATCACGGAAACCTAAACAAATAATACTTGTCTTAGACTCTTGTCCAATGACTTTATAAAAATAATAGCTATGTATATATATGATGATTTTATAAATATGATGATGATCAAGTGGGATTGTACATCTTTACTCATTCATTATAGTGTTATGTGTTGTTAACTTTTTATACTAGTTTCACTAGTTTATCTTGTTTACATGTTTAGGCCCAATAAGCCCATTATAAGTCCATTACCTTATATTAGTCCATTTTACACTTTTAATATCAGTCTTATACTTACATGCTAGGCCCAAGTGGGTTAAGCCCGATAAACAAGTTCATAAGTGTTTAGCCAAATTAGTTGGATTAATAGTCTAATAAGGCTAATTTGGCCCGTTAATGTCTGTATGTTATAAAGCTCGGGTTTTATCGGTTTTTACTTGTAATAGGTACTTATATATCAGTATATGAGTTATAAAAAGTTTATGTCGGTCTACGTTTTCTTAGGATTAAGCAATGTTATGGTTTATTTATTGAATGAATGGAGAAGAAAGAACTAGAGAGAGAAAGGTAGAGAGAGAAAGGAGAGAATGAGAGAAAGAAGGTTGGATTGAATGAGAAAGTGTGATGAACAAATGAGCAACCCCTCCTAACATGCTAGGAGGTGGTATATATAGCCCACCCTACATGTGGTCTATATGGACTATATGTTTACATAATAGATCACGAGCCTAATACTTGAATATATCTTTGGAGTGACCGATCTTTTCTAAATACGTAAAAACGTATTTCCAACAATCTCCCCCTAAGGTAGGTCACTCCAAGTTACAATGTCCTAAATAGTCTATAGCTCGTGATCTATGCTAATAATGATGTGACCGAGACTTTCCTTGGAAAAACTTATTTCCAACAATCTCCCCCTAAGGGAGGTCACACCATTTTACAAAATCTTAAACCTAGCATACTATGCTTGAGTCTTCGATCTTGTTCTTGTGAATATGCTGATGGGATCTTTGACCTTTTTTTGGGTAAAAGGGACTCAACCCCGGTAAAAGATATATTACACCAAAAAACATTGAAGTACATATGGAATGTGGCGGAAGTACCACATTAACCTCAAGCAAAAAGCTTGATAAACACCTAAACTTATGTATATGACATGCCATACACACTTACAAAGCTAGAAAAATAACGACTCACTTAACTAGCAAACATAGAAAATTATGATTTAACTTTAGCCTTGTCCCTCTTATCATGGAACAGGTTAGCAGCCTCATCATAAATATTCTCAACATCTTCCTCATCCGATTCGTTTAGAATATCATAAGCCTTTGATGTTGCAACACCCCTAGTATTCCAATGGTCTTTAGAAACAAATGTAGATGATGAAGGAATATCAACAATCTTAGAAGGCTTCTTTGAAACAACTTTAGGTGGAATATTCACTTTAGGAACATACAAAGTATTAGTTCCAACATGGAACCCTCCATTCTTCTTCTTACCTCGTTTATTGTTACGGGTCACGGTTTTAAAACCATCATTCACTTGTTCACCAACATTATGCATGCCTAGAGCAATAGTACTCGGGATACTAACCTTCATCAATTTGGGACATATATCCTGAACATGACCAAATATTTTACAATGAGTACACCGAGGAGGCTTCCACTCATATTCAATGGTAACCGTCTCTGTTGTGTACCCAGAACCATCAGCCAAAGGAACACCAAATGATAAACTCTCCTTGAGCTCCATATCCGCATTAATTTCAATCAAACAACGTGCAAAACTGCTCCTACCCCAAGAGTCAATACACATAGCATTAGTAAAAGAATCAAGCATAATCGGCTTACCAATTTCGGATGCAATGATACTAATACCATCCTCTGAGAAAACCTGTAAAGGAACATCATGGATCTTTACCCATACCGGGATACGAGATAACTCCTCCTTATGTAACCTTGTATCTAGATTCCATTGCTTGAGAATAATAGGAATTTTACGAATCAACCATGGTCCATTGATATGAGTGATTTTACTCATATCATTTGTATCTTAAAATGAGCAATAAATGCATATAATCAATGAAATGCCTTGTATATGTGTTATTTTGTTGTTTCATGTGTGTAGGTACCAAGATCACGAAAACCGGCGAAATCGACACGAATTTGAAGAAAAAGATCATCAAAGCCAATTTCAAGCTCGACTTTAGCGGATTTAATCTTTTATGAAGCTAATGGGCCAAGTGGGACCCACTTTTGCTTAATGGGCTTGAAGGCCCATTTATGGGAAATTAAGTACATGTTTTTTTACCAAAAGCCCACAAATTTGGCCCAAGGTGAAATGAATGATACGACTGGAAGTTGTATATGGAAGAAAGCCCAATGATGGCCCATGAACGAATTGAAAACGTTTAAGAATTTTGGGCCTTAGGGTTTGGTAAACAAACGATTTGTGAAGTTTATTTAACTCACATTCAGTCAAACTTCCCATACATATACACACGTGTTTCTTTTACCCACTTATATCCCATTTTCTCATACACAATAAAAAAAACCTTTCGTTAATAACTATGTACTCCCATTCCCCAAATAAACCTGTAACATATTTTACCCTAACCACTATTCATAAAAACCCTAATTCACCCAAAAGTTAATATTAATTGGGGGTTTTGTTTCCCACGTGTGATGCACACGCATGGGGAATTAATTCCCCATGTTTTTGGAAAGAAGAAGTGGGAGAAACAGCAACGTGTCAGCAATCTATTGGCCTTGACAACACATCCTCCTCAATTCTCCAATAAAAGGGAGCCACATCAGCTTTGTAGAAGCACAACTAGCACAAGGATTGCCACCTTGGCAATCCGTGTGATAGTTGATCATCTTTCTACCCTTGGATCATAACAAGAATGAGAGAGAAAGAAGAGATGCGAAATTAAGGGCCAGGATCTAATCTTCTTCATCAACAAACTCACCCCCAACACCTTGGGTTCTCCTATAAATACCCTCGGTATTTTCATCATAATGTATCCCATTTTTTACTTTATTGTTATAATGCTTAAATTAGATTAGGATTGTAATCTTTCTTTTTAATATTGTAATGCTATTTTGATTTAATAAAAAGTTCAGTTTTGAATTAATTAATCTCTCGTTTCAATTACTATTATTGCATCTTAATTTGATTTTATTATTATTACTGTTTGTGGTATTTAATTAAGCTTAAATCAATAGCTTGGATTAAATACTTTGTGAAAATTGGGAATAAATTTTCCCTACTGGAAAGTTTATTTAAAAAAGGATCCGAATATATTATGATTGTGGTTCTCGAATAAGTGGTACTATGGTTTATGGTGAGGCGAATGGTGGTTCGTTTAGGATTTAAGTAGGCTCAGCGCCTCACTTCGTCCCAAAGGATTTCTTCGAATAGGTTTTAATTCATTTTCATTTCCTGTTCTTTTTACATGTTCTGATAAATCTGATAATTGATAAAGTTTTGCTATAATTGTGATAGTTTAATTTGAGTAATGAGTTAATCTTTTTCTACTTAAGTTTGTTTGTTAAATCTGTTTTAACTTATATGATTATGAATCTGCTTCG
The DNA here is from genome assembly GCA_025667525.1 of Glebionis coronaria. Taxonomy (NCBI): domain Eukaryota; kingdom Viridiplantae; phylum Streptophyta; class Magnoliopsida; order Asterales; family Asteraceae; genus Glebionis; species Glebionis coronaria. The sequence continues at coordinate 84,962 of JANFOE010000264.1, forward strand.
TTTAATAGTAATGAATCTGTTAATGATTTGTTTTAGTTGAGTTTTGTATGCTAGTTGTGGTTTATATATAACTGATTTGGAATTTTTGGTGCAAGAGACTTTTAAATGTAAATTTAGCTTGCTGATATACTAGTCTACTAGATCTCCATTCTGTTTTAAAGGGGTTGGGTAATTCTTGTTTTAGTGCTAGCTAATATCTGCATAACTGATGTTAAGATATTATGATGTGAATTACTGAATATGATGTTGATTTTGATTGAGTTAATCAAGTCTGTAGGTGAGTTTGTGGTTGAAGCTTTATTATTTCAGCTGCTAGCTTGCTGATTCATTTGTTTAGACGTATAATGTTCTTTTGTGCCAGTAGAGTGGTTTAATAAGCATAACTGTTCGGATATAATTGTTGATTCGATTCATGATTGCTGGTTTGTCATTTGCTTTAACTGATTTTGGGATCTGATGGTTATTTGTTGCTTACATCCTACTGAATGTTTGACTTACATGCTGTTACTCCTTTTTCTTATTTGATTTGCTAAATATTCTAGCTAAAATTGGTATTTGATTTTATACTGTCTTATCTAAATGTTTGATATTGGCATTTGTTTAAATGTTTTGCTGAATGTTACTTATATAGGTTACTGTATTTAGCCTTCTATTTTCATCCACTGTTGCATTTTTATACTTAATCTGTTTAATTGAAGTTAGCTGTGTTATTTATATCTGCTTTATTCTATCATTTATTGAATTTGATTCCAAAAAGAATATCACAAAAAAATATGTCCTTCCTAGGACTTGAACCCGTGACCTTACGGATGAACACCCAACGTGTTTATCATCTGAGCTGCAAGCTCTTATGATTTAACTTTCAGTCGTTTAATTAATATAGCAATTTGTTTCTGGCAGATTTTAATTTTAGTTGTGTTTTAATTAAGTTTCCGTTTATATAAATTGTAGTTAATATTTTTATTAAAGTAATTCTGAGTTTTTAAAAAAATAATTAATAGTTTCAAAATAAAATAAAAAAATAATGTTTTTATTAATTTTAAAAGTTTAATTAGTTTTCAAATAATTAGATTTTTATTATTTTAGATTTAAATAAAAAAAGTTTTAAAAATAGATTTGGTTTAAGTAAATTTTAATAAATTTAATTAGTTTAAAAAGTTTAATTAGATTTTTAAATAGTGTAAAATTATTAGTTTAAAAGTTTTAATATTTAAATAATTGTCCATTAGATTAATTTGGGGTTTACGATTCATGCACTTTAGGATAAAATTAAGTTTAAAATTGGTAGATTTAATTGTTAATTTAAAAACCGAAAACCAATTCGAATCAATTGTCCAAATCGATACAAAACGTCTCAAATTCACTCGATCTTCGTGTACAACGAACTTGGTTCATCCACGTGTTTAATTGAATTCGTCTTTGGTAATTTTAGACTATTACTTTTTCCTAAAGGTAATTTTCTAATTTACCCTATAACGTATCTAATTATTACTATACTATCACGATCACATCAAAAATTTTGGCGCCGCTGCCGGGGATCTTGTGTACGATTCGTTTTCGTTGAGATTTGTTGATCGTTGATTTGAAGACCCTTTCCGTCCTCGGAAAGTTTTGTTATTTTTCTATTATATAGTATGTATCGTTTTTCTCGTTTTTTGTGATTAATATATTGTATTACGTAGAACAATAAACTTACATACTTTCCAAATAAGGCCTTAGTTGGGATTTCATCACCTAGCTATTGTAGTCGAATCCAAAACAAAAAATAAAAGGCAAAATAGATAAATACTAATAAGAAGTTTGAACTCGATTTATACAAACTATAAGGTGGGTATAAGGCGACGTGCTATAAAAGGCCGTCTAAGGAAAAAGGTTTTTAAGTGCTTTGTGCCACCTCGTTTCCCCGCTTGCTTGTGCGTATATTGAGAGGGACGACCTATTATTGGTTTGCCGACTCAAGTAATAATAAATCTTATTTTTGTAGTTTACTTATTGCACCTCGAGACATTTAGGTTTTCACCTATCGTTTCAAAGTCGACCGAGGGTAATTTACTTCCATAGTAGTTATCCTTATTCCTTGTTTTTTATCGATCATTTTTGATTGAGCAATACCAAATAAAATACCAAAAATAATCTTCTTCTTGTCTAATTTCTTTTCTTCAATCCTCTAAATTCTCATCTTTGTAGTGTATGCAGTTACGTTCTTCTAGACTTGTGATTGATTTTAATAGGCTTGAAAATATTCCTCGTAGAAATAGAAATCGTCAACAACGAATAGTGGAACCCGAGCTTCCACCTATTGTTGTAGAGATGGCCGATAACCGAACAATGGAGGAATTGCTCCGTGCACCCACCGAAGGGTATGGGGAAGCAATCGTTGTGCCGGCTATTTTGGCGGATCATTATGAGATTAAGACGGGTCTTTTATCGCTCATTCGTGCCGACCAATTTCGTGGCAATGAGACCGATAACCCGCACTCTCACATTCGGAATTTTCTTCGAATTACCTCGACTCTCAAGTTTAGAGATCTGCCGAATGACGCGATTAAGCTCATGCTTTTTTCGTACTCGCTCGAGGGTAATGCTAAGATTTGGTATGAGAAAGAACCACCGGGTTCGATCTTAACATGGGATGATTTAGTGTCTAAGTTCATGAATTATTTCTTTCCACCATCTAAGACAACACACTTTAAGAACGAGATCACTAGATTTGAACAAAAAGTGCATGAATCGTTTGGGGTTGCTTGGGAAAGATTTAAATATTTGTTAAGACAATGTCCACACCACGGTTTCTCGGAATTGCATCAAATTAATACTTTCTATAATAGGCTAAATATGATTGAACAAGATTCGTTAATTGCCGCCGCGGATGGTAATCTTTTAAGAAAAACTCTAAGAGACGTGGTGTATAATTGAGAATAAATCTAGAGCACAATATTCACAAAACACACCGAGTGCTTCCAATGTGAATTCGTCTAATATCAAGATTGCTAGATTGGACTCTAAGATTGACACGATTTTGAATTAGCTTAGGAAGAATCCTCATGGAACGATTAATATGGTTGAGAATGTTTGTGTATCATGTGGTGGAGCACATCCTAATTATGCTTGTTCAACCACGGGGTTTGATCAAGCTAGTGCTTTTGCCGCGACGGGAACTTATGGCTCCAACGGTCAAGTTCCTCGTCAAAATCATGTTGCTCCACCGGGTTTTCCACCGGTTCAAAATAGGCACAACAATGGAAACAATGGGAATAATTTTAACCGTGGTAACCAAGGGAATTACAATCAAGGAAATGGGTTTAATGCTAATCAAAACAATCAAGGTTTTCACAATAACCAAAATGATTTGTCAAGCTACATCAAGTCAAATGAGGCAAATTTGAAGGCTTTTCAAAATAACATTCAAGGGAAAACTAATACTTTGAAACTTGATTTTCAAAATACGATTAAAAGGCAAAACAATAAGATTGAGTTTAATCAACAAAGGCTAGAGCAAAGTCAAAATCGTATGCAACAAAGTTTGGAACAAAGTCAAAATAAATTACTTTCGATGTTTGAGGGATTTATGTCTAAACCATCATCTTCTTCGGGTTGCTTACCTAGTAATACCATTCCAAACCCGAAGGGAGAGCTTAAGGCCATAACCGTTTATGATGATTGTGATAATTTAGAAGCAGTTGAAGTAATTGAGTTTAATCCTCCACCTAAGGAAACTTTTCTAGATGTCACCAAGGCTACTTTAAATGTGATTAGTACCTCGGTTTTCTTTGATTTCTTTCCCGAGAAGTATAAAGATCCGGGTCAATTCTTGATACCTTGTGTTTTCAATGAGCTTGGGGTGTGCAAAGCCCTAGCCGATCTAGGAGCTAGCATTAACTTAATGCCCCTCGCCCTTTGGAAAACAAGATTGATGACACTTTTGTGACTTACTCAAATCCTCTCTTTGAAGCTTCAATGAACAATAATCCATTGTTTCAAGAGGATTTTGAGAGCATCATACTTCCTACATCTCACACCTTTGTGATGATGAACTTCTCTTGAAGGAGGTTGATGAGTTTCTTTATATAGACATTCCTTCGGAATTTGAGGAAGAGTCTAATGACGGTGATGAAGATTCTTGGTTTGATCACCCGATTTATGATGATGATAATGTTGACCCGGAGGGAGAAATTTCTTTTTCTCCAATTATCCTTCCCACTCGCTTTGATCTTAATGTGCGGGTTTTTCATGCGACTCATTTTGAGTACCATGACCCCTTTGTTCACATTCCTAAGAGTGACAAGGTCGACAAAGTCATGCAAGTTGAAACCAAGATGGTTGAGACTTTTATCCCACCATTACCATGTGCTTCATATGATTTTGGATTAGCATGGGGGGACGACACCGTGTTGTCTATTCCTTTCTCCATCGAGGACGAGGTATTCGATCCCGGAATTGTTGATTTAGGGAAATCTCGGCCTTTCACCGATGCAATAATTGAAAGACTTTTTAATCATCTTGGTGCGAGTTTATCTCGGGGAGCATGCTTTATCCATACCATTATTTGTGACTACCATCTCTTGTTAGAGATTTATGTTGGAGTTTTATCCTTTCGTTTGTCATCCGACAACGAGGATGTAATCTTTGACCCCGACATCGTGCTTTATCATGGATTCTATTCCATTATGCCGGTTTTCACCATTTTCCCTAAGGACAAATGAATGCGGGGATCGAGTCGAGCTCATGACCCGGTTAACAAAAATGAGGTGCCTTGTGGGGGAGTCCCATACATTCTATCTTCTATCTATTTTCTAACACTAATAAGGCTTGATCTTTCAAGCTCGTGCTCGTGTTTTGTTGTGTTGTGAATCTTAGGTATGACCCTTATCATTCAAGACTCTCGTGTTCGGTTTTTGCCGGTCCACGTGATCTTCCATTCTTTGAATGCTAAAAAGGGGCACACTCTCTATCCTTTGATTTTTATCAACTAACATTTTATCTTGAGGCATAATTAATAAACGGATTTTAGATTTGCGTGCTCTTTCCATGCTAGGATTTTGCATTAGACTCTTCGTGTTTTAGCAAGGGGGTGTTACTCTTGAGCTAAGAAACATTGAGGACAATGTTTGGTTTTAGCATGGGGGAGTCAATCGATATAATCGCTTGCAATTGCTTTTGTCGTGTCTAAACGTAATTGTTTTTCTCATTTTTCATAAAAAATTTAAATTTTTAGTGTTGTTTTTAAGTTTTAATAAATAAAATAAGTGCTTTTGACACAAATGTAGGCTTTCCGTTGGTGAAAATAAAAATAGTTTTTTACTTGACTCGGTTTTTACCTTAGCTTTTCCTTAACGTGTTTAAATTAAGTTTTGCTAGGCTTTTATATAGGGAGCTTTAAAACGCGAAAGTCTTAACTCATACGGGTTAAGAACAAGAACTTTTCACAAGTTCCTATAATTGATCCTAGAAAGTCGTTTATCAAGGGAACTTTAAAACGCAAATTCTAAAACTTGAAAAAGTATAAGAAGACGCAAGATCCTATAGATGACTTGAAAACCCAAAACTTTGATTTAATAGGCTAAGTATCCATTGATTTCACATTTTTGAAATTTTACAATATGGAGAACAAGAGATGATAGAGTTCAATCATAAGTTTCTAAAATTAATTCTACTTTGTGCAAGTATTTTTGTGTTTGATTTAATCTCCTCGTATTTACTTTCCACACTTGAATAATAATTGCTTAATAAATGAAGTTTTTAGCGGTTTAGGCTTGATATCTTAACTCGTAACTCCTTCTATTTCTTCCCTTGTAATTAAAGTGAGAACACATTAAGGGTGTCAGCGTCATGGACTTTTGATCATGGGATTGCGGAAATTTGGCTTACTATAAATATGATATTAATAAAGAAGAATAAATAAAAACATGTTCTCTAGGAGCCTTTGGGTGGGAGTCATGTAGCACTTACCTTGTCATTAGAGCCTTAGGGTGTATGACAAGGGGACGTGTTGAATAAAAATTGCTTCATCATCATGAGCCATAAGGTGGGATGGTGAATGTCAATTTCCTTATTTTTGTCCAAGGAGCCTTTGGGTGTGGATTTTAAATAAGGAGCACAATTGCATCTTAAAGAGCCACAAGGTGTTATGATGTGATTGTTGCTAACTCCATTAATAAGGTCATAATTGACTTTGGAGGTTTTATCTTTGCTTTTAAGTAGTCCTATTAGCCAAATTTCGGGTCCGGGGATTTATCCCTCAAATCGTGTTAAGTTATCCTTGATGTGGGCTTTCTTTAGTGACAACGGTTTTTGAAGTCGAGGTTAGGTTTTGAGTGTTGAGTTTACACCGTTCTTGCCTTCATTTTTGGACTAATAAATATCAAAATAAAGTCAAATGAGCCTTTGGGTGAATGACAAATAAAATCTAGAGATACATTTAGGAATAATAGGAGATTGAGTTTAACACAAATTACTTGTATGAGTTGGTTTAATTGTGGGGCTTATGATTGACAATGATCTTGTTTTTACACTTGGCATGGAAAAGTGAAAAGTCGGGGACGATGAATCTATTTGAGTTTTATGATCCTAAAAGTTATTTTTCAAATAATGAAAGCAATACATTATCTCTTTGCAAAATAAAGTTGTCAAAAGTTGAATAATGGTGTAGTTAGTGTTTTATTTTATCATTGCGTGAGGACACGGCAATTGCTTAGCAAGGGGGAGTTTGATATGAGTGATTTTACTCATATCATTTAGATCAATAATCACACAATAAATGAATATAATCAATGAAAATGCCTTGTATATGTGTTGTTTTGTTGTTTCATGTGTGTAGGTACCAAGATCACGAAAACCGGCGAAATCGACACGAATTTGAAGAAAAAGATCATCAAAGCCAATTTCAAGCTCGACTTTAGCGGATTTAATCTTTTATGAAGCTAATGGGCCAAGTAGGACCCACTTTTGCTTAATGGGCTTGAAGGCCCATTTATGGGAAATTAAGTACATGTTTTTTTACCAAAAGCCCACAAATTTGGCCAAGGTGAAATGAATGATACGGCTGGAAGTTGTATATGGAAGAAAGCCCAATGATGGCCCATGAACGAATTGAAAACGTTTAAGAATTTTGGGCCTTAGGGTTTGGTAAACAAACGATTTGTGAAGTTTATTTAACTCACATTCAGTCAAACTTCCCATACATATACATACGTGTTTCTTTTACCCACTTATATCCCATTTTCTCACACACAATAAAAAAAACCATTCGTTAATAACTATGTACTCCGATCTTTCCCAAATAAACCTGTAACATATTTTACCCTAACCACTATTCATAAAAACCCTAATTCACCCAAAAGTTAATATTAATTGGGGGTTTTGTTTCCCACGTGTGATGCACACGCATGGGGAATTAATTCCCCATATTTTCGGAAAGAAGAAGTGGGAGAAACAGCAAAGTGGCAGCAATCTATTGGCCTTGACATCACATCCTCCTCAATTCTCCAATAAAAGGGAGCCACATCAGCTTTGTAGAAGCACAACTAGCACAAGGATTGCCACCTTGGCAATCTGTGTGATAGTTGATCATCTTTCTACCCTTGGATCATAACAAGAATGAGAGAGAAAGAAGAGATGCGGAATTAAGGGTCAGGATCTACTCTTCTTCATCAACAAACTCACCCCCAATACCTTGGGTTCTCCTATAAATACCCTCGGTATTTTCATCATAATGTATCCCATTTTTTACTTTATTGTTATAATGCTTAAATTAGATTAGGATTGTAATCTTTCTTTTTATATAGTAATGCTATTTTTATTTAATAAAAAGTTCTGTTTTGAATTAATTAATCTCTCGTTTCAATTTACTATTATTGCATCTTAATTTGATTTTATTATTATAACTGTTTGTGGTATTTAATTAAGCTTAAATCAATAGCTTGGATTAAATACTTTGTGAAAATTGGGAATAAATTTTCCCTACTGGAAAGATTATTTAAAAAAGGATCCGAATATATTATGATTGTGGTTCTCGAATAAGTGGTACTATGGTTTATGGTGAGGCGAATGGTGGTTCGTTTAGGATTTAAGTAGGCTCAGCGCCTCACTTCGTCCCAAAGGATTTCGTCAAATAGGTTTTAATTCATTTTCATTTCCTATTTTTTTACATGTTCTGATAAATCTGATAATTGATAAAGTTTTGCTATAATTGTGATAGTTTAATTTGAGTAATGAGTTAATCTTTTTCTACTTAAGTTTGTTTGTTAAATCTGTTTTAACTTATATGATTATGAATCTGCTTCGTTTAATAGTAATGAATCTGTTAATGATTTGTTTTAGTTGAGTTTTGTATGCTAGTTATGGTTTATATATAACTGATTTGGAATTTTTGGTGCAAGAGACTTTTAATTGTAAATTTGGCTTGCTGATATACTAGTCTACTAGATCTGCATTCTTTTTTAAAGGGGTTGGGTAATTCTTGTTTTAGTGCTAGCTAATATCTGCATAACTGATGTTAAGATATTATGATGTGAATTACTGAATCTGATGTTGATTTTGATTGAGTTAATCAAGTCTGTAGGTGAGTTTGTGTTTGAAGCTTTATTATTTGAGCTGCTAGCTTGCTGGTTCATTTGTTTAGACGTATAATGTTCTTTTGTGCTAGTAGAGTGGTTTAATAAGCATAACTGTTTGGATGTAATTGTTGATTCGATTCATGATTGCTGGTTTGTCATTTGCTTTAACTGATTTTGGGATCTGCTGGTTATTTGTTGCTTACATCCTACTGAATGTTTGACTTACATGCTTTTACTGCTTTTTCTTATTTGATTTGCTGAATATTCTAGCTGAAATTGGTATTTGATTTTATACTGTCTTATCTAAATGTTTGATATTGGCATTTTTTTAAATGTTTTGCTGAATGTTACTTATATAGGTTACTGTATTTAGCCTTCTATTTTCATCCACTGTTGCATTTTTATACTTAATCTGTTTAATTGAAGTTAGCAGTGTTATTTATATCTGCTTTATTCTAGCATTTATTAAATTTGATTCCAAAAAGAATATGACAAAAAAATATGTCCTTCCTAGGACTCGAACCCGTGACCTCACGGATGAACACCCAACGTGTTTACCATCTGAGCTGCAAGCTCTTTTGATTTAACTTTCAGTCGTTTAATTAATATAGCAATTTGTTTCTAGCAGATTTTAATTTTAGTTGTGTTTTAATTAAGTCTCCGTTTATATAAATTGTAGTTAATATTTTTAGTAAAGTAATTCTGAGTTTTTAAAAAAATAATTAATAGTTTCAAAATAAAATAAAAAAATAATGTTTTTATTAATTTTAAAAGTTTAATTAGTTTTCAAATAATTAGATTTTTATTATTTTAGATTTAAATAAAAAAAGTTTTAAAAATAGATTTGGTTTAAGTAAATTTTAATAAATTTAATTAGTTTAAAAAGTTTAATTAGATTTTTAAATAGTGTAAAATTATTAGTTTAAAAGTTTTAATATTTAAATAATTGTCCATTAGATTAATTTGGGGTTTACGATTCATGCACTTTAGGATAAAATTAAGTTAAAATTGGTAGATTTAATTTTTAATTTAAAAATCGAAAACCAATTCGAATCAATTGTCCAAATCGATACAAAACGTCTCAAATTCACTCGATCTTCGTGTACAACGAACTTGGTTCATCCACGTGTTTAATTGAATTCGTATTTGGTAATTTTAGACTATTACGTTTTCCTAAAGGTAATTTTCTAATTTACCCTATAACGTATCTAATTATCACTATACTATCACGATCACATCATCCATTCTCAAGCACCGCTTCCAAACCCTTCTTAGTTTTAAACTTAAAGAAGAACAACCCTTTCCCATTCAACATGATCTTGCTAATTCCATACTTACCCCAATTCTGACGTACAAAATATTCGACCACAGGAAAAGCAAGCCGTTTACCAAGAAAATAACCATACAAAGTGTTCTCAAACCGATAATTTACCTCATTAACGACTCGAGCCGACATATTAAAAGCCACATTTGTGTCCAAACCCGATGTAACAGATTGAATAAACCTAAAATTAGCTTTATGGTTACAATCTGTTTTGGGCGACTCATGAGCAGCCATAAACACATCAGCTTGTTCATTCCGCACCTCAACACCACCCAAGGTCTCATCAATATCACCAGCTATACCAAGAGTAGGCTCCACCACAGTTGAAACCCCTTGGTCTTTATCCAACCCGACTGAATGATCTACCACAATAGGCTGAATTGGTGTAGTACCAGCCGTATTTTTTAAAACAGCAACATCTTCATCCTGATGCACATCCAAGGCCCCAGCCCTATATGTCCTAACATCTTTTGAAATCGATGCACCAGCCATAGTATCCCTCAATCGCTGCATTCTTTCAGAAAGATCACTCGTGTTAGTTTGCGTTTGAAGCCTAGCCATCAACCACCAATAATGAAACCCTAAAAACCCTAAGAAAACCCTAATGCCAACCGCTTAAATAACCAACCAGGATCAGACCCTATAAAATAGGATCTCACACTCAACCCACGAACAGCTTACATGTTTATCAACAACCTACAATCACCAATCAGTAAAAACGGGATTCACACCAAAGAACTGAGCAGAATAAAAAGAAACCCTAAAACAGCCGATCCAAAAAACCTTAAAAAACGAGATACAACCTAAAATCAACCAACAAAACAAACAAAGTTAATATTACGACACACAAGGTATCACAACAGAAACGTAGTATTGATTATTAGTTGATTACAGGCTAAAAACGAATTTTAGGGTTTAAATGAAGTGGCGGCTAGGGAAAGAAAGAATATCCGCCATTTTTAGGGTTTTTTTTTGTCCAAGCTAGTTTTGGAAAACGTCTGATTTGTTTGTCCGGGGATCTTTGACTTTGGTCTTGAGCATGTGTCCTTGCTTTGACCTTGTGCATTCATCACTTGTGATATTTGCCTCCTCGTGACTTCATGTTCCACATACTTATACTTTTATAAATTCTTAAGAGCTTCAGATTTTGATACATCGGAAGACTTGACTTTTAGGCTTTCTTGAATTTGTTGAAGTTAAGTTCATAAAGTATAAGCATGCGAGGACGACTTCTTTTCGGATAGTACACCGCAATGCCACCTTCTTGTTACGCTGCATAAGACAGTTAGCAACAAAACATATACACAGATGAAATGGCCTTGAACCTTTCATTCTAACTCGGTAGCATTTTACCTCCGGTCGGTGAAGACCGTTGGACGATATTAAATATCGTACTTGTGGCAGGTAGTTTCAGTTAAGAACCTCCTTGACAAGATTTCGCAGGTAAACCCCTTGTCTTTATTTGACCGTCCAAAGATGACTGCGAGCATAAAGAGTGAATCATTTGGATAATATTATCCGCATGATTTGAAGCCATCAAATCCGATTCCTGGAACAAGTGAAATTCAATAAGAACCGCACCATCGTTGCTTTCCAGTTGTCACGAGCTTGATTCATATAGAATCTTGCAAGTTACCTACCAAGTGTTGTTACTAGAAGGATTTCCACTCATCACTATGAACACTATAGAGTGTCACTTTGAGTGTTCTGGCAAGATCACTAAGATATTGCGTAGAGGTCTGGAACGTGTTTAAATTGAGTTAAGAATTAAACCACTGTTGCTTTCCAGTTATCACAAGCTTGATTCATAAAGAATCGCACAAGTCACCTACCATGAGCTTTTTAATATTCGCTCAAGAAGGATTTCCATCTTCATTGTAAATACTTTCGTATTACTCGGGTGTTCAGGCAAGATCATGAAGATTTGGCGAAGGACTCTTAAGATCTTTCTTACTTTTCATAGTGTGTGAAGAAGCAAGGAATTATGAAAGTGTGTCCTAATGAGATATTTGATGATCTCAAATGGCTCTAGACTCGATCGTGCATTTTAGATTTTAGTGATCGGAGGCTGGAGAGGAGTGCCACCATTTCAATACCAATTTATTCGGAGTGAATAAATCAATAGATAATGTGTTGTCTCCGTGTGATTAAAACAAATACCTTTTGAGAGATATCTGAGTTAGCTGGGATGGGTTGTGCATTGCATCACTGGATCCATGACGTCTTATCTTCAATATCAAGCATCATTGAAAATGATCTCAATAGCATATGTATTGACCCGGTTTCTGCCTAAGGTTGTAAGGAGGGCTTCTATCTTTACACCCTTTATCATTACAATTCTTTTTCATTCTTCAACCCCTTCAATGCTTACCAATACGTCATAACTAGCACCTTGTTGTGATTGTTCCAGTGCTAACTTAAGTACTTGGTCGGCATTCAGCTACATTCACAATCTTTCTCCATCTTTCCTAAGGACTACTATTTCTAGATATGGAATGTCCTTGGGAAGATTCCTCCGGTTCTAGAGGAATTATTGGACTTTAACCTATCCTACCATCCTTATGTCACCATAATCTTCACCGTCGTGAATAGAGATGTTTTGGGTAAGTGTATGTCACATGAAATCCATTTTGAAGTGTAAATCCATTTTGCTCCCCCTTAACATATGCCACGATATCCGAAAACATTTCGCACATGTCGGGATGAGCTATCACGTTAAGTCAAACCATTTGTGATTAATCTTTCCCATATGAATTCACGTTTTCTCCCCCATATTAAAAATATTAACCCAATCGATGTTTTTAATATCAACTGATTTAATAGCATTTTTAAGAAAATTTGCGAAGAAAAATGCAAATCCAATTATCTTCATGAATTACACAAGCTCCCCCTCAAATTAATGAGGGTGTACTTGAAACGTAAATAAAATACCTTTTAAACACAAGTGTAAGGTATTTATCATGTGCAAAGATCATATATGATAATGTATTCACAAGATTAGCAATAGACGAGGTTGGACCTGAATGATGGAGAACATCATATGATAGAATCACATGGTTCTTGTTCATGAATGTTGGTCGCCTCGTCATGTCTGAAGTTATCTCTTGACTCCATGTGTACGATTGATATCGTTGTCTTGACACCAATATGTGAACTTGGCACCTTCGGCGTCAAAGATTCTGAATGCTGGACAATTGCTCCCCCTCAATTGTTGACCCGTGTTCTATTGAAAGAGCTGTATTCATCGTTTGAGTAGTCGAATCGTCGAGTATGTAGATATCTAATGTAAATTGCTACGGTTTTTGGAGATGATAACTTCATAAAAACAAGATTTATCTTGTTTTAACAAATAAATGCACTGACACGTACATAAATTCGTGTTAGATTGTGTTATTACGTAAACACAATCCCTTACATGGTTATAAAGTAAACCATGCCCGAGAAAATTAATTCCCGTTGTTGAGTCAAAGCTTTCCGGTGAAATGCTTGACTTTAATATGAAAGGCGGGTTACTATCTGAAATAATAGCAAGCCATTTTGAGCATGTTTTAAAAGATTTGAACTTATGCTCGAACTTTATTTACAACCCCGTGTCATTATTGAATGACATTTATAGGTTCGTAAATATTATCTATTCCAGAAGACATGCTCTTTTTATCAAAACATTTTTAAACACACAATTTTAAAAGATTTAAAAAAACCTTTTGAGAAATTCTCGAAAAATTGTGTTCAAAGTTTTGATAACCAATTACTTGAGCTTAAGATGTTGAATATCTTACAAAATGAGCTCAAGTCCGAGAAGTTGTAAACTTCCTGTTATGAGGATAAGTTCATCATCGGTGATAAACTTTCCTTTTAACTGAAGAACGAGTCCTAAGTTGACATTTACTTAGAAGTCGTGTTCATGAGCTTGAAAACTTTTAAATGTTTTAACGGAAAGCTCATGACCGAGAAAGATGAATTTCTCGTTATGAGGAAAAGTTTTCTTATTTAAAAGATACACTTTCCTTTCTGAGCTTAAAACTTGGAATGTTTTAATACAAGCTCATGACCGAGAAAATTTAATTTCCCGTTACGAGGATAAGCTATCTTTAAAGATAAGCTATCCTAAAATTAAGAGGGTGTTTGTTTTAGCTTATATAATAGGCTTATTAGCTTATTAGCTTATATAAGCTTATAAGCCAAAACCAAGTGTTTGGTTAAGCTTATATATGTAGGCTTATAAGCTTATATAAGAGGGTTTTGGTAAGCCAAACATTTGAGGCTTTTATAACAATGGGTGGGCTTATATAACTTTTTCATATAAAAAAACTTTTATACCCTCATTTAATAACTACATAATTTAATATTCATATGTTTTTTTGTCATTTTACTTTTTTAATTTTAATAAGCCTAACCAAACACTTAACATAGGCTTATAAGCTTATCATATATAAGCCATAAATGACTTATATAATATAAGCCTAACTCCACTCATAAGCTTAACCAAACACCCCCTAAATCCGAGTCACAGTCTGATATTTAACTGTAAGTCATTGTGCATGAGCTCAAAAACTTCGAATGTTTTTAATGTAAGTTCATGCCCGAGAAAAATTAATTTATCGTTGTGAGGATAAGTTTATCATCGGCGATAAACTTTCCTTTATTTGAAAATCGGGTCATCATCTGATATTTAATGATGAACCATATACACGAGCTTAAAACCTTTGAATAGTTTAAATGTAAGCTCGTGTCAGAGAAAATTCAATTTCTCGTTTTTGAGGATAAGTTTATCATCGGGATGAACTTTCCTGTCCTTTGAGATTGAGTTACAGACTGTAATGTGATTGTAAGTCTTGTACACGAGCTTAACACCATTGAATAGTTTAAATGTAAGCTCGTGTCCGAGAAAATTTAATTTCTCGTTTTGAGGGTAAGTTATCGTTGCGTAGATAATCTTCCCTTTCTTTGAAGTTCGGGTCACAATCTGTGATTTGACTGTAAGCCATAAGTGCATGAGCTTAAAAACTTGGAATGTTTTCTATAAAAGCTCATGCCCGAGAAAAATTAATTTCTCGTTGTAAGGACAAGTTTATCATCGGCGATAAACTTTCCTTTCTTTGATGAACGAGTTACAGTCTGTGATGTGACTATAAGTCCTATTGGATAAGCTTAACCATGAATCCCATAAGACACTTGTTTCTCCGATATCTGCTTCTTCAGCAACCAAAATCTAAGAGTGTCCTTAGTTGAACGGTATATAACGATTGGACCGCTTCGTTCTTTTGGAACATCAACTTTGTTACCTGCATTCTCATTAGGAATTTGCATGCTTTGACATGGGTTAGCGATATCAATTTTAGAAGCACGTGGGGGTTCACAGTTGGTTTTACTTGTGTCAGAGACGACCTGAGTAGATGATTCACTTGTCTTAGCTGGCAAACGTTTCCTTTTATAGAAAACCTTAAGTTTAGGCTTAAGTGATGTATCATCTTTATCAATTTCCTCCCTAGTAGTCTTAGTAGAATCGGAGACTATCCTAGTTAAAGGGCACTTGTTTCCTACAAGAGTGAAAGTTCTACCAGTGGGGCGCCAAACTTTACCAATGGGTTTGATTTTAGCTATCCACTGGGATTTAAGTCTAGCACGGGAGTTCACCTCATTAAGTAATTTCTTGACACAAGAGTCATGATTTGCCGTAAAGACACATTTTCTACATGTTTTACAAGTAGCATATTTATTGTCTGAGTAATTCCTAGATGACTGATCGATGCTCCTAGGAGATGACATGCTACGGTTAGCAGTGTTGGGTAATCTAGAAGGCATCTGACTAGCTTTGACATTGCTATCTCTTACATGTGTCTTTTGCTTAGCTTCCCTTAGACCAGATTTATGGCAAACGTCATTTGAACTAGTTCTAGACGTGGTCTTGGTATTTTTAGAGAAACTAGAGGCAATCATGTGATTAGGTCTTGCTAAAGCTGTTTTGGTCACATTGGGCCTAGTTGCTGGAGTGACTGGTCTAGAAAGATGAACCAAATCAACTTGGGAGGCAAATCACGGTCTCGAGGATTGAGGTCGCTCGGATCTAAATGCAGTAGGTTGTCTGATGGTCGGTTGTCTGACGAACTGATTTGTAGGCGGTTTCCCCAAGATTGATGACTTTTCAAGCTTAGTGTCCACACTAGTTCCTCTATTTTTCCTTAACTCATTTTTCAACGCAGCTATAGCAAAAACCTTTTCCTGAACTTGAGCTTTTAAGATCTCATTCTCTTTGAGCAATCTATCTTGGGATGCCAACTTAGATTCTAGCAGTTGAATTTGTTTCAAAAGATTATCCTTTTCAGCTTTAGTATCTAAAACTTTTTGATCTAATTTTCTTTCAAGAACAACGTTTGTCTTTTCAAGTTTTTCAAAATATGTTTCAAATTTGTCCGTTTTCTTGGAAAATTCTAATTTGGCATCCTCAAGATCTTTTTATTGTTGAGCTACAATGGTTTCGAGCTCTCTAATCTTGGAATCAGAAGCAGTCAATGAAGCAGTTATAAGACAATTATCATGATGTTTAGCATTTTGTACACTTTCTCCCCCATTATGACTCACATCGGATGAATCAGAAGTGGTATTTCTATCACTCTTTTCCATCCTGTGTTTGTCATAATTAGGTTCAGAATGCTCAATATGCGGCATTTCATCAGCATATACATCATAAACAACATTACATTGTACCATGTTCGCAGGCTCTTCGTCATAAACGGGTAAGGTGTCATCAAGCGAGATCTCGTGAACATTCCCTGACGTGCCACTGGTATCATGTTGTCCTCCTGATTCCGTGCTCTTGCCATCGTTAGGCTCCAAGTTGTCAACCGTATGACCATTCTCCTCTTGCATCTGCATCATAGATTCTTGCACTCCATTATCATACACTTGCTGAAGTCTGGATCTTTCATAAATCGAAGACGAAACCGATGTCATAATTTTCAACAGTTTATCATGGAAGTCTTTAACCTCGTTATGTGTGTATTGAAAAAATGACCGGCATATCCCTGAATTGTCAGACTTGATGATATTGAATTGGAGGAAAGGCGTGAGTTGTGTCACAAGAGCCTTATATGCAGTTTCTGAAGCAGAGTGATTAAAGTCTTCTTATTGAAGTTGATCAGCAAGTTGGTTCAAGTTGAGGAATAGAGAATCGATGAATATATTACTATCTTGACCAAAGAGTGTCACAAATTCTCTTCCTCCGTGAAGCCATGAAATGGTCATTAGATGAGACTGAAGTAGTCGAAATAAAGTGATGCCACTTTCTCTAGCTTTGTCTTGCATTCGATGCAAGTCTCCCTCTTGAAGTGTTAAATTCAATGAATCCATCGAATTTTGATGAAAAATAAGGTAAGGGTTACTTATCGAAAAGATAAGAACACGCCTTCGAAAAAGCCATCTCCAATTTCAAATAATTAATACTCGATCAAACAAATCCGTAGCTACTAAAAATATACCTATTTTTCTTCGGTCTCGTCAAAATAAATCTTGTCACTTGGTCTCGTCACTTTGTCAAACCCCGATTCATTTGATATAATGATTTCCAAAAATAAAGAAAAATCATTTATTTGCCACGTGAATAGCAACAAGTAAATGAGATCAAATGGTAAATTAAGTGCAATTGGGAAGTGGCTACACACGTTAGAGTTGTCACTTGCTTGTTGATTACGAGTAACACATAAACTCGGCCCACATTAATGAAAACGTGTAATCAGCCCAAGATAACAGGGTATAGATCAAGTCCATGTGTTTGTTTTTTATACCTAAAAATTAGGTATAAAAAAAAACTCAACCCTAAGTATCTCACGTAACACACCTAAACGAATCTCATCAGCCGTTTTCTTCTCTCAACAACTATCAAACATAAATTAAGCATCACTCACTCCTTCATCTCATATCAGTCTACCAATCTTCTCCCAACCTCTGATCATACTTCATACACATCCCCCCAAAAAAAATCTTAATCCATCTGATTGAATAAACCTACAGTCGCCTCATTCCACAAATCATATGAGCCTATATGAATCAAGCTCGAATAATAATAAAAAACACGGCTTCAAGATCCGGTGAAGGATCTCGGGTAGGTTTGTTGTTTGTTAATGATACTGCTCTCATAAGATTTGTGTTTAATTAACGAAACAAACATATAGATTATAACAGATTTGTTAATAATCTTTGTTTTATTTCGAATATCAATTTGTTTTTTTGGTAAAAGGGTTTCCCCGGTAAATATATTAACCAAAAAAGCGTTGAAGTACAATGAAATGTGGCTAAGATACCACATTAACCGCATGCTACAGGCAGCATGTTAACACGTGATTATGTCATGGCATAAACACAGACTAATCTAGAACTACAATGCAAGTAAACTAGAAAGAAACCAAGATGCAAACATGAAGTCACACATTGTCTTTAGCTTCCACCAACAACACAAAAGGAGCAAATGATATCCAAATGAGCCTGTCTCCTTAAAAAACTTTGCCAAAGAAAACCCAGTGGGAAAAAGAACCCAACACAGATCTATGATGCATGTGGCTTGTATGTCGTTTTTGTTTTGGGTTTAAACGAAATCAAGAAAAAGAATCGAACATACATGTTCTTATTCTTTCAATGATATCGTAAATTAAAGATCGGTTAAACCATATACGAATCTATGATGAGAGATTGTTTCACACTTATAAATCTAACAATTTTTATAAATGAGGTGAAACAGCAAATCTGAGATTGATTATTTGAGTTTTGAGGTCGAGTCTAGAAGTAATGGGGGTTTAGGAGATGAAGGGATAGGTTAGATTTGGTGTTGGATTTGTTTCAGAGTGATAAGGTTGATGTTGTGGATGTGTTTGTGAGTCGAGAGTCTGTGTGAGAGTCTGAGTCTTGGTTTGTTGAGAGTGTCGAAAAGAGTTTTTGAGAGTCTTTTAGTCAGACAAGTGTCTTATCCGGGATAATTTTTCTACTGCTTATCCGGAATGCATCTTCTACTGCTTATCCAGAATGCGCTTCTACTGCTTATCCGGGAAAAAATTTCTTCGTCTTCTTATCCGGGATATTGCTTCGTCTTCTTATCCGGAATATGCCTTGTACTGCTTATCCGGCATGAGGTTTGTACGGCTTATCCGGAATCCACTAAACTTCTTATCTGGAATACCGAGTTCTTCTTATCCGGAATACACTTGTCTAGCCATATCCGGAATGTGACTTCAAGACCTTATCCGGAATCGCAAAATATTACCAGATCTGAACAAAAAGTTATAAAGACGGATACTGTTTGCCAGATTTGAGAAGAGAAAGACAAAAACCTTGATATGCGAAAATATTACCAGAGACCAAAACTTTATATGAGATCAAAATCTTGATATAAGAAAAAATAAAGAGTTATGACTGGACTGTTAAGAAAAAGTAAAAAACTTGATATAAAAATCTTGTTATCAATTTGATAAAGACTATAAAGTGATACTGAAATGAAGAAAAAAAATTGACGAAAACACGCAACACCAAAAAAGAAGAGAAACAAAATGAGAAATAAGAAGATTTTTACCACCAAATCAATAGATAAAAAACATACAAATCCGAAGAATCAACCATAGCTCTTGATACCAATTGTAGGTCTACGTTTTCTTAGGATTACGCAATGTTATGGTTTATCTATTGAATGAATGGAGAAGAAAGAACTAGAGAGAGAAAGGTAGAGAGAGAAAGGAGAGAATGAGAGAAAAAAGGTTGGATTGAATGAGAAAGTGTGATGAACAAATGAGCAACCCCTCCTAACATGCTAGGAGGGAGTATATATAGCCCACCCTACATGTGGGCTATATGGACTATATGTTTACATAATGGATCACGAGCCCAATACTTGAATATATCATTGGAGTGACCGATCCTTTCTAAATACGTAAAAACGTATTTCCAACAGTTTACATTAGACGGGTCCGACCGTCTAAGTTTTAACTGACGAAAACGTTAATTTTTACGGTTTTAGTCGAAAAGACGTAAAAATCATGTTTATAGTTTTATAACTTATAAAACTTATCAAATTACCATTTTTATAAAATGTCTCATTTATTTATTATTGTACATACTTATATAAATGTAATATATAAGTTAGTGGGTTTTAATTTACATTTTACACTATATTTATTTGAGTGCTATTATAATACTATTATACTTTAATTTCACAAAATCTGATTTTTAGTTTCACTTTCACCATTTTTATCATATCTTGAGTTCTACAAGGAGATAGAAGCTCATTTTTGGATGACAAAAACTTCATATTATGTGCTACAAATAACTTAGTTTTATCTACTGCTCAATCCAGGTCTAAGTATCCCTAACAGTCCTCACAAAACAGATTATTCAGATTGATACATTAATTTTGTTTTGATCATATCTCACTCATTATAATGATTCCATTGCATGGCCAACTCTCACATGTGTACAAGACCTAATACTAACTGTATATTGATTCCACTTTGCTATTTTATCAGTTTAGCATATGGTTGGTTACTGTTTTTATACAGCCCCCTTATTAAGCAAGATTTTAACCTTTTTACATATGGTTTTTCATCTTTTTAACCATGTTTATCAACACTTGATCCCAACACAATATTTTTATCATCATATATCATCATATACATATACAATAGGAAAGAAAATACATTTTACATGTACAAAATAACAATGAAAATGGGAAGAATGATCTTGTTTACCAACCAAGACTATAACTTGTCTTTTGAGGACAACACCTTGAGGTACACCAAATTTATCTTCAAGATCACCTTTCACCAAGAGTATTTGTTGAGAAATCAGCCCTAGGACACAAGAAAATCACCTCCTTTGATGTTATAATGATCACCAATCAATAAGGCTTCAAAGGTTCTTCATCATATGTGTAGATAACACAAAGTTTAAATATCTGGGAGTTCCTCTTGTTTCTTCTCAGTTGATGATTAGAGATTGTAAGGATCTGATTGAGAGGGTTCAAGCTAGGGTTGATAATTGGAAGAATAGGTTTTTATCGACTGCTGATATAATACAGCTTATTCAATCCGTGCTTGGTTCTTTACATGTATTTTGGGCTTCGGTCTTTGTTCTTCATACTCAAGTCTTACTTGATATAGAACAAATTATGAGGGGTTTTCTTTGGTCTCAAGGTAAGCTTAGAAGAGGTCAAGCGAAAGTTGCATGGGAGGAGGTTTGTCTTCCAAAGGTTGAGGGAGGCCTCGGTATTCATCGTTTATTTTGTTTCAACATTGCTTTGATGGTGTCTCATATATGAAATCTTGTTAACAAAAAGGATTCTTTATGGGTGAAGTGGATTCACTCGTATAAGCTTGCAACGTGTAATTTTTGGAGTATTCCTATTCGTGGCAATATGACATGCGGGTGGAGGAAAATTCTTCAGATTCGCCCAATTATTCATGAGTTTTTTCGATCTAAAGTGGGTGATGGTAAGTCGATTTCAGCTTGGCATGATAACTGGTGTGATGTGAGTCCCCTTACTTGCTTCATTTATAATCGGAGTATTTATAGTGCGGGTTTCAATCAAGCGACCACTATTAGTGGGATTGTTTCGAATGGTACGTTTATTTGGCCTAATCAATGGCATAATTCTTATCCTATGCTGCATAATATTGCTCCTCTTGTTTTTAATAATGAGGTGCGAGATAGTGTAGTTTGGAGGGACTTCGAAGGTGCTGTAAAGCCTTTTTCGTTTTCGTCTGTCTGGAATTCCATTCGAGCGCGTGGTAATAAGGTTGACTGGGTGCATTGTGTTTGGTTCACGGGGTGTATTCCTCGCCATGCTCTTAATTTGTGGTTAATTATTCATCGTCGTTTGAAGACTCAAGACAAGATTAGAGTATGGGATAACGTTGCCATTGTAAATCGTGTTTGTTCTTTATGCGAAAGACAAGAGGACTCTCATGACCACCTATTTTTTAAATGTCCTTTTTCTATGCAGCTTTGGTGTCAGGTTCGGGATTATTCGGGTCTCATTAGCTCGAATTGGTCCATTTACAGCCTTATACAAGACATTATTCCTTTCGCAATGAGGAGAAGTTCGAAGAGCATATGTGCTAAGCTTGTTCTGGCAGTGGTTGTTTGAGCTCTGGCTCAAGGTTAATGTGGTACTTCTGCCACATTCCATTGTATTTATTGACTTTGGGTGATTAATATATTTTACCGGGGAATGGTTCCCTTTTACCCAAAAAAAAACTTATCAAGTTAAGTTAACAGGTGTAAACTTGTAGCTTACAAGTTTGACACCTCATGGTGTTGGTGTCCTTGTTTTGGCCGTCCCATAGAGTGGGGTGGGACAAGTGTATACTTGTCTCATCCCACTATTTACGGGTATTCCTCGATTCTAGTTTCCTCGATTTGCGTGCCCTCGGGTCATTTTACGAAAAACGTTTTTATAAATTATGAATCAACGGCACAAAACGAATCTAATAAAAATTGTCTCATCAAAAACGGAGTTCAAAAACGGAGTTCAAAAACATAAATACGTAATCCTAGGGTTTCCGGTTTAGTCGTAAAGGATGTTAAATTATGCTCGTAAGTCCTAATCTCTTCTCGTAAATTTGTGAGTTTATGAACCAACACAAATTTAAAATCCCAAAATAATATTCACGGATAAATTCATTTCCTGAAATGTCAGACTGTCACCAAAAACGGTGTATGTAAACGTAAGCACGTAACGTAGAGTCCTCCGGTTTAGACGTAGTCGATGCTACTTCAAGACGTAAACCCAAATTTCTTCCCATAAATGAGTGAGTTCATAATATAACATTAAAATAATGTTTTTAAATAATACTTGAGAATAAAATATCAACCATAAATTGACGGATTGTCACATAATGACAATTCAATTGGATCAATTTTTGAGGGGGAGCTTTCAAAATTCATGCTAGTAAGACACATTTTTCTCCCGAAGATTTCCAAGACTTTTTTCGCGATATATTTTAATCAAATTTGATATCTCTAATATCAAAAGATTTTATATATTATAGATATGGGAGAAAATGTGATTAAAATGTGATCTAATATAAGACTCAAGCACTTTAACTCTTACCTACATGTGCAAAACACTTTCGATTATCGATGCACATGTGAAGGGGGGGCATTTATGAAACGACAAAACTAGCAAGGTGTTAAATGTTTTTCAAACACTTTGTTAGAATTTGAAGTGGTTTATGGTTACGATCTCATACCCACAACATCTTTAATTCACAACGTTATTGGTGTCAAAAGGGTGGTTAGGTTTAAGTCCTATGATCCAACCAGAACTGGAGGGATCTTCCCAAGGATAATCCAATAGATTATTAGAAGTCCTTAGGAAAGATGGAGTAGAATGTGAACGTAGCTGAATGCCGACTAAGTACAGATGCTAGCACTGGAACAATCACAACAAGGTGCTAGTAATGATGTCTTGGTAAGCATTGAAGGGGTTGAAGAATGAAAAATAAATGTAAGGATAAAGGGTGTAAAGAAATTAGCCCTCCATACAACTTAGGTAGAAACCGGGTCAACACATCATGAAGACTACACATCATGGACCCAGTGATGTAATGCACAACCCTTCCCTAGCTGACTCAGGCTTCTCTCAAAAGAAGTTTGTTTTATTGTCACGGAGATCAACATGACTTCTATTTACTTTCTCACTCCGAGATAGTTGATATTGAATAGTTGGCATTTGCTCCAGCCTCCTACCACTAAAAGTGGACAAATCAAGTCTAGAGCCAAGAGATCAATCAAATCTCGTTAGGACACACGGAATGACGATAAAGAGAGTCCTATGCTATATCCTTGCCATATTGCTAGATCACTCAGAGTGATATTACCTAGTATTCACAATGATGAGTGGAAATCCTTCCAGTGTTAACATCAAACAGCACTGCGGTAGGTCATGTGTAAGATTCGTTATGAATCAAACATATGTAAAACTGAAGCAGTGGTTTGATTCTGAATTGACTCAAACTCGTTTCAGGTTTCTACGCAATATCTTTATGGTCTTGCCAGAACATTCAGAGTGATATTCCTTAATATTCACAGTGACGAATGGAAATCCTTCTAGCGTCAACATCAAACAACACTACGGTAGGTGATTTGCGAGATTCTTATGAATCAAGCTTGTGTCAATTGGAAAGCAACAATGGTAAGATTCTTTATGAATCAAACTTGTTCCAGGAATTAATTGACGACTTTAATCAAGCGGATATTTATCCAATTGATTCACTCTTTATGTTCGTAGTCTTGATTTGAGACGGTCGAGTAAAGAGAACGGCTAGTAAAGCCGCGAAACCCTGTCAAGGAGATTCTTAATTGAATCTACCTAATCACAGGTACGGTATTTAACGGTCTTCACCGACCGGAGGTAAAACGCTACCGAGTTAGGACGAATGTCAAGCCATTCAGTCCGTGTCTATGTTTTGTCTCGAGAAGGTGGCGTTACGGTGTACTCATCAAAGTGAAAGATTCGAAACCACATACTCATGCCTAAAGACATTTTCAACAATTATTAGTGTGAGCACGTGGATGAAGACACAAGATCGCAAGATGGAAAAGACAAGTCAATGATGATTTGAAGATCTCAAGATCAAATGACAAAGTCGAAAGACAACGACAAAGGCTCAAAGATCACATCATGAAGAAACAAGACTACTATTACACGTTCAAGACTCATTTATGGCGAGATTAGTAATCTTTAAAAATGTAAAAATGACAATGGGTAATGACCTCTCATTGGGGGAGATTGTTAGCCTCAAAATATTGAGTCAAACAAGAATGCTCGGTCATATGTTTATTATGTACCGTAATTTAGAACGTTGTAATAGGTAGTATATTAGTCGTGTTTTACGGGCTTAACTTTAAGCTAAAGTTCATTCATAAGTAACTAAAGCCTAAAAGGAAAGCCCGCCCCATTAGAATATAGTCCTAACAAAGCCCGCATGTGGGTGGACTATATATACCCTTCCTAGCATGTTAGGAAGAGTGTTGGTCATTTTTTTTCTCTCTAATCTAATCTTTCCAAGTTTCCAACCATTCTCTCTCTTTTGTCTCTCTACTTTCTCTCTCTAGAATTCATATCTTTTCATCTCTATTTTCTTGTTTAATCATCTTAAAAAATGGGACAACATAAAATCCCTCTTGAGACTTATAATTCAACGATTTGATTTCGTTCAATGATAAATTCTTGGATCTTTGTTTGGTAATATATCTTTTTCTCGACATAATAATTTCTTGGTCGGCTCAAACGTTGATAAAACAAACCCGAGACTAATCGGTCCAAATATATCAACAATATAAAAACATTTTCCTACACGGCCCACTAAGAAAGTCTCCTGGCCTTGTTTTCTTGGCCTCGTTTATTAAATATCGACTATTAGTTATTATATATAAATAACTATAACTAATACTTTTCCTGACCTCATTTCCTCCGTCCCCTATTTTTCAGAATGTAATACCAACTTTGATACCACGTTTCCTAGTCACTTTGCATTCGTGAAATATAACAGGCCCGTCCAAAAATGCTAAACCTTTGACTCAACGAGAACGCAGCCCACCAAAAGCCGGTTTAGAATACAATCAGGGTATATTAAATCACAACCCTAATTTTCCTCACACAATAAAGCTAATCTTAACTTTCAGCCTCTCCGCCTCTTTTTCTTCTCCCAGACACCAAACTCAAACACTCGGATCCAATCAATCTACTCATCATCTCTCCTAAATCATACGCACATCTCATATTCATTGGTACACATCTACTCAAACTCAATAATAAAGATCACGTCTCCCATATGCAATCAACAAATCAACCAACCATTCATTTACATCAATGATAAATGGCCTTTTGATAATCATTTATCTCACAAAGACGTAACATCGAATATACGGCTTCAAGATCAATTAATGGTCTCAGTAGGTTAATTGTTGTTTTTATTTTGTGATTTGAGTGTTAATCGAAACAAAGATTGGGTTTAACATATTTGTTAAAATCCTTTCTTTTTATTCGAATATTAAATGAGAGACGAGTAAATGATGTAGATCGATGACGAATTAAGTTCAAACACCAAATCTAAAAAGATGTATGTTGTCTTTGAACGAATCTAAGATCAGTTATAATTAAGTTCGAGTCTCGTTCTGATTAAGCTCGAGTCTCATTCTGATTAATAGATGGGATAGTGTCGATGGGAATAAGTTATATTGTGGATTTGTTTCTGGAGGTATAAGGATATTGTGGATAGTCGGTTTTTGTTTGAGTCGAATCACGTTTGTTAGTCGAGTTTTTGTTGGAGTCTAGTCAAGTCTGTGTTTCGAGTGGTGTTTGAGACTGTTGGAGTCGAGTAATCCTTGAGAATGTCGAATCGAGTATGTCGAGTGAGTCTGAGTTCGAGTCGATTGTGTCGAGTGTTTGAGTCTGAGTTTGAGTCGAGTGTCTAGTTTGAGATCTCAGAAAGTTGTGTATGAATTTGAGTCAAGTCTTCGAGGCTGTTGGTGTTTTGGAGTCAAGTGATTCGTGAGAGTGGACAGGATTCTACCTGTCGCAATGTTTGTATTCTTTGCAATGAAATATAAAAAAGAAAAAATTTCACGTTTGGTCCCTATCGTTTACACCAAATATCAAGTTTGGTCCCTATCTCAAACTAAGTGCACAGATCGTCCCTATCGTTTACACTTTGGATCAAAATTGGTCCCTATCTTAGATGGGCGTTAATTTTCTCCGTTAAGTTCAATGAAGAGAGGGGTATTTTAGACTTTTCCATATTATACATTAATAAAACACATTATTATTTTTTTCTTTTTAATATTTTTCTTTTCTTTTTTATATCTATCTCTCTCTCTCTAATCTCCCTCTCTCTTTCTCTCTCTCTCAAATCCAAATCTCTCTCTCTCTCTCAAACCAAAACCAAGATCTCTCTCCCCTTAAAATAGATCTGCTGCCTATCACAAGACAAACCCAGATCTTTTCTCGATCAACTTCATAGAATCATCTACCATCTTTCGAAGGATGCTAGATAGCATATCATCAGCTGCATCACGTGCTTTGGTAAGATGAAACTTCCAGCTGCTCCTTTCCACCATCGCTGGTGAAATGCCAGAAAGCGTTGCCGCTTGACAAAAGAAGAAACCACAGGCTCGTTCAAGAGCAGACATATTAGCTGCAGCGACCATTGCTTGATCAACCGTGCTAACTGATTTCCCCTTGTTTTCATTCGACTCATTTGGCTGGAGGGGATTTCTGGGATTAACAACTAGTTGATTATTTTGAGGATTCGTCTTTAGAGTAGTGTTTGGGTGATAGATTAAGAGTGTGGTCTATGAGTTTTGGGTGGGTTGAGAGGGATGAATATTGTCTCTAAGGTGATTGCTGGTGGTTTCTGCCCAAACTAAATGCCCCTGTGGCGATGTGTTCTGCATGGTCCAAACGCCACCTGCTGGTGGTTATGATGGTGGTTATGATGGTGGTTCGTGGTGGCGTTGAGGCCACGGTTGTGGTGATGGTGATGAGGGACACGTGATGGTGGTGACGGCTGTCAAGTAGTTTTAAGTAATACTGGGTTGTTGCGATGGGGCTCTGTTTATAAAAGCCACCAGATCTTTCACAATCTTTGGCTCGATATTCTGTCTGATACTTCTGGGTGGATTTGATGTTATTGATGATTTTGGGAATTACAATCATTAATGTGAGGTTAATGGATGATGGAGGAGCAGGAGCAGGAGAGAGAGAGAGATGGAGATGTGTGTGAGAGAGAGAGAGAGATGAGATATAAAAGAAAAGAAAATTGTGTTTTTTAAGTATATAAACAAGTAAATGACCGAAATGCCCCTCCTCTCTCAAGACTTAACAGCCAAAATTAACCCTCATCCAAGATAGGGACCAATTTTGATCCAAAGTGTAAACGATAGGGACGATCTGTGCACTTAGTTTGAGATAGGGACCAAACTTGATGTTTGGTGTAAACGATAGGGACCAAACGTGAAATTTTTTCTATAAAAAAACTTGTATCGCAATGTTCAAGTGGTTTTTGAGATTGATCAAAATGTATCACAATGTGTGAAAAATGACAAAATGCATCGCAATATAATAATCACAATTTCCATCGCAATATTAAAAAAATCGTCGCAATATCACCAACTCGTCGCAATAACTTTGTCGCAATATCACAAAACTCGTCGCAATGACAAATATATCGCAATAACTCAAAATTTGTCGCAATAACTCAAGATCTGTCGCAATAACTCAAGATCTGTCGCAATATGCGTCGCAAAAAGTGTCGCAAAATCAAAACCCTAGCCTTTGCGACGGAATTAGTGTCGCAATAGTACAAAAATATCCTAATTTCCACTTTTTTCACTTTTTTCAGATCAAACACACCCAGTTCGAGATTTTAAGCCAAAAAATGATCCAAACACCCAAAATTTTTGTGTTTTTAACCAAAGTAACAATACCAAATCTCTAACACAACTATATAAATGATTTGTATCAAGATTCTAGATCGAATGATTTTAGATCAAAACCCACCAAAATCAATGATGCACAAACCAATCATCCATGGCTCTTGATACCAATTGTAGGTCCACGTAATCCTTGGATTGTCTATGTGTTAGAATGATCTAAATAGAGGGAGAGAGATGAAGAACTAGAGAGAGAAAGTTATAGAGAGAAAGGAGAGGATTAGAGAAAGGAATGTATGATTGAATGAAATGAGAACCAACAACCCATCCTAACATGCTAGGAGGGGTATATATAGCCCACCCTACATGTGGGCTTTATGGGTTATACTATTACATATTAGATCACGAGCCCATACTACGTATATCGTTGGAGTGACCGATCCTTCCTAAATACGTAAAAACGTATTTCCAACACTATTTATATGTTTTAGTATTATAAATAAATTTAAAACTCACTTTAATATTCGTCGGTAAAATAACGGTTCTCACCATGAACCTTGTAAAAATATTTTGACAGACCAAAGGACTGAATTAGCACTTCTAATTTCTACCATTGAAAGTAGACTATTGTACTTCGGTTTGCATATATAAAACTTGATCTAACTCTTCTCCATCACGGAGATATCATCAAAACAAGTTGATCTAAAAATCTGCCTATACCCTAACTTTGAGTTTAACATTATTAAACCTCAATTAAACACCACGAATGCTACTAATATTTACCCAATCATATTTTTATGAAACCCTAAAATTAATTACAGATTATAAATCCTAATTAATCAAAACTCTAATTGGGTTAGCCATTAAGAGTTATTACATGATTAATTAAACAAGAATTAAAGTTATGATGATACCTTCATAAACCCTAAATAAATTTTGGGTTTTCCTTCCTTCTTTGGTTTGTTCGTCCGATCCAAGAGAGACAAAGGGGAAGAAAAGTGTTTTGATTTGAGGTATGGTTTGTATTTATAGGAAAGCTTAAGTTTAGATAACTTCTTGATTAAGTTTGAGTCCAAGTTGGACGCTCCCTTCTCCCCTCTCTTGTGTTTCGGCCGACCAACCCAACCCAACACCCTTATTATACAAAATTTTCTCTCTAGTTATTTATTACTTATTTTGTTTACTTCTTGGACCTGCTAGTGTAAAATATTTAAAATTAAACTTAAAACTTTCGAATTTCTAATAATGTTTCTACTAACATTTCATTTTCAAAAGTTTATATAAATAGTAAGTTCACTAAAAACTTAATATTTACATACTAAATACTTATACTATAAATATATTATACATAATACGTACACGTAAATCACGTAAATGATAATTACACTAAAACGAAACGTATATGTGATCTCATTTCATCATATTTCACAACCACAAGTACCATGGTTAGCAAATTATGTACTTTAATCTCACAAGATCATTATATCAAACACATATAACACACAAAACACGTAATATAACACACATACTAATATCTATATATAGGTTATAACTTTCCTCTCAAAAACCACGGTTGTCACAAAAAATACATTAAAACATATAAATATTTATTTAATCTTACTTTTAAAACACCAATTACTCAAAAGTGCAATAATATTTTCACATTGTAAAATATAAACAAGTTACAACCAATTGATACATAATCAAACATAACAAATTATGTCGTTCAAAGGAAGAAAACATAACCAACTGTTGGGTCAAAAAGTTGATGTGGCAGAAACTCAAAAACGAAGAAAACATGAAGATATTGTCTAAGCGTTGTCAAGAGCAATTCAAGCGTTGACAAGAACAAACTAAGCGTTGTTGGCTCAAGAGTTGTCGTGTGCAATCTAAGCATTGTTACATGCGATTTAAGAGTTGATAGAAACGTAGACAAGAAGCTTATGGAAGCTTCTATTTAGATAAACATGCAAGATATATTCTGCATAAGTTTATTTAAATAGAAGATTTACTTGTTTATTTGTTATTATCTCTTGTAAACCCTAATCCTTACACTATAAAAGGAACCAAGGGTCTTAGGTTTTATATATCAATTCATTCACAATGTAAACCTAAAGCGTGTGTGCACTAGACGTGTGATTCAATGTATACACGTCTAGTGGTTGTTTATTATTAATATAATGAGCAACCCATTTGTTTTAATTCATGTTATTGTGCCTAAACACCTTGTTAATGCGTCGTGTTCTAATTCCGCTTTGATATCTAATCATATGAACGTGATGCATTCCTAGTAGCTAAAAGATCGAGGAAACCAAGGTTTCCACAATTGGTATCAGAGCCTCGTGGCTTGTGATGCTAGGACCAACAAGGTGTTCGTGTATGGTGAAAAGAAGAAAATTCCGTCTAGGGTTTTTCTGGACGTTTTTGTGTGCGCAACAGTATTCAGAAGGTCATAACTTTTGATTGAACCGTTGGATCGTCACGAAATTTTATATGTGTGTTCTACATACATATATCTAAACATCCATCAAAGGGATTGTCGAGTATTATCCCCAATCAAAAGTTATTAAGCGTCAAAGTTGGCTGTAATGATGATTTTCACTTTTCTGATTTTGCATGAAATAATGATTTAGGGTTTCTAAAAACCCTAGATCGTTTCTATACCAGAAAAGGGGACGATTTGCAGCAGTGTTATTTATTGAGTAGCAGCAAGAAAAGGGTTTCACAAAACCCTAGATCGATGTTGAAGCTATTGTGTTAATAGATCCTTTGTTTTTAGGGTTTGGTAATAACAAACCCTAGATCTGTGGTGATGTTATTCGATCATAAGAAGATGTGTGGTTCTAGCAAGATGCTCAAAGTACTGTTGTGGTCCTAAGACATCTTAAAAGTATCACGAGAGCTGCTCATATTACGTGTGGTGCCAAGATACAAAAGACGTCATGAATTTATGCAGCGATTATTCAAAGAATAAAGAAGGTTGTGTCTCACGTCAGTGGGGTGCGATTGTCTATTCAAATATGCTTGACATATGGAAAGCAACACAAATTAATGACGAAGGATGAGCAATTTATATCTTGCACGTGGGACCATCAAGCATAGAATGGAGTTTATGTCGTTCTTGTTTTATGGTTACAAACAAAATATGGACGAGTGTTTTGAGCAGCAAAGGAAATAAATCTTATATGGTCCGCTCGTTTCTTATTGGTGGAGGATACTCTGTGTTCACACGATTATTTATTGTGTGTTCACATGGTTAATGTAGACCTGCGTTCACACGATCAAAGAGTAAAAGCAAGTGACGTTAGATCCAGCTTTGTGTTCACACGGTTCTAAGGATGTGATTAGATGAAGCAAAAGGATGAATATTAGCCTTCACAATTTATATCTTCACTTATTGTTTAAAACGTTGATGGTTGACGTTGACAATGTTTGAAGATGACGCTGACGAGGTTTATTGCTTAAGACGCTGACGAGGTTTATTGAAGAGACGCTGACAAGTAATATTTTGACGCTGACAGAATAAGTCAATGCTGACAGCGTTGACAGTGTTGTCCGATATATGTTAATCCAAATGCTGATAGGTATTGTCCGATATCGGACAATACATCTGGTAAAGATCTTGGATAAGAAAGGATGTTGGACAGCACAAGGATAGCTGCTGTTTGAGAAAATTGGTACGTTTTTAGCACACAAAAAGGAGGATTATACACACGAAGGTACATGGAATCTCCGTTTTTATTCAGAATATCATGGTGATATTTATGGCTCGGATACTTCTAAAAGGGATTAATGATTTTAATGCGAGTTAGCAATAATTCGTGAGGTAATTTATTGGATTTGATTATGTAATCGGGGTAGCCTTGTAAAAGAGTTATCCGTCTAATAGCTTTTACATATGATATGAAGATTAAGAATCGTCATGAAGAGGTGTTAGCTTAAGGGGAAGAGTTCTTATGGTAAGTTTGATGATTGAAGAAGATTTTCGCGAGTTTGTGTTCTATCATATCTTAAAGTCGTGAACTCCCAGTCATTGACTTTTAAGGTAACTTGTTCGTGCTTTACATGGTTGGTGATGAAGGCTTGTCATAACACTTGAAGGAGTTACATTATCGTGCTCAGTGTCTCACAAAGGATGAGAATATTGACAAGGGATCGAGGTCTACTTATAATTTGCTATAGGTATAAGTTCTTCATCACGTGGATAGTACAAGACATGGAACACAAGATTGGGTTATTCTACTTCTACATCAAGAATACTTTATTTATTTTTCTTCAAGATCATTACTTAGAGCTACATTTGGAGAATCTTCAAAGATTGCATAGATTGTTTACTTCCCTGTTGATGTGACAAAAAGGGGAAGACATACATGCTACACTTGAGGGGAAGCAATCTGAAGATCATGTACAACTTACAAGAGATACACATAGAGTTTTGCCACCATCAACTAGGGGAAGATTGTTGGGTCAAAAAGTTGATGTGGCAGAAACTCAAAAACGAAGAAAACATGAAGATATTGTCTAAGCATTGTCAAAAGCAATTCAAGCGTTGACAAGAACAAACTAAGCGTTGTTGGCTCAAGAGTTGTCGTGTGCAATCTAAGCATTGTTACATGAAATTTAAGAGTTGATAGAAATGTAGACAAGAAGCTTATGGAAGCTTCTATTTAGATAAACATGCAAGATATATTCTGCATAAGTTTATTTAAATAGAAGATTTACTTGTTTATTTGTTATTATCTCTTGTAAACCCTAATCCTTACACTATAAAAGGAACCAAGGGTCTTAGGTTTTATATATCAATTCATTCACAATGTAAACCTAAAGCGTGTGTGCACTAGACGTGGGATTCAATGTATACACATCTAGTGGTTGTTTATTATTAATATAATGAGCAACCTATTTGTTTTAATACATGTTATTGTGCCTAAACACCTTGTTAATGTGTCGTGTTCTAATTCCGCTTTGATTATTGATGTGTCGTGATGTGTATAGTGATTTATTTGATATTACGTTATAGGGTAAATTAGAAAATTACCTTTAGGAAAAAGTAATAGACTAATAATACCAATGACGAATTCAATTAAACACGTTGGTGACTCGAGTTCGTTGTACACAAAGATCTTATGAATTTGAGATGTTTTGCTTTGATTTAGACAATCGATTTGAATTGGTATTCGGTTTTTAAACTACAATTAAAATCTACAAATTTTAAACTATTTAATATAATCCTAAAGTGCATGAATCGTTAAACCCCGCAATATTTAAATCTACAACAAAATTAATTACTTAAAAATTAACACAATTTAAAATTTAATCTAATTGAAAAATTCATAAAATAAATCTATTTAATAAAAATAACTTTTAAACTAATTTACTTTTAAAATTCACCTAAAACAAATTTATTTAAAAACTATTTTTATCTAATTCTAAAATTATAAAAATCTAATCAATTAAAAATTAACTAAACTTTTAAAATTGATAAAATCATTTTTTTTATTTATTTTATTTTATTTAACTAAAACAAATTTTAATAAAAACTCTAATTAAGAAAAAATTATTTAAAAAAGACGATTTTTATTTAGTTATAATGTTATATTATTATTTATTTAAATTTAGCTAAAATTCTAAATATTACTTTAATTAAAAGTTTATATTAAACATGACCTTATTTAAGCTTCTAGAAAAGCAAAACTACCATCCAAATATTCTATATTAATGAGATAGCTGAGAGTAAAATCAAAAAGGCCTTCAGCCCAGATGGTAAACACTCTACGCCTGTGACCAGGAGGTCACAGGTTCGAACCCAAGAAGAGACATATTTTTTTTGGATTTTTTTTCTTTTTGACAGAAGAATAAAATCAGTGTCTCAGGAGAGACTTTTAAAGCTTATTTGAATAAGCTGACAGTAATCAGCTTATTGGGCTTAAACAGATCGTTTGGATCTGATAAACAAATTACTTTGAACAAAAACAGACTATTGGTAAGCTTGTGAGGACACAGCTTATTTGGGCTTATCAGATTAATGGAATCTGATAAGCTCAAATACTTGAACGATTATTCAGTAAACAGTAAAACAACTCTCAGACCAACAATATCAAGCAAATCAAATAGAAGATCAGATAGACAGTCACCAAAGTAACCGGATCAACACAGATAGCAATATTACAGACCCTAACTTAATCAATTCTAAACTTAAGCAGACTGAATGAAGGATTCAAATAAATCAGTCGAACGTTCAACACAACAAAGCTTAACTAATTTCAGCTAATGAGGAACTTGCCAAAGCATAATTAAGTTACACAAACCTGAACATATAACTAAAAAAAACAACAATAAACCTAGCAGAGATAACAACAAAGAAATCTATATGCAGATTCAATTCAACCCAGATTCAATTACATATCTTGCATAAAAGACTAAACATCCACAGATTCACACCAATCTCAAAACTAAATATCAGCTAAAAAGATCAGTTAGACTCAGCAAATAAATCACATAATAAAACTCTCCTATTATCAATTATTCCCAAGTAACACTCTTATCAGCTTTCATATCATAACTAAAAATCAGTAATATCATCACTCAAGTACATCAAACGAGAACTCATAAACAGATTAATCATAACATCATATAATCAAACGACATATAATCCGCATCACATTAAATCAAAGAAACAGAACTAATTAAGCTTATAAAATAAAACAAAAAACGAAAAGAGAGTGCACCTTTTTGGGAAAACCTTTGAGACGTAGACCTGCGTTGAGCAGTCTAAGAACCGTAAGCGACAACACCATAAATCACCATCAATCGTTCCATCATCATCAAACGAACATGTTTTTTGAAACTTTTCCAGTGGGGAAAAGTTTTATCCAAACTTTAACTTTAAACATTAACTATAAACTATTGATTAGCTTATAATTAACATCTCACTATTACCCTTGTATGCATAAAATCAATTTTAATAGTAAAGTAAAAGAAACAAGACACTAATTGAATTAAATAGACTGATCTTTCATTAATTTTCAAGAATTAATACAAAGCTTAAAAAGAAATACAACAATAATCCTAAAACTATTTCTACAGAGTAACACTAAAAGTAAAGAAAGGATGATGAAATACAAGATATTTGGGGGTTTTTATAGCCTCCCCAGGCTGTTGATGAAGATAATATCCGATTATTCTGAGGAATATTCCTTATTAATCTTGGCCTTTGATCTTCTCTTCCTTTCTCTTTCTTTGATCGGATGGTTGAGATGACTCAATCTAGCACACAGATCGCCAACGTGGCATCCGTGTGCTAGTTGTGTTTCTTTGAAGGCACATGATTGGCTGGTTGTGAGGAATGATGTGTATCTTGCAATAGTGAGATGCCACGTAGCCACTGCATATCTCTTAGTCTCTTCCTTAAAAATTGGGGGTTTTTATTCCCCTACACGTGATTAACACGTGGGATCAAAACCCCCATGTTAATTAACTTTTTACTGGTTCGGGTTTATGTGAACAGTGGTTTATTTACTGGTTAGGGTTTGGGGAAATAGGTAACTGAGGAAGAAAGGTGAGAGAGAAAACATAGGTTGTATCGAAATATTTTTTTTTGTGTGTTTAAAAAAAACGTGTGAAGTTAATAAATGGGAGTGGGTGAAAACGAATGGCTTTTATTTATTTTGTGATAGAAAAAAAACGGTGTGAGTGGGGATGTGTGGGTGACGCGGTAAAATGAGTGATAAGAGGGACTGTTATATTTGTTTAATGAGTAAGTTATGGAATGAATTTTGTAACGTTTATATAAGCTTTTTACTGAAAATAAACCCTAGGCCCATCAGTCTAATTCGTCCATAATTCCTTTCCATTTTGATTTGGGCTTGGGCCCAAATAGACTTTATTCATCCGTGTATACAAGTTCCTTTTTGGGCCTAATGGACTTCCAAAACTTCTCTTAATATTCACTTAACTCTTAAATGGGCTTTTGAGCCCATTTACCCCATTGTGAGACCCACTTAGCCCATTAGCTCAATAAATGATGAAATCCGCTAAAGTCGAGCTCGATTTTGGCTTCTTTGATCTTTTTCTTCATTCTCGTGTTGATTTTTGTCGGTTTTCGTGAACTTGGTACCTACACACATTCAAACAACAAAACAACATATACAAGGTATATTTGATACATTTTATGCACAATTTCATTGTTTTAAGCTACAAATGATATGAGTAATTACACTCATATCAAATTCCCCCATGCTAAGCAATTGCCGTGTCCTCACGCAATGATAAAATAAAACTATAGCTATTCTATTATTCAACTTATGACATTTTATTTTGTAAAGACAAAATGTATTGCTTTCATTATCGAAAAATAACTTTACGGATCATAAAACTTAAATAGATTCATCGTCCTCGACTTTTCACTTTTCCATGCCAAGTGCAAAAACAAGATCATTGTTATTATAAGTTGGTAGACTAACACGAACTCATGTGGTCCAATTATTCACTTAGACTCCCTTATTCCTAGGTGTATCTCTTATATTTTATTGTTGTCTTGAATGATCACGAGGATGCATTGTTGACTTATTTCGATAATTTATTAGGCCGAAAATAAAGTGAACGATTTAATCAATAGTTAGCTAAAGGACAAAATCTTTTAAAACTGCTTCTCGGGACCTCATAAAGTTCATATCTTGGCATAACTTGCTTCGCGATTTGAGACCTTTCTCGGACCGATATTTGGCAGTGACTTTATACTTCCAACCTTGAGAGACGTTCATGAAATTATGGTCTTCTCTTCATATAGGAATTTCTTCACTTGAAGTTTTGAGAGATTCATACTTGGACCACGACTTCTTCATTTTTATCCAATCTTTATTTGGGATTTTGATATACAACGACCCGCCTCCTTTTTGGACTTGGCTTCATTTATCCTCATACCTTATTATGGTCTTTTTGGATAGACTTCTCCATGACTTTTGGGGAGTATTTTGCTTTTCGTCGTGTGTCTCGATCCTTCATATTGATTTTTGATAAATGAATCTTCACATCACTTGAGATCTTTAGCAATAAAACATAGCCCTCATGTCTTGTTAGGACCTTTTTGGACTCGTCAATCTTCGCATCCCGCTTCAATAACTTATGCCTTGACTATGAACTCTAATCCGTACCGAGCAACTTTTAAACGATCTTGGGCTAGAAGCTAAGTAACTTTTCAAATCGTTCGACCTTATTTATTGCAATTAAATTTATTAACAAGCGATGGGAGAATAGGCTTATAATTAACTCACATAAATTCCCGAAAGAATACCAAACTTATAATTGGCTCTATCATCTCTTGTTCTCCATATTGTAAAATTTCAAAAATGTGAAATCAATGGATACTTAGCCTATTAAATCAAAGTTTTGGGTTTTCAAGTCATCTATAGGATCTTGCATCTTCTTATACTTTTGCAAGTTTTAGAATTTGCGTTTTAAAGTTCCCTTGATAGACGACTTTCTAGGATCAATTATAGGAGCTTGCGAAAAGTTCTTGTTCTTAACTCGTATGAATTAAGACCTTCGCGTTTTAAAGCTCCCTATATAATAGCCTAGCAAAACTTAATTCAAATACGTTAAGGAAAAGCTAAGGTTAAAAACCGAGTCGAGTCAAAAACTATTCTTATTTTCACCAACGGAAAGCCTACATTCGTGTCAAAAACACTTATTTTATTTATTAAAACTTAAAAATAACACAAAAAATTTAAAATTTTATTGAAAAATGAGAAAAGCAATACGTTTGGACACGACAAGAGCAATTGCAAGCGATTATATCGATTGACTCCCCCATGCTAAAACCAAACATTGTCCTCAATGTTTCTTAGCTCAAGAGTAACACCCCCTTGCTAAAACACGAAGAGTCTAATGCAAATTCCTAGCATGGAAAGAGCACGCAAATCTATAAGCCGTTTATTAATTATGCATAAAGATAAAACGTTAGTCGATAAAAATCAAGGAATAGAAAGTGTGCCCCTTTTGGCATTCAAAGAATGGAAGATCAAGTGGACCGGCAAAAACCGAACACGAGAGTCTTCAAATATAAGGGTCATACCTAAGATCACAACACAACAAATCACGAGCACGAGCTTGAAAGATCAAGCCTTATTAGTTGTTAGAAAATAGAAAGAAGATAGAATGTATGGGACTCCCCCACAAGGCACCTCGTTTTTGTTAACCGAGTCATGAGCTCGACTCGATCCCCGCATTCATTGGTCCTTAGGGAAGGTTTGAAGATCCGGGACAACCTCCGTAGGTATGTCCCCTCCAAAGTAATGTTTCACACGATAACCATTCACCTTAAAGTTAGGCCCGTCTTTTTGAGCTAGCTCAACGGTGCCATAAGGGAAAACTTGTGCAATGGTGAATGGTCCGGACCAACGGGATTTAAGCTTGCCCGAGAAAATCTTAAGTCTAGAGTTGAATAAGAGGACTTGATCACCAACATTGAAAATGCGGTTTTTGATCTTAGAGTCATGAATCCTCTTAGTCTTCTCTTTGTAGATCAAAGAATTTTCATAAGCTTGATCCCTTAATTCCCTTATTTCATTCAATTGAACCTTGCGATGATGACCCACGGTCCTCAAATCAAAGTTACAATGTTTAAGATCCCAATACGCCTTATGTTCGAGTTCAATTGGCAAGTGGCATGCTTTTCCGTAGACCAACCTAAATGGTGTACAACCAATTGGCGTCTTGTGAGCCGTACGGAAAGCCCACAATGCATCGTCCAATTTATCCGACCATGAAGTGCGATTTTCTCCAATAGAACGCTCCAAAATCCTTTTAAGAGCTCGGTTTGAAACCTCCACTTGACCACTCGTTTGAGGGTGATAAGCCGTAGAAAGTCGATGAGTGACACCATATTTCTTTAGAACTTTTTCAAATTGTTCATTACAAAAATGGGTCCCACGATCACTTATAATAGCCCGCAGAGTTCCAAACCTAGCAAAGAGTTGTTTCAAAAAGTTCACCACAACTCGAGCATCATTCGTGGGCAAAGCCTTAGCTTCGACCCATTTAGACAAATAGTCCACGGCTACGAGAATGTATTTGTTTCCTTTCGAAGATGGAAACGGCCCCATAAAATCGATCCCCCACATGTCAAAGATTTCACAAACTTGAATAATGTTTTGAGGCATTTCATCCCTTTGTGAGTTCTTTCCTTGACGTTGACAGGCATCACAAGTCTCGATCAAGTCTTGGGCATCACGATATATGGAAGGCCAAAAGAAGCCGGCATCAAAGACTTTCTTCGCGGTGGCGTTAGCACCATGATGTCCCCCGGTGGGTCCCTCATGACAAGATTTAAGGATATCTTGAGCTTCTTTGCCAAACACGCACCTACGAATCACTTGATCCGCGCACACACGAAACAAATAGGGGTCGTCCCAAAAGTAGTAGGAGATATCCTTGAAAAACTTTCGTTTTTGTTGGGACGACATACCCTTGATCACAAACTTCCCCGCATGGTAATTTGCGATGTCCGCAAACCATGGGGTACTATCATCACCACGAAAAGCAATCATACCAAGCGTCTCGAGAGGAAATGTTTCATTGATTTCCTTGTTCTCTCGATCGCTTTGGTGAGGATTCTCAAGTCGAGATAAATGATCGGCCGCGAGATTCTCGGCTCCTTTCTTGTCTAGAATTTTGACATTAAATTCTTGAAGGAGGAGAATCCACCGGAGCAACCTCGGCTTAGCATCTTGTTTATTAAGAAGATATTTGATAGGCGAGTGGTCCGTATACACTATGGTTTGAGACAAGACGAGATATGGTCTAAACTTTTCAAAAGCATACACAACGGCAAGTAACTCCTTTTCCGTTGTAGTGTACTTTGTTTGAGCATCCGTCATAGTCTTACTTGCATAGTGTATAGGCAAGAAGTGTTTTAGCTTACGTTGCCCCAAAACCGCACCTACCGCATAATCACTAGCATCACACATAATTTCAAAAGGTAGGTCCCAATCCGGGGCAACTAAGATTGGAGATTCGGTTAACTTCTTTTTAAGCATCTCAAAGGCTTGAATACACTCATCCGAAAAGATTAAAGGAGTCTCTTTTTCCAAAAGATGGGTCATAGGCCGAGCTATCTTAGAGAAGTCTTGTATAAAACGACGATAGAAGCCGGCATGGCCGAGAAAACTCCTTACTCCCTTAACGGTGGTGGGTGGAGGCAATTTGGCAATCACGTCGATTTTAGCCCTATCAACCTCAATACCGGCCTTAGAGATCTTATGTCCTAACACAATTCCCTCTTTGCACATGAAGTGACATTTTTCATAATTAAGCACAAGATTCGTTTCATCACAACGTTGCAACATTCTTTCAAGGTTAGAGAGACATGAAGTGAAAGATTCCCCAAAAACCGAAAAGTCATCCATGAAGACTTCCATGGTTTTCTCGATCATATCATGGAAAATGGCCATCATGCACCTTTGGAACGTCCCCGGAGCATTGCATAGTCCAAAAGGCTCGCGACAATAGGCAAATGTTCCATAAGGACAAGTGAATGTGGTCTTTTCTTGATCACGAGGGTC
Source organism: Glebionis coronaria (assembly GCA_025667525.1). Taxonomy (NCBI): domain Eukaryota; kingdom Viridiplantae; phylum Streptophyta; class Magnoliopsida; order Asterales; family Asteraceae; genus Glebionis; species Glebionis coronaria. The sequence goes on from JANFOE010000264.1 coordinate 125,815, forward strand.
AATAGAGATTTGGAAATAGCCGGAAAATCCATCCAAAAAGCAATAGAATTCATTCCCCGCTAGTCTCTCTAACATTTGATCCATAAAAGGTAATGGAAAATGATCCTTCCTAGTGGCATCATTAAGTTTCCTATAATCAATACAAACACGCCAACCGGTCACAAGTCTAGTAGGAATCAATTCATTATCCTCATTAGTAACAACCGTCATTCCTCCTTTCTTTGGAACACAATGCACGGGGCTAACCCATGGACTATCCGAGATAGGGTAGATCATTCCGGCGTCTAGAAGTTTAGTGACTTCCTTTTTGATCACCTCATGAATCTTTAGATTGACCCTTCTTTGATTTTGGATAGCGGGTTATAATCATCCTCCATTAGAATTTTATGAGTACAAAATTTGGGATCTATACCCTTAATGTCGGAGATTTTCCATGCAATGGCCCGTTTATGTTTCTTAAGAACTTTAATAAGCTCATCCTTTTCATTTTCCTTTAATCCCTTAGCAATAATCACCGGTAACTTATCCGATCCCTCAAGAAAAGCATACTCCAAATGAGTGGGTAATTCCTTAAGTTCTAATTCGGGTGCTTCCTCAATAGATGTTTTCACTTTAGTCTCATTTTCATTCACAAATTTTAAATCCATAGGTGGCGATTCATAAGGATCTTCATTCAAAAAGGCTTCAAGTAAATCGATATCTCCCTCCATATCATGATATTCCTCATCATATGAAGTTAGCAAATCCGGTGTGCTAAGAAAAGCATCCATCTCCTCCAAGATAAAATCACTAGCCCCAAATGGAGTAAGGGGTGGAGACGAAAGGGCAATAATAGGATCCGATAAAGAAGGATTGACACTTTCGGAATTAGCCGAGAATCCAAGCACTTCTTGAGAATATTCTTCACAAGTAACACCAATCACATCGATTTGATTAATTGATTCCTCGTAGTACTTGGAAGAAAATTTAGAGATATGACCAATATCAAACGTGATATTTTCATCATCAACTCTTAAAGTCAATTTCCCCGCTTTCATGTCAACTAAAGCACTAGCCGTCATCAAAAACGGTCTTCCCAAAATTAGTGGTACACGAGAATCTTCGGGATAATCGCAAACTACAAAGTCCGTTGGAAAGACGAGTTTCCCTACCTTGACAAACACGTCCTCGGCTATACCTTTTGGTAAGGCAATCGATCGATCCACTAGCTCGAGAGTCATCTTAGTAGGTGTAAGCTCGGGAAGTGATAACCTTTTCCACACGGAAAGAGGCATCAAATTAATGCTAGCACCAAGATCGGCTAAAGCTAAGCATTCTTCCATATTAGGGAAATCACATGGTATCACAAACTTGCCCGGGTCTCCAAGCTTTTTGGGAAGCTTTTGTGTAAGAACCGCGGAACAATTAGCATCTAAAGATGTAGACACTTCAACCAATTTCCCTTTATCATTTATCAATCTCTTAATTGTCGAAGCAAACTTAGGCATGTGAAGCAATGCATCCACGAAACTAACATTAATATGAATATTCTTAAACATCTCTAAAAAAGTAGCCATTTGAGCATTGGACTTTTCGCGGAGCTTCTCTTGGTTAAGTCTTGAAGGGTAGGGTAATGTGGGTTTAGTCTTCGGAAGCTCGGGTTCCGGAATAGGCAATTGGTCTACCTTTGGTGGAATAGGAATTTCCTTTTCTTTAACCACCTCGGGTTCTTGCTCCACTTCCCTCACCGTAGAGGTACTCACATGTGGAAGCAAAGGTCCGTCTAAAGCTTTCCCACTACGTGTGGTTATAGCTTTCATCTCACCCTTCGGGTTTGGAATGGTATTACTAGGTAAGCCACCCGAAGACGAGGAAGGTTGACTCATAAAAGATTCAAACATCGAAAGCAATTTGTTTTGACCTTGTTCCAAATTTTGTTGCATACGACTTTGGTTTTGCTCTAGCCTTTGTTGATTAAGCTCAATCTTATTGTTTTGCCCTTTAATCGTATTTTGAAAATCGAGTTTTAAAGTATTAATTTGTCCTTGAATGTTGTTTTGTAAAGATTTCATATTTGCCTCATTTGACTTAATGTAACTTGACAAATCATTTTGATTATTCCCTTGAAAAACTTGATTATTTTGATTAGCATTAAAACCATTTCCTTGATTGAAATTCCCTTGGTTACCACGGTTAAAATTATTCCCATTGTTTCCATTGTTGTACCTATTTTGAACCGGTGGAAAACCCGGTGGAGCAACATGATTTTGACGAGGAACTTGACCGTTTGAGCCATAAGTTCCCGTCGCGGCAAAAGCACTAGCTTGATCAAAACCCGTGTTTAAACAAGCATAATTATGATGTGCTCCACCACATGATACACAAACATTCTCAACCATATTAATGGATCCATGAGGATTCTTCCTAAGCTCATTCAAAATCGTGTCAATCTTAGAGTCCAATCTAGCAATCTCGGGATTAAATGAATTCACATTGGAAACACCCGGGTTTGTTTCGTGAATATTGTGCTCTAGATTTATTCTCAATTATTCCCCACGCGTCTCTCGGAGTTTTTCTTAAAAGATTACCACCCGCGGCGGCATTTAAAAAATCTTGTTCAATCATATTAAGCCCATTATAGAAAGTATTAGTTTGATGCAATTCCGAGAAACCGTGGTGTGGACATTGTCTCAACAAATCTTTAAATCTTTCCCAAGCAACCCCAAAAGATTCATGCACTTTTTGTTCAAATCTAGTGATCTCATTCTTAAAGTGTGTTGTCTTAGATGGTGGAAAGAAATAATTCATGAACTTTGACACTAAATCATCCCATGTTAAGATCGAACCCGGTGGTTCTTTCTCATACCAAATCTTAGCATTACCCTCGAGCGAGTACGGAAAAAGCAAGAGCTTAATCGCGTCATTCGGCACATCTCTAAACTTGGGAGTCGAGGTAATTCGATTAAAATTCCGAATGTGAGAGTGCGGGTTATCGGTCTCATTGCCACGAAATTGGTCGGCACGAATGAGCGATAAAAGACTCGTCTTAATCTCATAATGATCCGCCAAAATAGCCGGCACAACGTTTGCTTCCCCATACCCTTCGGTGGGTGCACGGAGCAATTCCTCCATTGTTCGGTTATCGGCCATCTCTACAACAATAGGTGGAAGCTCGGGTTCCACTATTCGTTGTTGACGATTTCTATTTCTACGAGGAATATTTTCAAGCCTATTAAAATCAATCACAAGACGAGAAGAACGTAATTGCATACACTACGAAGACGAGAATTTAGAGGATTGAAGAAAAGAAATTAGACAAGAAGAAGATTATTTTTGGTATTTTATTTGGTATTGTTCAATCAATAATGATCGATAAAAAACAAGGAATAAGGATAACTACTATGGAAGTAAATTACCCTCGGTCGACTTTGAAACGATAGGTGAAAACCTAAACGTCTCGAGGTTCAATAAGTAAACAACAAAAATAAGATTTATTACTACTTGAGTCGGCAAACCAATAATAGGTCGTCCCTCTCAATATACGCACAAGCAAGCGGGGAAACGAGGTGGCACAAAGCAATTAAAAACCTTTTTCCTTAGACGGCCTTTTGTAGCACGTCGCCTTATACCCACCTTATAGTTTGTATAAATCGAGTTCAAACTTCTTATTAGTATTTATCTATTTTGCCTTTTATTTTTGTTTTGGATTCGACTACAATAGCTAGGTGATGAAATCCCAACTAAGGCCTTATTTGAAAAGTATTTAAAATTATTGTTCTACGTAATACAATATATTATTCACAAAAATCGAGAAAAAACGATTCATACTATATAAAAATAACAAAACTTTCCGAGGACGGAAAGGGTCTTCAAATCAACGATCAACAAATCTCCACAAAGACGAATCGTACACAAGATCCCCGGCAGCGGCGCCAAAATTTTTGATGTGTCGTGATGTGTATAGTGATTTATTTGATATTACGTTATAGGATAAATTAGAAAATTACCTTTAGGAAAAAGTAATAGACTAATAATACCAATGACGAATTCAATTAAACACGTTGGTGACTCGAGTTCGTTGTACACAAAGATCTTATTAATTTGAGACGTTTTGCTTTGATTTGGACAATCGATTTGAACTGGTATTCGGTTTTTAAACTACAATTAAAATCTACAAATTTTAAACTATATAATATAATCCTAAAGTGCATGAATCGTTAAACCCCGCAATATTTAAATCTACAACAAAATTAATTACTTAAAAATTAACACAATTTAAAATTTAATCTAATTGAAAAATTCATAAAATAAATCTATTTAATAAAATTAACTTTTAAACTAATTTATTTTTAAAATTCACCTAAAACAAATTTATTTAAAAACTATTTTTATCTAATTCTAAAATTATAAAAATCTAATCAATTAAAAATTAACTAAACTTTTAAAATTGATAAAAACATTTTTTTTTATTTTATTTTATTTAACTAAAACAAATTTTAATAAAAACTCTAATTAAGAAAAATTTATTTAAAAAAAAACGATTTTTATTTAGTTATAATGTTATATTATTATTTATTTAAATTTAGCTAAAATTCTAAATATTACTTTAATTAAAAGTTTATATTAAACGTGACCTTATTTAAGCTTAAACTAGAAAAGCAAAACTACCATCCAAATATACTTATTAATGAGATAGCTGAGAGTAAAATCAAAAAGGCCTTCAGCCCAGATGGTAAACACTCTACGCCTGTGACCAGGAGGTCACAGGTTCGAACCCAAGAAGAGACATATTTTTTTTGGATTGTTTTTCTTTTTGACAGAAGAATAAAATCAGTGTCTCAGGAGAGACTTTTAAAGCTTATTTGAATAAGCTGACAGTAATCAGCTTATTGGGCTTAAACAGATCGTTTGGATCTGATATGCAAAATACTTTGAACAAAAACAGACTATTGGTAAGCTTGTGAGGACACAGCTTATTTGGGCTTATCAGATTAATGGAATCTGATAAGCTCAAATGCTTGAACGATTATTCAGTAAACGATAAAACAACTCTCAGACCAACAATATCAAGCAAATCAAATAGAAGATCAGATAGACAGTCACCAAAGTAACCGGATCAACACAGATAGCAATATTACAGACCCTAACTTAATCAATTCTAAACTTAAGCAGACTGAATGAATGATTCAAATAAATCAGTCGAACGTTCAACACAGCAAAGCTTAACTAATTTCAGCTAATGAGGAACTTGCCAAAGCATAATTAAGTTACACAAACCTGAACATATAACTAAAAAAAACAACAATAAACCTAGCAGAGATAACAGCAAAGAAATCTATATGCAGATTCAATTCAACCCAGATTCAATTACAGATCTTGCATAAAAGACTAAACATCCACAGATTCACACCAATCTCAAAACTAAATATCAGCTAAAAAGATCAGTTAGACTCAGCAAATAAATCACATAATAAAACTCTCCTATTATCAATTATTACCAAGTAACACTCTTATCAGCTTTCATATCATAACTAAAAATCAGTAATATCATCACTCAAGTACATCAAACGAGAACTCATAAACAGATTAATCATAACATCATATAATCAAACGACATATAATCCGCATCACATTAAATCAAAGAAACAGAACTAATTAAGCTTATAAAATAAAACAAAAAATGAAAAGAGAGTGCACCTTTTTGGGAAAACCTTTGAGACGTAGACCTGCGCTGAGCAGTCTAAGAACCGTAAGCGACAACACCATAAATCACCATCAATCGTTCCATCATCATCAAACGAACATGTTTTTTGAAACTTTTCCATTGGGGAAAATTTTTATCCAAACTTTAACTTTAAACATTAACTATAAACTATTGATTAGCTTATAATTAACATCTCACTATTACCCTTGTGAAACAGTATTTAAGATTAATGCATAAAATCAATTTTAATAGTAAAGTAAAAGAAACAACACACTAATTGAATTAAATAGACTGATCTTTAATTAATTTTCAAGAATTAATACAAAGCTTAAAAAGAAATACAACAATAATCCTAAAACTATTTCTATAGAGTAACACTAAAAGTAAAGAAAGGATGATGAAATACACGATATTTGGGGGTTTTTATAGCCTCCCCAGGCTGTTGATGAAGAGAATATCCGATTATTCTGAGGAATATTCCTTATTAATCTTGGCCTTTGATCTTCTCTTCCTTTCTCTTTCTTTGATCGGATGGTTGAGATGACTTAATCTAGCACACGGATTGCCAACGTGGCTTCCGTATGCTAGTTGTGTTTCTTTGAAGGCACATGATTGGCTGGTTGTGAGGAATGATGTGTATCTTCCAATAGTGAGATGCCACGTAGCCACTGCATACCTCTGAGTCTCTTCCTTAAAAATTGGGGGTTTTTATTCCCCTACACGTGATTAACACGTGGGATCAAAACCCCCATGTTAATTAACTTTTGACTGGTTCGGGTTTATATGAACAGTGGTTTATTTACTGGTTAGGGTTTGGGGAAAGAGGTAACCGAGGAAGAAAGGTGAGAGAGAAAACATAGGTTGTATCGAAATATTTATTTTTTTGTGTGTGTAAAAAAAAACGTGTGAAGTTAATAAATGGGAGTGGGTGAAAACGAATGGCTTTTATTTATTTTGTGATAGAAAAAAAAAACGGTGTGAGTGGGGATGTGTGGGTGACGTGGTAAAATGAGTGATAAGAGGGACGGTTATATTTGTTTAATGAGTAAGTTATGGAATGAATTTTGTAACGTTTATATAAGCTTTTTACTGAAAATAAACCCTAGGCCCATCAGTCTAATTCGTCCATAATCCCTTTCCATTTTGATTTGGGCTTGGGCCCAAATAGACTTTATTCATCCGTGTATACAAGTTCCTTTTTGGGCCTAATGGACTTCCAAAACTTCTCTTAATATTCACTTAACTCTTAAATGGGCTTTTGAGCCCATTTACCCCATTGTGAGACCCACTTAGCCCATTAGCTCAATAAATGATGAAATCCGCTAAAGTCGAGCTCGATTTTGGCTTCTTTGATCTTTTTCTTCATTCTCGTGTTGATTTTTGTCGGTTTTCATGCACTTGGTACCTACACACACTCAAACAACAAAACAACATATACAAGGTATATTTGATACATTTTATGCACAATTTCATTGTTTTAAGCTACAAATGATATGATTAATTACACTCATATCAATTATCTAATCATATGAACGTGATGCATTCCTAGTAGCTAAAAGATCGAGGAAACCAAGGTTTCCACACCAACTACATAAAGTTACTCAAACCCTAAACTTTAGCTTTTCGAGATGACGTTGTAAGAAAAATATAAAAATAAAAAATTGTTCCAAAAATTATGTTAAAAGATACCTGCGCCACACCGCGCGGGTACCCTGCTATTAATATATGAAGCATTAAAATGTTGTGGTAGAAAAACTATTAATACATATGTAGTGTGTACAAAATGGAATAACAGTTGTAGTGTGCTCAAAAAACACAAGAATGACTTCTTAATTTTTGTAGAAACTAGAAGGGGGCGCGCGCGCGCGGGGGGGGGGGGGGGGGGGGGGGGGGGGGGGGGGGGGGGGGGATGGGGGGTTGAATAGTTTCTTAAATTTGCTTGTTATAGTTTGGTTTTTAAAAATCATTTTTCAAAAACTTAAGCTTGAGTATTTATATGAAACCTTCTTATACACAATATGAACAAGGTATAGTGCAACTAACTAATAATCACAAGTATAAAGAATAATGAATGTAACTAAACTAATAATCACAAGTATAAAGAATAAAGAATGTAAAGAGATAAGGGAAGGAAGGATCAAACCAAACACCAAGGATCTATAGTGGTTCGGCAACGAAGCTCACTCCTCGTTCCTAATCTACTCGTCGAGTACTCCTGAGTCGAGAATTCACTAATCAACAAGCTCCTTAAGGTGAAGAAACCATACACAACGTCGCTTAACCAATTTCTGACTCTAAGCTAAAAGTCGAGCCCTAATATTAGCTAGGACCAATCTACACCAATATACTTTGAGGATTAAGTATTAACCTAATACATACACAACTTCCAAATAGACACAACTACTTGGATCTTCACAACAATGACACAACAATGAATAAATAAGTTTTGGATCTTCAATAGATCTTTGAGGTAGACACAACACTTCAACAATGATAGTGTTCTTCTCTATGCACTTTGAGAGGAAAAGATGGAAGGAGAAAGATTCACTTCTAAACAAGTAGTAATCAAACAAATGATCAAGGATTTGAGTGATTTAAGAAGTATGTAAGAATCTGAAAGTTTATGTACAAAAGAGGTGGATTAAAAGTCTGAGAATGGTCTACTACTTATAAGACAAATGTCCAACGGCTATATCAGCCCACGGTTCTTTATTGAAGCCCGCGGTTCCTTATCGATAAGGAACTGCCGTAGGCGCTAAGGAACCGCCGGCGTATAGTCCGCTCCCTTTTGTCTTTTAGTTGGTTGGATCGAATCTGGGGATTAAAATATCCTGAAAGGATATTCCAAACCAAGATAGAATATGCCATTTTCAAATTTCAAATTTTCAAATAATTAATTTAATAAAACATTTTCTTAAAAAGAAAGTTTAATAATAAAACTTTGTCACACTTAACAAAAAGTGAGTTTTAAGAAAAGATTAGATCCTTGATCACTTAATTAGTATAATTAGATGTTTGTTCATAGCTTAAGTGATAATGGTTGAAATGAAAAACACTTGAACTCAAGAATTCGTTTTTCATTGTTTTTGTAAATGCTTGTTTTTACATATTGTCGTAATCAAAACAAAGCGAGACCAAAAAATGCAAGTAACGTTTTTTAGGCATCATTGTATTAACAATCTCCCCCTTTTTGATTCCGACAATCCATAAACTCAATCATATAATAAAACAATATTTTCGAAGACGAGTTTATCATTTCTCCCCCTTTGTCGAAGCAAAAAGGTTGCAAAAGTCTTTGAAGAAGAAAAGAACTGGACTTTGCAAATGCTCCCCCTTGGTGCTTACTCCCCCTTACTTAGGGCACCAAGGAATAGAAATATGGTTACAAGCTAGATAGAAGGATTAGTAGAAGAGAATAGACACCCAACAAGATATAGAAAAGATCACAAAAAAATAAGAAACAAAAGATCCAAGATAAGTCATGTTAAAAGAAAACATGATAAAAGATACAATAAATCATACAAGGATGTATGAGACACAACCACAAGCCAAAATAAAAGGCATAAATCTAATCATAGTTAAGCTAGAACTCTAAGATTTGCTTGAACTAGATGTCTTGAAGATAAGCAACCAGTGCTTAGATAAAAGACAAGGTAGTGGCGGAAGGAGGTGGTGGTGGCTTGGTAGAGATCTCATAGTTATAGTAAAGAGGAGGTTTAACTAAGAGACTCTTGATGTAATTCAAATCCTCATAGATGTGAGCCTTAGCAAGATGTTGATATTGAAAACATTGACAATATGTTCCATAATGCATGACATTATCATGTGAAGGAGGTAGAACACTAAAGGCTATAAGAAGTTCCACAATCACCATTCTTAGATTGGGAAGAGATGGGATTTTGAGTGTTCTTGGGTGAATTGAGGTTGAAAGCAATTGGAGAGTGGAAGAGAATCAAAGCTTTCATTTGGGGAATAAGACATTTTGTTTTGAGAAAGAATGCAAAATGCTTAAGGTTATATAGAGAAAGTCCAAGATAATTATAGGGGTGGTCAAAGGGTTGAAACAAAGATTCCAAAAAGTGTTGGAACAAATTTAGAGTTTCAGGAATACCCGAAAAATAAGGTACTGGGCACGGTTCTTTAGCTCACCCGGCGGTTCCTTATCACTGGGGAACCGCGGTGTCAATAAAGAACCGCCCACAGTGGGTTGAGTTTGGTGATAAGGGAGGATTTTCCAATTCAGCAAATCCTATTTTTCTAGTCTAACTAATCATGGAGATATGCTAAGAAGCAAAGATAGACAAAGAAAACACACAAGAGCTCACCAAACAACGTTTAGACCAAAATACATAGATTTTTAATAAAATAAATATAGGAGGTGTGTAGAACTAGACACAAGGTCATGACACAATGATCCTCCATAGTTCTCTTTTGTTCTTGCTATATTTGAGAGACCCATACATATGAATTATGTAAGCTCATTATGAATAGCAAGAAGCTATGAAAAACGTTTTTAGATTGAATTAACAATGCAAAAACATTTCTCGACCATTTTTGAGAAATCTTTGAGAATTTTAAAAAAGAAGAGAAATTTTCAAAAAGAGTTTATTAAACTTGAGAACTCAAAGAAAGAAAAGACTCAAAATATAATAAGAATGCACAATTAAGGAATATGTTCCTTTAGGCTAGACCTAAACGCAAGTAATTAAAAGGTTCCCTCTTAAGTGGCTAAGTGAAGATATTGGCTAAGTTTTCTACCGGGGGTACCTTCTCTATCGAAATGTTACCCTTTTGAACATTATCCCTAAGAAAATGGTGGTGAATCTCTATGTGCTTAGTTCGCGAATGTTGCACGGGATTCTTGCTAAGGTCTATTGCACCCTTGTTGTCGCACATGATGGGAACATCATCAAGAGAAATTCCGTAATCAACAAGCGCTTGCTTAATCCATAGAGCTTGTTGACAAGCTTTACCGGCACTCACATACTCGGCTTCCGTGATGGATATAGCAAGAGCGGTTTGTTTCTTGGAGAACCAAGAACTTAAAAACCAACCCATGACGGTACAAACTCCACTAGTGCTTTTCCGGTCCACATAGTCTCCGGCATGATCCGAGTCCGCGTAGACAATGGCTTCTACGCCGGTCCCTTTAGGATACCATAATCCTAAATGTATAGTGCTCTTAATGTATCATAAGATACGCTTAACCGCTTCAAGGTGAGAGGTTTTGGGAGCCTCTTGGAAGCGAGCACATAGGCAAACACTAAACATCATATCCGGTCGACATGCCATTAGGTACAACAAACTACCAATCATACCTCTATATTTGGTGTTGTCCACCGACTCACAATCATCATCTACGGTAAATTTAGTATCCGAGGCCATAGGGGTCTTTATTGGTCTAGAGTCTTCTAATCAAAATCTCTTTAGCATTTCTTTAACATACTTGGATTGATTAAAGAAAATATCATCGTCCATTTGTTTAACTTGGAGTCCTAAAAAGAAGTTAAGTTCTCCCATCATACTCATTTCAAACTCGGCATGCATGATTTTGGCAAAGTCATCACACAATGATTGACAGGTTGAACCAAATATAATGGCATCAACATATATTTGTACGATAATGAGGTGAGAACCTTTCTTCTTTGTAAAGAGTGTATTGTCTACTATCCCCATGGTATACTCATGTTTTACAAGAAACGCTTTAAGTCTATCATACCAAGCTTTGGGTGCTTGTTTGAGACCATAAAGAGCTTTCTTAAGCTTGTAAACATGATCCGGTTTCTCAAAATCAACGAAGCCGGGAGGTTGAGCCACATATAACTCCTCATTGATCAAACCGTTAAGAAATGCACTCTTTACATCTATTTGTTGAAGCTTAAAGTCTAAAGCACAAGCGTAAGCTAAGAGGATTCTAATGGATTCTAATCTAGCTACGGGTGCGTATGTCTCGACATAATCAATACCTTCTTGTTGATTATAGCCTTGAGCTACAATTCTAGCCTTGTTACGAGACACAACACCATTCTCATCTAACTTATTCCTGTATACCCATTTGGTTCCTATGATGATTGAACTTCTAGGCGGAGGAACAAGTTCCCAAACGTCATTAGCAATGAATTGATTCAATTCTTCTTGCAGAGCGATGACCCAACTCTCATCCATCAAAGCTTCTTTAACATTCTTTGGTTCAATCAAGGAGACGAAACAAAAGAAGTTACTTTGATTTTGGACTTGATATCTTAGGGTACTTTGATTTAATTCGCCTATGACATTATCAAGAGCATGATCCTTAGACTCCTTAATGTTTACTCCCTTTTCAACACTAAGGTCTTCAACTCCTATGTTTCTAACATCTTTGGCATTAACTATGTCTATTTCATGTAAGTCATCATCTACCAAAGGTGGTGTCTTAGATGAAGGTGGGTTTTCATCAAATGTCACGTTAAGTGATTCTTCAATTACACCTGAGGTTCTATTGAGGACTATGTAGGCTTTGCTAGTTTGAGAATAACCTAAAAAGATACCTTCGTAAGACTTTGGGTCAAACTTTGTAAGGTAGTCTTTGGTGTTGAGAATGAAGCACTTGATTCCAAAGACCCTAAAGTATTCCCATGAGGGCTTCTTACCTTTAAGAATCTCATAGGAGGTCATTCCTAGAAAAGGTCGAATAAGAATTCGGTTGAGAATGTAAGTCGATGTGTCCACGGCATTGCATCAAAATTTTTGAGGCAACGATTGCTCATTTAACATCGTCCTACTCATCTCTTGGATGGTCCTATTCTTCCTTTCAACTACCCCATTTGATTGTGGAGTGCGAGGAGCCGAGAAGTTATGGGAAATACCATGAGCTTCACAAAAGGCACCAAATTGCACTTCATTATTAAATTCCCTACCAGGATCCGTCCTAATAGAGATAATTGAACATCCTAGTTGATTTTGAATTCTTCGACTAATGGTTTTGAAGTGATCGAAAGCTTCATTCTTAGACGCCAAAAATCTAGTCCAAGTGAATCTAGAGTAGTCGTCAACTATAACTAGGGTATAAAGGTTACCTCCATAACTCCGTATGGAGGAAGGTCCAAATAGATCCATATGTAGGAGCTCTAAACACCGAGAGGTTGAAACCAAATTCTTGGCTTTGTGACTTGAGTGAACTTGCTTCCCAATTTTGCAAGCATCACAAAAGTGACTATCAAACTTCATCTTGGGGAGGTGTCTTACCAACTCCTTAGAGACTAAAGATTGAATTAAACGCATATTAGCGTGACCTAATCTCCTATGCCAAAGAGTAGAACTATCATCTAAAGTTGCTATACATAAGTTGAACTTTGACTTCCTATTAACTATCATGACATAAAGCCCATGCTTTCTAACACCTTTTCCAATTACTTTTCCATCTTTTACGATTTCGCTGTCATATTCCAAAAAGATGACCTTACACTTATTGTCACAAATTTGACCTATACTTAGAAGGTTAAAACCTAAGTTATCTACGTGCTCTACGTTTTCTATAGTCATAGAGTCAAGAGAGACCGTACCTTTGCCAAAGATATTACCACGTCTATTACTAGTGAATGTAACGTTACTTCCATCATATGCTTTATAGTGTGAGAACAAACTTCGATTACCCGTCATGTGTTTAGAACAACCACTATCCTTAATCCACTCGTCGGGCTCTAGATTGATTCGCAAGCATATCTAGGTAACAACACACAAGATCAAACATTTGGTCCCCAATATCTCATGGGTCCAAAATTGTTGGTTCCAAACATCCCTTGCATTTGGTTGGGATGCATGAATGAAGGAGACATTCCCCATGGGGAAAGTATTGTTGTTGAAAATTATTCCAATTCATATGGCCATTTTGTTGTCCATAGTTTCTCCTAGGTATCTTTGATCTTGATCTAGTATTATTATTATTCCTCCTAGGGTGTTGGGGTTTTACTCCAAGGTCGTGGTTTAGCTTGATCATCTCTTTTTGGCGTAGGTGTTCTACTTCTAGTTTTAGATTCAATTCGTATGGAGGAGTAGATGTTTGTCTAGATAAGTTTCTAGTTCCCATTAGAGGTTTACTCAAGGGCTTGTAGAATTTATCTAGAGTAGGCTTTTGAATTATAGGTACTTTGACCTTGTTAATAAGAATATGTTTTGGTCCTTCACCTAAGATTGACTTTTCAGAAAGTTCAGAATTTTCACGAAAATCATCTTCTGGTCGCGGTTCCATAGCTCCATCGGAGGTTCCATGGCGATAAGGAACCGCCCCAAATATTGGAGCACCGCGTGCAGGGGACTGTTTTTCTGAAAACCTAACTTGTTTTGGTTCACTAGTTGATGCTTCATTAATGTTATATCCTAAACCAAGTTTTTGCTTAGAATGAATTTGTTTGTTTAACATATCATCAAGAGCATTAGTACCTCTCATGAACTTTTCAAGTCTAATGGAGGTGCTCTTAAGGTTTTCATTTTCTTGCCTAAGGTTTTTACATTTTAAGCATCCTAGGTCTATTTCTTTATTTTTCTCAAGTTTAGCTAATTTTTCTTTTAGCTCACTAATCTCGCTTTCAAGCTTAGTTCTATTTGATTTTAACACTTTTTTCTTTTCAATAAATTTTAGACTAAGCTTATGCAAGTTATTGTATTGGCCTGCTAATTCACTATTATCTTGAGAAGAACTATTATTGCTATAATACTCAGTTTCGGAAAGTATCTCTTTAGAAGTATGAGCCATGAGACACTTCTCATCTTTGGGGTTGTCATCAAAATCTTCACCGCTATCGCTCCATGAACCTCCAACGAACGCCGTGTGGTTCTTGTCGCATGAAGGCTTAGGACAATCACCAATACAATGATTTGGATCACCACATCTAAAGCATTTACTATCACCTTTACCGTCTTTGGCAAATCGGTTTTTGGAGAAGGGTTTCTTGTCGTTGTTTGGTTGCCTCACGTATTGACCTCGTCTTTTGAAGAACTTCTTAAAGTCTCTAACCGCCAAGGCATATTCCTCATCATCACTATCCGAGGAACTTTTATGATCACTTTGTGCCTTCTTGGCTTTAAGTGCAAGAGACTTTCTTTCACTCTTAGTTTTCACCATTTACGATGTGATAACCCGAAACCAAGGTTATTGCTTAATCTTATTTTACGACTATTTTTGAAATTTTTGATGAGTTTGAATGATATTTATTTTTGAAGGTTTAAGTTTAAACGATGTTGAAAGGCCTATATTTTATATTTAATAAGTATAAGGAGTATTAGCAAGCGTGATGTCGACGGATGCCAAATATTTTACGTTTTATTGTCGGTTGTTTGATGTTTGTCATTTTTGATGTTTTCTTTTAAATGAGGTGTTAAGTCGAGTCGGGAGTCGATATTATTATATTTGAGGTACGTTTTAAATTTTTAAAAGTATCTTTATGAAACCCGAGCCCCGTAAATATTTTTAAAATTGACTAATAGTTATTTCTCGCTTTTTAGCTAACTATTTTCATTTTGAGCCATAACTATTGCAAAATTACAACAATGGTCCCTCAACCACCATATAAAAGGACCATTTTTCACCAAAAACACATAGAATCCACTCACACAAAATTTTTACTTCTCTCTCTTCTTTTTCTTGTCTAGCCGTGACCCCCCTCTACCCCAAAACACAACTTTGATCAATTTTTACTCAATTTCTATCATGATCTAAGAAAAAACAACACAAGTCCCATCTCTATAATTTTAAGTAGATCATTTTGATGTTAAATTTTGGTACATGCATGAAGTTTTATTTTTTTCAAGTTGGTAGGTGGGAACTATGATCATGCATGTTGTTTTTAGGATGATCAAAACATGTTCTTGCTAAAGTTTTGTTAAAAACTTGATTTTGATTTGAGGGTTTTGATTTTGATGATGATTCAAGTGTTATAGTTGATAAATGATAGTGTTAGGGTTATGGGATTATCATAACTATGGTTGGTTTTAGCTAAAAATATGATTTTATACAAGTTTTTGAAAGGTATTTTACAACAGTAGGTAAGCTATATTTTTTTGGAATTTTATGTACTGATAATGGTTTAACTAATTGCCTAGGGTTGTAGAGCATTCGATTAGCTTCGGTTTGATATAAAGTAGAGCTTCTAGCTCCAAACTAGCGCAAAGTTATGATGTTTTGATTATTCGTGTACCGGGAGACGAGTATCGGCACTACATATAGTTGTTGTCGAAATTTGGATCGTATCTCGGGGACTATAAATTGAAGTTTTGAAATGAGTCACATATTGATAATGAAGTGTAAACCTTAGAGGGTGTCTTTATTTTAAAACCCAAGTGTCGGTTTTGTAAATGAAGTCGTTTAAAGAAGTTAAAACGGTTGTATGAATTGTTAACGTAAATCTGTCCGGATGTTGTAGCTTGAAGATGAGTCGAGTAAAGAACTTTAAAAGTAATTTCAATTGATAAACTTGTTGGAGGACTTTCAATATATAGTAAGTTAGTTTCTCGAGTCGTTTCATAAACGTTTGGCGAGTCTAAAATGGGTAAATAAGCTAGTACATGTAGTATGTGCCGGCGGATTTTGTCGAAAGTGTAGAATGGTAAAGTAAATATGTAGAAGAGTGTAATAGAGTTATTTGTATCGTTTTCTCTCGAGTTTATCGTGATTTTATGAGTTTGAGTTTGATATTGTTATGTATGATTTATTTCTCGAGTCATTATTAATGAACGCGCCTTATTTGATAGGTAGCGGTTCTCGTGTTTGAAAGGCATCCTTTATCATCGACGATAATCTCGCTAGATATATTATACTAAGGTGAGTCCGTAGCCTCGATTTTCATGCTAGCTACTAAATCTTTTATTACCCGCGAGGGGGATACATGCTATTTGAAAATAAATGAACATAAGTCATGAGTAATTGTTGGAACCGAATGTTGCCTATGTTGTTTACATTGTATTGAGTACCTTGTTGCTAAAGACCCTAAATTCATGAGCCGTTAACTATATTATGACTTGATGTTGTGAGTCAGGAATAGCCTCTTATTCTAATGATAGTACTATTGGGTTGGCCACCCTATCTGAGACCATGGCATTACGCTGAGTAACCTCTGGGAAGGATAATTTAGGGGAATAAGAATGTGGTATTGTAGCAACTGATACCCTAGAGGGGCAATGGTTTTATTCTAGTCATGCTGGCATTAGGCGTGGGTGACTATTTGGTTAAGGGGTCGGTGTCACGAGCTTAAATACAATGTTCTGCCTTGAAATAGATTGTGTGTACGACAATTCTATAAATGATTATGACTGATTTTCTTCTTGTGTTCAAATGTGATTTGATAAACCTATAGACTCACTCAACATTATTGTTGACTCGTTTTAGCACGTGTTTCAGGTAATAGGAAGTGATGGAAGGCGGAGCTTTGCTGTGGAGGTTGTGGTTTGGCTTTTGGAAGAATGTTGGTCTAAAAAGTATTTTTATCCTTTTACTGTTGAACAATTTGTTAAATGTTTGTGTATTGTACTAAATATGTTGGTTGTTGGTCGAGATCCATAGAGATTAAACGCTTTACTCTGGTGTCGTTTTAGTACATTATGGGATGAAATTATGTTTTAGACCTATTATGAAAATCTTGTTTATATTTATGTGTAAACGTCTCTCTTTTGAGTCGTTCAATATATCTTGTGTGATGATGCTCGTGTCTAGCACCCAATTGTGTATTTCCGCTGCGCATTGTAAATTATGGGTGTTAGAGATTGGTAATCAGAGCTACAAGTTATAGAGAACTGGGTCGATTTTGAAAATTGTCCTAAACTATAACTTTGGTGTCGAAAGTATTTATTCTTCAAAAGCACACAACTCGTCTGCAACGCTCCGGTATGATCATTTTTAGTTTTGTTTTGTATTATAGAAGTATCTGTCATAACTGAAATGAATTTCCCGAGTATTTATTAAGTAAATACTACAATATTATATTGGATTTATTGAAAGTACGCTGAGTGCTTGTCAGTATCATATTTTTTTTGCGAGCATTGCATAAGCATCATTTGCATTGTGTTGCATAACATGGATTACGTATAACATTTGCATAAGTATTGCATATTAATTTTTGTTTTGTTAACAATGACCTTAAGTATCCTTGAACCCTTATAATTGTAGAAAATGGCTCGTATACCTCGTGAGGATGGATGGATTGACATGACTCATGTATTGGATGGTGAAGAAGTAGATAAATTTGGTGCTAGTGACGATGAGGAGCCTTATGAGTATTTAGATGATGGAATTGCTCCTACTGCAGTTGGACAGACCGAGCCTGAAGTGATTCAAGGTAGTTATTTTCCAAGAGTTAATGTTGCGCCACAGACTATTCAGGACTGTCGGCGACCTGTTGTATGTTCTTCGACGCCTACTTGTGATGCTTATATGAGCAATTTGCCTGGGATGGCATTTGCTAGGGGTGATGTTCTTGTTGAGTCAAGTAATGCTGCTAGTGCTCGATCTATTCATGATGGCATATCTAAGGTTTATTGTTCAGGTCCTAGGTCTTATGATGATATTTTCTGGTTTCTCAAAAATTTTGATAGATCTTTGTTCAAAAGGTATTTAGTTGAAACCTGTGTGATTAAAAGGTTTGAGCAGAATGAGAAGAGGTTTGAAAGGTTTGTTAATAGTGTGAAGAGATCAGAGTATGTTAGAGCAAGGGAAATGGATGAAGTTTTTAGGTTAAGATCAATTATGTTGAACTTGAGTGGGAAAATTGAAAGGTTTCGTGTGAGCAAGAAAGGAATGCAAGGTTGAATGCGTGGGGTTTGCCTATGAGATCTTTTCCTAGTCAAGGTGTGGTGATTCGTGATGTGCCAAGTCAGGTTGAAGCTCAAGTGTTGGTGAAGCCAAGTGAAGGAGGAAGTCGAAAGGGAAAGGAAAAAGTGGAGGAAGATTCTGAAGAAGATGATAGCAACAGTAATGATGAGCCGATGTATAAGAAGTTGCGGGGATCAGATGTTTAGTTCTTTTATGTTGTTTTATTTAGCCTTGTTGTAATAGAACTTATGTAGACTGGTACTGTAGTTTATGATGAAACTTAATGACTTTTAAGTTTGCCGTGATGAAGGGTTGTAGTGACATTACTTGTCACAATTTTGTGGAAAGTTTCCAATGCAATCCAAATTACCTTCATGACTTATGACTTGTCTTACTAGTTCTTTTGTGAATTGGTTAATGATTCATTGTGGACTGTGTTGTTGGTACATGTAGTATCCATGTTACATCTTGATAGAGAAATCCTTCTTCTTATCTTGATATGAATACTTACTTGTTCTTTTTCTTTTGTGGTGACACAGGAAGGAGTTGGGAGGCATTTTTCTGACTTTACTAAATTGTTGTTTGGTTAGTTTCCTAAAACATGCCGCCTAAATTGACAACTGCTACTGTTAATACCATGATTGAGCAAGCTATTGCTAGAGCACTGGAAGCTGAACGTGCTGCGAGGAACCAAGAGGTTGAGAATAGGAATGTTGCTGGTCAAGTTGGAGGGAATGCTACAAATCTAGTTGCAGGTAATACTAATGAACCAGTGGGAGGAAATGCTATGGGTCAAGTTGGAGGTAATGCTGTTGTTCAGCAGATTCAGAAGGAATGTTCTTTTGTTAGTTTCATGAAATGTGGACCTACCCAATTTCGTGGTACTGGTGGTGCTTTGGAATTAAGGAGGTGGATTGAAAAGATTGAAAGTACTTTTGAAATCAGTGGATGTTCAGAAGCTAGTAAGGTGAAATTTGTTGCAGCTACTTTTCAGGATGATGCATTAAGTTGGTGGAATAGTCAGGTAGCTACTATGGGTTTGGTTGAAGCTAATGCTAGAACATGGACTGTACCAAAGGACTGTTAACTGCTAAGATTTGTCCTGAGGAAGATTTAGGTCAGTTAGAGGATGAGTTGAGGCATTTAGTACTGAAGAATAATGATATTGTGGCTTATACAAGGAGATTCTCTGATTTATGTTTGTTGTGTCCTGATGCTTTTGCTGATGACCGTAAGAAGGTGAAGCAGTATATCAGAGGTTTATCTAGCAATATCAAGGGAGAGACTACTTCGTCGAAACCTAAGTCATTTGATGAAGCTGTTCAGATGGCTCATGCTTTATTGGATGTAAAGCTGCAAGATCAAAAGGATAGTATTGCTGAGGGGAATAAGAGAAAGTGGGAAGCTGCACACTCAAACCAAGGGCAGAATCGTGGTGGTTATCGTAACAACAATAACCAAGGACCAAATAGGAATCAGCAATACAATTTGAGAAGGAATGATGGTGTTCGTGCTGCCACTGGAACTCAAGGTAACAAGGTGAATCCGAAGTGTGGTCGATGTAATCTGTATTATATTAGAAGTTGTCCACCTGCTTGCAACAAGTGTGGGAAGGCCAGACATAAGATGGCAGATTGTAGAAACAAGGGTGTGGCCACTAGAGCCAATGTTGTTAAGGTAGTTAACTGTTCTGGATGTGGAGGCCGTGGACATAAGCAAGGGAACTGTCCGAGGGTTGGCATATGACAAGGAGGCAATGTTGCTGCTATTGCTGTTAGGACTGCTGCTCCAGCCTATGTCGTGGGAGATGCTAACAAACCTCAAGGGCCGAATGTAGTGACTGGTACGTCCTTACTTGATGCTTGTTATGATAGTGTGTTATTTGATTTTGGATCTGATAGAAGTTTTGTAGATGTTAGATTCAATCAGCTATTGGATAGAGAACTAGTGAGATTGACAACTAGTTATAAGGTGGAGTTAGCTGATGGTAAGGTTGTAAGCACTAGTTCTATACTGAAAGGTTGTTCCTTGAAGTTAGGTAATTATGTGTTTAATATTGATTTGATGCCCATAGAATTAGGATCTTTTGACGTGATTGTTGGAATGGACTGGTTAGTTGGTAATGGTGTAGGATTGTTTGTGGAGAGAGATTAGTCCAGATACCGCTAAGGAATAGGGTATTGACTGTGAAAGGTGACGAATGTACTTCTCGTTTGAGAGTTGTTTCTTGTTTGAAGATGATGAGGTATATAGAAGCATGTTATGATGTGTTTGTTGCACAGATAAGTAATGATGGTGTGAATAAAAGGAATTTGGAGGATGTGCTTGTGATTAGAGAGTATCCTAAGGTTTTCCCTGAAGAATTGCCAGGTTACCGCCGCATCGTGAAGTGGAGTTTCGTTTTGATTTAGTGCCGGGAGCTGCGCCAGTTGCTCGTGCACCGTATCGTTTAGCTGATATGAGATGAAAGAATTATCTGATCAATTGAAAGAATTGATGGATAAGGGATTTATTAGACAGAGTTCGTCGTCGTGGGGTGCTCCTGTTTTGTTTGTTAGGAAGAAAGATGGTTCTTTTAGAATGTGTATTGATTATCAAGAGCTTAACAAATTGACTGTCAAGAATCGGTATCCATTGCCGAGGATTGATGATTTGTTTGATCAGTTTCAAGGCTCAAGTGTATACTCGACGATCGATTTGAGGTCTGGGTATCATCAACTGAGAGTTAGGGAAGAAGATATTCCTATAACAGCTTTCCGTACTCGATATGGACATTTTGTATTTCAAGTGATGCCTTTTGGATTAACGAATGCGCCTGCTGTATTCATGGATTTGATGAATCGTGTATGCAAGCCGTATTTGGATGATTTTGTTATCGTATTCGTTGATGATATTCTCATTTACTCCAAGAGTGAAGAAGAACATGAGAAGCATTTGAGAATAATTTTGGAATTGTTGAAGAAAGAGAAGTTGTATGCGAAATTCTCTAAGTGTGAATTTTGGTTGAAATCAGTGCAATTTCTGGGGCACGTGATTGATAGTGAAGGTGTTCGTGTGGATCCTGCTAAGATTGAGGCAATCAAGGATTGGATAGTGCCAACGACGCCAACTGAAGTTTGCCAATTTCTTGGTCTAGCTGGGTATTATAGAAGGTTTATCGAGAAGTTTTCACTAATTGCTAAACCATTGACCAATCTTACTAAAAATAATCGAGTGTTTGAATGGAGATTGGAAGAGGAATTTGCATTTAGTAAGCTGAAGGATAAGTT
Source organism: Glebionis coronaria (assembly GCA_025667525.1). Taxonomy (NCBI): domain Eukaryota; kingdom Viridiplantae; phylum Streptophyta; class Magnoliopsida; order Asterales; family Asteraceae; genus Glebionis; species Glebionis coronaria. The sequence continues at coordinate 147,545 of JANFOE010000264.1, forward strand.
GTGTTCTGCGCCGATATTGTCTTTGCCAGAAGGATCTGAGGATTTTGTAGTGTATTGTGACGCGTCTCATAAAGGATTTGGATCTGTGTTGATGCAAAGTGAGAAAGTGATAGCATATGTATCGAGACAATTGAGGAAGCATGTAAAGAATTACAGTACTCATGATTTAGAACTTGGGGCTGTGATTTTTGCGTTGAAGCTGTGGAGACACTACTTGTATGGAACCAAGTGTGTGGTTTTCACTGATCATAAGAGTCTGTAATATATTTTGGATCAAAAGGAATTGAATATGAGGCAAAGGAGATGGGTTGAGTTGCTGAGTGATTATGACTGCGATATTCGTTACCATCTTGGTAAAGCGAATGTGGTAGCTGATGCAATTAGTAGAAAGGAAAGAGATAAGTCTATACGAGTTAGAGCTTTGGCAATGATGGAAAGCGTTGATTTGACAGAACGATATTGAAAGCCCAAGCTAATGGTTTGAAGGAAGAGAATATTGAGGCAGAAAATTTGGGTAGAATGTTGAAACCATTGTTTGAAGTAAGGTCAAATGGATTGAGGTATTTTGAGAATAGGATTTGGTTACCATTGTGTCTGTCTGAGGAAGGTTCTTTAGGAGTGCGAGATTTAGTGATGAATGAATCTCATAAGTCGAAGTATTCAATACATCCTGGATCGGACAAGATGTATCAAGATCTTAAGAAAGTTTATTGGTGGCCGAATATGAAGGCAGATATAGCAAAGTATGTTAATAAGTGTTTAACTTGTGCGAAGGTGAAAGCTGAACATAAGAAACCGTCTGGATTATTAGTGTAACCTAAGATTCCTGAGTGTAAATGGGAGAAGATTACTATAGATTTTGTGACAGGTTTGCCAAGGACCGCTAGTGGTTGTGATATGATATGGGTGGTTGTAGATAGATTGACTAAGTCTGCTCACTTTTTGCCAATGAAGAAGACGGATAATATGGAGAGGTTAACAATAGTGTACGTAAAGGAGATTGTTTGTCGACATGGTGTACCTTTGTTGATAATTTCTGATCGTGATAGTAGGTTTACTTCATAATTTTGAAAATCATTGTAGAAAGCGATGGGAACAGAGTTATGTTTGAGTACAGCATATCATCCGGAAACTGACGAACAAAGTGAAAGAACGATTCAAACGTTAGAGGATATGCTTCGTGCGTGTGTCATTGACTTTGGAAATGGTTGGGATAAGCATTTGCCATTGGTTGAATTTTCGAACAATAATAGTTATCATGCTAATATTAAATCCGCACCATTTGAAGCTTTGTACGGACGTAAGTGTAGATCTCTAGTGTGTTGGAGTGAAGTAGGAGAAAGTCAATTGACTGGACCTTAAATGATATTTGAGACGACTGAAAATATTGTGCCAATTAAGAAGTATTTGTTATCTGCCAGAAGTAGACAAAAGAGTTATGCTGATAACAGAAGGAAACCGTTGGAATTTGAAGTAGGAGACATGGTTATGTTGAAGGTATCTCCATGGAAAGGAGTGATTCGTTTTGGAAAGAGAGGAAAATTGAGCCCAAGATACATTGGACCATTTAAGATTATCCAAAGGATTGGATTGGTTGCTTATAAGTTAGAGTTGTCTAATGAACTTAAGGCTATTCATAATACTTTTCATGTGTCTAATCTGAAGAAGTGTTTAGCTGAAAGGGATGTGGTGATTCCATTGGAGGAAATTCAACTTGATGATAAGTTGCATTTTATAGAGGAACCTGTAGAGATTATGGATAGGGAAGTTAAGAAATTGAAGCATAGTAGGATTCCGATTGTGCAAGTGAGATGGAACTCTAGACGTGGACCAGAGTTTACCTGGGAACGTGAGGATTTCTTTAAGGATAAGTATCCTCATTTGTTTAGGAAGGATTAAGCGCCGCAGACGTCGCTCTTTTTAAGAAGGAAGGGATGTGATAACCCGAAACCGAGGTCATTGCTTAATCTTATTTTACGACTATTTTTGAAATTTTTGACGAGTTTGAATGATATCTATTTTTGGAGGTTTAAGTTTAAACCGATGTTGAAAGACCTATATTTATATTTAATAAGTATAAGGAGTATTAGCAAGCGTGATGTCGATGGATGCCAAATATTTTACGTTTTATTGTCGGTTGTTTGATGTTTGTCATTTTTGATGTTTTCTTTTAAATGACATGTTAAGTCGAGTCGGGAGTCGATATTTTTATATTTGAGGTACGTTTTAAATTTTTAAAAGTATCTTTATGAAATCCAAGCCCCGTAAATATTTTCAAAATTGACTAATAGTTATTTCTCGCTTTTTAGCTAACTATTTTCATTTTGAGCTATAACTATTGCAAAATTACAACAATGGTCCTTCAACCACCATATAAAAGGCCCATTTTCACCAAAAACACATAGAATCCACTCACACAAAATTTTTACTTCTCTCTCTTCTTTTTCTTGTCTAGCCGTGACCCCCCTTACCCCAAAACACAACTTTGATTAATTTTTACTCAATTTCTATCATGATCTAAGCAAAAACAACACAAGTACCATCTCTATAATTGTAAGTAGATCATTTTAATTTTAAATTTGTGTACATGCATGAAGTTTTATTTTTTTCAAGTTGGTAGGTGGGAACTATGTTCACGCATGTTGTTTTTAGGATGATCAAAAGATGTTCTTGCTAAAGTTTTGTTAAAACTTGATTTTGATTTGAGGGTTTTGATTTTGATGATGATTCAAGTGTTATAGTTGATATATGATAGTGTTAGGGTTATAGGATGATCATAACTATGGTTGGTTCTAGCTAAAAATATGATTTTATACAAGTTTTTGAAAGGTATTTTACAACAGTAGGTAAACTGGATTTTTGGGAATTTTATGTTGTGATAATGATAGCCTAGGGTTGTAGAGCATTCTATTAGCTTCGATTTGATATAAAGCAGAGCTTTTAGCTCCAAACGAGCGCGAAGTTATGATGTTTTCATTATTCGTGTACCGGGAGACGAGTATCGGCACTACATATAGTTGTTGTCGATATTTGGATCGAATCTCGGGGACTATAAAATGAAGTTTTGAAATGAGTCACATACTGATGATGAAGTGTAAACCCTAGAGGGTGAGTTTATTTTAAAACCCAAGTGTCGGTTTTATAAATGAAGTCGTTTACAGAAGTTAAAACGGTTGTATGAATTATTAACGTAAATCTGTCCGGATTTTATAATTTGAAGATGAGTCGAGTAAAGAAATTTAAAAGTAATTTCCATTGATAAACTGGTTGGAGGACTTTCTATATATATTAAGTTAGTTTCTCGAGTCGTTTCATAAACATTTGACGAGTCTAAAAGGGGTAAATAAGCTAGTACATGTAGTATGTGCCGGCGGATTTTGTCGAAAGTGTAGAATGGTAAAGTAAATGTGTAGAAGAGTGTAATAGAGTTATTTGTATCGTTTTCTCTCGAGTTTATCATGATTTTGTGAGTTTGAGCTTGATATTGTTATGTATGATTTATTTCTCTAGTCATTAATAATGAACGCGCCTTATTTGATAGGTAGCGGTTCTCGTGTTTGAAAGGCATCCTCTATCATCGACGATCATCTTGCTAGATCTCTTATACTAGGGTGAGTCTGTAGCCTCGCTTTTCATGCTATCTACTAAATGTTTTATTACCCGCGAGGGGGATACATGCTATTTGAAAATAAATGAACACAAGTCATGAGTAATTGTTGGACCCGAATGTTGCCTATGTTGTTTACATTGTATTGTGTACCTTGTTGCTAAAGACCCTAAATTCATGAGCTGTTAACTATATTCCAACTTGATGTTGTGAGTCGGGAATAGCTGCTTATTCTAATGATAGTACAAATGGGTTTACCACCCTATCTGAGACCAGGGCATTACGCTGAGTAACCTCTGGGAAGGATAATTTACGGGAATAAGAATGTGGTATTCTAACAACTGATACCCTAGAGGGGCAATGGTTTTATTCTAGTCATGCTGGCATTTGGTGTGGGTGACTATTTGGTTAAGGGGTCGGTGTCATGAGCTTAAATACAATGTTTTGCCTTGAAATAGATTGTGTGTACGACAATTCTATAAATGATTATGATTGATTTTCTTCTTGTGTTCAAATGTGATTTGATAAACCTATAGACTCGCTCAACATTATTGTTGACTCGTTTTAGCATGTGTTTCAGTTAATAGGAAGTGATGGAAGGCGGAGCTTTGCTGTGGAGGTTGTGGTTTGGCTTTTGGAAGAATATTGGTCTAAAAACTATTTCTATCCTTTTACTGTTGAACAATTTGTTAAGTTTTATGTACTGTACTAAACTTTTTGGTTGTTGGTCGAGATCCATGGGGACTAAACGCTTTACTCTGGTGTCGTTGTAGTACATTATGGGATGAAATTATGTTTTAGACCTATTATGAAAGTCTTGTTTATATTTATGTGTAAACGTCTCTCTTTTGAGTCGTTCAATATACCTTGTGTGATGATGCTTGTGTCTAGCACCCAATTGTGTATTTCTGTTGCGCAATGTAAATTGGGGGTGTTAGATCCGAGTCCTTCAAAATTATCATCTCATGAACCTTCAAGTTACCAATGAGTTCATCGAGTGATAATTTGGCGAGATTCTTTGATTCTTCAATCGCCGTGACTTTAGCTCTCCATTTTGGATGCAACGCCCTGAGAAACTTCCTAACATTGTTCTTGCTAGAAAAAACTTCATCAAGTGCTTTTAGACTAGTAATAATAGTGTTAAATCTAGCAAAGGCACTATCTATGGTTTCATCTTCTAAGATGACAAATTGTTCATATTGTTGAACAAGAAGATCGATTTTACTTTCTTTGACTTGGCTATTACCTTGGTGAGTTACTAAAAGAGTATTCCAGGTGTCTTTAGTGGTTTCACACATAAAAATCCTTTCGTACTCTTCTTTGGTAAAGCATTATAAATCACCATTTTAGCCTCATTATTTTTAGCAAGTTTTCTTTTAGTATCATCTTTAGCTTTATCAAAAGTAACTATCTCCTTACTTTTAGAAACTTCATTATATTGAAATGATAAAAATTCACCATTGGTAATAACATGCCAAAGATCTAAATCTTTTGATTTCACATAAGTCTCAAACCTATTTTTCCAATAAATAGACTATCGGTTTCAAAAAGAGGTGGTATTTGCATGGATTGACCTTCTAGATACTTGTTGGAATCCATAAATCGATTCAAGTTTTAAAATACAATATATTTTAAAAAGTCTTGAGCAACCACGCTCTGATACCAATTGTAGAAACTAGAAGGGGGGGTTGAATAGTTTCTTAAATTTGCTTGTTAAAGTTTGGTTTTTAAAAATCCTTTTTCAAAAATTTAAGCTTGAGTATTTATGTAAAACCCGCATTAAAACCTATGAACAGTACACGTGAACAGTAACTCACTAAAACACGGTAAAATTTAAACTTTCCATTTATAATATTAATACACGTGTTACGACCATAAATAACGAACAATCATGAATATTATAATTGTGACACGATCACGAATACCAAAATCACGAATAATAAATCACGAACACGCACGTAAATTATTTAACACACGAAAACCACGGGTTTACCCCATGTGGGCCCCACATGCCGCGGCTAGACAAGAGAGGGAGGCCAAGTGGGTCTTTTGGCCCAAAACCTATTTTAATAAAAACACCTGGAGGATTATTTTTTCATATTTTAGGTTTATATAAAATTTTGTCTCTTCCTCCTTGGTTCACCATAGCCGTCGGCCACCTCAAGCAAAAAGGACAAACCTGGACAATTTTTGTGTTTGGTTAATTATTCGTGATCACCTCTTCATTCTACACGCATTGGTATATTCAAAAACCTTTTCTTTTTATTTTATTTTCTTATGATTTCATGTTTAAAATTAATTAATCACATGAACATAAAAAGGAATAACTAGGATTAATTAATTTTGGTCAAGAGGGTGTTTGGTTTGTGGTTTGTGGTTCGGCCGAGACACCGAGTCCCCCAAAGGGGGTGTTCGGTTTGTTTTAATCACCACCACCGAGACCATATAGGTCTCAGCTTGGTTTGGTGTTGGGTCGGCGCAACAAGGGAACCCGACCATGGGTAGGGGCGTGTTTTTTTGTTAGGTTTGGTGTAACCGAGACACCACCGAGACTGCCCAAGGGGCTCGATTGGTTTTGATTGATCGGACCCGAGACCAAGGGACCCCGACTTCAAGTCGGGGTATGTTTACATGTTTAGTTGTTTAAGTAGTGTCAACTGGGACCCCTCCAAGGTCTCGGTGGGACTTTGTTTATAGCTTATTTGGTTCGGCTTAATTAGAACACGGGCTCGGGATTTAGGTTTTTATAAAAACTATTTTTATAAATCATTTCATAGTAAACTTTAGGTTAATTAATTTATTAAAATTATTCATGTATAACCTAAGGTAATTATACTTAGTCATTTTAGTTAAACATGTATTTTAATTAAAATCATATAATGTTAGAAGTATTTAAAGTGATGGTCATATAATATACCGTTGTGAAGCTCGTGGAAAATGCTATTCAACAGTGTCGAGAGTTCTATGTTATTGTTATGTATGTAACAGGAATTAGTCCCGAACACACAAATGAGGAAGGCCTCCTAACCTTGTAAGCCTTAGTATAAAAGGCACATCCAACCTCATTTGTGTGTGTGTCTCTCATAGTATTTTCCTTCCTTCTTGTTGTTAGAGAGAGAAACTCTCCTTAGTTTCTCTCACTAGGAACACACTCCTTGTATCTTTCTCTTTCTTCTTCATTTAATCTAATATTCCATTCTTAGTTTTCATCTTGTTATTCATCATTTTTATTTCTTGTTCCATAAGTCGTGTGATTAAGTCCTACAAATGGTATCATTCGCCAAGGGATTCGTGGATAGCTCTTTGGTGTTGTCCTTGTTTTCTTCAAATTCGTGAGTTTTAGAGATTTGAGTGCTTTGGGTTGGTTAAAGTCACGGATTTCTTGTCAAATATCTCACTTTTCTACCTACTATTCTCGGATCAGTACCGTTATTCCGACAGAATCCATCAGAATAGGGTTTATATATTCCGACAGAATCCATTGGAAAAGGGTTTATACATTCCGACACATATTCCGATAACTATTCCGATAGGTGTTGCAAGTTATTATTCCGATACATATTCCGACACGGATTCCGATACGTGTTGAACTGAGTTATTCTGACAGTGTATTTTGACAGGTATTCCGACAGACATTCCGACGGTTATTCCGTCATTGTATTCTGACAGACATTCCGACAGCATTCCGATAGTACATTCCGATGACACATTCCGATAGATAAATTCCGATGGACATTCCGATGGATATTTTGTTCGAGTATTTTTCAGACTTAGCCACTATCTAGACTTGTCCCGGAACATAGTTTACACGAAGATTAAAAAAAAATATTGTTCGAGTATTTTTCAGACTTAGCCACTATCAAGAGTTTTTCAATGATTATTCAAAATCTTTCAAAAACTGTGTGTTCAACAACTCCTATCCTCAAAAGTTTAATGTGGATCATATCCTCGTAATGACAATTCAATTGGATCATTTTTTGAGGGGGAGCTTTCAAAATTCATGCTAGTAAGACACATTTTTCTCCCGAACACACAAATGAGGAAGGCCTCCTAACCTTGTAAGACTTAGTATAAAAGGCACATCGAACCTCATTTGTGTGTGTGTCTCTCATAGTATTTTCCTTCCTTCTTGTTGTTAGAGAGAGAAACTCTCCTTAGTTTCTCTCACTAGGAACACACTCATTGTATCTTTCTCTTTCTTCTTCATTTAATATAATATTCAATTCTTAGTTTTAATCTTGTTATTCATCATCTTTATTTCTTGTTCCATAAGTCGTGTGATTAAGTCCTACAAGTGGTATCATATGCCAAGGGATTCGTGGATAGCTCTTTGGTGTTGTCCTTGTTTTCTTGAAATTCGTGAGTTTCAGAGATTTGGGTGTTTTGGGTTGGTTAAAATCACGGATTTCTTGTCAAAGATCTCACTTTTCTACCTATTTTTCTCGAATCAGTACCGTTATTCCGACAGAATCCATCGGAATAGGGTTTATATATTCCGACAGAATCCATCGGAAAAGGGTTTATACATTCCGACACATATTCCGATAACTATTCCGATAGGTGTTGCAAGTTATTATTTCGATACATATTCCGATACCGATTCCAATAGGTGTTGAACTCAGTTATTCCGACGGTTATTCCGACAGTGTATTCCGACAGGTATTCTGACAGGTATTCTGACATACATTCCGACGGTTATTCCGACAGTGTATTCCGACAGACATTCCGACAGGGTATTCCGATAGTACATTCCGATTACACATTCCGATAGATAAATTCCGATGGACATTTCGATGGATATTTTGTTCGAGTATTTTTCAGACTTTGCCACTATCTAGACTTGTCCCGGAACATAGTTTACACGAAGATTAAAAAAAATATATTGTTCGAGTTTTTTCAGAATTAGCCAATATGAAGAGTTTTTCAATGATTATTCAAATCTATCAAAAATTGTGTGTTCAACAACTTCTATCCTCAAAAGTTTAATGTGGATCATATCCTCGTAATGACAATTCAATTGGATCAATTTTTGAGGGGGAGCTTTCAAAATTCATGCTAGTAAGACACATATTTCTCCCGAACAAACAAATGAGGAAGGCCTCCTAACCTTGTAAGCCTTAGTATAAAAGGCACATCCAACCTCATTTGTGTGTGTATCTCTCATAGTATTTTCCTTCCTTCTTGTTGTTAGAGAGAGAAACTCTCCTTAGTTTCTCTCACCAGGAACACACTCCTTGTATCTTTCTCTTTCTTCTTCATTTAATCTAATATTCCATTCTTAGTTTTAATCTTGTTATTCATCATCTTTATTTCTTGTTCCATAAGTCGTGTGATTAAGTCCTACAAGTGGTATCATTCGCCAAGGGATTCGTAGATAGCTCTTTGGTGTTGTCCTTGTTTTCTTGAAATTCGTGAGTTTTAGAGATTTGGGTGCTTTGGGTTGGTTAAAATCACGGATTTCTTGTCAAAGATCTCACTTTTCTATCTATTTTTCTCGGATCAGTACCGTTATTCCGACAGAATCCATCGGAATAGGGTTTATATATTCCGACAGAATCCATCGGAAAAGGGTTTATATATTCCGACACATATTCCGATAACTATTCCGATAGGTGTTGCAAGCTATTATTCCGATACATATTCTGATACGGATTCCGATTGGTGTTGAACTTAGTTATTCCGACGGTTATTCCGACAGTGTATTCGACAGGTATTCCGACAGACATTCCGACGGTTATTCCGACAGTGTATTCCGACAGACATTCCGACAGAAATTTCGACAGGGTATTCCGACAGCATTCCGATAGTACATTGCGATGACACATTCTGATAGATATAATCCGATGGACACTCTGATGGATATTTTGTTCGAGTATTTTTCAGACTTAGCCACTATCTAGACTTGTCCCGGAACATAATTTACACGAAGTTAAAAAAAAATTGTTCGAGTATTTTTCAAAACTTGGCCACTATCATGAGTTTTTCAATGATTATTCAAAATCATTCGAAAATTGTGTGTTCAACAAATCCTATCGTCAAAAGTTTAATGTGGATCATATCCTCGTAATGACAATTCAATTAGATCAATTTTTGAGAGGGAGCTTTCAAAATTCATGTAAGACACATTTTTCTCCCGAAGATTTTCAAGACTATTTTTCGCGATATATTTTAATCAAATTTGATATCTCTAATATCAAAAGATTTTATAATTAGATATAGGGGAGAAAATGTGATTAAAATGTGATCTAATATAAGACTCAAGCACTTTAACTCTTACCTACATGTGCAAAACACTTTCGATTATCGATGCACATATGAAGGGGGAGCATCTCTGAAACGACAAAACTAGCAAGGTGTTAAATGTTTTTCAAACATTTAGTTAGAATTTGAAGTGGTTTATGGTTACGATCTCATACCCACAAGATCTTTAATTCATGACGTTATTGGTGTCAAAAGGGTGGTTAGGTTTAAGTCCTATGATCCAACCAGAACTGGAGGGATCTTCCTAAGGACAATCCAATAGATTATTAGAAGTCCTTAGGAAAGATGGAGTAGAATGTGAACGTAGCTGAATGCCGACTAAGTACTGATGCTAGCACTGGAACAATCACAACAAGGTGCTAGTAATGATGTCTTGGTAAGCATTGAAGGGGTTGAAGAATGAAAAAGAAATGTAAGGATAAAGGGTGTAAAGAAATTAACCCTCCATACAACTTAGGCAGAAACCGGGTCAACACATCATGAAGACTACACATCATGGACTCAGTGATGTAATGCACAACCCTTCCCCAGCTGACTCAGGCTTCTACCAAAAGAAGTTTGTTTTATTGTCATGAAGATCAACATGACTTCTATTTACTTTCTCACTCCGAGATAGTTGATATTGAATAGGTGGCATTTGCTCTAGCCTCCTACCACTAAAAGTGGACAAATCAAGTCTAGATCCAAGAGATCAATCAAATCTCGATAGGACACACAGGATGACGATAAAGAGAGTCCTATGCTATATCCTTGCCATATTGCTCGAACACTCAGAGTGATACTACCTAGTATTCACAATGATGAGTGGAAACTTCCAGTGTTAACATCAAACAGCACTGTGGTAGGCCATGTGTAAGATTCATTATGAATCAAACATATGTAAAACTGAAAAGCAACAGTGGTTTGATTCTGAATTGACTCAAACTCGTTTCAGGTTTCTACGCAATATCTTTATGGTCTTGCCAGAACATTCAAAGTGATATTCAGTAATATTCACACTGACGAATGGAAATCCTTCTAGCGTCAACATCAAACAGCGTTACGGTAGGTGATTTGCGAGATTCTTATGAATCAAGCTTGTGTCAACTGGAAATCAACAATGGTAAGATTCTTTATGAATCAAACTTGTTCCAGGAATTTGATTTGACGACTTTAATCAAGCGGATATTTATCCAATTGATTCACTCTTTATGTTCGCATTCCCAAACACACAAATGAGGAAGGCCTCCTAACCTTGTAAGCCTTAGTATAAAAGGCACATCCAACCTCATTTGTGTGTGTGTCTCTCATAGTATTTTCCTTCCTTCTTGTTGTTTGAGAGAGAAACTCTCCTTAGTTTCTCTCACTAGTAACACACTTCTTGTATCTTTCTCTTTCTTCTTCATTTAATCTAATATTCCATTCTTAGTTTTAATCTTGTTATTCATCATCTTTATTTCTTGTTCCATAAGTCTTCTGATTAAGTCCTACAAGTGGTATCATTCGCCAAGGGATTCGTGGATAGCTCTTTGGTGTTGTCCTTGTTTTCTTGAAATTCATGAGTTTTAGATATTTGGGTGCTTTGGGTTGGTTAAAATCACGGATTTCTTGTTAAAGATCTCACTTTTCTACCTATTTTTCTCGGATCAGTACCGTTATTCTGACAGAATCCATCGGAATAGGGTTTATATATTCTGACAGAATCCATCGGAAAAAGGTTTACCATTCCGACACATATTCCGATAACTATTCCGATAGGTGTTGCAAGCTATTATTCTGATACATATTCGGATACGGATTCCGATAGGCGTTGAACTCAGTTATTCCGACGGTTATTCCGACAGTGTATTCCGACAGGTATTCTTACAGGTATTTCGACAGACATTCCGACGGTTATTCTGACAGTGTATTCCGACACGTATTCTGACAGGTATTCCGACATACATTCCGACGGTTATTCCAACAGTGTATTCGACAGACATTCCGACAGGGTATTCCGACAGCATTCCGATAGTACATTCCGATGACACATTCCGATAGATAAATTCCGATGGACATTCCGATGGATATTTTGTTCGAGTATTTTTCATACTTAGCCACTATCTAGACTTGTCCTAGAACATAATTTACACGAAGATTAAAAAAAATAAAAAAATTGTACGAGTATTTTTCAGACTTAGCGACTATCAAGAGTTTTTCAATGATTATTCAAAATCTTTTAAAAATTTGTGTGTTCAACAACTCCTATCCTCAAAAGTTTAATGTGGATCATATCCTCGTAATGACAATTCAATTGGATGAATTTTGAGGGGGACCTTTCAAAATTCATGCTAGTAAGACACATTTTTCTCCCGAAGATTTTCAAGACTATTTTTCGCGATATATTTTAATCAAATTTGATATCTCTAATATCAAAAGATTTTATATATTAGAGATAGTGGGAGAAAATGTGATTAAAATGTGATCCAATATAAGACTCAAGCACTTTAACTCTTACCTACATGTGCAAAACACTTTCGATTATCGATGCACATGTGAAGGGGGAACATTTCTGAAACGAAAAAACTAGCAAGGGGTTAAATGTTTTTCAAACACTTTGTTAGAATTTGAAATGGTTTATGGTTACGATCTCATACCCACAACATCTTTAATTCACGACGTTATTGGTGTCAAAAGGGTGGTTAGGTTTAAGTCCTATGATCCAATCAGAACTGGAGGGATCTTCCCAAGGACAATCCAATAGATTATTAGAAGTCCTAAGGAAAGATGGAGTAGAATGTGAACGTAGCTGAATGCCGACTAAGTACTGATGCTAGCACTAGAACAATCACAACAAGGTGCTAGTAATGATGTCTTGGTAAGAATTGAAGGGGTTGAAGAATGAAAAAGAAATGTAAGGATAAGGGTGTAAAGAAATTAGCCCTCCATACAACTTAGGCAGAAACCGGGTCAACACATCATGAAGACTACACATCATGGACCCGGTGATGTAATGCACAACCCTTCCCCAGCTGACTCAGGCTTCTCTCAAAAGAAGTTTGTTTTATTGTCACGAAGATCAACATGACTTCTATTTACTTTCTCACTCCGAGATAGTTGATATTGAATAGGTGGCATTTGCTCCAGCCTCCTACCACTAAAAGTGGACAAATCAAGTCTAGAGCCAAGAGATCAATCAAATCTCGTTAGGATACACGGAATGACGATAAAGAGATTCCTATGCATTATCCTTGCCATATTGCTAGAACACTCAGAGTGATACTACCTAGTATTCACAATGATGAGTGAAAATCCTTCTAGTGTTAACATCAAACATCACTGCGGTAGGTCATGTGTAAGATTCGTTATGAATCAAACATATGTAAAACTAAAAAGCAACAGTGGTTTGATTCTGACTTGACTCAAACTCGTTTCAGGTTTCTACGCAATATCTTTATTGTCTTGCCAGAACATTCAGAGTGATATTCATTAATATTCACAGTGACGAATGGGAATCCTTCTAGCGTCAACATCAAACAGCGCTATGGTAGGTGATTTGCGAGATTCTTATGAATCAAGCTTGTGTCAACTAGAAAGCAACAATGGTAAGATTCTTTATGAATCAAACTTATTCCAGGAATTTGAATTGACGACTTTAATCAAGCGAATTATTATCCAATTGATTCACTCTTTATGTTCGCAGTCCCGAACACACAAATGAGGAAGGCCTCCTAACCTTGTAAGCCATAGTATAAAAGGCACATCCAACCTCATTTGTGTATGTGTCTCTCATAGTATTGTCCTTCTTTCTTGTTGTTAGAGAGAGAAACTCTCATTAGTTTCTCTCACTAGGAACATACTCCTTGTATCTTTCTCTACCTTCTTCACTTAATCTAATATTCCATTCTTAGTTTTAATTTAAGTTGTGTGATTAAGTCCTACAAGTGGTATCATTCGCCAAGGGATTCGTGGATAGCTTTTTGGTGTTGTCCTTGTTTTCTTGAAATTCGTGAGTTTTAGTAATTTGGGTGCTTTAGGTTGGTTAAAATCACGGATTTCTTGTCCAAGATCTCACTTTTCTACCTATTTTTCTCGGATCAGTACCGTTATTCCGACAGAATCCATAGGATTAGGGTATATATATTCCGACAGAATCCATCGGAAAAGGTTTTATACATTCCGACACATATTCCGATAACTATACAGATAGGTGTTGCAAGCTATTACTCCGATACATATTCCGATACTGATTCCGATAGGTGTTGAACTCAGTTATTCCGACAGTGTATTCTGACAGGTCTTCCGACAGGTATTCTGACAGACATTCCGACGGTTATTCCGACAGGCATTCTAACAGGGAATTCCGACAGCATTCTGATAGTACATTCTGATGACACATTCTGATAGATAAATTCCGATGGACATTCCGATGGATATTTTGTTCGAGTATTTTTCAGATTTAGCCACTATCTAGACTTGTCCCGGAACATAGTTTACACGAAGTTTAAAAAAAAATAAAAAAAATTGTTCGAGTATTTTTCAGACTTAGCCACTATCAAGAGTTTTTCAATGATTATTCAAAATCTTTCAAAAATTGTGTGTTCAACAACTCCTATCCTCAAAATTTTAATGTGGATCATATCCTCGTAATGACAATTCAACTGGATGAATTTTTGAGGGGGAGCTTTCAAAATTCATGATAGTAAGACACATTTTTCTCCTGAAGATTTTCAAGACTATTTTTCGTGATATATTTTAATCAAATTTGATATATCTAATATCAAAAGATTTTATATATTACAGATAGGGGAGAAAATGTGATTAAAACGTGATCTAATATAAGACTCAAGCACTTTAACTCATACCTACATGTGCAAAACACTTTCGATTATCGATGCACATGTGAAGGGGGAGCATTTCTGAAAAGACAAAACTAGCAAGATGTTAAATGTTTTTCAAACACTTTACCCACAACATCTTTAATTCACGACGTTATTGGTGTCAAAAGGGTGGTTAGGTTTAAGTCCTATGATCCAACCAGAACTGGAGGGATCTTCCTAAGGACACTCCAATAGATTATTAGAAGTCCTTAGGAAAGATGGAGTAGAATGTGAACGTAGCTGAATGCCGACTAAGGATTGAAGGGGTTGAAGAATGAAAAAGAAACGTAAGGATAAAGGGTGTAAAGAAATTAGCCCTCCATACAACTTAGGCAGAAACCGGGTCAACACATCATGAATACTACACATCATGGACCCAGTGATGTAATGCACAACCCTTCCCCAGTTGACTCAGGCTTCTCTCAAAAGAATTTTTTTTTATTGTCACAGAGATCAACATGACTTCTATTTACTTTCTTACTCCGAGATAGTTGATATTGAATAGGTGGCATTTGCTCCAGCCTCCTACCACTAAAAGTGGACAAATCAAGTCTAGAGCCAAGAGATCAATCAAATCTCGTTAGGACACACGGAATGACGATAAAGAGAGTCCTATACTATATCCTTGCCATATTGCTAGAACACTCAGAGTGATACTACCTAGTATTCACAATGATGAGTGGAAATCCTTCCAGTGTTAACATCAAACAGCACTGCGGTAAGTCATGTGTAAGATTTGTTATGAATTAAACATATGTAAAACTGAAAAGCAACAGTGGTTTGATTCTGAATTGACTCAAACTCGTTTCAGGTTTCTACGCAATATCTTTATGGTCTTGCCAGAACATTCAGAGTGATATTCAATAATATTCACAGTGACGAATGGAAATCATTCTAGCGTCAACATCAAACAGCGCTACGGTAGGTGATTTGCGAGATTCTTATGAATCAAGCTTGTGTCAACTAGAAAGCAACAATGGTAAGATTCTTTATGAATCAAACTTGTTCCAGGAATTTGAATTAACGACTTTAATCAAGCGGATATTAAACCAATTGATTCACTCTTTATGTTCGCAGTCCCGAACACACAAATGAGGAATGCCTCCTAACCCTGTAAGCCTTAGTATAAAAGGCACATCCAACCTCATTTGTGTGTGTGTCTCTCATAGTATTTTCCTTCCTTCTTGTTGTTAGAGAGAGAAACTCTCCTTAGTTTCTCTTACTAGGAACACACTCCTTGTATCTTTCTCTTTCTTCTTCATTTAATCTAATATTCCATTCTTAGTTTTAATCTTGTTATTCATCATCTTTATTTCTTGTTCCATAAGTCGTGTGATTAAGTCCTACAAGTGCTATCATTCGCCAAGGGATTCGTGGATAGCTCTTTGATGTTGTCCTTGTTTTCTTGAAATTCGCGAGTTTTAGAGATTTGGGTGCTTTGGGTTGGTTAAAATCACGGATTTATTGTCAAAGATCTCACTTTTCTACCTATTTTTCTCGGATCAGTACTGTTACTCCGACAGAATCCATCGGAATAGGGTTTATATTTCCGACATAATCCATCGAAAAAGGGTTTATACATTCTGACACATATTCCGATAACTATTCCGAGAGGTGTTGCAAGCTATTATTCTGATACATATTCTGATACGGATTCCGATAGGTGTTGAGCTCAGTTATTCCGACGATTATTCCGACAGTGTATTCTGATAGGTATTCCGACAGGTATTCCGACAGACATTCCGACGGTTATTTCGATAGTGTATTCCGACAGACATTCCGACAGGGTATTCCGACAGCATTCTGATAGTACATTCCGATGACACATTCCGATAGATAAATTTCGACGGACATTCCGATTGATATTTTGTTCGAGTATTTTTCAGACTTAGTCACTATCTAAACTTGCCCCGGAACATAGTTTACACGAAGATTAAAAAAAATTGTTCGAGTATTTTTTAGACTTAGCAACTATCAAGAGTTTTTTAATGATTATTCAAAATCTTTCAAAATTTGTGTGTTCAACAACTCCTATCCTCAAAAGTTTAATGTGGATCATATCCTCGTAATGACAATTCAATTGGATGAATTTTTGAGGGGGAGCTTTCAAAATTCTTGCTAGTAAGACACATTTTTCTCCCGAAGATTTTCAAGACTATTTTTCGCAATATATTTTAATCAAATTTGATATCTCTAATATCAAAAGATTTTTTATATTAGAGATAGGGGGAGAAAATGTGATTAAAATGTGATCTAATATAAGACTCAAGCACTTTAACTCTTACCTACATGTGCAAAACACTTTCGATTATCGATGCACATGTGAAGGGGGAGCATTTCTGAAACGACAAAACTAGCAAGGTGTTAAATGTTTTTCAAACACTTTGTTAGAATTTGAAGTGGTTTATGGTTGCGATCTCATACCCACAACATCTTTAATTCACGACGTTATTGGTGTCAAAAGGGTGGTTAGGTTTAAGTCCTATGATCCAACCAGAACTGGAGGGGTCATCCCAAGGACAATCTAATAGATTATTAGAAGTCCTTAGGAAAGATGGAGTAGAATGTGAACGTATCTGAATGCCGACTAAGTACTGATGCTAGCACTGGAACAATCACAACAAGGTGATAGTAATGATGTCTTGGTAAACATTGAAGGGGTTGAAGAATGAAAAAGAAATGTAAGGATAAAGGGTGTACAAAAATTAGCCCTCCATACAACTTAGGCAGAAACCGGGTCAACACATCATGAAGACTACACATCATGGATCCAGTGATGTAATGCACAACCCTTCCCCAGCTGACTCAGGCTTCTCTCAAAAGAAGTTTGTTTTATTGTCACGGAGATCAACACGACTTCAATTTACTTTCTCACTCCGAGATAGTTGATATTGAATTGGTGGCATTTGCTCCAGCCTCCTACCACTAAAAGTGGACAAATCAAGTCTAGAGCCAAGAGATCAATCAAATCTCGTTAGGACACACGAAATAACGATAAAGAGAGTCCTACACTATATCCTTGCCATATTTCTAGAACACTCAGAGTGATACTACCTAGTATTCACAATGATGAGTGGAAATCCTTCCAGTGTTAACATCAAACAGCACTGCGGTAGGTCATATGTAAGATTCGTTATGAATCAAACATATGTAAAACTGAAAAGCAACAGTGGTTTGATTCTGAATTGACTCAAACTCGTTTCAGGTTTCTACGCAATATCTTTATGGTCTTGCCAGAACATTTAGATTGATATTCATTAATATTCACAGTGACGAATGGAAATCCTTCTAGCGTCAACATCAAACAACGCTACGGTAGGTGATTTGCGAGATTCTTATGAATCAAGCTTGTGTCAACTGGAAAGCAACAATGGTAAGATTCTTTATGAATCAAACTTGTTCCAGGAATTTGAATTGACGACTTTAATCCAGCGGATATTTTGTTGATCCCAAACTTAGATCGATTAGCTTTGTGTATACGAGATTAGATCAAGTATAACACGTAGAGAAACCTTTGTTATATGCTTTGTGAATCTAAGTATTATACGGAGTTTAATACTTAAACAAGAACACAAGATGTAAACAAAACTTTCACTTTGATTATGAATGTCGAACTTGCTTACAATGAAAGATGTTTACGAATGAAAACTTAATGAAAACTTGATACTAAACATTAACCTAAAGGCCTTCTTTTATAGACTAAGAAGCCTTGTACAATAAGCTACGTATAAACTATTCTAGGTAAAGATAAACATAGAAAATACATTGTCGTTTCTATCCTTACTAGAAGTATTCTAGAACATAATAAACGTGTAGCTTATATCTTCCATCAGTGCTTGTCTTCAATCTGTCAACGCTTGACTTTAACTTGTCAACGCTTAAGCTGTCAGCGCTCACTTTGCTCTTGTCAACGTTTGAGTTGTTCTTGTCAGGGTTCAAGTGATCTGGCCTTAATTTATTCCCAACAATCCTCCCCTAAACTTGATATCCACTCTTATGATCAAGTTTCTGAATAATCATTAAGAACTTGGAGGAGTCTGACAAACCTTATCATATTGGTAATAAATAAATCTGATCAAATTCTTTGCCACGTCACTTGTATAGTCTATCTCCAACTGGGTGTCCTTCATCTTTTCCAAAACAGCCTTGGATATGAAATACTGAGCATCTACAAGTAGATACTCAGCAAACTTTGTAGAACTAAAATGGTATACACCAGCAACTGAATATAACCTCCATTGAAGACCACTGAGGTCATCTTCAAGATCCTTCCATATTTCAGGATCTTCCTCATTTGTCCCACACATTCTTTTGAATGTGGTCCAAAGTTTTATTCCATTAGCTGAAGTTGGTGCTTCAGCCTCATACTTGGTCTCCAGCAACCTCCAAAGGTCTACCAAGTCTTCTCTATCACAACTTGCAAATAAAGATATGAGAGTGGTAAAAGTGTGTACCTCCTTGCCATATCTTCCAATCTTCCAGAATCCACATTCATCCTTATCATAACTCACAATTGGATTCCTGGAATCTAGTGGTAACACATGCACCATATCTGAAGCTTCTAATGGGGAGAGCTTGAGGCTCTTTCTAATAACTGCTTCACTTGGATATAGTTGATTCATATCTTTTGGAAACTCAAGTGTAAATCCCTTCTTCACTGGCCTGGGAACTATCATAGCTTTCTTGATTTCCATCTCTTCTGCAAGTTGCTCCTTTCTTTCATCTGAAAGAAGTCTGAAAGTGTTTTCTTCCTGCACTTTCACCCAAATAGGATAAGCCCTATGTTCCAACTCATCAAATGTCAAAGCCTTCAGCTTCTGATGTGTCCATCCAACTCCATGACATCTGAGCAACATAAAATAGAGCTTCCTTCTATCCCTTTTTAACTCAGAGAGAATGTTGCTTGCCTTGTGCTTCAAAATCACCTTACAATCCTTCTGAACTCTAAGAAGAATCTCCAAACCCCATATTTGATCTGAAATGGTCAAGTCTGGATTATCCATACAGCTTTCTTCCCAAGAATTGTACATCTGAACCACCTCTGGCATATCAAAGTCAATCTGCAACTTTAAGTCTCTCAACTTTTCCCTAGCAAGCTCATCACCATACTCAAGCCTTTCTGGTTCAATAATCATCACACTTGAGTCTGAGCTAGCCCCATCACTTTCTTCTTCAGAAGTCACAACAAATGGTGACTTTTCCTTTTCACCTTGTTCCATCATTTGCTCAGCCAATCTTCTATCAAATTCAACCTGGGCTGCATTCTTTGGAACAATTTCTTCTACCAACTTACCCTTACCCTTATCTGATGGTGCAATGGTTGGTAAGGTAGATGGTAATACCTGAGTAGGAACATCCTTGATGATAGATGATGACTGGAATACATCACCTCCATATACAGATCTGTCAACGCCCAAATTTCCTCTATCAGCGCCCAAAATACTTCTATCAGCGTCCAAATTTGTCTTGTCAACGCTCAAATATTTTCCCTCAGCGCCTTGTGTAACCTCTCTCAACATTGCTGTAAATGATAAATTTAGATTGGTTGGAGAGATTAAGGACGTATCAAAACCTGTTTGTTCCTTCAAAGTAGTAAGAGCTTCAGCAACATCCAATGATTGACCATCTTGACTGCTCTTATCACTCAGATTTCTTTGATCTTCCTCCCCTTTGGAAGACTCCTCCATACCTCCCCTTGCATGAGCACTCTCCAAAACAACAATCCTCTCCCTCAATTGCTTGAGTTCAAGACCTTGTGAGCTGACAATTTGTACTAAGTCTGCATTTTGCTTTTGCAAGCTAATGCAGACAGCCGTCAATTCCAAAAGAGTCATTGGTTCAAGTCTGCCCTCTTCTGAAATGGGGATTTGACCTCCCAAGTCAGGTTCATTGGGCATGGATGAGGACTTAATAATGGTGGGACTGCCTTGGCCAGCTGCTAAGCCAGAACCAATAGTCCCAGCCTCATCCAGGTCACCAACCACACTTGTGGTGGTGGTTCTCTCTGCTTCATGGCTAGGACCACCAGAGGAGAACTCTCCAGTAGTCCTTTGGCGTTTGATCAACCTATATTCAGGTGGTGTGGAAGATGGTGTGGAAGAATGGGTAGATGTGGGTTGGTTAAGGGGTGTTTGGGATTGTGATGGTTGGGTGTCAGTGTTGGAAATAGGCACATCAACGCCCACATTAGATGTGTCAGCGTCAAAGGGTTCTTGGTCTATTTGCATTTGTTCAGGTGAGGGTAAAGGTTCAGGGATAGGTTCAAGTTGTGGGTGAGGGTCAATATGAGGTTGGGGGTCTGGTTGGGGTTGTGCTGCTGCAATAACAGCAAGCATGGCTGGGGTTAAAGGTAAGTCTCTTAGAGGTGGTGAATTCATCTTGGTAAAAATAGCTTTCTTTTGTTTAGGGATTTTATAAAAATCATTGTGATCCCTTGAACAATATCTTTGATCATCAAAAATCATTTGCAGAAAACGGGGATAAGCTAAAGTCATTTTTGTCCCCTTGTTTTTACACATTCCTTCAAAAATCATTTTAGAATAGTTATATTTTTGCCCTGTTGCAATACACACAATAGCAGTTGCAATGGATCTATTGATCTCATTGTGTGCAGTACATTTGGGACTCAAACATTGAAGGAGAATGTGAATGAGGTACTTCCAGGCTGGGGGAAATTCCTGCTTATGGTACTTATTAAGAGTACCTTCATCAGGAATTGGATATCCCAAAGCCCTAAGCCCTTGTTCTATTTCAGTTATGGGAAGAATGGTTACACCATCAGCATCATCAAGATGCAAGGCCCGGCGTACCAAGGCCTCAGTAACCACCCAAGATCTCCCATGAACAATAGAAGTTAATGTGGTCACTCTATTAACTGTTGAGGAACTAACAGTGTTCCAAAACTGTTTAATGTGTGTGACTGGAATGAGTGGTGCATGAGAAAGAGCATACCTTAAAGGGGATGCGTTCAAATACGCCACCATTTGTGTGTATTGAGGGAACAAAGTATTATCAACAACAAGATAAGCAATCATGTTGTGTTGAGACTTGAACCCCAAATCCAATTCTGCTGAGTTAAATCTTGGTGCCATTGATGAAAGCTGTTAATTTGAAGTGTAGAAGATGAAGGTTGATAAGAGAAAAGTGTTAGACAAGAATTATAGATACCCTGTTTAAAAATAGGAGCCAAATTTATAGGAGATAAACAATGCATGTGATTGGCCCAAAAATAGACAAAGATTTTCAAAAACTAATCATGAAAATATTGAAAAAGTTATAAGTTATCTCATGCATTTAATGAAAGTAACAACTCCTAAAATTACGGCTTGAAAATATGTCAAAAAGTAACAACTGGGTAGGTCCCATTGAGTGTCAACGGTCAAATATAACCCATCAACGCCCAACGGCTATAATCCTGTCAACGTTCGCCTAAAGCCATGTCAGCGTCCAATTTGGTCACAACAACGCTTGGAAAAATCTTGTCAGCGTCCAAAAATAAAATTGTTTTAAAAAGTGAAAAATGACCTTAACAAGTAATTTATCCTAGAGAAAGTAACCAAAAGCTGATAATTATTATAGGGCGGCAATCACTGTCCAGTTATGCACACTTGCATAAGCAAGATAGACATAACAGTCCTCTAGTGTCCCTTGCTAACCAAAATTCTTAACAACCAAGTTACCTTTTAAAATCCTTGTAACTCCCAGGTAAATCCCATATCAAAATGATTCCCAAGTCTCCCAACAGACCACAACCAATTCTAGGCCAAAAATGTCTTGGCAGCATGCAAAGTTGATATACTATGCATGCTACAGTGCCTCATGGTTTAGTAAAACTAACCCATACTCACCTGTGGACACAATCTAGAATTGTGATAAGAGTATCATATGGATACCCAAAAATCCTAAAGGTTCCTAAAACCTCCCCTTAAACAAAGATACAAAGAGTTTGCTAAAAACATGCATGAACATAAAAATTTTTGTCAAGATAGGAATGAAACATTCCAACCATCATCCATAAATAAAACTTGTCCAAATGCTTCTCCTTTGATCCATAAGCAACTCTGTATCCAATGGTATACTGCTAACACCATCTGCACATTTAGATTGAAAACCACAAAACTAACATTGTTGCTGATAACGCCCCGATAACACATAACAGCGTTGAAGGAAGCTTTGTCAGCGTTAGACAATTATATTGCTGACAACGTTGCAAAAACACTTATCAATGTTCAAACAACCTTTGTCAGTGTTAGAAAAATATAGTGGAAAATCTAAATCATCAATAAGACCAATAATAGTAATGCATCATCCTGTACATACTTTTACAAAAAGAATCCAAAACACATATTAAGTGAGATTAACCATTCCAATACTTGTTACCAAGTACTGAAATCTTCCAGTATCAAAAGGTTTAGTTAATAAATCTGACACATTTTCCTCAGTGTCAACCCTATCTGGTTGTATTAAACCTTTCTCAAAGCAATCTCTTATAAAATGGTGTCTAATTTCTATGTGTTTAGTTTTAGATGCACAGGATTCTTAATGATGCATAAAGTACTATTATTATCAACAAATATCTTAGTATGCATGAAATTATACCCATAATCCAACAGCTGGTTCTGAATCCACAATACTTGACCACAACATGCTGCTGCAGCCACATACTCTGCTTCAGTTGTAGAGTTAGCCACCACTGTTTGTTTCTTGCATTGCCAAGATATTAATCTGCTCCCAAGAAACTGACATCCACCAGTTGTGGATTTCCTATCAAACTTGTCACCTCCATAATCACTATCTGAATATGCAATCAGCTCCAATGGTGAATCCTTTGGGTACCACAAACCAAGATTAGGGAAACATCTTAGGTACCTAAAGATTCTCTTCACAGCATAAAGATGACATTCTTTGGGAGTCACTTGATGGCGTGCACATGCACACACAGCAAACATGATATCAGGTCTGGAAGCAGTAAGATACATCAAGGATCCAATCATGGATCTATAATGCCTGACATCAACATCTTTCCCATCTCCAATCTTTCCCCAAGGGTGTTCTCTATCCATAGGAGTAGAAGCCCTCTGTTCATGTGGAGAAAAGCCAAACTTCTTCAAGATTTCAGCAACATATTTGTCCTGGGAGATGAAGATACCATCTTCTTTCTGCTGAACTTGTAAACCAAGAAAGAAGTTCATCTCCCCCATAGCACTCATCTTGAATTTGTCTGTCATAAGCTTGGAGAAATCCTCACTCATCTTTGGATCAGTAGACCCAAAAATGATATCATCAACATAGACCTGCACAAGCAACACATCTTTTCCTTTCTTCTTTGTAAACAGTGTCTGATCTATGGTGCCCCTCTTGAATCCATTGTCCACCAAATAGGTAGACAAAGTACCATACCATGCTCTAGGGGCTTGATGAAGGCCATACATAGCCTTTTTGACTCTATACACTTTATCTGGATGCTCAGGATCCTCAAAACCAGGAGGTTGCATGACATAAACTTCTTCAACAATGGTGCCATACAAGAATGCACTTTTCACATCCATTTGATAGACTGTGAAGCCCATGCAAGATGCATAGGCTAGAAAAATCCTAATAGCTTCAATCCTTGCAACTGGTGCAAAGACTTCTTCATAATCTATCCCCTCCTCTTGTGTATAACCTTGAGCCACTAACCTTGCCTTGTTTCTGACCACAATTCCTCTTTCATCTCTTTTGTTCCTGAGAACCCATCTTGTCCCTATAGGTCTGACATATCTAGGACAATCAACCAGTTCCCAAACATCCTGAATAGCAAATTGGTGAAGCTCATCTTGCATTGCTTCCACCCAACTTGGTTCTTTGAGAGCATCAAATATCTTCTTGGGTTCTTCTTGTGACAGAAAACATGCAAACAAACATGCTTGCACAAGAGGGGTATCAACCTTCTTGTGTATATTGCCAATAAATCCACCAAGACTTTGATGGGATCTTCTTGTCTGAACTGGAGTCATAACATCACCAATGATCTGAGATGGGGGGTGATTCTTCATAGTGGAAGTGAGAACTCCTCCTTCAAAAAGTCTGGTGTCCTCAACTTCACGCTCCATGTTGCCAATATCTTCTTCATCAGACTCTCTTTGAGCAACAGGAATCTCTTCATGGACATTGGAAGGTCCACCTTGTTCAAAACTGGAAGAGAAAAGATGCCCATAAGTGTTGTCAACGTTTGAATCTTGGTTGTCAGCGTCAGGGCTGACAGCGCCTGAAATGTTGTTGTCAACGTCTGAATTGGTCTTGTCAGCGCTGGATTTGCCTTTGTCAGCGCCTGAAGAACCATGCATGTTTGTATCTGGTGGTATTTGGAAACCACCATTATCTTGTCCAGCAGCAGCAGCAGCAGCAAAAGCATCAGTCCAAATGGGAATTGTGACATATTCAAATGTAGAAGATGCCTTTTCTGCTTGTGATCCAACCCTCTCATCAACCTGTGTACCTGAAACATGAACAACTTGCTCCTCCACAACATTTGAAGTTACCTTCACAATGTCTGGATTAGTGACAGGCATATAATTTAAAGTTCTAGATAAGGGTTCCAAATCAAACAACCAATTAGGACCACTTTCAGGATCACTAGGTTTATTCTCTAAGAACCTAACATGTACTCTTTCAACAATACGTTTGTCCTCCTTAAGATAAACCCTATAACCCTTGCTCTGCACTGAATACCCCATGAAGTAACCTTCATCACCTTTTGCACTAAATTTCCCTAAGGTATCACTAGTGTCTAAGACTACTACATGACATCCAAAAGGTCTGAGAAAACCAATATTAGGTTTTCTTCCCCAAAGTAACTCATAAGGTGTTTTGTTCTGAATTTTGTTAACCAATGCTCTATTTTGCACATAGCATGCTGTATTAACAGCCTCAGCCCAAAAGGCTATGGGAAAGTGAGCATCAGCCAACATTGTTCTAGCTGCTTCAATTAGGGTTCTATTTTTCCTTTCAGCAACTCCATTTTGTTGTGGAGTTCTAGCAATACTAAACTGCCTAGTAATTCCCTTCCTGGCACAAAAATCATCTAGCTTCTTGTTCCTAAATTCTCCACCATTATCACTCCTAAGCATCTTAACCTCATTGCCAGACCTTTTCTCAATTTGAGTGATAAATTCAATAAGAACATCAGCTGTGTCACTCTTCATAGCTAGAAAGAATGTCCAAGTAAACCTAGAAAAGTCATCAGTTACAACAAAACAATATGACTTGCCATTCAAACTTTCTATATTAGTTGGACCAAAGAGGTCCATGTGAAGCATATGAAGAGGTCTGGAACTAGTATGCACCTGCTTGGACTTGAATGAGACCTTGTGCTGCTTGCCTTTAAGACATGCAACACAAGAGTGGTCATTGTGGAAGTCCTTCTCAGGCAAACCATCAACTAAACCAAGCCTCACAAGTCTATTTATATTTTTAAAATTTATGTGCCCTAGTCTCCTGTGCCACAAATTACTTTCATCTACTGAGGCCTTAGCATAAAAACAAGACATATTTGTATTCACTTTAATCCCATTTAAATTCACATTGTATATGTCCTTATTCCTAGGTGTTCTATACTCAATATACTTCTCATCAGGGATCTTAAAATCCTTGCTTAACACCAAACACTCAGTATCAGTGAAAAGAACCTTATTTTTGTTATCACACACTTGTGATACACTAAACAGATTATAGTCCAGTTCTTTTACCAGGAAGACGTTCTCAAAACGTAGATTATTGGTGAGAAGGGTTCCTTTGCCTGTGATGGTGCCGTAGCCCCCTCCAAAGTATACCTTATCACCATCTTTAATAGGAGAGAAGTTCTTCAGATAGTCTTCCTTTCCTGTCATGTGCCTTGAGCATCCACTATCCCAATATCCATAATCATTGATCTGTCTCTGAATGCCCTGCACATAAAGAAAACAAATTAGTTTTCTTTGGGAACCCAAGTCTCAGAAGACTTGGATTCATCTGGTTGGTCAATAAGAACAGACTTAGTTCTCATAACAACCCCATTCTCATCCCTTTTAGGATGAAATACCCAGTTAACCCCAATTGGTTTTGTAATGACTTTTGAAATGTAATTAAACCTGTTGCAAGTCATTGAAATTCCATTATTATTAGGGTTTTGATCTTTCTTGGGTCTCCATGTTAAGCTTGAAGAAGCTTTAGACCCCTTACCTTGTGGCTGCAAATATTTAGGTCTGGTCACGTTTCTGTCAGCGTTGGATTTTGTCCTGTCAACGCTGAAATTACCCTTGTCAGCGTTGAACCTAGGGTTTGCTACAGGAACCGATTGCCTATTTGACCAGGTGTTTGTCTTTTGAAAAGGTCTTTGTCCATGAGTGTTAGACCTTCTAGAGAAGAATGGGGCTGGTCTAATCACTTGTGGACTTTGCTGCACACAAGGTCTGGGTCTGACAACGTTTGACTTCCTAACAACGTTGACTTTCTTCCTATCAGCGCTGAAATTGTTCCTATCAGCGCTGGCTTTGGGAGCGTTGACACACTTGTATGCCAAATGTGAAAAGCTACCACAAGTATAACAGGCTTTCTTAGACACATTCTTAGGTCTAGAAGCAAAGAAACCTGTTCCATGATTGTTAACTTGGCTCTTGGGTGACCTATTATTTCTATACATCTCTGCATATTTAATGGTAGGTCTTCTAACAGTGTTTGAGCCTAGGTCAACAGCTTTACCAGTAACTGGGTGAGTAACCTTAATGGGTGGTGATTCATTGGGAATTTCACATAGCAAACCTCCCTTAACAAATAAAGTAGGGTTAGCTTTCTTCCACTCATTTAGGTCAGTCAGTTTTTGTTGATACTCTTCTACTGGAGTGACAACTCTTGGTGGAGGAATGAATTCCTCTTCTTGGCACTCTGGTATACCAGTCCAAGATAAATCCTTTCTTAGGACACCATAGAAGTCACCAGCTGGTGGTGGAACCAGAGAGTAATCATTCATCCCAATCCCAGTCATATCCTTGGGATCCCTTTGTTTAGCTACACAATCTCCCAGGGCTTGGGTGGCTCTATCAAATCTTTGAATCTTGAGGTCAACATTATCTTTATTCTTAATGGCCTCATCTAACTTAGCCTGTAGGTCTCTATTGACCTTTGACATGATATTTCTAATATCCATACTACCCTCTAGCTCATGTTTTAAGATATTTATCTTATCTTTTAAATCAAATTCCATTTTCTTGTATTCAGAAACGGTTTTCTCAGTTTCAGTAAGAGCTAGTTGGTAATTGGATAATTTACACCTTTCAGTGCTCATATCCTCTTTTAGTTTTAACACCTCTTTGTTAAGTCTGTCAGTGTTTAACTTACAACCTTTGCTACAAAAAGCATCATCATATACCTCATTATCAGATGAAGAGGAGGAGTGTGCCATGAGAGCATATTCAACATGCTCTTCTTCTTTAATATCAGCAATCAAAGCTTTGTCCTCTTCAGCATCCTTAGCCAGATAGCTCCAATCCCATCCAGTACCATCAATTCCTTGAACTGCAACCATGGCTTTGGAGTCTTGAGCTTTAACAACCTGACTTGAGGGTTTACCAGCATCAGATCTTCTAGGAGATCTGCATTCCCTCATGAAGTGCCCTATGCGATGACAGTTGTAGCACTCAACTTTGGATTTATCAAATCCAGCAGTGTCTTTAGCATTGAAGGTCATCTTCTTCTTGAACCTTCTATTCCACCTATTTGCTCTTATACTAGCAAGAGCCATGTTCCACTTGATGTCCATCTCTTCCAAGTGTTCATCACTTATCTGCTCAAGGTCCTCATATGTAATCACTGAACCATTGGGCAAAGAAGCAATGTAAGCACAAACAGTATCCAAATCCAAACCAGCAGGTTAACTCTTGGGGAGTCATTCATGAATGTGTCAGCGTCTGAAAAGGAGACGTTGACAGGACTTGTTCCAGCGCTGACAAATGATGATCCAGTAACTGGATGCATAAAAGAGTCCTTCTGATTGAATTGACCTTCACTATGAGAGAAGAAGGCCATGTTGCTGGTGCTAGCTTTGCTTCCATGTGCTGAAAGAGTTTCATCTTCCAACAGTCTTAGTTTGTTGTAGATGTCATCAAACGAAGAGCTCTTGTAAGTATTATTGGCAAGAATAGATCTTGCCTCAATCTTCCATGTCTCACCAAGACTTTTTAGAAAAGTAGCATTGGTGTCAATATCACCAACTTGTGTCCCCATGAAGGACAACTTGCTTGTGATGTCAAGCAATCTGCTTCTCACACTGCTCAGTTTCTCATTGGGCTGAGCTTTGAAGACAGCATAATCATGCAGAAGTTGCTTTTTCTTTTCTTCCTTAGTTTCTGCATTACCACCATATGCAACTTCAATTGCTTCCCAAAGATCCTTAGCAGATTCACAGCTTCTATATTTGTGCTGATTTTCTTGTCCCAAAGAGACTTTCAGAATATTTAGGGCTTTCATGTCAGCCCTTTTCTTTGCAATATCTTCAGCACTAACAGCTCTACCATCTCCAGGTTTTTCTTTCTTATCTTCATCAGGACATCCTTCAACAGCTGATCTTGCCGTAATGGCATCCTGAATCTTTTGAGCCTTATTGAATGAGTTTCCATATTCAATAATGTCCCAGAGTGTGTAGTCAAAGATCCCCAGATATTGTTCAAAGTTGAACCTCCATAAGTCAAAGTTGGTTGCATCAAGCATGGGAATCTTGATGTTTGGTAAGGATGAGGAGGAGGAGGTTATCGCTTCAGACATGATGTTTTTAGGGTTTTGAGAAAATTAGGGTTTTGGTGTTCGTATATCGTTCTGGTGTTCTTCAAAGATGAAAAGTTCCTCAACAAGCTCTGATACCACTTGTTGATAATTGCATATAAGTCCTTCTTGTTTCATTATTCTTGATTTGTCTCATCAAATTAATTCCCAACAATCTTCCCCTATTTGATGATGACAAAACCAATCTTCAAATCTTGATCTTTCACGAATGAAACAAGCTTCCCCTCAAAGTAAGATTTCTTGTAACACATATCACCACATAAAAATAAGTTGTATACCTTGATATTTAAATCTTCTTCCCCTTTTTGTCTCATCCAATAGGGGTCTTCTAAAGATAAACAACTAATAAACGCTTCCCCGTAAGTGGTGCATGTAAATGAATCACGAACCATGTAGACTCTAATTGTAGATTACAAATGAAGAAAAACGAATATAACCTATTTGTTGAAGAAGTGGAATCTCCCAAGCTTGTACCTTATATCTTGCACTATCCATGTGACGTCGAACTTATATGATGAGAGTAAATATAAGCAGACCTCGATCTCTTGTCAAAATCCTCATCCTTTGTGAGACACTGAGCACGATAATGTAACTCCTTCAAGTGTTTATGACAAGTCTTCATCACCAACCATGTAAAGCACGAACAAGTTACCTTTAAAGTCAGTGGCTGGAAGTGCATGACTTTAAGATATGATAGAACACAAACTCGCGAAAATCTTCTTCAATCATCAAACTTACCATAAGAATTCTTCCCCTTAAGCCAACACCTCTTCATGATAAGTCAATATCTTCATATGTAAAAGCTGTTAGCGAATAACTCTTTCACAAGGCTATCCCGATTACATACTCCAATAAATTACTTTATGAATCGTTGCTAACTCACCTTAAAATCATTAATTCCTTTCAAAAGTATCCGAGCCATAAATATCATCATGATATTCTAAATTAAAACGGAGATTCCATGTACCTTTGTGTGTAAATAACTCCTTTTTGTATGCTTAAAACGTACCAGTTTTCTCAACAGCAGCAAACCTTGTGTTGTCCAATATCCTCTTCTGTCCAATATCTTTGGCAGATGTATTGTCCGATATCAGACAATACCTATCAGCGTTGAAGTTCATATATCGGACGACACTGTCAACTCTATCAGCGTTGACTTATTCTGTCAGCGTCAATTTCACTCCTGTCAGCGTCTATATCAACCTTGTCAGCGTCATGTTTTTGTTGACGTCAGCTTGCATCCAAAAGTGGCATAGCAGCCTTTTACGTAGATAAATACTTTCCTTTGTTAACAGCAACTTACGTATCAATATTCTTCCCAAAATATAACTGCTAAAATCACATCCACTTTTGAATCCAAATCTCACGTGCATATTTAAACACTGGATATATACTGAATGATGTACTTTTATCCTCACGCATGCTATCTTGGATCACGTGTAAATTAAGCAATAATTCTCTTGTGCCATAATATCAGATCTGGGACCATTAAAATGACGTATTTGCTTCCTTAAATCACAACAGCAGCTCACGTCCCTTTCAAATAATATAGCAAACCATCACATATGCTCAACCCTTTTCGTGTGAACACAACATCGCATCTTTTTCTCAATAACAAATAATCTTCCAATCGTGATCCTTTTAGATCATGTGAACACATGAACTTTCCACCAATGAGAAAATCTTTACCGTGTGAACATACACATGAATAACCAATCAGAATCGAATGATTGACTTAGCCCTATGTGAGTAATCGTATACCAGCATGTAGAGGATTCAGCAACATGTGAGTAATCGTATACCAGCATGTGAGTAATCGTATACCAGCGTGTGAACACTAATTTAACAACCAATCACAAGCGTAGAACCATGTGAACACAAAATCACTTTTCTTTTTCATCAACGTGAATATACGTCCCTTTTTCTTTGACAATATAACGTGGACAACAGCAACAGTTCTGCACAGTGAACTTGAGACAGCTAATTAAGATGGGTCTAGGGTTTAAAAACCCTAAAAGAAAATCACACCGATTCTGTGTGTTTAAGAATCATAAGGATCAATAAGAACCCCATCTTTTCTTTCTTAAAACGATCTAGGGTTTATGACAAAACCCTTTTCTTGCTGCTATATCCCTCAAATCTTCAATTCTTCTGCTTTTAAATTGATTTAGGGTTTAAACAAACCCTAATCATGATTTTATGTGAAAGCTTGAAAAGCTGAAAATCACTCATCAGCCAACTTTGACGCCTAATAACTTTTGCCTGGGGATAAAACTCGACAATCCCTCCGGTGGATGTTTAGATATATGTATGTAGAACACACATTCAAAATTTCGTGACGATCCAACGGTTCAATCAAAAGTTATGACCTTCTGAATACTGCTGCGCACACAAAAACGTCCAGAAAAACCCTAGACGGATTTGTCTTTTCTTCTCCAAACACGAACACCTTGTTGGTCCTAGCATCACGAGCCACGAGGCTCTGATACCAATTGTGGATCCCAAACTTAGATCGATTAGCTTTGTGTATACGAGATTAGATCAAGTATAACACGTAGAGAAACCTTTGTTATATGCTTTGTGAATCTAAGTATTATGCGGAATTTAATACTTAAACAAGAACACAAGATGTAAACAAAACTTTCACTTTGATTATGAATGTCGAACTTGCTTACAATGAAAGATGTTTACGAATGAAAACTTAATGAAAACTTGATACTAAACATTAACCTAAAGGCATTCTTTTATAGACTAAGAAGCCTTGTACAATAAGCTACGTATCAACTATTCTAGGTAAAGAAAAACACAGAAAATACATTGTCGTTTCTATCCTTACTAGAAGTATTCTAGAACATAATAAACGTGTAGCTTATATCTTCCATCAGTGCTTGTCTTCAATCTGTCAACGCTTGACTTTAACTTGTCAACGCTTAAGCTGTCAGCGCTCACTTTGCTCTTGTCAACGTTTGAGTTGTTCTTGTCAGCGTTCAAGTGATCTGGCCTTAATTTATTCCCAACATATTTATCCATTTAATGCACTCTTTATGTTCGCAGTCCCGAACATACAAATGAGGAAGGCCTCCAAAGCTTGTAAGCTTTAGTATAAAAGGCACATCCAACCTCATTTGTGTGTGTGTCTCTCATAGTATTTCCCTTCCTTCTTGTTGTTAGAGAGAGAAACTCTCCTTAGTTTCTCTCACTAGGAACATACTCCTTGTATCTTTCTCTTTCTTCTTCATTTAATCTAATATTCCATTCTTAGTATTAATTTTGTTATTCATCATCTTTATTTCTTGTTCTATAAGTCGTGTGATTAAGTCCTACAAGTGGTATCATTCGCCAAGGGATTCGTGGATAGCTCTTTGGTGTTGACCCTGTTTTCTTGAAATTCGTGAGTTTTATAGATTTGGGTGCTTTGGGTTGGTTAAAATCACGGATTTCTTGTCAAAGATCTCAGTTTTCTACCTATTTTTCTCGGATCAGTACCGTTATTCCGAAGGAATCCATCGGAATAGGGTTTATATATTCCGAGAGAATCCATCGGAAAAGGGTTTATACATTCCGACACATATGTCGATAACTATTCCGATAGGTGTTGCAAGCTACTATTCCGATACATATTCCGATACGGATTCCGATAGGTGTTGAACTCAGTTATTCCGACGGTTATTTCGACAGTGTATCCCGACAGGTATTCCGACAGGTATTCCGACAGACATTCCGACGGTTATTCCGACAGTATATTCTGACAGACATTCCGACAGGGTATTTCGATAGCATCCCGATAGTACATTCCGATGACACATTCCGATAGATAAATTCCGATGGACATTCTGATGGATATTTTGTTCGAGTATTTTTCAGACTTAGCCACTATCTAGACTTGTCCCGGAACATAGTTTACATGAAGATTATAAAAAATAAATAAAAAAATTGTTCGAGTATTTTTCAGACTTAGCCACTATAAAGAGTTTTTAAATGATCTCCTTTGCCGTGCAGATTTGGTTTGGTGTTCGTTCTTTAGCAGGTATGGAGAACATTGGACCAAGGCTAGATGATATTATTCAGTACCTTCTGCCTATTGCAAGGCAACGTACGGCGTTAAGTGTTTCTGGAAGACTTATTTTTGCTGCTACTGCATACTATGTGTGGATTGAACGGAATGCTCGTCTTTTTAGAAAGGTCAAGCGCTCCAGGACAGAAATTGTTGACATCATAATGGTTACGGTTCGTTTGAAACTCTTAACGTTCAAATTCAAGAATACAACGGCTGTTAATGAATTGTTGGCAAGATGGAAGATGAATGCTTCGTTTAGGCTTTATGTCTAGATTGATTCGTTTGTGTTTTGTTTAGTTCTGCCTTGTAGGGCATGTCCTACACGCTCGTAATTCAAGTTTTTCTCGAGGTTAATGTGGTACATAACCACATTCCATTGTACTTAATTTTATTGTGATTAATACCATTTACCGGGGTAGATACCCTTTTACCCAAAAAAAAGAGTTTTTCAATGATTATTCAAAATCTTTCAAAATTTGTGTGTTCAACAACTCCTATCCTCAAAAGCTTAATGTGGATCATATCCTCGTAATGACAATTCAATTGGATGAATTTTTGAGGGGGAGCTTTCAAAATTCATGCTAGTAAGACACATTTTTCTCCCGAAGATTTTCAAGACTATTTTTCGCAATATATTTTAATCAAAATTTGATATCTCTAATATAAAAAGATTTTATATATTAGAGATAAGGGGAGAAAATGTGATTAAAATGTGATCTAATATAAGACTCAAGCACTTTAACTCTTACCTACATGTGCAAAACACTTTCGATTATCGATGCACATGTGAAGGGGGAGCATTTCTGAAACGACAAAACTAGCAAGGTGTTAAATGTTTTTCAAACACTTTGTTAGAATTTGAAGTGGTTTATGGTTACGATCTCATACCCACAACATCTTTAATTCACGACGTTATTGGTGTCAAAAGGGTGGTTAGGTTTAAGTCCTATGATCCATCAAGAACTGGAGGGATCATCCCAAGGACAATCCAATAGATTATTAGAAGTCCTTAGGAAAGATGGAGTAGAATGTGAACGTATCTGAATGCCAACTAAGTACTGATGCTAGCACTGGAACAATCACAACAAGGTGATAGTAATGATGTCTTGGCAAGCATTAAAGGGGTTGAAGAATGAAAAAGAAATGTAAGGATAAAGGGAGTAAAGAAATAATCCCTCCATACAACTTAGGTAGAAACCGGGTCAACACATCATGAAGACTACACATCATGAACCCAGTGATGTAATGCACAACCCTTCCCCAGCTGACTCAGGCTTCTCTCAAAAGAAGTTTGTTTTATTGTCACGGAGATCAACATGACTTCTATTTACTTTCTCACTCCGAGATAGTTGATACTGAATAGGTGGCATTTGCTCCAGCCTCCTACCACTAGAAGTGGACAAATCAACTCTAGAGCTAAGAGATCAATCAAATCTCGTTAGGACACATGGAATGATGATAAAGAGAGTCCTACGCTATATCCTTGCCATATTGCTAGAACACTCAGAGTGATACTACCTAGTATTCATAATGATGAGTGGAAATCCTTCCAGTGTTAACATCAAACAGCACTACGGTAGGTCATGTGTAAGATTCGTTATGAAACAAACATATGTAAAACTGAAAAGCAACAGTGGTTTGATTCTGAATTGACTCAAACTCATTTCAGTTTTCTACGCAATATCTTTATGGTCTTGCCAGAACATTTAGAGTGATATTCATTAATATTCACAGTGACGAATGGAAATCCTTCTAGCGTCAACATCAAACAGCGCTACGGTAGGTGATTTGCGAGATTCTTATGAATCAAGCTTGTGTCAACTGGAAAGCAACAATGGTAAGATTCTTTATGAATCAAACTTGTTCCAGGAATTTTAATTAACGACTTTAATCAAGTGTATATTTATCCATTTGATTCACTCTTTATTTTCGTCGTCCCGAACATACAAATGAGGAAGGCCTCCTAACCTTGTAAGCCTTAGTATAAAAGGCACATCCAACCTCATTTGTGTGTGTGTCTCTCATAGTATTTTCCTTCCTTCTTGTTTTTAGAGAGATAAACTCTCCTTAGTTTCTCTCACTAGGAACACACTCCTTGTATCTTTCTCTTTCTTCTTCATTTAATCTAATATTCCATTCTTAGTTTTAATCTTGTTATTAATCATTTTTATTTCTTGTTCCATAAGTTGTGTGATTAAGTCCTACAAGTGGTATCATTCGTCAAGGGATTCGTGGATAGCTCTTTGGTGTTGTCCTTGTTTTCTTGAAATTCGTGAGTTTTAGAAATTTGGGTGCTTTGGGTTGGTTAAAATCACGGGTTTCTTGTCAAAGATCTCACTTTTCTACCTATTTTTCTTGGATCAGTACCGTTATTCCGACAGAATCCATCGGAATAGGGTTTATATATTCCGACAGAATCCATCAGAAAAGGGTTTATACATTCCGACACATATTCCGATAAATATTCTGATAGGTGTTGCAAGCTATTATTCCGATACATATTCCGATACGGATTCCGATAGGTGTTGAACTCAGTTATTCTGACGGTTATTCTGACAGGTATTCCTACAGACATTTCGACGGTTATTCCGACAGTGTATTCCGACAGACATTCCGACAGGGTATTCCGACAGCATTCCAATAGTACATTCCGATGACACATTCCGGTAGATAAATTCCGATGGACATCCCGATGGATATTTTGTTCGAGTATTTTTCAGACTTAGCCACTATCTAGACTTGTCCCGGAACATAGTTTACACGAAGATTAAAAATAAAAAATAAAAAAATTGTTCGAGTATTTTTCAGACTTAGCCACTATCAAGAGTTTTTCAATAATTATTCAAAATCTTTCAAAAATTGTGTGTTTAACAACTCCTATCCTCAAAAGTTTAATGTGGATCATATCCTCGTAATGACAATTCAATTGGATCAATTTTTAAGGGGGAGCTTCCAAAATTCATGCTAGTAAGACACATTTTTCTCCCGAAGATTTTCAAGACTATTTTTCGCAATATATTTTAATCAAATTTGATATCTCTAATATCAAAAGATTTTATATATTAGAGATAGGGGAGAAAATATGATTAAAATGTGATCTAATATACTTTAACTGTTACCTACATAAGCAAAACACTTTCGATTATCGATGCACATGTGAAGGGGGAGCATTTCTAAAACGACAAAACTAGCATGGTGTTAAATGTTTTTCAAACACTTTGTTAGAATTTGAAGTGGTTTATGGTTACGATCTCATACCCACAACATCTTTAATTCACGACGTTATTGGTGTCAAAAGGGTGGTTAGGTTTAAGTCCTATGATCCACCCAAAACTGGATGGATCTTCCCAAGGACAATCCAATAGATTATTAGAAGTCCTTAGGAAAGATGGAGTAGAATGTGAATGTAGCTGAATTCCGACTAAGTACTGATGCTAGCACTGGAACAATCACAACAAGGTGCTAGTAATGATGTCTTGGTAAGCATTGAAGGGGTTGAAGAATGAAAAAGAAATGTAAGGATAAAGGGTGTAAAGAAAGTAGCCCTCCATACAACTTAGGCAGAAACCGGGTCAACACATCATGAAGACTACACATCATGGACCTAGTGGTGTAATGCACAACCCTTCCCCAGCTGACTCAGGCTTCTCTCAAAAGAAGTTTGTTTTATTGTCACGGAGATCAACATGACTTCTATTTACTTTCTCACTCCAAGATAGTTGATATTGAATAGGTGGCATTTGCTCCAGCCTCCTACCACTAAAAGTGGACAAATCAAGTCTAGAGCCAAGAGATCAATCAAATCTCGTTAGGACACACTAAATGACGATAAAGAGAGTCCTACACTATATCCTTGCCATATTGCTAGAACACTCAGAGTGATACTACCTCGTATTCACAATGATGAGTGGAAATCCTTCTAGTGTTAACATCAAACAGTACTGCGGTAGGTCATGTGTAAGATTCGTTATGAATCAAACATATGTAAAACTAAAAAGCAATAGTGCTTTGATTCTGAATTGACTCAAACTCGTTTCAGGTTTCTACGCAATATCTTTATGGTCTTGCCAGAACATTCAGAGTGATATTCATTAATATTCACAGTGACGAATGGAATTCCTTCTAGCGTCACCATCAAACAACGCTACGGTAGGTGATTTGCGAGATTCTTATGAATCAAGCTTCTGTCAACTGGAAATCAACAATGGTAAGATTCTTTATGAATCAAACTTGTTCCAGAAATTTGAATTGACGACTTTAATCAAGCGGATATTTATCCAATTGATTCACTCTTTATGTTCGCATTCCCGAACACACAAATGAGGAAGGCCTCCTAACCTTGTAAGCCTTAGTATAAAAGGCACATCCAACCTCATTTATGTATGCGTCTCTCATAGTATTTTCCTTCCTTCTTGTTGTTAGAGAAAAAAACTCTCCTTAGTTTCTCTCACTAGGAACACACTCCTTGTATCTTTCTCTTTCTTCTTCATTTAATCTAATATTCCATTCTTAGTTTTAATCTTGTTATTCATCATCTTTATTTCTTGTTCCATAAGTTGTCTGATTAAGTCCTACAAGTGGTATCATTCGCCAAGGGATTCGTGGATAGCTCTTGGGTGTTGTCCTTGTTTTCTTGAAATTCGTGAGTTTTAGAGATTTGGGTGCTTTGGGTTGGTTAAAATCACGGATTTCTTGTCAAAGATCTCACTTTTCTACCTATTTGTCTCGGATCAGTACCGTTATTCTGATAGAATTCATCGGAATAGGGTTTATATATGCCGACAGAATCCCTCGGAAAAGGGTTTAAACATTCCGACACATATTCCGATAACTATTTCCATAGGTGTTGCAAGCTATTATTCTGATACATATTCCGATACGGATTACGATAGGTGTTGAACTCAGTTATTTCGACGGTTATTCCGACAGTGTATTCCGACAGGTATTCCGACAGACATTCCGAAGGTTATTCCGACAGTGTCTTCCGACAGACATTTCGATAGGGTTTCCGATAACATTCCGATAGTACATTCCGATGACACATTCCGATAGATAAATTCCGATGGACATTCCCATGGATATTTTGTTCGAGTATTTTTCAGACTTAGCCACTATCTAGACTTGTCCCGGAACATAGTTTACACGAAGATTAAAAAAAAAAATTGTTTGTTCGAGTATTTTTCAGACTTAGCCACTATTAAGAGTTTTTCAGTGATTATTCAAAATCTTTCAAAAATTGTGTGTTCAACAACTCCTATCCTCAAAAGTTTAATGTGGATCATATCCTCGTAATGACAATTGAATTGGATAAATTTTTGAGGGGGAGCTTTCAAAATTCATGCTAGTAAGACACATTTTTCTCCTGAAGATTTTCAAGACTATTTTTCGCGATATATTTTAATCAAATTTGATATCTCTAATATCAAAATATTTTTATATTAGAGATAGGGGAGAAAATTTGATTAAAATGTGATCTAATATAAGACTCAAGCACTTTAACTTCTACCTACATGTGCAAAATACTTTCGATTATCGATGCACATGTGAAGGGGGAGCATTTCTGAAACGACAAAACTAGCAAGGTGTTAAATGTTTTTCAAACACTTTGTTAGAATTTGAAGTGGTTTATGGTTACGATCTCATACCCACAACATCTTTAATTCACGACGTTATTGGTGTCAAAAGGGTGGTTAGGTTTAAGTCCTATGATCCAACCAGAACTGGAGGGATCTTCCCAAGGACAATCCAATAGATTATTAGAAGTCCTTAGGAAAGATGGAGTAGAATGTGAACGTAGCTGAATGCCAACTAAGTACTGATGCTAGCACTAGAACAATCAGAACAAGGTGCTATTAATGATGTCTTGGTAAGCATTGAAGGGGTTGAAGAATGAAAAAGAAATGTAAGGATAAATGGTATAAATAAATTAGCACTCTATACAACTTAGGCAGAAACCAGGCAGCACATCATGAAGACTACACATCATGGACCCAGTGATGTAATGCACAACCCTTCCCCAGCTGACTCAGGCTTCTCTCAAAAGAAGTTTGTTTTATTGTCACGGAAATCAACATGACTTCCATTTAGTTTCTCACTCCGATATAGTTGATATTGAATAGGTGGCATTTGCTCCAGCCTCCTACCACTAAAAGTGGACAAATCAAGTCTAGAGCCAAGAGACCAATCAAATCTCGTTAGGACACACGGAATGACGATAAAGAGAGTCCTACGCTATATCCTTTCCATATTTCTAGAACACTCAGAGTGATAGGGTTTATATATTCTGATAGAATCCATCGGAATAGGGTTTTTATATTCCGACAGAATCCATCGAAAAAGGGTTTATACATTCCGACACATATTCCGATAACTATTCCGGTAGGTGTTGCAAGTTATTATTCTATTACATATTCCGATACGGATTCCAATAGGTGTTGAACTCAGTTATTCCGACGGTTATTCCGACAGTGTATTCCAACAGGTATTCCGACAGGTACTCTGACAGACATTCCGACAGTTATTCCGACAGTGTATTCCGACAGACATTCCGACAGGGTATTCCGACAGCATTCCGATAGTACATTCCGATGACACATTCCGATAGATAAATTCCGATGGACATTCCGATGGGTATTTTGTTCGAGTATTTTTCAGACTTAGCCACTATCTAGACTTGTCTCGGAACATAGTTTACACGAAGATTAAAAAAAAATAAAAATTGTTCGAGTATTTTTCAGACTTAGCCAATATCAAGAGTTTTTCAACGATTATTCAAAATCTTTCAAAAATTGTGTGTTCAACAACTCCTATTCTCAAAAGTTTAATGTGGATCATATCCTCGTAATGACATTTCAATTGGATGAATTTTTGAGGGGGAGGTTTCAAAATTCATGCTAGTAAGACACATTTTTCTCCCGAAGATTTTCAAGACTATTTTTCGCGATACATTTTAATCAAATTTGATATCTCTAATATCAAAATATTTTATATATTAGAGATAAGGGAGAAAATGTGATTAAAATGTGATCTAATATAAGACTCAAGCACTTTAACTCTTACCTACATGTGCAAAACACTTTCGATTATCGATGCACATGTGAAGGGGGGGCATTCTAAAACGACAAAACTAGCAAGGTGTTAAACGTTTTTCGAACATTTTGTTAGAATTTTAACTGGTTTATGGTTACGATCTCATACCCACAACATCTTTAATTCACGACGTTATTGGTGTCAAAAGTGTGGTTAGGTTTAAGTCTTATGATCCAACCAGAACTAGAGGGATCTTCCCAAGGACAATCCAATAGATTATTAGAGGTCCTTAGGAAAGATGGAGTAGAATGTGAACGTAGCTAAATGCCGACTAAGTACTGATGCTAGCACTGGAACAATCACAACAAGGTTCTAGTAATGATGTCTTGGTAAGCATTGAAGGGGTTGAAGAATGAAAAAGAAATGTAAGGATAAAGGGTGTAAAGAAATTAGCCCTCCATACAAATTAGGTAGAAACCGGGTCAACACATCATGAAGACTAATGGACCCAGTGATGTAATGCACAACCCTTCCCCAGCTGACTCAGGCTTCTCTCAAAAGAAGTTTTTTTATTGTCACGGAGATCAACATGATTTCTATTTACTTTCTCACTCCGAGATAGTTGATATTGAATAGGTGGCATTTGCTCCAGCCTCCTACCACTAAAAGTGGACAAATCAAGTCTAGAGCCAAGAGACCAATCAAATCTCGTTAGGACACACGGAATGACGATAAAGAGAGTCCTACGCTATATCCTTTCCATATTGCTAGAACACTCAGAGTGATACTACCTAGTATTCACAATGATGAGTGGAAATCCTTCCAGTGTTAACATCAAACCGCACTGCGGTAGGTCATGTGTAAGATTCGTTATGAATCAAACATATGTAAAACTGAAAAGCAACAGTGGTTTGATTCTGAATTGACTCAAACTCATTTCAGGTTTCTACGCAATATCTTCATGGTCTTGCCAGAACATTCAGAGTGATATTCATTAATATTCACAGTGACGAATGAGAATCCTTCTAGCGTCAACATCAAACAGCGCTACGGTAGGTGATTTGTGAGATTCTTATGAATCAAGCTTGTGTCAACAGGAAAGCAACAATGGTAAGATTCTTTATGAATCAAACTTGTTCCAGGAATTTAATTTGACGACTTTAATCAAGCGAATATTTATCCAATTGATTCACTCTTTATGTTCGCAGTCCCGAACACACAAATGAGGAAGGCCTTCTAACCTTGTAAGCCTTAGTATAAAAGGCACATCCAACCTCATTTGTGTATGTGTCTCTCATAGTATTTTCCTTCCTTCTTGTTGTTAGAGAGAGAAACTCTCCTTAGTTTCTCTCACTAGGAACACACTCCTTGTATCTTTCTCTTTCTTCTTCATTTAATATAATATTCTATTCTTAGTTTTAATCTTGTTATTCATCATCTTTATTTATTGTTCCATAAGTCGTGTGATTAAGTCCTACAAGTGGTATCATTCGCCAAAGGATTCGTAGATAGCTCTTTGGTGTTGTCCTTGAGTTTTAGAAATTTGGGTGCTTTGGGTTGGTTAAAATCATGGATTTCTTGTCAAAGATCTCACTTTTCTACCTATTTTTCTCGGATCAGTACCGTTATTCTGACAGAATCCATCGAAATAGGGTTTATATATTCCGACAGAATCCATCGGAAAAGGGTTTATACATTCCGACACATATTCCGATAACTATTCCGATAGGTGTTGCAAGCTATTATTCCGATGCATATTCCGCTACGGATTCTGATAGGTGTTGAACTCAGTTATTCCGACGGTTATTCCGACAGTGTATTCCGACAGGTATTCCGACATACATTCCGATGGTTATTCCGACTGTGTATTCCGACAGACATTCTGACAGGGTATTCCGACAGCATTCCGATAGTACATTCCGATGACACATTCCGATAGATAAATTCTGATGGACATTTCGATGGATATTTTGTTGGAGTATTTTTCAGACTTAGCCACTATCTAGACTTGTCCTGGCACATAGTTTACACGAAGAATTTAATGTAGATCATATCCTCATAATGACAATTCAATTGGATGAATTTTTGAGGGGGAGCTTTCAAAATTCATGCTAGTAAAACACATTTTTCTCCCAAAGATTTTCAAGACTATTTTTCGTGATATATTTTAATTAAATTTGATATCTCTAATATCAAAAGATTTTATATATTAGAGATAGTGGGAGAAAATGTGATTAAAATGTGATCCAATATAAGACTCAAGCACTTTAACTCTTACCTACATGTGCAAAACACTTTCGATTATCGATGCACATATGAATGGGGAGCATATCTGAAACGACAAAACTAGCAAGGTGTTAAATGTTTTTCAAACACTTTGTTAGAATTTGAAGTGGTTTATGGTTACGATCTCATACCCACAACATCTTTAATTCATGACGTTATTGGTGTCAAAAGGGTGGTTAGGTTTAAGTCGTATGATCCAACCAGAACTGGAGGGATCTTCCCAAGGACAATCCAATATATTATTTGAAGTCCTTAGGAAAGATGGAGTAAAATGTGAACGTAGCTGAATGCCGACTAAGTACTGATGCTAGCACTGGAACAATCACAACAAGGTGCTAGTAATGATGTCTTGTTAAGCATTGAAGGGGTTGAATAATGAAAAAGAAATGTAAGGATAAAGGGTGTAAAGAAATTAGCCCTCCAAACAACTTAGGCAGAAACCGGGTCAACACATCATGAAGACTACACATCATGGACCCAGTGATGTAATGCACAACCCTTCCCCAGCTGACTCAGGCTTCTCTCAAAAGAAGTTTGTTTTATTGTCACGGAGATCAACATGACTTCTATTTACTTTCTCACTCCGAGATAGTTGATATTGAATAGGTGGCATTTGCTCCAGCCTCCTACCACTAAAAGTGGACAAATCAAGTCTAGAGCCAAGAGATCAATCAAATCTCGTTTGGACACACAGAATGATGATAAAGAGAGTCCTACGCTA
Organism: Glebionis coronaria; assembly: GCA_025667525.1. Lineage (NCBI taxonomy): Eukaryota > Viridiplantae > Streptophyta > Magnoliopsida > Asterales > Asteraceae > Glebionis > Glebionis coronaria. Next base: position 191,137 of record JANFOE010000264.1, read on the forward strand.
TATCCTTGCCATATTGCTAGAACACTCAGATTAATACTACCTAGTATTCACAATGATGAGTGGAAATCCTTCCAGTGTTAACATTAAACAACACTGCGATAGGTCAAGTGTAAGATTCGTTATGAATCAAACATATGTAAAACTGAAAAGCAACAGTGGTTTGATTCTGAATTGACTCAAACTTGTTTCAGGTTTCTACGCAATTTGTTTATGGTCTTGCCAGAACATTCAGAGTGATATTCATTTATATTCACAGTGACGAATGGGAATCCTTCTAGCGTCAACATCAAACAGCGCTACGGTAGGTGATTTGTGAGATTCTTATGAAACAAGCTTGTGTCAACAGGAAAGCAACAATGGTAAGATTTGTTATGAATCAAACTTGTTCTAGGAATTTAAATTGACGACTTTAATCAAGCGGATATTTATCCAATTAATTCACACTTTATGTTTGTAGTCCCGAACACATAAATGAGGATGGCCTCCTAACCTTGTAATCCTTAGTATAAAAGGCACATCCAACCTCATTTATGTGTGTGTCTCTCATATTATTTTCCTTCCTTCTTGTGGTTAGAGAGAGAAACTCTCCTTAGTTTCTTTCACTAGGAACACACTCCTTGTATCTTTCTCTTTCTTCTTCATTTAATCTAATATTCCATTCTTAGTTTTAATCTTGATATTCATCATCTTTATTTCTCGTTCCATAAGTCGTGTGATTAAGTCCTACAAGTGGTATCATTCGCCAAGGGATTCGTGGATAGCTATTTGGTGTTGTCCTTGTTTTCTTGAAATTCGTGAGTTTTAGAGATTTGGGTGCTTTGGGTTGGTTAAAATCACGGTTTCTTGTCAAAGATCTCACTTTTCTACCTATTTTTCTCGGATCAGTACCATTATTCCGACAGAATCCATTGGAATAGGGTTTATATATTCCGACAGAACCCATCAGAAAAGGGTTTATACATTCCGACACATATTTCGATAACTATTCCGATAGGTGTTGCAAGCTATTATTCCGATACATATTCCGATACAGATTCCGTTAGGTGTTGAACTCAGTTACTCCGACGGTTATTCCGACAGTGTATTCCGACAGACATTCTGACGGTTATTCCGACAGTGTATTCCGACAGACATTCCGAGAGGGTATTCCAACAGCATTCCGATAGTACATTCTGTTGACACATTCCGATAGATAAATTCCGATGGACATTCCGATGGATATTTTGTTCGAGTATTTTTCAGACTTAGCCACTATCTAGACTTGTCCCGGAACATAGTTTACATCAAGATTAATAAAAAAAATAAAAATAAAAAATAAAAAATTGTTCGAGTATTTTTTAGACTTAGCCACTATAAATAGTTTTTTAATGATTATTCAAAATCTTTCAAAAATTGTGTGTTCAACAACTCCTATCCTCAAAAGTTTAATGTGGATCATATCCTCGTAATGACAATTCAATTGGATGAAATTTTGAGGGGGAGCTTTCAAAATTCATGCTAGTAAGACACATTTTTCTCCCGAAGATTTTCAAGACTATTTTTCGCGATATATTTTAATCAAAATTGATATCTCTAATATAAGACTCAAGCACTTTAACTCTTACCTACATGTGCAAAACACTTTCGATTATCGATGCACATGTGAAGGGGGAGCATTTCTGACCCGACAAAACTAGCAAGGTGTTAAATGTTTTTCAAACACTTTGTTTTGAATTTGAAGTGGTTTATGGTTACGATCTCATACCCACAACATCTTTAATTCACGACGTTATTGGTGTCAAAAGGGTGGTTAGGTTTAAGTCCTATGATCCAACCAGAACTGGAGGGATCTTCCCAAGGACAATCCAATAGATTAATAGAAGTCCTTAGGAAAGATGGAGTAGAATATGAACGTAGCTGAATGTCGAGTAAGTACTGATGCTAGCACTTGAACAATCAATACAAGGTGCTAGTAATGATGTCTTGGTAAGCATTGAAGGGGTTGAAGAATGAAAAAGAAATGTAAGGATAAAGGGTGTAAAGAAATTAGCCCTCTATACAACTTAGGCAGAAACCGGGTCAACACATCATGAAGACTACACATCATGGACCCAGTGATGTAATGCACAACCCTTCCCCAGCTGACTCAAGCTTCTCTCAAAAGAAGTTTGTTTTATTGTCACGGAGATCAACATGACTTCTATTTACTTTCTCACTTCGAGATAGTTGATATTGAATAGGTGGAATTTGCTCCAACCTCCTACCACTAAAAGTGGACAAATCAAGTCTAGAGCCAAGAGATCAATCAAATCTCGTTAGAACTCACGGAATGACGATAAATAGAGTCCTACACTATATCCTTGCCATATTGCTAGAACACTTAGAGCGATACTACCTAGTATTCACAATGATGAGTGGAAATCCTTCCATTGTTAACACCAAGCAGCACTGCGGTAGGTCATGTGTTAGATTCGTTATGAATCAAACATATGTAAAACTGAAAAGCAACAGTGGTTTGATTCTGAATTGACTCAAACTCATTTCAGGTTTCTACGCAATATCTTAATGGTCTTGCCAGAACATTCAGAGTGATATTCATTAATATTCACAGTGACGAATGGGAATCCTTCTAGCGTCAACATCAAACAGCGCTACGGTAGGTGATTTGTGAGATTTTTATGAATCAAGCTTGTGTCAACTGGAAAGCAACAATGGTAAGATTCTATATGAATCAAACTAGTTCCAGGAATTTGAATTGACAACTTTAATCAAGCGGATATTTATCTAATTGATTCACTCTTTATGTTCGCAGTCCCGAACACACAAATGAGGAAGGCTTCCTAACCTTGTAAGCCTTAGTATAAAAGGCACATCCAACCTCATTTGTGTGTGTGAATCTCATAGTATTTTCCTTCCTTCTTGTTGTTAGAGAGAGAAACTCTCCTTAGTTTCTCTCACTAGGAACACACTCCTTGTATCTTTCTCTTTCTTCTTCATTTAATATAATATTCCATTCTTAGTTTTAATCTTGTTATTCATCATCTTTATTTCTCGTGTGATTAAGTCCTACAAGTGGTATCATTCGACAAGGGATTCGTGGATAGCTCTTTGGTGTTGTCCTTGTTTTCTTGAAATTCGTGAGTTTTAGAGATTTGGGTGCTTTCGGTAGGTTCAAATCACGGATTTCTGGTCAAAGATCTCACTTTTCTAGCTAGTTTTCTCGGATCAGTACCGTTATTCCGACAGAATCCATCAGAATAGGGTTTATATATTCCGACAGAATCCATCGGAAAAGGGTTTATACATTCCGACACATATTCCAATAACAATTCTGATAGGTGTTCCAAGCTATTATTCCGATACATATTCTGATACGAATTCCGATAGGTGTTGAACTCAGTTATTTCGACGGTTATTCCGACAGTGTATTCCGACAGGTATTCCGACAGACATTCCGACGGTTTTTCCGACAGTGTATTCTGACAGACATTCCGACAGGGTATTCCGACAGCATTCCGATAGTACACTCCGACGACACATTCCGATAGATAAATTCCGATGGAAATTCCGATAGATATTTTGTTCGAGTATTTTTCAGACTTAGCCACTATCTAGACTTGTCCCGAAACATAGTTTACACGAAGATTAAAAAAAAAATTTGTTCGAGTATTTTTCAGACTTAGCCACTATCAAGAGTTTTTCAATGATTATTTAAAATCTTTCAAAAATCGTGTGTTCAACAACTCCTATCCTCAAAAGTTTAATGTGGATCATATCCTCGTAATGACAATTCAATTGGATGAATTTTTGAGGTGGAGCTTTCAAAATTCATGCTAGTAAGACACATTTTTCTCTCGAAGATTTTCAAGACTATTTTTCGCGATATATTTTAATAAAATTTTATATCTCTAATATCAAAAGGTTTTATATATTAGAGATAGGGGAGAAAATGTGATTAAAACGTGATCCAATATAAGACTCAAGCACTTTAACTCTTACCTACATGTGCAAAACACTTTCGATTATCGATGCACATGTGAAGGGGGAGCATTTCTGAAACGACAAAACTAGAAAGGTGTTAAATGTTTTTCAAACACTTTGTTAGAATTTGAAGTGGTTTATGGTGACGATCCCATACCCACAACATCTTTAATTCACGACGTTATTGGTGTCAAAAAGGTGGTTAGGCTTAAGTCCTATGATCCAACCAGAACTGGAGGGATCTTCCCAAGGACAATCCAATAGATTATTAGAAGTCCTTAGGAAAGATGGAGTAGAATGTGAATGTAGCTGAATGCCGACTAAGTACTGATGCTAGCACTGGAACAATCACAACAAGGTGCTAGTAATGATGTCTTGGTAAGCATTGAAGGGGTTGAAGAATGAAAAAGAAATGTAAGGATAAAGGGTGTAAAGAAATTAGCCCTCCATACAACTTAGGCAGAAACCGGGTCAACACATCATGAAGACTACACATCATGGACCCAGTGATGTAATGCACAACCCTTCCCCAGCTGACTCAGGCTTCTCTCAAAAGAAGTTTGTTTTATTGTCACGGAGATCAACATGACTTATATTTACTTTCTCACTCTGAGATAGTTGATATTCAATAGGTGGCATCTGCCCCAGCCTCTTACTACTAAAAGTGTACAAATCAAGTCTAGAGCCAAGAGATCAATCAAATCTCGTTAGGACACACAGAATGATGATAAAGAGAGTCCTACGCTATATCATTACCATATTGCTAGAACACTCAGAGTGATACTACCTAGTATTCACAATGATGAGTGGAAATCATTCCAGTGTTAACATCAAACAGCACTGCGATAGGTCATGTGTAAGATTCGTTATGAATCAAACATATGTAAAACTGAAAAGCAACAGTGGTTTGATTCTGAATTGACTCAAACTCGTTTCAGGTTTCTACGCAATATCTTTATGGTCTTGCCCGAACATTCAGAGTGATATTCATTAATATTCACAGTGATGAATGGGAATCCTTCTAGCGTCAACATCAAACAGCGATATGGTAGGTGATTTGTGAGATTCTTATGAATCAAGCTTGTGTCAACTGGAAAGCAACAATGGTAAGATTCTTTATGAATCAAACTTGTTCTAGGAATTTGAATTGACAACTTTAATCAAGCGGATATTTATCCAGTTGATTCACTCTTTATGTTCGCAGTCCCGAACACACAAATGAGGAAGGCCTCCTAACCTTGTATGACTTAGTATAAAAGGCACATCCAACCTCATTTGTGTGTGTGTATCTCATAATATTTTCCTTCCTTCTTGTTGTTAGAGAGAGAAATTCTCCTTAGTTTCACTCACTAGGAACACACTCCTTATATCTTTCTCTTTCTTCTTCATTTAATCTAATATTCCATTCTTAGTTTTAATCTTGTTATTCATCATCTTTATTTCTTGTTCCATAAGTCGTGTGATTAAGTCCTACAAGTGGTATCATTTGCCAAGGGATTCGTGGATAGCTCTTTGGTGTTGTCCTTGTTTTCTTGAAATTCGTGAGTTTTAGAGATTTGGGTGCTTTGGGTTGGTTAAAATCACAGATTTCTTGTCAAAGATCTCACTTTTCTACCTATTTTTCTCGGATCAGTACCGTTATTCCGACAGAATCCATCGGAATAGGGTTTACATATTCCGACTGAATCCATCGGAAAAGGGTTTATACTTTCCGACACATATTCCGATAACTATTCCGATAGGTGTTGCAAGCTATTATTCCGATACGGATTCCGATAGGTGTTGAACTCTGTTATTCTGACGGTTATTCTGACAGTGTATTCTGACAGACATTCCGACCGTTATTCCGACAGTGTATCCCGACAGACATTCTGACAGGGTATTCCGACAGCATTCCGATAGTACATTCCGATGACACATTCTGATAGATAAATTCCGATGGACATTCCGATGGATATTTTGTTCGAGTATTTTTCATACTTAGCCACTATCTAGACTTGTCCCGGAACATAGTTTACACGAAGATTAAAAAAATGTTCTAGTATTTTTCAGACTTAGCCACTATCAAGAGTTTTTCAATGATTATTCAAAATCTTTCAAAAATTGTGTGTTCAACAACTCTTATCCTCAAAACTTTAATGTGGATCATATCCTCGTAACGACAATTCAATTAGATCAATTTTTGAGGGGGAGCTTTCAAAATTCATGCTAGTAAGACACATTTTTTTCTCGAAGATCTTATATATTAGAGATAGGGGAGAAAATGTGATTAAAATGTGATCTAATATAAGACTCAAGCACTTTAACTCTTACCTACATGTGCAAAACACTTTCGATTATCGATGCACATATGAAGGGGGAGCATTTCTGAAACGACAAAACTAGCAAGGTGTTAAATGTTTTTCAAACACTTTGTTAGAATTTGAAGTGGTTTATGGTTACGATCTCATACCCACAACATCTTTAATTCACGACGTTATTGGTGTCAAAAGGGTGGTTAGGTTTAAGTCCTATGATCCAACCAGAACTAGAGGGATCTTCCCAAGGACAATCCAATAGATTATTAGAAGTCCTTAGGAAAGATGGAGTAGAATGTGAACGTAGCTGAATACCGACTAAGTACTGATGCTAGCACTGGAACAATCACAACAAGGTGCTAGTAATGATGTCTTGGTAAGCATTGAAGGGGTTGAAGAATGAAAAAAAATGTAAGGATAAAGGGTGTAAAGAAATTAGCCCTCCATACAACTTAGGAAGAAACACATCATGGACCGGTGCTGTAATGCACAACACTTCCCGAGCTGACTCAGGCTTCTCTCAAAAGAAGTTTGTTTTATTGTCACGGAGATCAACATGAATTCTATTTACTTTCTCACTCCGAGATAGTTGATATTTAATAGGTGGCATTTGCTCCAGTCTCCTACCACTAAAAGTGGAAAAATCAAGTCTAGAGCCAAGAGATCAATCAAATCTCGTTAGGACACACGGAATGACGATAAAGAGAGTCCTACGCTATATCCTTGCCATATTGCTAGAACACTCAGAGTGATACTACCTAGTATTCACAATGATGAGTGGAAATCTTTCCAGTGTTAACATCAAACAACACTGTTGTAGGTCATGTGTAAGATTCGTTATGAATCAAACATATGTAAAACTGAAAAGCAACAGTGGTTTGATTCTGAATTGACTCAAACTCGTTTCAGGTTTCTACGCAATATCTTTATGGTCTTGCCAGAACATTTAGAGTGATATTCATTAATATTCACAGTGACGAATGGAAATCCTTCAAGCTTCAACATCAAACAGCGCTACGGTAGGTGATTTGCGAGATTCTTATGAATCAAGCTTGTGTCAACTGGAAAGCAACAATGGTAAGATTCTTTATGAATCAAACTTGTTCCAGGAATTTGAATTGACAACTTTAATCAAGCGGATATTTATCCAATTGATTCACTCTTTATGTTCGGAATCCCGAACACACAAATGAGGAAGGCCTCCTAACCTAGTAAGCCTTAGTATAAAAGGCACATCCAACCTCATTTTTGTGTGTCTCTCATAGTATTTTCCTTCCTTCTTGTTGTTAGAGATAGAAACTCTCCTTAGTTTCTCTCACTAGGAACACACTCCTTGAATCTCTCTTTCTTCTTCATTTAATCTAATATTCCATTCTTAGTTTTAATCTTGTTATTCATCATCTTTATTTCTTGTTCCAAAAGTCGTGTGATTAAGTCCTACAAGTGGTATCATTCTCCAAGGGATTCGTGGATAGCTCTTTGGTGTTGTTCTTGTTTTCTTGAAATTCGTGAGTTTTAGAGATTTGGGTGCTTTGGGTTGGTTAAAAATCACGGATTTCTTGTCAAAGATCTCACTTTTCTACCTATTTTTCTCGGATCAGTACCGTTATTCCGACAGAATCCATCGGATTAGGGTTTATATATTCTGACAGAATCCATCGGAAAAGGGTTATACATTCCGACACATATTCCAATAATTATTCCGATAGGTGTTGCAAGCTATTATTCCGATACATATTCCGATACGGATTCCGATAGGTGTTGAACTCAGTTATTCCGACGGTTATTCCAATAGTGTATTTCGACAGGTATTCCGACAGACATTCCGACGGTTATTCCGACAGTGTATTCGGGCAGACATTCCGACAGGGTATTCCGACAGCATTCCGATAGTACATTTCGATGACACATTCTGATAGATAAATTCCGATGGACATTCCGATGGACATTCCGATGGATATTTTGTTCGAGTATTTTTCATACTTAGCCACTATCTAGACTTGTCCCGGAACATTGTTTACACGAAGATTAAAAAAAAACGTTCGAGTATTTTTCAGACTTCCAAGAGTTTTTCAATGATTATTCAAAATCTTTAAAAAATTGTGTGTTCAACAACTCTTATCCTCAAAAGTTTAATGTGGATCATATTCTCGTAATGACAATTCAATTAGATCAATTTTTGAGGGGGAGCTTTCAAAATTCATGCTAGTAAGACACATTTTTCCCGAAGATTTTCAAGACTATTTTCGCGATATATTTTAATCAAATTTGATATCTCTAACATCAAAAGATCTTATATATTAGAGATAGGGGAGAAAATGTGATTAAAATGTGATCTAATATAAGACTCGAGCACTTTAACTCTTACCTACATGTGTAAAACACTTTCGATTATCGATGCACCTGTGAAGGGGGAGCATTTCTGAACCGACAAAACTAGCAAGATGTTAAATGTTTTTCAAACACTTTGTTAGAATTTGAAGTGGTTTATGGTTACGATCTCATACCCAAAACATCTTTAATTCACGACGTTATTGGTGTCAAAAGGGTGGTTAGGTTTAAGTCCTATGATCCAACCAGAACTGGAGGGATCTTCCCAAGGACAATCCAATAGATTATTAGAAGTCCTTAGGAAAGATGGAGTAGAATGTGAACGTAGCTGAATGCCGACTAAGTACTGATGCTAGCACTGGAACAATCACAACAAGGTGCTAGTAATGATGTTCTGGTAAGCATTGAAGGGGATGAAGAATGAAAAAGAAATGTAAGGATAAAGGGTGTAAAGAAATTAGCCCTCCATACAACTTAGGAAGAAACCGGGTCAACACATCATGAAGACTACACATCATGGACCGGTGATGTAATGCACAACACTTCCCGAGCTGACTCAGGCTTCTCTCAAAAGAAGTTTGTTTTATTGTCACGGAGATCAACATGAATTCTATTTACTTTCTCACTACGAGATAGTTGATATTTAATAGGTGGCATTTGCTCCAGCCTCCTACCACTAAAAGTGGACAAATCAAGTCTAGAGCCAAGAGATCAATATAATCTCGTTAGGACACACGGAATGATGATAAAGAGAGTCCTACGCTATATCCTTGCCATATTGCTAGAACACTTAGAGTGATACTACCTAGTATTCACAATGATGAGTGGAAATCCTTCCAGTGTTAACATCAAACAACACTGTTGTAGGTCATGTGTAAGATTCGTTATGAATCAAACATATGTAAAACTGAAAAGCAACAGTGGTTTGATTCTAAATTGACTCAAACTTGTTTCAGGTTTCTACGCAATATCTTTATGGTCTTGCCATAACATTTAGAGTGATATTCATTAATATTCACAGTGACGAATGGAAATCCTTCTAGCTTCAACATCAAACAGCGCTACGGTAGGTGATTTACGAGATTCTTACGAATCAAGCTTATGTCAACTGGAAAGCAAAAATGGTAAGATTCTTTATGAATCAAACTTGTTACAGGAATTTGAATTGACAACTTTAATCAAGCGAATATTTATCCAATTGATTCACTCTTTATGTTCGGAGTCCCGAACACACAAATGAGGAAGGCCTCCTAACCTTGTAAGTCTTAGTATAAAAGGCACAACCAACCTCATTTGTGTGTGTCTCTCATAGTATTTTCCTTCCTTCTTGTTGTTATAGAGGGAAACTCTCCTTAGTTTCTCTCACTAGGAACACACTCCTTGAATCTTTCTCTTTCTTCTTCATTTAATCTAATATTCCATTCTTAGTTTTAATCTTGTTATTCATCATCTTTATTTCTTGTTCCATAAGTCGTGTGATTAAGTCCTACAAGTGGTATCATTCGCCAAAGGATTCGTGGATAGCTCTTTGGTGTTGTCCTTGTTTTCTAGAAATTCGTGAGTTTTAGAGATTTGGGTGCTTTGGGTTGGTTAAAAATCACGGATTTCTTGTCAAAGATCTCACTTTTCTACCTATTTTTCTCGGATCAGTACCGTTATTCCGACAGAATCCATCGGATTAGGGTTTATATATTCTGACAGAATCCATCGGAAAAGGGTTAATACATTCCGACACATATTCCAATAACTATTCCGTAGGTGTTGCAAGCTATTATTCCGATACATATTCCGATACGGATTCCGATAGGTGTTGAAGTCAGTTATTCCGACTGTTATTCCGACAGTGTATTCCGACAGGTATTCCGACAGGTATTCCGACAGATATTCCAACGGTTATTCCGACAGTGTATTCGGGCAGACATTCCGACAGGGTATTCCGACAGCATTCCGATAGTACATTTCGATGACACATTCTGATAGATAAATTCCGATGGACATTCCGATGGATATTTTGTTCGAGTATTTTTCAGACTTAGCCACTATCTAGACTTGTCCCGGAACATAGTTTACACGAAGATTAAAAAAAAAAATTGTTCGAGTATTTTTCAATGATTATTCAAAATCTTTCAAAAATTGTGTGTTCAACAACTCCTATCCTCAAAAGTTTAATGTGGATCATATCCTCGTAATGACAATTCAATTGGATGAATTTTTGATGGGGATCTTTCAAAATTCATGCTAGTAAGACACATTTTTCACCCGAAGATTTTCAAGACTTTTTTTCGCGATATATTTTAATCAAATTTGATATCTCTAATATCAAAATATTTTATATATTAGAGATAGGGGGAGAAAATGTGATTAAATGTGATCTAATATAAGATTCAAGCACTTTAACTCTTACCTACATGTGCAAAACACTTGCGATTATCGATGCACATGTGAAGGGGGAGCCTTTCTGAAACGACAAAACTAACAAGGTGTTAAATGTTTTTCAAACACTTTGTTAGAATTTGAAGTGGTTTATGGTTACGATTTGATACAATATATTTTCAATGGGTTCAATTAATCTCTCAGTCCTCTCGAATTGATCTCGGCCTTAAGTGGAGTGATTTGTTTTTGGTTACTAAAAAGGGGGTTTTAGTTTTCTTAATCTACTAAAAAGTTTAAATGAGTTAAAATGAAAACTTAAATAAAAAACAATTAATTTAATGACCACTAACAATACTAGAATTAAAATTAAAATTAAAATTAAAATTAAACTAACGAAACAGTAGAAACAGTAATACAGTAACTTTTAAAAATATTCAAAGAAAATTGATTCGGAAGTTTAACCTTGATTCGGAACTTTTCACCCGGAAGTTTATCCGGAACTTTATTCGGAACTTGGTTCGGAACTTCGTTCGGAAGTTTGGCTCGGAAGTTGGGTCGGAACTCTCATGCGGAACTTCATTCGGAAGATTGGTTCATTCAAAAGTTTTACTTCATCCGGAACATTTAGACTCATTCGGAACTTTCTACTGATTCGGAACTTTTAAGGGAAAAACTCACTCGGAACTTTTTAAAACACATTCATTCGGAACTTAAAAACATGCATTCATTCGGAACTTACTGTTCATCCGGAACTTCAGTTCATTCGGAAGATTGGATTCATCCGGAACTTTCTGTTCGTTCGGAAGTTTTGATTCATGCGGAACTTTTAACTAAAGTAGTTCACTCGGAACTTTTGTGTTCATCCGGAAGATTTGTGTTCATCTGGAAGTCTGGGAAACTCAGATACAGTAACTAGGCCGAAGAACAAGGAAAAATGTTTTGATCCAAAAATCACCAAGTTTTTCACCAAAAACTTAAATACAACTTAACACAGATGATTTACTAACCAATAACTACAAATCCCATCAACAAAAACATAAATCCCAACAACTTTTGAAGATCAAAACTCAATAAAATAAGAACTTAAGAACTTGAAGAGAAAAATGATGATGAACAAGATGAAATGGAAAGATTAAACAAGAACTTGTATTGATGATTACTGTTTTAACAATCACAAAACAAAGATGAAAATTACAAGATTAAAAATCAAAGATCAAGATCACCAAACACCCTAGTGGTGATGGTGATGATACGACCTAAAAGGGAGAAAAAAAAGGAGAGAAGAAAAACTCAAAACTCCACTGGCACTATGTGTGAGGGGTGGACTATTTATAGGCTTGTCTTTTGGTTGGTGAGTGGGCTTTCTCCCGTTCTTCTTGTCTTCTCGTCTTTTCAGAAAAGTTGACGTTTTCGATTCTGATTCGGGATTTGTTGTCGATTAAATGCAACTCGTCTTTTAATTTATTCGTTTAATAGACTTGAGTTTCTTCGACTTATGTAAATCTTCCATCTTTGGTCCTTTTCTTTGATAAATCGTCAAATAGGCCCAGTGACTTCAAATCTTTTGCATCTCTTGGACAATAGACTTCATCTTGAGTCTTTTTCTTCGGTAAAACCCGTGCAATCCCATGTTTTCTTTAATATTCATCCGGTTGGCTCTGAAAACACAATAAACACAAAAACCACGCATAATTCCAAACAAATGATATTAAATACGTGTTTTGGTCTCGTTTTAGCCAGAATTAAGTGGTAAAAGGATGGGTGTTTACACACCTATCAAATCCCCTACACTTAACCATTGCCATGCCCTCATGCAATGCTTAGTGATAAAGCAAATTTACACTTTTCTCATAATTAATCAACCTTGGCCTTATTAAAATACTACTCAACAAAAATTAAAGTACTAAAAGAAATTAAACTTTAAATGAAACAAAAGGATAGAAAACCATTTTCACTTGAAAATAGCTACATGGAAATAACTTGCAAAGAGATCAAGGACTTACATTAGGGCTTTGGTGCTGCGAAGATTTATCACCCTCAAGTTTCACGTTCCCCAAACTAAGCTTAAAAACGAGATCATTGTTATTATAAGTTAGCAAATCAAACACTTACACACATGGCTTAATTATATGCTTAAACTCCCTTATTCCTAGGTGTATCTCTTATATTTTATTTTTGTCTTAGAATGATCACGAAGATGCATTTTTGGACTTATTTCGATAGTTTATTTAGGCTGAAAGCAAAGTAGGACGATTTGATCAATAGTTAGCTAAAGGACAAAATCTCTTAAAACTGCTTCTCGGGATATCAAAAAGTTCATATCTTGGCATAACTTGGTTCACGATTTGAGACCTTTCTCGGGCCGATATTTGGCATGTACTTCATACTTCATATCTTGAGAGACGTGCTTGAGATAATGGTCTTCTCATCGTTCATAGAGTTTCTTCACTTGGAGACTTTTGAGGGGCACTCCAACTTTGTTGACCACGACTTCATAATTATTTCTTCAATCTCTATTTGGGATTTTGAGATACAACGATCCGCCTCCTTTTCGGACTTGGATCTATTTATCCTCATACCTTGTTAGGGTCTTTTCGGATAGACTTCTCCATGATCTTTATGGGAGTTGATTGCTTTTCGTCGTGAGTCTTGATCCTTCATATTGACTTTGGGAATAATACTTTTCACATCACCTTGGATCTTTAGCAATAAAATGGAATCCTCATGCCTTGTTAGGGCCTTTTCGGACTCGTCAATCTTCGCGCCCCGCTTCATAAGTTATGCCTTGGCTATGAACTCTTATCATTACCGAGCAACTTTTAAACGATCTTGGGCTAGAAGCTAAGTAACTTTTCAAATCGTACGACCTTACTTATTGCAGAGGAATTATTAGCAAGTGATGGGAGAATAGGAAAATAATTACACCAAGTGAGCTTGTGCAAGAATACCGACTTATAATTGACTCTATCATTTCTCATCCTTCACAATTTAAAATATCAAGTAATGAGACTCGTGGATACTTAGCCTAATAAACCAATTAAGGTCTACATGGTTAAGGATACTAGCTAGAATAAACTTGAATAAGCCTATTCGGGTTGAGTCAAAATAAACGCAACGGGCCTAATATGTCAAAGACTTCTAAACTAGCTACACCACTTTATTAATATATTTTTTTTGACTTTATTGCGGGATATATACATATGAAAGCAACGATAAAAATTTAAAAATTACGACTACATGGCCAAAGTTAATAAAAAATTTGAAAAATGTTGAAAAATAGGATTTTCCGGTTAAATGAACGCATTTTCATGGAAAAGTCCACTTAAAACTTCGATAGAAGTCCCCCCTACACTTAAGATAAACATTGTCCTCAATGTTTAAGCATGTGGGAAAAGTCTCCCCTACACTTATGACATTGTGCACGTTGGTTAACTCAAGTTAAGGAAGAGACGACTAAAGTGATCAATTTCAAATGTGAGTATGAAGAAAATTGAATCACGATAGTTGAGAGATAGAACCGGATTTCGGATAACACGGGAGCACGGTTCTTCAGAGATTCCAAGAGTGCACTTATCCCTGTAATCACATCACCACAAAAAGACAAACACCCTATAGAGGTCCCCCTACACTTAGGAGGTTAAAACATAAAAGGATAGATACTCGGGCTGCCTCCCGAGGAGCGCTTGTTTTTGATAACCGAGTCACGAGCCTGACTCGACCCAAAATTAGTTCATGGGGAACGTGGTGAGGTATGGAATCACCTCCGGAGAGGTGTCCTCACCAAAGTACAACTTCACTCGTTGGCCATTCACCTTAAAATTTGGTCCATCAGGTTGAGCGAGCTCGAGAGTACCATATGGAAAAATTTGGGCGATGGTGAATGGGCCGGACCAACGAGATTTGAGCTTGCCCGAAAAGATTTTCAACCGAGAGTTAAAAAGTAAGACTTTGTCTCCAACATGGAACTCTCGGTTTTTGATCTTGGAGTCGTGAATGAGCTTAGTTCTTTCCTTATAGATTAAAGAATTTTCATAAGCCTCATTCCGAAGTTCATTCAGCTCATTGAGTTGGATCTTGCGTAGGTCACCGGCTTTGTTAATATCAAAATTAGCCCACTTCAAGGCCCAATAAGCCTTGTGCTCCAACTCAATGGGGAGGTGGCATGCTTTCCCGTACACAAGACGATAAGGCGTACAGCCGATCGGGGTCTTGTAAGCAGTACGGAAAGCCCACAAAGCATCATCAAGTTTATCAGCCCATGAGGCACGATGCTCTCCCACGGTTCTTTCCAGAATTCGCTTAAGTCCTCGGTTGGATATTTCAGCCTGGCCATTAGTTTGTGGGTGGTAGGCTGTGGAAAGACGATGATTTACACCGTACTTAGCCATGACTCTTGCGAATTGGTCATTGCAAAAATGAGTCCCACGATCACTAATAATGGCACGAGGCACACCGAATCTAGCGAATAGAGCTTTCAAAAAGTTACAAACCACCCTTGCGTCATTAGTAGGTAAAGCTTTGGCTTCGAACCACTTTGAAACGTAGTCAACGGCTACAAGGATGTATTTGTTTCCTTTAGAAGAAGGGAATGGCCCCATAAAGTCGATACCCCAAACATCAAAGATTTCACACTCTTGAATGAAATTCTGAGGCATCTCGTCTTTATGTGTGATCGTGCCTTGTTTTTGGCAAACATCACATCGTTTAACCATATTGTGAGCGTCACGATATATGGAGGGCCAATAAAATCCCGATTCAAACACTTTTTTGGCGGTGTAGTTGGGACCAAAGTGACCACCGGTGGGTCCTTTGTGGCAAGCATCAAGGATTTCCGAAGCTGCCGGTCCATCAACACATCGACGAATAATCAGGTCGGCACATTGTTTGAATAGGTAAGGGTCGTCCCAAAAGTAAGTCTTGATGTCGGTGAATAACTTTTTCTTTTGTTGGGACGTCAACCCTTCCTTGAGAATTCCACCCGCCAAGTAGTTTGCAAAGTCCGCAAACCACGGGGTTTCATTCGACTTCGAGTTTATAGACATTAAGGTCTCCAAGGGAAAAGAATCATTGATTTCTTTGTTCGGATGATCCCCTTGGTAAGGATCCTCAAGTCGGCTAAGATGATCCGCGGCTAGGTTTTCAGCTCCTTTTTTATCGCGAATTTCGATTTTAAATTCCTGGAGCAGCAAAACCCAGCGAAGAAGTCTTGGTTTGGAATCTTGCTTTGTCAACAAGTACTTCAACGCGGAATGATCGGTGTAAACGATTGTGGTGGAAAGGACAAGATAGGGGCGAAATTTTTCAAAAGCATAGACAACAACTAAAAGCTCTTTTTCGATTGTCGTATAATGCAATTGTGCCCCCGTCATTGTCTTGCTAGCGTAATGGATTGGTTAAAAGTGTTTGTTCACTCTTTGTCCCAGAACCGCTCCAATAGCAAAATCACTAGCATCGCACATCAACTCAAAGGGCAACTCCCAATTAGGGGTAACCAAGACGGGTGCCTTAGTTAGCTTATCCTTAAGAGAGTTGAAGGCTTCAAGGCACTCTTCGGAAAAGATAAAAGGAGTATCTTTTTCCAAGAGGAGGGTCATCGGGCGAGCGATTTGAGAAAAATCTTTGATGAATCGACGGTAGAAGCCCGCATGACCCAGAAAACTTCTCACACCCTTCACGGTTGAAGGTAGAGGCAACTTGGCGATAACATCGACTTTAGCGCGGTCTACTTCAAGACCGGCTTTGGAAATCTTGTGTCCCAGCACGATGCCTTCTTTTACCATAAAATGGCATTTTTTCCAATTCAGAACTAGGCGAGTGTCTTCGCACCGCTTGAGCATACGTTCTAAATTGGCAAGGCAAGAAGAGAAGGAATCCCCGAAGACCGAGAAATCATCCATGAAGACTTCCATGGTTTGTTCAACCATGTCATGGAAGATAGCTAACATGCACCTTTGGAAAGTCCCGGGCGCATTACATAAGCCAAAAGGCATTCTTTTGTAAGCAAAAGTGCCATAGGGACAAGTGAATGTTGTCTTCTCTTGATCTTGGGGATCGATGGGTATTTGGAAATAACCCGAGAAACCATCAAGAAAGCAGTAATATTCATTACCCGTTAAACGTTCAAGCATTTGGTCCATAAAAGGTAGAGGGAAATGATCCTTTCTCGTGGCATCATTGAGTTTGCGGTAGTCTATACAAACTCTCCACCCAGTGACGAGACGGGTGGAAATCAACTCGTTGTGTTCATTGGGAACAACGGTTATTCCGCCTTTCTTAGGCACACAATGGATTGGACTAACCCATGGTGAATCCGAAATAGGGTAAATCATACCCGCATCAAGAAGTTTGATAACCTCTGTTTTGATGACTTCATGGATTTTTGGATTCACCCTTCGTTGGCTTTGAATTGTGGGCTTAAAGTCGTCCTCCATGAGAATTTTGTGTGTGCAGAAGTGAGGATCAATTCCACGAATATCAGAAATCTTCCAAGCAATAGCCTTCTTATGATCTTTCAACACGGTGATAAGTCGGGCTTTTTCTTCTTCCTTTAGGTCCTTAGCAATGATGACTGGCGACTTCTTCTCTTCTTCAAGGAATACATACTCGAGATGGGGCGGCAACTCCTTAAGTTCTAAATCCGGAGGATTTTCGACGGGAGGCGTATTCAAAGTCGGAGTATCGATAGCAATGACCGTGGGAGATGGAGGAGAAGGATTGTCTTCTTTGAGAAGGTTTTCAATGAGGCGGAGATCTTCATCCCAATTGGTAGTAGAATCGTCATTGTCTAAATTCACATCTCCCATGGTGGCTTCCAAATCTTTCCAAAGGAAATCACTTTCTCCAAATAGAGATAGTGATGAGTCGATATAGGAAACGGTCTCAACATTGGGAAGAGAGGTAGGAATACTTTTACAAGCATCTTTGAAGTGTTCTTCACAAGCCTCATCAAGAACGTCAATACAATTAACACTCTCGTATGAATAAGGCTGTTTAGAAAGCTTTCCCATGTTGAAGACTACTTTATCGTCACCCACTCTCATGATAAGCTCACCGGCTTCAACATCAATGAGAGTGCGACCGGTCCTCAAGAATGGACGACCAACAATCAGTGGCACACGAGGGTCCATCTCGTAGTCGACGACAACGAAATCAGCAGGAAAGGTGAATTTGTCGACTCCTACAATGATGTCTTCGGCTATCCCCACTGGATAAGCAACCGTACGGTTAGCTAATTCCAAAGTCATTTTGGTGGGGACTAGCTCAGGGAGAGATAATTGCTTCCAAACGCTTAGAGGCATGAGATTAATACTGGCACCTAGATCGGCTAGGGCCATGCAATTCTCTACTCCCGAGAAATTGCAAGGGATTAAGAAACGACCCGGATCACCAAGCTTGGTTGGCAATTTCCTTAAGAGCACTGCAGAGCAATTCTCATTAAGTTGGGTGTTGGCAATATCGAGGAGCTTTTCCTTGTCGCTCAGAAGATCTTTAAACATTTTCGCATATTTAGGCATGTGAGCGAGAGCCTCAGCGAAGGAGATATTGAAATTCAGTTGTTTGAACATCTTAAGAAAATTCGAAACCTGAATATCATCCTTGCTTTTGAGCTTCTCTTTCCTCAACCTAGATGGATAAGGTATATTGGAAGAAGAGGAAGGCTTTGGAAGAATAGGATCACTCACATCCTTGGGTGGAGGAGGGGTAGAAGGAAGAGGTGGAGAAATTGGGGAAGGAGAAGGAGGAGGAATAGGAGCAGGTGACTCGTTCTCCTTAGTCACAATCACCGGTGGAGGTATAGGAAGCTCGGGTTCCTTGGTACCTTTGCCACTTCGAGTAGTGATTGCTTTCATCTCCCCTCTTGGATTCGCAACGGTGTTACTCGGAAGAGTACCCGAAGAAGAGGGTTGATTACCTTGGAAGAAACTAGCCATCATGTTCCTCAAGTCATTTGTTTGGCTATCCAACGTATTTCTCATGTTGGCTCTCAAATCGTTTCCTTGCTTGACCAAGTCTGATTTCAGGTTGAGCACCTCTCTCTGAAGATTTCCCACAATCACATCGTTAGTCCTGATATAAGTTTCCACTTCTTGGTGAAGAGCGGTGGGTTGGTTGGGAGGAGCATTGTATGTGGGTGGTTGATAAGCAGGTTGCTGGTAGACTTGGTTGTTTCGTTGAGGTGGTTGTTGCTGCTTGTGAGGAGGTATGTATGGTTGTCGAGGTTGTTGTTGTTGTTGAGGAGGGCGATTGAGGTTTGGTTGTTGGTTTGGGTTGGTAGGAGGAAAACCAGGTGGGGAAAGATAATTGTTAGAACGGTAGCTAAGCAAATTACGGTCACCTTGAGGTCTAGCTTGATAGGCGGGTTGAGGATAGGTGCCATATGCCGCATTCACATTTTCAGCAGGGTAGTCTTGGGTGGCGGTACAATTGGTGTAAGAGTGAGGACCACCGCATATCTCACAAGGTTGGCTGACAGCGTTAACTTGAACGTTTTTAGCGTTGTTGTTGTTGTTGTTGTTGCTGACGGTGTGGGTGACAAGCGATTCAAGAAGCGTAGTGATTTTGTCCAATCGCTTGTCGCTGTCACTAGTGCTAGCACTAGCGACATTGGTCCGAACACTCTTGGCTTGCACACGAGACTTGTTCTCAATGATATCCCAAGCAGCATTGGAAGTCTTAGCCAAAAGATTACCCCCCGAGGCACTGTTTAGTGAATCTTGGTCACTCATGTTTAAACCATTGTAAAAAGTATTAATTTGATGTACTTTGGTAAAACCATGTTGTGGGCATTTTCTTAAAAGATCTTTAAAACGATCCCAAGATTCACTGAACGACTCATCGTACTTTTGTTCAAAATTTATGATCTCATTCCGCAAAGCAGTAGTACGAGAGGGTGGGAAAAAGTAATTGATAAACTTTGTTTCCAAATCCGTCCACGAGAGAATACTCTGTGGTGGTTCTTTAGCAAGCCAATGCCGGGCTTGTCCCTCTAAAGAAAAGGGAAAAAGTTGTAACCTTATAACCTCTTGTGGAACACCATTGAATTTGACCGTGTTGGTTAGTTGCAAGAATCTCTTGATATGGTCGTGTGGATCATCAATGGTACGTCCCAAGAATGGTTGAGCGGAGACCATCTGGATAAAGCCTGATTTTAGCTCAAAGTTGTTGGCGGCAATTAGAGGTATGACAATTGGGTCAGTGTTGCCATCTACATGAGCTTGCAGCAATTCAATCATCGGGCGATTATCCGGTTGAGGCTCATTGTTGTTGTTATTATTTATGTTGTTGAAAGGCGGGTTGTTGTTGTTATTATTGTTGTTTGGAGGTGGTATGTTGTTATTGTTTTGTACACCGGCCATGTCTAAGTTATCGAGAGGCTCGGGCTCTTGATAAGACGTGGATCGAGTGCGCATACACCTGCAAAAGAACGAACAAAGAAAAACAAGGCAAAAATATTTTTGGTTTTTATGTTTTTTAATTTTTTTTTGTATTTTTGAAAATTTTATATTTTTTAGTGTTTTTGAAAAATTTTTTGATGAAAAAGTAACGTTCACGGGGAACGTTTCCCAAAATCGAAGTTCTCACAAAAAACTTTTTATCTTAAGGAGAAGAGCCGGCAGCGGCGCCATTTGATACAATATATTTTCAATGGGTTCAATTAATCTCTCAGTCCTCTCGAATTGATCTCGGCCTTAAGTGGAGTGATTTGTTTTTGGTTACTAAAAAGGGGGTTTTAGTTTTCTTAATCTACTAAAAAGTTTAAATGAGTTAAAATGAAAACTTAAATCAAAAACAATTAATTTAATGACCACTAACAATACTAGAATTAAAATTAAAATTAAAATTAAAATTAAACTAACGAAACAGTAGAAACAGTAATATAGTAACTCTTAAAAATATTCAAAGAAATTGATTCGGAAGTTTAACCTTGATTCGGAACTTTTCACCCGGAAGTTTATCCGCAACTTTATTCGGAACTTGGTTCGGAACTTCGTTCGGAAGTTTGGCTCGGAAGTTGGGTCGGAACTCTCATGCGGAACTTCATTCGGAAGATTGTTCATTCGGAAGTTTTACTTCATCCGGAACATTTAGACTCATTCGGAACTTTCTACTGATTCGGAACTTTTAAGGGAAAAACTCACTCGGAACTTTTTAAAACACATTCATTCGGAACTTAAAAACATGCATTCATTCGGAACTTACTGTTCATCCGGAACTTCAGTTCATTCGGAAGATTGGATTCATCCGGAACTTTCTGTTCGTTCGGAAGTTTTGATTCATGCGGAACTTTTAACTAAAGTAGTTCACTCGGAACTTTTGTGTTCATCCGGAAGATTTGTGTTCATCCGGAAGTCTGGGAAACTCAGATACAGTAACTAGGCCGAAGAACAAGGAAAAATGTTTTGATCCAAAAATCACCAAGTTTTTCACCAAAAACTTATATACAACTTAACACAAATGATTTACTAACCAATAACTACAAATCCCATCAACAAAAACATAAATCCCAACAACTTTTGAAGATCAAAACTCAATAAAATAAGAACTTAAGAACTTGAAGAGAAAGATGATGATGAACAAGATGAAATGGAAAGATTAAACAAGAACTTGTATTGATGATTACTGTTTTAACAATCACAAAACAAAGATGAAAATTACAAGATTAAAAATCAAAGATCAAGATCACCAAACACCCTAGTGGTGATGGTGATGATACGAACTAAAAGGGAGAAAAAAAAGGAGAGAAGAAAAACTCAAAACTCCACTGGCACTATGTGTGAGGGGTGGACTATTTATAGGCTTGTCTTTTGGTTGGTGAGTGGGCTTTCTCCCGTTCTTCTTGTCTTCTCGTCTTTTCAGAAAAGTTGACGTTTTCGATTCTGATTCGGGATTTGTTGTCGATTAAATTCAACTCGTCTTTTAATTTCTTCGTTTAATAGACTTGAGTTTCTTCGACTTATGTAAATCTTCCATCTTTGGTCCTTTTCTTCGATAAATCGTCAAATAGGCCCAGTGACTTCAAATCTTTTGCATCTCTTGGACAATAGACTTCATCTTGAGTCTTTTTCTTCGGTAAAACCCGTGCAATCCCATGTTTTCTTTAATATTCATCCGGTTGGCTCTGAAAACACAATAAACATAAAAATGACGCATAATTCCAAACAAATGATATTAAATACGTGTTTTGGTCTCGTTTTAGCCAGAATTAAGTGGTAAAAGGATGGGTGTTTACACACCTATCAATCTCATACCCACAACATCTTTGATTTACGACGTTATTGGTGTCAAAAGGGTGGTTAGGTTTAAGTCCTATGATCCAACCAAAACTGGAGGGATCTTCCCAAGGACAATCCAATAGATTATTAGAAGTCCTTAGGAAAGATGGAGTAGAATGTGAACGTAGCTGAATGCCGACTAAGAACTGATGCTAGCACTGGAACAATCACAACAAGGTGCTAGTAATGATGTCTTGGTAAGCATTGAAGGGGTTGAGAATGAAATGTAAGGATAAAAGGTGTAAGGAATTATCCCTCCATACAACTTAGACAGAAACCGGGTCAACATATCATGAAGACTACACATCATGGACCCAGTGATGTAATGCACAACCCTTCCCCAGCTGACTCAGGCTTCTCTCAAAAGAAGTTTGTTTTATTGTCACAGAGATCAACATGACTTGTATTTACTTTCTCACTCCGAGATAGTTGATATTGAATAGGTGGCATTTGCTCCAGCCTCCTACCACTAAAAGTGGACATATCAAGTCTAGAGCCAAGAGATCAATCAAATCTCGTGTGGCTGAAACATGTAACTAGGATGCACCCATACACCCCACATGATTATATAATAATATAATGGCCAAATAACTGAAAAGGGACGCCACGAGCTATCACTCCGCCGTGGTGAAGTCATAACACTAGTGCCTCTAGTGTTTTTTTGGGTAAAGAGGAAAACTCCGGTAAAATATATTCCCAAAAAGCATTGAAGTACAATGGAATTTAGCCGCAATGCTACATTAACCTCAAGCAAAAGCTAGAACAACCACTATATCATATGACATGCCATATGATCCTACTAAACAATTACAAAACAAATAACACCAATAGGAAAAAACTACCTAAAGGTGCATGAACAATGAAAGTAGAACGACATCAAGACTAATGCTTAGAGCGAACATCAGGCTGACGAGAACCATGCCGATCATCAATCGATATGACTTCATCAACCTCACTATCACTGGGATTAACCACATCTTCCTTGGTGTTAAAACCATCCTCCCAATCTGTACCATCATCTATCTTATCCCAAAGAACACTAAAAGAATTATGAGAACTCTTATCCTTATAATTAGTCTTAGCTACAAAGCTCGAGGCTTTGTTATTCAAGAAACCCTTCTTAAGCATAGGAGTTGCCTTCTTAGGGTTCTGACCCGTAGCTTTAGAGGTCTCACCCCTCTCAACATGACGAAACTGAAGATTAAGAGCCGGTTTAGATAACTTGATACCTGCAACTTGTGGTTACTTCTTTTTACCCTTATTCTTCTTATTCTTAACCACCTCAAACCCATCATCTACCACAACACTAGTAGCATGAGCGACCACTTCCTTGGGCAATTTCGGGCACCTATCATTAATATGATCAAAAATCAAGCATGTAGAGCATCTAGGTGGTTTCCATTCGTACTTGATATCAATCGTAACCAAAGAATGACCTTTATCACGACCTTTAGGAACAACAATTACCATCGATTCCAGTAACTCAACATCAGCTGAAACCTCAATAAGCGCACGAGCATAAGTGCTACGACCCCATAAGTTAGCGCACATATTACTCGTATAAGAATCTAGCATAATAGGAGTACCAATTTGGGTAGTGATAAGACTAAGACCAACCTCCGAATAAGCAGCAATCTGCACATGATGAAGTTTAACCCACACCGGTGCTTTCTTGATCTCCGCCTTTTGCAAATCAGTAGTAGGCGACCATATATTTAAGAAAATAGGTACGTTTCTAATCAACCACGGGCCATTTTCAAGAACTTCTTCCATTCCTTCTAGCGAATTAAATTGGAAAAGGAAAAAATCTTCATGAAGTTGAACACGTTTCAAACGAAAACGAGCCCACGTATTTTTTACATAGTTTTCCACAAGAGGGAAAGCTAATCGTTTTCCAATAAAGTGCCCATATAGCGTGTGCGCAAAACGTGATTCAATCGCTTCAACAGCATCATACGGGATTGCAATACGAGCTCCCTCAACATGTTCCTCACATCGCAATTCTGAAATCTTCACAACCTTTGAACTCGGCTTATTTTGGACAGCCTTGCCTTGAAGGACTGATGCAAATGAACCCATCTGCTGATCAACATAGGTTTTGGCATGAATCTGATCCCTTATCGATTCATTCTCCTGCTTATTATTACCCGTAACATGACCATCTTTATTCTGATCTGAACACACCCCTGGTCGCTGCTTAATACTTGTATCCAAGTAGTACTATGTATTGGTACACCTGCTGATTCTGGAACAGCAGTCACATCACCAACTACAGCCCCATCATCACCCACTAACGTACCTACATGAACATCATCAGCGAACGAAACAACACTTGTAGGTGACGTAGTCGCTGATTTTTGAGACACCCTGACACATATATCAACAGCACTTATATTAGGGTTTGACAAAATCCTAGCAGTAGTTGATACATTTTCGTTACGAACCCTAGTTGGATCACCCACATGTGAAGATCCAGGCTTTTTAAGAATGGACTTAATGACTTTCGGAGCAACAGGTTGATTCACAGCCCCCTCAGTCTTCCCACCTTCATCCTTCGCAACCATCAACACAACTCAACCCCTAAAAAAAACCCTAACAAACCCGCTTATTAAATCTGCCCAGATCCAAACCCTAATAAAAAGGATCTCTACCCACGACCTGAATCCCTTACATGATTTGCAGTAAAGAACTACAATAAAGTTACGAAACACAACCAATTCTAAAGCGAGAATCACAACAGCAGTAACAAACCCTAAAACAGCCCATAATAAAACCCTAAAAAAACGAGAAACAAGCCTAAATTCGTCTAAACCTAATAATATTAATGTTAAGACACACGAAACCAAAGATTCAGTGATCAAAACATCAATGTTATAAGGAATATGAAATGAAATCAGGATGAAATACGAATTTTAGGGATAGAAAAAGTGGCGGCTAGGGAGAGAAGAAACTGCCATTATTAGGGTTTTTTGTAGTACATTAGTGTTACGGTTATGGTACCTCCATAACTAGGTGAAACTGGTCATGCATGTATATGGATAAGGTAACTAATAAAACATAAGCATTTAATCTGTAACTACTAGGGAAAACAGTTGGCTGCATATGGGAAATCCTAATGAAGGAAGAGATTGTCCTTACTGAAGGACGGGAAATCCGTACTTTATGTCCAGTAGAAGCTAACGGAAACGATGAAGACTAATCCGCCTTGACGGATAACACTACATATGAAATATGGACGTGTATGAGTTGTCTGAATTACATGCGTTTTATTGGTTCCGTGTGTTATTAGCTTGTTTATATGTATTCTGTCATGTTTTACAGTTTTACTGAGTATTCTGTAGTTATTTTGATGTTCTGTTGCGTATTATTCATGTATTAGTGTATTATAATACTTGTATTGTAATACTAAGTAACTTTCTAAAAATAGCAGGTTTCCATAAATAATAAGTTTCTAAAAATAGAAAGTTTCCAAAATTAGTAAGTTTCCATAATTAGAATTAAGCTGACTTATAAATAATAAGTGAAGTTAATTAGTTCAATACAAGTCATGGTTATAGTTGGTTAATTAAATAACTAGTTAATTTAATTAAACTATACGTTATATGATTTTAATTAAAATACATGTTTAATTAAAATGGCCAAGTATAATTACCTTAGGCTATACATGAATTAATTTTAATAAATTAATTAACCTAAAGTTTAATATGACATGATTTATAAAAATATTTTTTATAAAAATCCGAATCCCGAGCGCGTGTTCTAATTAAGCCGAACCAAATAAGCTATAAACAAAGTCCCACCGAGACCTTGGAGGGGTCCTGGTTGACACTACTTAAACAACTAAACATGTAAACATACCCCGACTCGAAGTCGGGGACCCTTGGTCTCGGGTCCGATCAAAAAACCAACCGAGCCCCTTGGGGGGTCTCGATGGTGTCTCGGTTACACCAAACCGAACAAACAAACACACCCCGACCCATGGTCGGGGTTCCCTTGCTGCGCCGACCCAACACCAAACCAAGCCGAGACCTATATGGTCTCGGTGGTGGTGATTTAAACAAACCGAACACCCCCTTTGGGGGTCTCTGTGTCTCGGCCGAACCACAAACCACAAACCAAACACCCTCTTGACCAAAATTATTTAATCCTAGTTATCCTTTTTATGTTCATGTGATTAATTAATTTTAAACATGAAATCATAAGAAAATAAAATAAAAAGAAAAGGTTTTTGAATATACCAATGCGTGTAGAATGAAGAAGTGATCACGAATAATTAACCAAACATAAAAATTGTCCGGGTTTGCCCTTTTTGCTTGAGGTGGCCGGCGGCTATGGTGAACCAAGGAGGAAGAGACAAAATTTTCTGTAAACCTAAAATATGAGAAAAATAATCCTCCAGGTGTTTTTATTAAAATAGGTTTTGGGCCAAAAGGCCTACTTGGCCTCCCTCTCTTGTCTAGCCGCGGCATGTGGGGCCCACATGGGGTAAACCCGTAGTTTTCGTGTGTTAAATAATTTACGTGCATGTTCTTGATTTATTATTCGTGATTTTGGTATTCGTGATCGTGTCAAAATTATAATATTCATGATTGTTCGTTATTTATTGTCGTAACACGTGTATTAATATTATAAATGGAAAGTTTAAATTTAACCGTGTTTTCGTAAGTTACTGTTCACGTGTACTGTTCATAAGTTTTTAATGCGGGTTTTACAACTCTTCCCCTCTAAAAGAACAATTCGTCCTCGAATTGGAGAAACGTAAACTGAAAGAAAACATACCCGAATTAGAACTGGAAATGAGGGTAAGAAGTCCGTATAGACTCCTCTGTCTCCCAAGTGGCTTCCCGCTCAGGATGATCCCTCCAGAGGATTTTGACGAAAGGGATCGTCTTCCTCCGCATGACACGATCTTGTCGCTCAAGAACTCGCTCGGGTTCTTCGACATATGAAAGATCCTCTTGAATATGATCAAGTGGATACTGGACAACATGAACTGGATGATAGTTGTATCCTCTGAGTAAGGATACATGGAACACGTTGTGAACGTATGATAGCTGAGGCGGTAACGCTAAACGGTATGACACTTCACCAACGAGTTCTATGATGTCGAACGGTCCGATGAAGCGAGGACTGAGCTTCCCTTTGATTCCAAAACGTCTAACTCCTCGTGCAGGTGATACCTTGAGGAAAATGTGATCAACTACGTTGAAAGACACATCTCTACAACGTTTATCAGCATAGCTCTTTGATGAGATGGCATTTATACATGATCTCATCGTTCTTTTCGGGCTTTAAATGCATAAAATGTCATAAAATACCATATATATGTTTGTGTTTGTTTACTTGTATTTTAGGTATGGATATCGTGAAAAAGACAAAAGATTACAAGAAACAAGGAAAAACGAACACGAGAAACGAAGCCGTACAATGAACCGGGCCCTAGTTTGTGAATTATCAAAGAAAAATCCTTGAAGACTTGAAGATGTACAAGAATGATCCCTCATCTATGAATAAATGACACTTAATACCCTTGTATATTCATAATTACAAGTTTGGTCCCTTAAGTTTGTCAAAATTACAAAAAGGTCCTTCAACTTTGAAGATTTGGCAAGTTTAGTCCCTCAACAATTCTAAATTGTCAACAATGGTCCCTCATGAAGTCAAACATCCAATGAAGACCTTCAAAGATGAGAAATTTCCAAGATCAGCCCTTGAAATATTCAAAAATTGCAAAAATAACCCTTGAAACCCTTTCACCAAAGTTTTGGGGCAAAAGTGTGAAATTGGAAAGTTATTTAACAACGGATATCGTTTTATGGACTGAATAAACATAGTTTACAACTATTGCCAAAGATCAAGGACTGAAAGTGACAAACCAAATATTTGAATCCCATAACACGCGCCAAACACTTCCCTTCCACCTTTTTCGGATCAAAAAGTGTTACTATTCACCGTATGAACCCAGTTACCACCTTACTTAAAACAAAGGGTAAATACAAATTACCCAGGCACACGCTTAATTCACACACACACGAACTCATCCCACACCAAAATTCCCAATACCCACTCACCAAAGGACCCCACCATTCAAACCCGTCCACCAATCATGTGACACCCTCCTCTCCAAGCAAAGCCACGTGTCCAAATCAACGACTCACACTCATTACTTGGCCCCAAAGCTAAAATGAACACTCAGGATCATTTTGGACAGCTCAACACCAACAAACGTCTAGAAGCATTCAAGGGTATTTTGGAGACTTCATAGCTTAGGGTTTTGCATTTTTCTACCTTGTAATCGTCTATATAAAGACTCCTCAACATGTGAGAGAGCTTTTGTTCCAGATTTTAGCTAATTTCATTGTAATTCCTTTTCATGAAATAAAAGTTTATTTTCTGAAAATTCTGAATTCTCTTTTGTGTTTTATGAAAGTTTGGTGTTTGATTAGCTGAAATTTGAGTTCCATTTACATGTTTGATTGATTTTGAGAAAAGGTTTTAAGGTTTAAAACACTTGTTTTCAAAAATCAAAGGTATAATCTGTTTTGAGCTCACTTTTGTGTTTGTTCTTCTTAGCAGCTGTGGAAGCTGGTGCTTGTTCTTGCTAGCACCTCAGCTCAAACATTCCAAAGTGTGGATGTACATTTTGGAGGTTTGATTCTCTTATCCCTTTTATATTTTCTGAATTTTGCCTAATTTTTAGTGATTTTTGCATGATTGTTTGTGAATCTGAGATATTGTGGTTGATTTGTGTTTCTGAGGGTTGGATTGTTGTTACTAGGTTGTTTTGATCTTGGATTGAGGGTTAAATCACAACAATCCTTTGAAAATTTGAGAAATCAGATTCCAAAGGGGTGTTTGGGTTAACAGATTTATCAAGATTCAAGGCGACTTGAGTGGTTGTTTGTTGTTCCTTTGTGGTGGTATTTGTTTTTCTGGTGTATTGGGTTACTTATCTGCAAGTTTTGAGGTTCTAAACACCTAAATCAATCAAGGGTCTATAAAATCAGTTTTACTTGGAAATTTTGGCTAAAATTTTTGGGACACCTAGATCTAAGGGTAGACTAGGGTTAACAAGTGCTAAATTTTGGTTAACATAACCAGGGAAAGGGATTTGAGGGCTTGAAATTGGATTGGAGGTCAAATAGATCAGCAAAAGGGTTTTGAAAAAGTGCCTTTGTTCATCAGTAACTTTTTGTGCTTGAATCTGCTTCTAATCTTTGATCCAGTGTTTGAAACAAGTTTATTTGTGCTTATTGGACTTTATTATAGCTTGTATATGCATATGGTTCATTTTGGTGGGCTTATTCATGCTAAAACTGCTTTTTAGTTCATAACTGCTTATTTGTCAGGTCTATATCATATCTGGTGACTGTTTGCTTATTCTATGCTTATTGGCTGAACCAAATTATGATTTGTTGAATGATATTGACTTCTTGTGATCCACTGATTACAAGGGTGCCTTTGTTTTCCATTGAATCCAACTGGATCTCTCTAAAAAAGAAAGTCAAATAGTCAAAGCAGTGGGAATCTTAGGCATCTCAAAAGAAGGTTGTGTGTCAAATCTGAGCTTATGGCATTGGCTTATTGCTTAATGGGCCAAAAAGCCCAATAAGGATAAGTTGTTATACCATTAAGCTGTGATAAGCTCAAAACCAGCTTTTAGGCCTTCAGACTTTTGTGTTCAGAATCAAATTTTGAGTCAGATAGGGCTTTTTCAGGTCTTTTGGGCCTAGTTGGAATTTTTAGGTCCATTAAGCCCATTTTGTTGGTCTGTTTTCGATTTTAGCCTATTTGGGGGCCCATTAGGGGTATTTTGGTAATTTCACTTTCATTTTCTGATTATTTAGGTTAAAATAAACTAGTTTGCAAGTTTTTATAATTTTTTATAATTTTTGGATTTTTAATAATATTTTAATAATATTTTATTATTAAATTTCAATTTTCACATTTTTGCACTTTTTATATTTTTCTTAGGTCTAATACATTAAAATAGGATTTTTGCAACTCTTAGATTAATTTTATCATTATTTTCTTAATCTCTAGAATTATTTTAAGGTTTTAATATTTTTTAATCATTTTAAATAGTTTTAATTAGTTTTAAAATTCATAAAAATAGTTTTTATTCTTATTTAGTCATTTTAGAGGTTTACAAAGTGAAAAATCTTTATTTGGGCTTTTTAATAACTAATTGGATTTTTAGGGCTTTAATTAGCATTTAAAAAATAATATTTAATTAGTTATAAGGTTTGAAAAAGTTTTGATCATTTGCAAACTCTTAGTTTATTTAATTTGATTTTTGGTGATTTTTTGGGAATTTTTAGAATTAATTTTTATTTTAGCACTTTTTACGGTTTTTAATTTAGTCGTCGTAGTAATAATTTTCACATATCCGTCATTCTATTTTCTCATCCCCTTCTTTCTCAAATATTAATCTCAAATATCTTTACATTTTAATCACACACATATACCTCCTTGGGAAACGAACTTTCACCTTTGGGTCATTAGTACACGGTTTTCCTAAACCGTCGTATTTAATACTTTCCCTATTTACGTTCTTTTCCGAAAGAGTAGTAAATCACTACAATCATTTTGGCGCCGCTGCCGGGGAGGTGTGTCGTGATTAATTTGTCATTTTGTTTTTAATATTAGCCATAAATAATATTTGTATTAGTAGAACTCTACTAATACGTATTATCGTTTTTTTCGTTTTTCTTGTGAAATTATTATTACTATATTGTATAAGTATCACAATAAAATCAAAATATCTCCAAAAGTGTGCAAACACAACCTTAATTGGGATTTGATCTCCTAATTATTTTATTCGGATCTCAAACAAAAAGAAAAAGGCAAAAATAGATAAATACTTTCGTGAAGCTCGATTTTGAAAAATACAAACTATAAGGTGGGTATAAGGCGGGTATTATAAAATATACCCTAAAGAAAAAAGCTCTTAAGTGCTTCGTACCGCCTCGTTTCTCCGCTTTCTTGTGAGTATTTTGAGATTGAAATCTAATCGAGGGTTTTGCCGCCCAAAGTATTATTACGTATCATATATATTTGCTTGGTTTCTTTGTGATTAAACCCTCTTGAACAATTTGGTTTTCACCAAAGTTCTAAAGTCATTCGAAGGTATTCACTCTACGTGATCGTTTTTTCTTTTGAGGCTTCTTTAGTCAAGATTTTCATTCGAGGAGAGATTTGGTAGATTGTTGTCTACAAATACACACAAAATCCAAAAAAAAAAATAAAAACAATCAAAAACACAAAAAAAAATTGAAAATTCACAAAACACCCAAAAAGAATCTTCTTTGCTCACCTCCCATTCTTTGTCAAGTTTATGCTAACTCGTAATCAAGCAAAACGAGCTCGTAAACGTCTTCAAAGTCAAGGAAATCAAAGTCCTTTGATTGAACAACAATCTCCAATTGTCGAACCCGTTGTAGAACCAATAGTCGTCATGGCTAATCGTACTATGATGGAGTTGCTTCAAGCACCCACCGAGGGTTTTGGAGAAGCTATTGTGATTCCCGCTATCCTTGCGGAGAATTTCGAAATTAAGACGAGTTTAATGTCGATGTTGAAAGCAAATAAGTTTAGTGGTCATGAGAAAGACAACCCGCATTACCACATAAGGAATTTTAATCATCTCACCGCAACAAGCAAGTTTAAGGATGTTCCACATGACGCTATTAAGATGATGTTGTTTCCATACTCGTTGGATGGACCCGCTAAAATTTGGCTTGAGAAAGAACCGCCAAATTCAATTTTGACATGGGGTGATCTCGTTTCTAAGTTTGTGAACCAATTTTTTCCACCATCTAAAACAACACATTTGAAAAATGAGATTTCAAGGTTTACACAACGTAATATTGAAAGTTTTTCAGTGGCATGGGAACGATTTAAAGAAATGTTACATGAATGTCCACACCATGATTTTTCGGAATTGCATCAAATAGATACTTTTTACAATGGGCTTAATGATCATGAACGAGATTATTGAATGCCGCCGCGGGTGGTAATTTTTTGTGTAAAACGACCGATGAGGCTTTAAAGATTATCGAGAATAGATCTAAGGTTTATAACCCTCGTAACACACCAAGTGTTGCCAATATGGGTTCGTCATCGTCGCCATCGTCTCGTAAAATTAATGCCTTACATGATGAAGCAAATGAGGAAAATCGGTTTTTCGATAGGTTTTCGAATCTTATGACTCATTGGAAAGCACAAGATGCTTTGAATTCCGCATCGGTTAAAGCGGTTGAAAAGAGTTTTTTATCTTGTGGTGGAGCTCATGATCTTTCCCAGTGCATTACCGCCGGTGGTAACACTTCGAGTGCTTATGTAGCAACGGGAACTTACAACCAAAACGGCCAAGGTTCCCGCCCAAATCAAGCTCCATCAAATCAAAATGCTAACAACTATCGATACAACAATTAAAATGGTGGTTATCAAGGCAATTCACGTAATTACAACAAAGGGAATTATCAAAGTGGGAATGGACAAGTGTCAAATCAAAACCAAAACCGTGATTTTCAAAACAATACACAAGGTTTTCAAAATGCTCATACTAAAAATATTAATGGAGAATTTTTGGATTATGCTAAGGCAAATGATGCTAAGTTTGATAACATGCAACGTGAGATGATTAGCTCAAGATCCGAGTTGAAAAACGAGCTTAAAAACGAACTTGCTAATGAACTTAAGACTCATGCTAATAAAATGGAAGGAAACGTTCAACGTCTTCAACAAAATCAACAAAAAAATGGAACAAGGACAACATGAGATTAAGCAAGAATTGTTAAAAACTGATGCTAGGCAATCAAAATTTGAAGACCGAATGGCAAAAATGTTTGAAGCAATCATGTGTAAACCCTCTTCCTCGGGTGGTCTTCCTAGTGATACCATTGCAACCCCGAAGGGAGAAATGAAGGTTATTACTACTCGTAGTGGTAAAACTTTCAAAGAACTAATCTCTCGTCCAAGTACTTCTAGGGAGAAGGAAATCGAGAAAGAGCCCGTGGTGATGGTCGAAAAGGAGCATATCACAAGCCCACGAAGTACCGCTCATACCACACCTACGGTTGAAACAATACCAATCATGGAACCCGAGATTCCAAGGTCGTTGCCTAATGTCCAACCTACACCACCCTTACCTTACCCCTCGAGACGAAACAAAGAGAAATTTTAAGAACGTAACAAACAACAAATCGAGCTTTTTATAAAAATGTTTCAACAAGTTTATTTTGATGTAAGTTTAGTCGACGCGTTGTTATACATGCCTCGTTTCGCTTCCACTTTTAAAAGTATGATGAATGATAGAGAAAAGCTTTCAAAGCTTGCTAATTGTTCTTCGGTTTATCTTAACCGCATACCAAAAAAAGTTGGTGACCCCGGAAGTTTCTCATTCCTTGTGATATATAAGATATGAAAGAATGCATCGCCTTGGCCGATCTTGGTGCAAGCATTAATTTGATGCCATTTTACATTTGGAAATCGCTTTCGCTTCCGGCTCTTACTCCTTCGAACATGTCTATCGAGATGGCCGATCATTCTACGGATTTAGCATTTGGAGTAGCCGAGGATGTTTTCGTGAAAGTGGGGAAGTTCTACTATCCCGTTGATTTTATAGTAGTTGACATCCCCGCGGATCCTCAAGTTCCTCTAATTTTAAGTCGTCCATTTTTAGACACCTCGAGATCGCTTATCGATGTTCATGCAAGAACTATTACTTTGAGATTCAACGAAGAGGAACTTGTTAGAAACGCTACTCAAAATTCGACACCTTCTCATGTTTATGCAATCGCTACCATCAATCACATCGACTTAGTTGATGTGGTTTGCGATGAGTTTTCACAAGAAGTGTTAGGTTTTTCTGACAGCTCGTCAAGTGGCAATCCCACTATTTTGGATCCGATTCTTGCTAATTCTACGCCAAATCTCACTCCATTCTAAGGAGGCGATTTTACTTCAAATAAAATCGACAATGAAGATGAGGTGATTATTAGTAATGATACTTCTATTCCACCATTTCTTCCACCGATGGAAGTTATGAGTTTTGATAAAAAAATCTTCAATCGAGGAACCGCCTATCCTTGAATTGAAAGATCTTCCATCTCACCTTGAATACGCATTCTTGGAAGGTGATGACAAGTTGCCGGTTATTATTGCAAAAGGTCTT
Source organism: Glebionis coronaria (assembly GCA_025667525.1). Lineage (NCBI taxonomy): Eukaryota > Viridiplantae > Streptophyta > Magnoliopsida > Asterales > Asteraceae > Glebionis > Glebionis coronaria. The sequence goes on from JANFOE010000264.1 coordinate 225,549, forward strand.
GCTAGAGATGAAAAAACCGCACTTTTGAAAGTTCTTAAAGCTCATAAAGGGGCAATTGCGTGGAAAATTTCCTACATTAAGGGTATTGACCCAAAATTTGTACTCACAAGATTTTAATGGAGGAGGACTACAAACCCGCAATCCAAAGTCAAAGAAGGGTAAACCCCAAAATTCACGATGTCATAAAAAAGGAAGTCTTAAAGATCCTTGACGTGGGAATGATTTATCCTATCTCCGATAGCCCATGGGTGAGCCCAATCCACTGTGTCCCTAAAAAGGGAGGAATGACCGTTGTGCCCAATGAAAACAACGACTTAATTCCCACTCGTGTTGTGACCGGTTGGAGGGTGTGTATTGACTACCGAAAGTTAAATGACACCACTCGTAAAGACCAATTCCCTTTGCCCTTCATGGATCAAATGTTGGAGTGACTCGCGGGAAATGAATTCTATTGCTTTTTAGATGGTTTTCCGGTTACTTTCAAATCCCTATCGACCCTCGTAATCAAGAGAAAACTACGTTCACATGTCCTTATGGAACGTTTGCTTATCGTAGAATGCCTTTCGGACTTTGTAATGCGCCGGGTACGTTTCAACGGTATATGATGGCTATTTTGCATGATATAATCGAGAAGTCGATGGAAGTGTTTATGGATGACTTTTTGGTGTTTGGCAATTCGTTCACGTCGTGTTTATCTAATCTCGAGCAAATGTTAAAACGTTGTAAAGAAACCAACCTTGTGCTTAATTGGAAAAAATGTCATTTTATGTGTAAACAAGGAATCGTCTTAGGACATAAGGTCTCGAAAGCGGCGATTGAGGTCGATAAAGCTAAGGTAGACGTCACCGCCAAGTTACCTCATCCCAAAACCGTCAAGGGAGTTAGGAGTTTCCTAGGCCACGCGAGCTTCTATCGTCGTTTCATTAAAGTCTTTTCGAAAATCTCTCGACCTATGACACACCTTCTCGAGAAGGATGCTCTGTTTGATTTCAATGAGGATTGTGTTAGAGCTTTCGAAACTCTTAAGAGGAAACTAACCGAAGCTCCCATTCTTGTTGCTCCTAATTGGGAATTACCCTTTGAAATCATGTGCGATGCAAGTGATTATGCTATAGGGGCCATCTTAGGGCAACGTTATGAAAAGCACTTCCGTCCTATCTATTATGCTTGTAAGACGATGACCGAGGCTCAATTAAAGTACACCACAACGGAAAAGGAATTACTTGCCGTGGTCTATGCTTTTGAGAAATTCCGACCTTATCTCGTCTTGGCTAAAATCATCGTGTATACCGACCATTCGGCTATCAAGTATCTCTTAGCTAAGCAAGATGCTAAGCCAAGATTGCTTTGTTGGATGCTCCTCCTCCAAGAATTTGATGTCACCGTGCTTGACAAAAAAGGAGCCGAGAATCTAGCGGCCGATCATCTCTCTCGTCTAGAAGATCCTCACAAAGATGTTTTCGAGAACAAGGAAATCACCGAAACATTTCCTCTCGAGACTCTCGGTGTAGTGAATTCTAAAGACACCACCCCATGGTTTGCCGACATTGCAAATTACCATGCAGGGAACTTCATAATCAAGGGTATGACGACACAACAAAAGAGAAAATTCTTTCTTGACGTCAAGTTCTATTTTTGGGACGACCCTTATCTCTTTTGGGTTTGTGCGGATCAACTCGTTCGACGTTGTGTTTTTGGTGCCGAAGCTTCTACATCCTTAGAGCTTGGCACGAGGGACCCGCGGGTGGTCACCACGGTGCTAATCTCACGGCTAAGAAAGTGTTCGATGCCGGCCTCTTTTGGCTTACGATCTATCGTGATGCACACACACTTGTGAAGTCGTGTGATTCGTGCCAACGTCAAGGAAAATCGTCTCAACGTGATGAAATGCCACAAAACATAATTCACGTGTGTGAGATTTTTGACATTTGGGGCATAGACTTTGTGGGGCCGTTCCCATCGTCTCATGGTAACAAGTATATCCTCGTCGCCGTCGACTACCTTTCAAAGTGGGTGGAAGCTAAGGCTTTACCTACTAATGATGCTCGTGTGGTAGTGAAGTTTTTGAAGGAACTATTCTCTCGGTTTGGAACCCCTCGTGCTATTATAAGCGGTCGTGGAACCCATTTTTGTAATGACCAATTCGAGAAGATCTTAAAGAAATATGGAGTTACTCATCGTCTTTCTACGGCTTATCACCCGCAAACGAGTGGGCAAGTCGAGGTTTCAAACCGAGTTTTGAAGAGGATTTTAGAGAGGTCGATTTGAGAAAACCGTGTTTCTTGGTCTGACAAACTCGATGACGCTTTATGGGCCTTTAGGACCGCTTATAAGACACCTATCGGTTGTACTCCTTATAAGTTGGTTTATGGAAAGAATTGTCATTTGCCCATTGAATTGGAGCATAAGGCATATTGGGCCCTTAAGCAAGCAAATTATGATTTGAAGACCGCGGGAGATCACCAGAAAATACAATTAAATGAATTGGATGAACTAAGAGACAATGCTTATGAAAATTCATTGATTTTAAAGAAAAGACTAAAAATTTTCATGATGCAAAGATTAAAAACCGGGTTTTTGACGTTGGTGATCAAGTGTTACTTTTTAACTCTCGCTTGAAGATATTTTCCGGGAAATTGAAATCTCGTTGGTCGGGTCCTTTCACCGTAACACAAGTGTTTCCTTATGGGACCATCGAGCTAGCTCAAATTGATGGTCCTAACTTCAAGGTGAATAGACATAGGCTTAAGCACTACTTTGTTGGGGAAGTTCCTTCGTTGGACGACCTTGACCAAGTCACCTTCCCCAATGATAATTAGCATTGAGGGGATCGAGTCGAGCTCATGACTCGGTAATAAAAAACGAGGGGCCTCGTGGGGGAGATCCCATGCTTATCCTTTTATGCTTTCTAATAAAATAATGAGAGGGGATTTGTGCCCTTCTAACTCGTTGTCTCGTGGTTGTTTGTGAATGTGTTATCTAGATCATCATCATCGCAATGATTGAAGTCTCTCGTGTTCGTTTACGTGAGCCTCGATCGTTTGCTTGAAAGAGTTTTTCACGAATCCATGACATATCCTTTATTGTTCTAACAATTATCTTTTAGCATAATTAATAAACGGCTTTAGATATATTGTTGATCACCCTTTCCATGCTAGATCCTAAGCATTCGACTCTTCGTGTCTAGTATGGGGTTGCTCCACCTTTTACTCAAAACATTGAGGACAATGTTTAATTTTAGTATGGGGGGTGAATAGATACTTGCCTTGTTATGCCCTCACGTTTTCCAACTTTCAACGTTTTGTTTTGTTTGTTGCTAATAAGGCTAAAAATGGCCAAATTTTAAATTTTTTTAGTTTTTCATAAGTGTTTTAAGACACGAATGTATATTTTCTGATGGGTAGAATAAGAGCTAATTTTTGACTTGATAGGCATTTGGAGCCCTTTACATTCCTTAACCCGCTCGAATCAAGTTTTGCTATACTTTTATATAGGGAACTTTAAAACGCGAAAGTCTTAGCTCATTCGGGTTAAGAACAAGAACTTTTCGCAAGTTCCTATAATTGATCCTAGAAAGTCACTTATCAAGGGAACTATAAAATGCATTCTCTAAACTTTAAAGAGTCCAAAAAAGTGCAAGATACTATAGGTGGCTTGAAAATCCAAAACTTCGATTTGATATAGTGTTAATAAAAGCTAATCCAAATTTGGCTTAATTGTGACCTGCAGGGCTAAGTATTCACGAGTCTCTTTAATTAGAGGTCTTTAAATAGTGAAGAACGAGAAATCATAGAGTTAGACAAGTGACCATGCTAAACGTAGAACATGAAAATGTTCTTTCAAGAACTCATATGTTTTTAATTGTGGCTCTTTCTCCATAAGATCAATGCATTAGGAATAAAAATAATTGCAATAAGTAAGGTCGTACGATTTAAAAGGTTACTTAGCTTCTAGCACAAGATCGTTTAAAAGTTGCTCGGGGTTGAATAGAGTTCATAGCCGAGGCATAACTTATTGAAGCGGGATGCGAAGATTGGTGAAGATCCAAAAAGGCCCTAACAAGGCATGAGGAGCTCTATTTTGTTGCTAAAGATCCTTTATGATGTGAAGTATCATTATTCCAAAATCAATATGAAGGATCGTGACACACGACGAAAAGAAATTACTCCCCTAAAGATCATGGAGAAAGTCTATCCAAAAAGACCCTAAAAAGGTATGAGGATAAATATATCCATGTCCGAAAAGGAGGCGGATCGTTGTATATCAAAATCCAAAATAAAGATTGAAGAAAAATGATGAAGTCGTGGTCCAAGTATGAAGAATCTCTCAAAAACGTCAAGTGAAGAAACTCCAAAATATGAAGAGAAGACCATAACTTCAAGAACGTCTTCCCAAGATGTTAAGTATGAAGTACATGCCAAATATCGGTCCGAGAAAGGTCTCAAATCGTGAAACGAGTTATGTCAATATATGAACTTAAGGAGATACACAAGAAGCCGTTTTAAAAGATTCTGTCCTTCGGCTAATTGTCAATTAAATCGTGCTACTTTACTTTCGGACTAATAAATACTTAAATAAGTCAATATGAATCACTTGTGATCCATGACAAATAGTTAAAAAATTCTAGAAATCCATTTCTTTTCAAAATAACTAGGATTGCGGGGAGAAAAAGTATTACACAATTTGAACATATGAGTAGTGTTAGCATTGTGACTTGTACCAACAATGATCTCGTTTTTGCACTTAGCATGGAATGTATGATAATCAAGGATGACGAACTTTACTCTATGGGACATTCACTTGTTTCTATTCATTGACCCTAAAAGTCACACACGTGATGAAAATCATACATTATGTCTTTACACATCTTCGTAGTATTGTTGCAAGTCTTTTACTATTCAATAAAGGTTAATAAAATTAAAATTTGGAGATGCTTAGATACTTTATTCTAGCATTGCGTGAGGGCACGGCAATGGCTTAGTATGGGGGAGTGATGAGATGGCTTTTATACATGATCTCATCGTTCTTTTCGGGCTTTAAATGCCTAAAATGTCATAAAAATACCATATATATGTTTGTGTTTGTTTACTTGTGTATTTTAGGTATGGATCGTGAAAAATACAAAAGATTACAAGAAACAAGGAAAAACGAACACGAGAAACGAAGCCGTACAATGAACCGGTCCCTAGTTTGTGAATTATCAAAGAAAAACCCTTGAAGACTTGAAGATGTACAAGAATGATCCCTCATCTATGAAGAAATGACACTTAATACCCTTTTATATTCATAATTACAAGTTTGGTCCCTTAAGTTTGTCAAAATTACAAAAAGGTCCTTCAACTTTGAAGATTTGGCAAGTTTAGTTCATCAACAATTCTAAACTGTCAACAATGGTCCCTCATGAAGTCAAACATCCAATGAAGACCTTCAAAGATGAGACATGTCCAAGATCAGCCCATGAAATATTCAAAAATTGCAAAAATAACCCTTGAACCCCTTTCACCAAAGTTTTGGGGCAAAAGTGTGAAATTGGAAAGTTATTTAACAAAGGAAATCGTTTTATGGGCTGAATAAACATAGTTTACAACTATTGCCAAAGAACAAGGACTGAAAGTGACACACTAAACATTTAAATCCCATAACACGCGACAAACACTTCCCTTCCACCTTTTTCGGATCAAAAAGTGTTACTATTCACCGTATGAACCCAGTTACCACCTTACTTAAAACAAAGGGTAAATACAAATTACCCAGGCACACGCTTAATTCACACACACACGAACTCATCCCACACCAAAACTCCCAATCCCCACTCACCAAAGGACCCCACGATTCAAACCCGTCCACCAATCATGTGACACCCTCCTCTCCAAGCAAAGCCACGTGTCCAAATCAACGACTCACACTCATTACTTGGCCCAAAAGCTAAAATGAACACTCGGGATCATTTTGGACAGCTCAACAACAACAAACGTCTAAAGGCATTCAAGGGTATTTTGGAGACTTTGTAGAAACTAGAAGGGGGGGGGGGGGGGGGGGTTGAATAGTTTCTCTTCGATTGGTGACCAAATTAAAATTACTTTCAATTTGGTTTGTATCAAATATATCTTTTACTTGAGGCTAAGTTGCGTAATGATTAGGTTCAATTGAAATGCACTAGCAAAGATAATAAGTAAGTATAATGATAATGAAATAAGTAAAGAGTAAGGAAGGAGACAACCTAGTGGGAAGACACCAAGATTTATAGTGGTTCGACAACGAGGCTCTATCCTCGTTTCTACTCTACTCCTCGAGTACACCTACTCGAGATTTCCACTATATCAACAAGCTCCCTTCTCGGCGGAGAAAACCTTACATCGTTGCTTACATTATTTTCCGACACTAAGCTAAATGTCGAGACCTAATCTTTAGCTAGGACCAATCTACACGACGTTGCCTACTTCACAATTTAACGACACAAGGCTAGATGTCGGGTTCTAATATTAAGGTAGAACGAATCTTCACGAAGTTGCCTACTTCACCATTTTACGACACAAGGCTAGATGTCGAGTTCTAATCGAAAGCTAGAACCAATCTTCACGACTGTTCACTTTGAAGCTAAGTGAGAACTTCACACAATACAACTACTAATCAATTTAAAGTTTAGTGAGAACTCACAAGACACAACCACATCACTTTATAGTTTAGTGAGAACTCCTAATCAAATCTATTACAACTCAACTAGACTTATCCAAGTACACACATGTAGCTTGGATTTACACAACATAAATCCAAGCAAACACATATGCAATGGATGTACACAACAAATCCAAGTATCCACAAATAACTTGGATGAACACAACTAGTCCAAGTATTCATAAATATATTGGATTGACCTAAAACAAAAAAGGGCGTCATGATGAATATGACTAGCTCATAGATTCATCTTTATCACAACACTAGTGAGTGAGTGATCTTCTCATTGGACATGGTAGAGGAGGGGATCAAGAGGATAATCATATGTAAACATCCTTAACAATTTAAGTGATCATTTACTAATGATTATGCTATAGAAAATAGAAAGAGGGCTGAGAAAAACGTCCAAGAGGCTTACTGGAAAATGAGATTTGACCCACTATTTAAAGGAGACAAAGTTACAACGGATCTATAACGGCTACTGTGCGCGGTACCTTATCTCACCCCGCGGTACCATATCGCTAAGGTACCGCGTAGGTATTTAAGGTACCGCCACTAGACTCCACTCCGTTTTTTGTCTTTTAGTGGGGTGGGAATATCTGAGGTATTTGAACCCTTTGAAGGATATTCTAACAGCATTTGGAATATGCCATTTTCAAATTTTCATTTTCCATTTTAATAAAACATTTTCTAAAAAAGAAAGTTTATTAAAAAGTCTTTTGTCTTATTAACAAAAGTGAGTTTTAAGGATAATCATTTTGATGATCACTAAGTATGATTACAAAAAGGTCCTTCAACTTTGATAGTGTTAGTTAAATAATTCATTTTGTGTTTTACACTAAATGTGTTGTATGGTTTGTTGTGATCAAAACTAAGAAAGATTAGTTAACACTAATAATGTTTTTAGGCATCACTTGCATTAACAATCTCCCCCTTTTTGATTACGACAAACGATAAACTCATTTACGTAGAAACACAAACTATGGAATTATTAACTAGTTTATCACTATCATTTCTCCCCCTTTGTCGTAGCAAAAAGGTTAGCATAAGTCTTTGAAGAACATCGAACTTTGCTAGTAGCTCCCCCTTGGTGGTTGCTCCCCTTTGCTTGGGGAACCAAGTTTGTGAGCTAAGGTGACATGCTACACAAAGGTTAGTAGAAAGGAAAGAAACACCAATGTATATATTATCACTACCTACTAAGTAACTTGAGAGGGAGAAAGAGAAGAAATCTCAAATTAGAAGCAAGTATTTTGCTAAGTATGTCCAAAGAGGTAATTGACAAAATCAAACTTCAATCCAATGAAGATGATAAGCTTGTCAATGGGTTAAAGCTTTAGAATTGATGGAATCACCCATAAGCAATTGTAAAAAATTAACCAAGATCAACTCAAAATAGAACTAATGAAATAGCACACAAATAACACAAAGGTTACATAAAGAAAAAAATACAACAAAGAAGATAGTCATACACATAGTATGAGTATCTAAAAGCAATAAATATTGAAAATAAATCACTAAGCATAAGCTAGTCTAATAGTGATATTTTCCAAGATTGCTAAAAATAAAATAAAACTAAAAAGACGACGATGCATCATTCGAAGTTTTGTCCACCAGAACGAAAACTTGAATAGGAGGTCGAGTGAGGAGGAATTCAAGAAAATTTAACTTCTCATACACATGAGCAAGTTCAATTTGTTAAAATCGGCAACAATCACACGAGGATCCATGATGCAACACAAAATTGTTTGATGGGGGTATGGCATCAAACTTAGGGTTTGGTGGTGGTGGGGTAAAGGGTTTGGGAGTGATTTCACAATACCTTGTGAGGTTTGGGAAGGTTGAAAGGTCATTGAGTTGAGGGGTATTGAAGGATTGTGGTGGTGGTGGAACATTTTCTTTTGCTCCGGTGATGGGGTTTATGGTGTAAGTCTCATTCCAATACTTGATTGGAGAGAAGTAGGGTTTTTGGGTGGTTTGTACGAAGATGGTTCATTCTTCTTAACCCAGACGGGTCGAACCGAGATTTTCGGTTTCTTTGAAAGCTTGGATGAGGAAGCTTTGGGTGAGAGGGGTTGTGACAAAGAAATGTCAAGGTTAGGAATGTAGGAGTTAGGCATTGTGAGAGTGTGAGAATGATATCTCAACGTTATGTGAGAATGAATTCTCAAGGTTGGGAAGGTGTGAGAATGAAATCTCAAGGTTGGGGTATAAGTAAAATGTAATCAAGGTAAGAATTTGAATACAAAATGTGTAGTGTCAAGGAATGTTTAGTCAATTTGAGAAAACAAGGAATCTTGACTGGGAATAGGGTTTTAAAAGTTTTGACCAAAAAATCGTCAAAAGCCACTTTCTGGCCGCGGTACCTTATAGGGTCCGGCGGTTCCATATCACTAAGGGACCGCGGGTCTTTAAGGAACCGCGTCCAGTGGACTTTAAACCATGTTTTTCCTGGGTTTTGGGAAAAACTAAGACTTTTTCAAAAAGTTGCAAATCTTGGAATTTTACCTCTATTAGAACCAAAATATGCTAGGGTTGCATAAAGCAACACATTCACAAAGAATGTCTTGACAAAGGGTGACAAAATAATTTAGATATCATTTTGAACCAATTTTAGTCAAGTTTAGGGGTTGTGACAGATTTAGGTTCAATTTTAATTTCAAATTAAAGTTGATTAGTGTGCACAAAAGGATAGAATCACACAAAGCTAAATCCATAAGTTAACAACATGAAACATTCATTAATGAGGGAAGTACAAAGATAAATAAAGACTAACTAATACATAGCTAGCTTAATACTAAATCTAGATAAGTAGTTTTCTTAGGCTTGGTTTAGTTGAAAACTCTTATTAAGAAAACTCCATCATTCATCTCCTAGGAGGAGGCATGGAGAACAAGGCAAGCAAGAAGTCTTGCAAACCCCTATTTAGTCCATACATATCCATCCTTAGGTTATGGATGATGTAGTGGTTGTAGAGACAACATGCACATCTAGGACCATGAGTTTGTTGAAACCCAAAGTAAGGATCACCCAAGAGGAGGGAAAGTGGGACACCTAAAATTGTGATGTTTGAGTTGGGTGGAGGTGAAGGAGGCAAGTTCTCCAAGGGTGATGTGGGTGAAAGTGGAGGCATGTTTCCCAAAGGGGAAATGGGTGAGTGTGGAGGTAAATCCTCCAAGGTTGGTGAAATGGGTGAGTTGTGAGGGGTAAATGGTGAAGTCACCAAAGTGTCATCAAAGTCATTCCCAAAAGGAATGCTTTGGATTGGTTGAGGTTGTGTGGTCACTTCCAAGGGTGCACTTGGAGTGAAGGGTGAAGAAAGCTCATTCATTCTTGAGTTGAATGAAGAGGAGGTAGAACCAATGGAGTGGTTAGTAACATGGGTGGATGAAGTCTTGCATGGTGCAAGAGGTGGGGAAGGTGATGAAGAAATGAGGATAGGAGCATTCTCATTCTTAGGTGTGTGGAAAGGTGAGGAGTTAGGCTTAGCTACCTTAACCCTTATTTTGAGTGTTTTCCTTGGGGTGGAGGTCTTGGAAGTGTTTGAGGTTTTGGTACACACCATGGTTGATTAGGGTGGTTTAAGGTTTAGAGAAGTATGTTTGATGTGTGAAGAACATGGCAAACAAGGTGGGTTTAAATGGGTGAGGGGATGATCCAAACTAGTAATGGGTTAAAATCATTTTAGGTGAATAATGAATTTAGGTAACCTAGTTTAGGAAATGTACAGTTTATTACTGAAAATCATGCAAGGTTTACACAAAATTAAGAAAACAGTGTAAAGCAAAGATGCTGTCGTGCACAGTGACCGGCGGTTCCTTATCTAGAACCGGCGGTACCTTATCGATAAGGAACCGCGGGTCGATATGGAACCGCGACCAGAAGGTTTTCAAAAATTTCCCTTCTCAGTTTTTGATAAACCCAGATTTTTCCCAAAAGTTTCACAAGCCAAAGTTAACCACAGATCATAATCTAATAAGCTAACTATCATAAGGCATGCACAAAGCTATGTAAAACACAAACATGATGGCATCATTAACATTAAGGATCAAGATAAATGATAATTCACTACAAGAAAAAAGGGGTATTTGGGACGGTGAAAAACCGTTCCAATTACTCAAAAAACCGTACCAAATGCTATTTGGCACGGCTTTGGCACGGATTTAACTCCGTCCTAAATATGAGGGTGCCAAATACATTTGGTTCGGGACAAAAACGTGCCAAATAGTATTTAGGACGGATTTTGGAACGGTTGGAGCTTTGTGTGCCGTATGTTAGGTATTTGGCACTATTCTAACGTCCTAAATGCGTATTTGGCACGGTTTTACCCCATGAAAAATGCAATTTGGTACAGTTTCATATCTCGTGCTAAAAGAATTTGTGACGATTTGCTCACTTGTAACAAAACTTTTAGCCCTTTTTGAGCCTTACACAATACATTTGGCACAATGCGATTTCCGTGCCAAATTATTTGTCACACAACTATTTGTGTTCTGCAAGTATCTGACACGGTTCTTTGGCCTTTAATAAAAGCATTTGACAATAAAAATAGGTAAAGTTTCAAGAATTTATTATGTCATCACAATAAAAATAGGTAAATCAAATACAAATAGGAAGCAAAAAATACATTTAAATCAATTCTATTAGACATATGTTTTAACCAAGGAAATACAACTTGAATCCTTATAGACATACTAGCGTATACAACAAAGTTGTCTATCGGCTTCACCATTTAAAGCAGTGAACCTTTAATTAAAAATAGTACCCAAAAGCCTACGAGATCTTCATCATCTAGTTGGTCATCTTTACACTAGCATCTTGAGTAATAACACTCTCTGGTTCTGACAAAGAAAGAAAATGTTGAAAGGTTAAGAGGTTAGTGTAACTTAATAACTTTCACCGTTTAACAAGGTCAATTACCCGAGTATCAGAAGGTGGCGTCTCGAATATCTAGAGCTTGCGTGCAATTAGTTTTTTAATTCTTCAATCAAGATTATACCTGGAAAAAAACATGCATAACCCATTTTAGCGCCTCTCAAATAACTCTGGAAATATAACTCCGACATCAATTATTAAACTAAAGAATAAGTTAACTATATCAGCTAGTGCTTATTGATGTAAAAGCAGTTCCAAGCACAAAAAAGATGAGTGCCATCACTTCACAAGATAGCTTCAAAAACCACTAGCCTGGTTTAATTAAGTTCGGGAATAAAAAGGATCGTTCTATTAAATAATGTACCTGTTAACATTGAGACATATCGTGAATATAGATTGGTAGCGATCCCATGTTCTCAGTACGATTTATTACTTTATAGTTGTACATGAGTCGGGAAGAGGTGTCAAGTTACATTCAGAGTTACATAACATAAAAAGAAACTGTAGTAGGCAAAGAGCAAAATTTCTAATCTACATTCATGAAATGAATACTTAAAAGAAATCAAAAGTCATTTACAAATTATGTTCATTATTCGAATAGGCAATAAAAGTTGCACAATGAATTTATATTTCCTATGATAAGCTGAGTATCAATATTTAACACAGTTAGGCTGTAACTTTCATCACAATTATTTATAAGTTGATATTTAAATCAGCTAAAAAAAAAGACAAATGTACAAAGCCAAACCATAACACACTCACAAATACTTATAATGAATCATATTTTAATCAATCAACACATATGGTTACAGCAGGCTTATAGTGTTTAAAATTATAGATTCCATATAATACATTTCAACAATGAATGAAACTATTAAAAATTGTAGAACTTTACAATTTTTTTAGTACTAACCAAGCAAGCAGATTTTGGTTACCACTCAAAATCCCATATTCTATGTGATGAAACTATATTGAGCCTGAAAAAGAAACACATGATTGTTTGCAAGGAAACATAATACAAAACCAAAATTAATTTACGTTTTTGTCTAGAACCCATAAATTTGAATTAGTTTTACCTCATTTTGATTACAATTATTATTACCACCGTATATACAAATTCAAGAAACCTTCAATAATATAAAAAAGGTAACGCAGATCAATAATATATATTAAAAACAATATAAAAAAGGTAACGCAAAAATAATGTTTACATATCTTACTAGTAATGGATTTGAAATGAGTCCCTTGAAGAAGAAACAAAAAAATCAACTTGAATCTTCTTGTTTTGCAAAACTGTACCAATCACCAAAAGTTTCAAGATCTTAATCAACGATTGTACAGACTAGTTCCTTCACATCTTTAAAAGTGATAATTTGGTTTACTAAACTGTCGGATCTAAACTGAGAATGCGCCGAAATTTATTGTGCATAAAAGTGGGCTTTTTGATTTTGGGTAAAAAAAGGGCGGTACTCTGAAAAAAATAGGCGGAGAGATCGAAGTTATGATAAAATTTTGGGATGCGAGTAGATTAGTCAACAGGTCATCTTGATTTTCAAAACAAAAATAATACATATGTTTGCAAAAATACAACAAAAAGTTATACATACATCATAGATATTTCATACTATATAAAACATAAAACTTACTATCTATTATTCCTTTAGTCCCAATTTACCTGTTCATTTTTTATTTTTTAAGTTTTTCTTGATCAACTTTGATCTTAAATTAAAAAATTAGTGTTATGTAATACTTGATAAAAAATATATGAACTAATTGAGTTTTAAATGTATTTTTATTGGTATAATTTTTATTGAATATTATATAACAATTTTTTTTTAATTTATAGTCAAATTTGAAGAAAAAAAGACTTGAAAATTTTAAGTGGACAAATAAATTGAGACAGAAGGAGTAACAAATACGTAAAAATAAAACTATGTCATAAATATATATAATTTTAACACGAAAAAAACTCAGTCAAATCTCAAGAACCAAGTTGTCCCCCGAGAAGGATTCATAATATTTTATCGGGTGTTGTACAATTTTTTTTAAGTGTTCCATATAATTTCTTTCATCATAAACAATAGAAATTACACCTTACATGCTTCTTGGGTGCTGCACATACTAAAAATATAACTCATTTTAAAAACAATTACACTGTAACCATAAATCGGGAATAGCCCGTGCCACACCCGACTCCCATATAGATCCGCCCTCGATTGTCTCGGGTTACTTCAAATCCACCGAGTCTAACAACATTTCAAATATATGAAACCTAATTAAATTTGACCCCTTTTTGGATCAAAAAATTATTTAACCTATTGATCGCCCGGTTACCGGGTTTCAAAACACGGGCATTTGGCACAAATTTTAAACGTACGTATTTTGAAAGCTTTTTTAGTGGTGGATCTAAACGCATGGGTATTCGCTAAGGGCTTCACAAATTGTTCCAAATTTACGGGCATTTGGCACGTTTTTTTAACCTATCTTAAAAATATATGTTCTTGAAACGACTTTCTAATAGTAGTTTTAAATACTTCGGTATTTGGCAGAGTCAAAACAAATTGTTCCAAATAAGTATACATTTGGCACAACTTTTACGCAACATCCCAAATACATGAGTTTTTGGGACTATTTTTTAATGGTCGTTCCAAATACACATCTTTTTAGCACGGTTATTAAAATTGTTCCAAATAGTGGTATTCGGCACGGTTTTTTTGTCGTTCCAAAAAAGTTCGTCCTAAAAAGCCCTTTTTCTTGTAGTGATTCAAACATGCAATCATAAGTTAATACACAACCAAGATAAAATAAAATGTTCAACAATACATGTTTACCAACATGTATTCTTTGAAAAGCTTCAAAGCTTTCACCTTCTCTTCTTCCCCAATCCCTTGATCATATTCCCCAAGAACTTGAAACCTTTTCTTGATTCAACCCGGTGTTCGTGCAATTCCCCTCGAGTTCTAAGGTTTTCACGGTAAAGATGCTCCATATTGAGATCTTCCGGTACTTCACTAGAATGATGAGGAGGAGGAGCTAAGTCTTCAAATTCATCCTCGAATGGGTTTGAGGATGGATGGGAATTACTCGAAGAGTGGAAATGAGAACTAGTACCTATGCCATCACCATCACTTGTTGGCATGTCCATGTCCTCATCATCCATCTCTTGATGAACAGATTTTCTCGATCCTCGATCACTTCTTGTCTTTCTTGCATATGCCTCTTGAATAGGCAACATAACCCGATGAACCGGGTAGAATCGAGAAAGATCAAGGTGGGGAAAATCATGAGCAACCCTTTTGAAAAGGCGAGTTAGAAGCATAGCATAGGGAAGGTTTGTCTTGGGCTTCGAAAGGGCATAATTGATTCGTCGAGCGATATACAATGCCAAGTTGTACTTGGTGGATGTTAAGATGCAACTCAACATATGCATCATACATGCTGGGATATGATCTCGGTTTCCACCAAGACAAAAGACATTCTCCCTAAGGATATTGGCCCATTGGACCATAAAATCCTTAAGGTCGCTAGAGAGCACTTCATATCGATTCACATTTCGTACATTTGAATGAAGGCTTCTCACAACGTTTCTATCACGCTCTTTCGAGATGATGTCAAGGATGAAATCTAGATCAATTTCGGTGAGGTCATTTGTAGGTTTATCGAAGGATTCCGAGAGAGCATCAAGTCTTCATTTATCCATAAAACGACAAGTGCCTTCATATGGCACACCGAGAATTTGACCAAAGTTTTCGAGGGAGTATTGAATCAATTGATCATTCAACACGAAACGAATGAAGATTTCTCCATTGTATTCAAGCATGGAGTAGGTGCTAAAGAATTCAAGAAGGAATAAGGGGTAAATATCTTCTTCTATGTTGAGCAAGCAATCAAATCCCAAAAGCTCAAACATAGATTTGATATAGTCATAACCCGTTATTTCCTTGTCAACGACTCTACCCTCATGGAAACAACGAGTGGAAAGGGATAGAAACGCGTTTTGAAGTTGGGGGGAAGCATAGGTTTTGGAGATGTCGGGCATATAATCTCTAGTGAATTGATGATCTTTTTGATATTGAGAAGGCATGATTAAGTACCTAAATACAAACACAAGACAATATTTCTCCAATCACTCATATGAAAAATAAAAAGGAAAACGAAAAATGAAAATGTGTTATATCAATTTCTTGACAAACATAGGATTGAATCCATATCATTTTCATGTTCACAATGTGTCTATTCCATCATTAACCAAGAACACATGATATATGTTAGATCAACAATGGATTAGAACATTGGTTTTTCAAAACAAGGTTTTTAGGTAAGCATTAACAATGTCATTACCTACTTGTTCATGGGTTCATCTCAAATCCATCATTCAACCAAAATCATTTAGCCTAAATTCGGATTTGTTCTACAAGTGGGTTTTAGTGAAATCTTAATGAATATCAACCTAAGGAATCATAGTAAAATAACCATGTCAACCCACATTCCTATTAAGGTTTTAATTCAATTTCAATTTTAAAAATCCCCAATTATGAAAGGATGAACCCTAGAACAAAATAGATGAAATTGAAAGAAAATACTTACAATTAATTGATGTTAGAAGAAGGATGAGTGAAACCCATAACTTGGAATCAATTAATTTGAGTGATTGAAGGTTTTGGAAGCTTCAACAATGGTGGAAAAGGTAAAACCCATCGGCTGTGTGTTTTTGGGAGAGAGAGAGTTTGGTTTGAAAAAGAATAAAAAACTCAAATTGGCGCTCTGACAAAAGTTACTGCCCGCGGTACCTTATCGATAAGGAACCGCGGGTTTGAGCCACGGAGATAAGGAACCGCCTACAGAGGCAGGTTTTTATCTCTGAAAAACGCCAAATTTTGAAAATTCAGTTTTTCTAAAATACTTAAAATTAAATCATGAGCCTTTTAGAATATCATTGGATCATCATAACACTAAGCAATATGCCTTAATGAAGGATTACGAGTTAAATCAAGATCGAAAAGAACCGAAACGGACAAACGACTACTCGTAGCAAAATGACTAAGTGGAGAGAAGTCAAGAGAAGTGAATCAAGACTAGGATCAATTCTCAAGGGATTAATGACAATCTTCAAATAGTTGTAACAAAGAGCTTGTGTCATATATAGTGGTTTAAGACGTGCCTTTCCGGCGAAACGATAAACGGCTTTGGTAATGAATAAGCACGAAGCAATTATTCAAGTATAGACTAAGATCACTTTCAATAATAGTCTTAGTCTAAACTAAAATATGAGCAAGGTATTAATTCACTTTCTCTCCCACAAAGGGCCTACTAACCGTATGGGTGCAAACCATGGAAATCATGCTTGATACTTTAAGCTTCTACTAACTCACTCTACATCACCATAGTGAGTCAAGTATCCAAGCAATGAAGGTTTGAGAGGATAAAAGAAAAGAAACACAAACCACAAATAAATGTCAAGGCAAGGATGCCGAGAACAAGCACATAGTCAAGTAATGATCAAAAGAATGATCAAAGGGCGTGTGGAAGAACGAAAGCGTACCTTGGCCACAAAGAGCAATCCATGAAGGAATAAGTGCTATGCCCAATCAATGACTATGATGAGTACTAAGTCTTCAAGGACTAGTATCATTCCCAATCATCTTGGTATCATCATTCAAAGATGTTAAAGATAAATGAAGATGATTCTTCTAAAAGTGCAAGTAACTCAATCCATAACAAATTAATTGATTGATCTTCATGAGTACCTACACAAAGCAAGATGCAAACTAGTAGATACATTTCAAGAGTATATCTAAAATGCATAAAGGCTACTAATCTTAAGTGGGATGCAATATTATCAATTAAAAGACCTATTTTCAAAGAAAACATAGTTTTGACTAAAGAGAAACTTTAGTACAACTAGACCTTCTAATTTGAGGAGACAATGGATCGATCCAAGTTTCAAAGTACAATATACTTCAAAGATCTTGAGTGACCATCTCTCTGATACCAATTGTAGAAACTAGAAGGGGGGGGGGGGGGGGGGGGGTTGAATAGTTTCTCTTTGATTGGTGACCAAATTAAAATTACTTTCAATTTGGTTTGTATCAAATCTATCTTTTACTTGAGGCTAAGTTGCATAATGATTAGGTTCAATTGAAATGCACTAGCAAAGATAATAAGTAAGTATAATGATAATGAAATAAGTAAAGATTAAGGAAGGAGACAACCTAGTGGGAAGACACCAAGATTTATAGTGGTTCGACAACGAGGCTATATCCTCGTTTCTACTCCACTCCTCGAGTACACCTACTCGAGATTTCCACTATATCCACAAGCTCCCTTCTCGGCGGAGAAAACCTTACATCGTTGCTTACATTATTTTCCGACACTAAGCTAAATGTCGAGACCTAATCTTTAGCTAGGACCAATCTACACGACGTTGCCTACTTCACAATTTAACGACACAAGCCTAGATGTCGGGTTCTAATCTTAAGGTAGAACCAATCTTCACGACGTTGCCTACTTCACCATTTTATGACACAAGGCTAGATGTCGAGTTCTAATCGAAAGCTAGAACCAATCTTCACGACTCTTCACTTTGAAGCTAAGTGAAAACTTCACACAACACAACTACTAATCACTTTAAAGTTTAGTGAGAACTCACAAGACACAACCACATCACTTTATAGTTTAGTGAGAACTCCTAATAAAATCTATTACAACTCAACTAGACTTATCCAAGTACACAAATGTAGCTTGGATTTACACAACACAAATCCAAGCAAACACATATGCAATGGATGTACACAACAAATCCAAGTATCCACAAATAACTTGGATGAACACAACTAGTCCAAGTATTCATAAATACATTGGATTAACCTAAAACAAAAAAGGGTATCATGATGAATATGACTAGCTCATAGATTCATCTTTATCACAAAACTAGTGAGTGAGTGATCTTTTCATTAGACATGGTAGAGGAGGGGATCAAGAGGATAATCATATGTAAACATCCTTAACAATTTAAGTGATCATTTACTAATGATTATGCTATAAAAAAATAGAAAGAGGGCTGAGAAAAACGTCCAAGAGGCTTGCTGGAAAATGAGATTTGACCCACTATTTAAAGGAGACAAAGTTACAACGGATCTATAACGGCTACTGTGCACGGTACCTTATCTCACCCCGCGGTACCATATCGCTAAGGTACCGCGTAGGTACTTAAGGTACCGCCACTAGACTCCGCTCCGTTTTTTGTCTTTTAGTAGGGTGGGAATATCTGAGGTATTTGAACCCTTCAAAGGATATTCTAACAGCATTTGGAATATGCCATTTTCAAATTTTCATTTTCCATTTTAATAAAACATTTTCTAAAAAAGAAAGTTTATTAAAAAGTCTTTTGTCTTATTAACAAAAGTGTGTTTTAAGGATAATCATTTTGATGATCACTAAGTATGATTAAGAAAGGTTAGTGATATGATTATTACCTTGATGATAGTGTTAGTTAAATAATTCATTTTGTGTTTTACACTAAATGTGTTGTATGGTTTGTTGTGATCAAAACTAAGAAAGATTAGTTAACACTAATAATGTTTTTAGGCATCACTTGCATTAACAGACTTCATAGCTTAGGGTTTTGCATTTTTCTACCTTGTAAACGTCTATATAAAGACTCCTCAACATGTGAGAGAGCTTTTGTTCCAGATTTTAGCTAATTTCATTGTAATTCCTTTTTATGAAATAAAAGTTTATTTTTTGAAAATTCTGAATTCTCTTTTGTGTTTTATGAAAGTTTGGTGTTTGATTAGCTGAAATCTGAGTTCCATTTACATGTTTGATTGATTTTGAGAAAAGGTTTTAAGGTTTAAAACACTTGTTTTCAAAAATCAAAGGTATAATCTGTTTTGAGCTCACTTTTGTGTTTGCTCTTCTTAGCAGCTTTTGGAGGTTTGATTCTCTTATCCCTTTTATATTTTCTGAATTTTGCCTAATTTTTGGTGATTTTAGCATGATTGTTTGTGAATCTGAGATATTGTGGTTGATTTGTGTTTCTGGGGGTTGGATTGTGGTTACTAGGTTGTTTTGATCTTAAATTGAGGGTTAAATCACAACCATCCTTTGAAAATTTGAGAAATCAGATTCCAAAGGGGTGTTTCGGTTAACTGATTTATCAAGATTCAAGGCAACTTGAGTGGTTGTTTGTTGTTCCTTTGTGGTGTTATTTGTTTGTCTGGTGTATTGGGTTACTTATCTGTTAGTTTTGAGGTTCTAAACACCTAAATCAATCAAGGGTCTATAAAATCAGTTTTACTTGGAAATTTTGGCTAAAATTTTGGGGACACCTAGATCTAAGGGTAGACTAGCGTTAACAAGTGCTAAATTTTGGTTAACATAACCAGGGAAAGGGATTTGAGGGCTTGAAATTGGATTGGTGGTCAAATAGATCAGCAAAAGAGTTTTGAAAAAGTACCTTTGTTCATCAGTAACTTTTTGTGCTTGAATCTGCTTCTAATCTTTGATCTAGTGTTTGAAACAAGTTTATTTGTGCTTATTGGACTTTATTATAGCTTGTGTATGCATATGGTTCATTTTGATGGGCTTATTCATGCTAAAACTGCTTTTTAGTTCATAATTGCTTATTTGTTAGGTCTGTATCATATCTGGTGACTGTTTGCTTATTTTGTGCTTATTGCTTTAACCAAATTATGATTTGTTGAATGAGATTGACTCCTTGTGATCCACTGATTACAAGGGTTCCTTTGTTTTCCATTGAATCTAACTGGATCTCTCTAAAAAAGCAAGTCAAATAGTCAAAGCAGTGGGAACTCCTTTCCCCTGCTGCTAGTCACTACTAGTGTTATTTCACCTTGTGCTTATCAATAAGCTGTTCTAGCTTATTTAAACTGAAACAACTTTGAACTTGTAATAGTTGTCACTTATTTGACCCATTTGTTCATACTGGAGCATTTGAGGGGTTGACTTTGAGCTTTGACTAGAAAACCAATAACTTTGACTTTTACATAAGTGCTTATCAGCTTATTCAGCTTATTTGGCTTGGCTTATTGAACTTTTTCTTTGTTGATTTGTCTTAATTAAGTCATTTAGAGTCTTTTGCAAATTATTTCAAGGTCTGAGGTGGTCTAGAACTCCAACCCGACTATTTTCTCTTTTAGTGAAATTATACTTTGCTTATTTCTGGCTTATTGGGTTTGCTTTTTTAAAAATTCTTTTCACAGACCTCTTAGGCATCTCAAAATATGGTTGTGTGTCAAATCTGAGCTTATGGCATTGGCTTATTGCTTAATGGGCCAAAAAGTGCAATAAGGATAAGTTGTTACACCATTAAGCTGTGTAAGCTCAAAACCAGCTTTTGGGCCTTCAGACTTTTGTGTTCAGAATCAAATTTTGAGTCAGATAGGACTTTTCAGGTCTTTTGGGCCTAGTTGGAATTTTTGGGCCCATTAAGCCCATTTTGTTGGTCGGTTTTGGATTTTAGCCCATTTGGGGGCCCATTAGGGGTATTTTGGTAACTTCACTTTCATTTTCTTATTATTTAGGTTAACATAAACTAGTTTGCAAGTTTTTAGAATTTTTTATAATTTTTGGATTTTTAATAATATTTTAATATTATTTTATTACTAAATTTCAATTTTTACATTTTTGCACTTTTTATAATTTTCTTAGGTCTAATACATTAAAATAGGATTCTTGCAAACTCTTATATTAATATTATCATCATTTTCTTAATTTCTAGAATTATTTTAAGGTTTTAATAGTTTTTAATCATATTAAATAGTTTTAATTAGTTTTAAAATTCATAAAAATAGTTTTTTTTCTTATTTATTCATTTTAGATGTTTACAAAGTGAAAAATCTTTATTTGGGCTTTTTAATAATTAATTGAATTTTTAGGGCTTTAATTAGCATTTAAAAATTAATATTTAATTAATTAAAATTTTGAAAAAGTTTTGATCATTTGTAAACTCTTAGTTTATTTAATTTGATTTTTGATGATTTTTTGGGAATTTTTAGAATTAATTTTTATTTTAGCACTTTTTACGGTTTTTAATTTAGTCGTCCTAGTAATAATTTTCACATATCCGTCATTCTATTTTCTCATCCCCTTCTTTCTCAAATATTAATCTCAAATATCTTTACATTTTAATCACACACATATACCTCCTTGGGAAACGAACTTAATTGGATCATTAACACTTGATTTTCCTAAATCATTTGTTTAATACTTTCCGCTTTTACGCCTTTTTGTCTAAAAGGTCGTATTTGACCACAATCACTCTTCTGACAAGCAAGAGCTTCCTGAAGCTTTGCCTTGGCGACAACGACCTTCTCATTGGTCACTTCAATCATTTTTGGTCCTTCAAGCAGTCGTGCCATACACGTCCTGCCATACAACATCTCAAAGGGAGCACACTTGATGCTAGCGTGCCAGCTATTGTAGTATGCGAATTGTACTAGGAATATATAATCATCCCAGCTTCCTGACCATTCTAGAGCACATGATCGCAACATGTCCTCCAATGTTTGAATGGTACGTTCTGACTGTCCGTCGGTCTGAGGATGAAAGGCAATGCTAAGCTTAAGTCTGGTGCCCCAAAATTTCTGCAGACTCTGCCAGAAACGTGATGTAAAACGAGGATCTCTGTCAGAGATGATTTCTGATGGAGTACCATGCAGTCTCATGATCTCCCTCTGGAATGTGTCTACTAATTTGCTGACCGGATGCTCCTTACGGATCGGCAGAAAATGAGCAGATTTAGTCAACCTATCCACAATGACCCAGATAGCTTCATTCTTCTTCTAAGTAACCGAAAGACCAGTAACAAAATCCATGGAGATTTTGTCCCACTTCTATGCTATAATATCTAATGGTTGTAGTAAACCACTAGAACGTTGATGTTCGATCTTCACCTGCTGGCAGATCATACACTTAGAAACGAAGGTGGCAACATCCTGCTTCATACCACTCCACCAAAAGTGTTGCTTGATGTCGTGGTACATCTTGGTAGAACCAGGATGTATGGTAAATGTAGAACTGTGAGCCTCAGTCAACACAGCTTCCCTGAGAGTAGAGTCATCAGGAACCACTAGTCAAATGCCCTGCCATAAGATACCGTTGTCGTCAACACGAAACTCCGTCTGCTGATCAAGGTTTTGAATGATAGCCCAAATATCACCATCGTCCTTCTGAGCTTCCTTGATCCTAAAATGTAAGTCTGGTTCCACTCTAAGATTATCCCAGTAATCGTGTTGTCCTCGTACACAAAACTCAATATCAGTCATCTCTAGGTCACGAATGATCTCCTTTGCAATCCAAATGCTAGCAATCATACCCGACCTTCTGCTTAGAGCATCTACCACCACATTCGCCTTACCAGGATGGTACTGAATGTTGGTGTCGTAGTCCTTCAATAGCTCTAACCATCTCCTCTGTCTCATGTTCAGTTCCTTCTCGGTGAAGATGTACTTGAGACTCTTGTGGTCGGTGAATATGTCACATGATTCACCATACAATTAATGTCTCCAGATCTTCAACGCAAAAACAATTGTTGCAAGCTCTAAATCATAAGTAGGATAGTTTTCTCCATAAGGTTTCAGGCTGTCGTGATGCGTATGCAATAACCTTCCCATGTTGCATGAGAACGCAGCCTAAACCCTTTCCTGAAGCGTCACTATATATCTAAAATCCACTTGAGCCAGATGGGAGAGTAAGAATAGGTGCAGTCACTAACTTCTGCATAAGATCTTCAAAGCTCTTCTCTCGCTCTTCCGTCCAGACGAATTTCTCTCCTTTTCTCATCAACTTAGTCAAAGGTAAGGCTAACCGTGAAAAGTTCTCGACAAACCTGCGGTAGTAGCCAGCTAAACTCATAAAACTTCTAACTTATGTTGCAGATGTAGGTCTCGGCCATTTAGTGATAGCTTCAACCTTGGTAGGATCCATGGTGATCCCCTCTTCAGATACAATATGGCCCAGAAATGCCACCTTGGTTAACCAGAACTCACACTTAGAGAACTTGGCATACAACTGCTTCTGACGAAGAATCTGTAAGACTGTACGAAGGTGTTCCTCATGTTCCTCCGTGGATTTGGAGAATATCAGGATGTCATCAATGAACACAACAACGAACTTGTCCAGAAACTCATGGAAGACACGGTTCATCAAATCCATGAAGACAGCTGGAGCATTAGTGAGTCCGAATGGCATGACTATGAACTCGTAGTGCCCATACCGTGTACGAAAAGCAGTCTTGGAGATATCCTATTCTTTAACCCGTAACTGATGGTAGACGGACCTCAGATCGATCTTAGAGAAATGCATGGCGCCCTGAAGTTGATCGAATAGGTCATCAATTCGCGGAAAAGGATAACGATTCCTGATCGTGATCTTGTTCAGCTCACGATAGTCTATACATAAACGCATGTTGCCGTCTTTCTTCTTCACGAACAGTACCGGTGCACCCTATGGCGATGCACTGGGACGGATGAAACCTCGTTCCAGAAGTTCCTTCAGCTGATCTTTTAGTTCCTTAAGCTCTATAGGATCCATACGGTAAGGAGCTTTGGAAATTGGCTCTGCACCTGGTATGAGCTCGATTCCAAACTCGACTTCACGAACAGGTGGTAGGCCTGGATGTTCATCTGGAAATACGTCAGGAAACTCTGACACAATAGGTTGATCTTAGATCGATGGAGACTTGGTAGTAATGTCATGAATATTGGCTATGAAGCCCTGACAGTCGTGTGATAGCAATGCACGCACCTCCATGGATGAAATAATATGTACTGACCTCCCTGGCAGAAAACCACGGTGTATGTACTTTGGAGATTTAACATCACCAAAGATAACCCGATAAGTGTGGCAGTCAATCGTGGCCTGGTGTTTGGATAACCAGTCCATGCCCAATATCAAGTCAAAATCGCACATGTCCAAAGGAAGTGCGTCAACTCTACGGATCTTGTCATCTAATTCTAGGGGAAGATCTCTGTACACTTGAGTGATTCGTACAGAGTCCCTATGTGGCGTGGAAATGCATAAGGCATTATCTAATGGCATCGGGGAAATCCTAACACGTACAAGAAAAGTAGTGGACACGACTGAATGCGTCGCTCTAGTATCAAATAGAACACATGCTACCAAACCATTTATAAAGAGATTTCCGGTGATGGTACCTGAAGTCTTATTCGCCTGATCTCGAGTAGTAGTGAACACGCGACCAGAAGTAGGAGGTGGCTTGGTGTCGGTGTGTCCAAAGGTGCCTTATATCTCACCCTGGTGACAGTCCTTCTACTGATGGCCTTGTTGGCCACACTTGAAACAACCACCAGTACCTCGACGACAAATACTATAGTGTCTGCGCGAACAAGTAGGACAGACAGGATGCGTGAATCCTCCAGCAGGCGTCCTAGTTATCTGAGAGCCTGTTTAAGGATTACATGCATGAGACATGATCATGGAACATAAACATGATTATATAGAAGGTGTAAGATTTACCAGATGAGGTAGAACGGTTAGGCTATGAACCCCTACGGTCCTGATCCCTGCCGTTACCATTGTTCCTGAATTAACAATTGTTGGAGTGTAAGAATACCATAACATAACATAGTTGAACATGAAAGAAGATAAAAATAGGGACCTGCTGTTGTTCGATTTGTTAGCGTTGTTACGGTAACTATCGTTACCGCTACGCCTCTCAGAACCAGAACGGTCGTTAGTCTGACCGTTTCCCTTGGATGCTTGTTGTTGAGCGGCCGCAGGCTTACGGTCGTCAGTCTTCTGCCTGGAATATATATATTTTTGAACAGAGGTGTATATGAAATGAATAATACTGATGGAAATGAATTGTTTACAATTGGTGATTGAAGATACCTCTTCACTGCTCTGTCATCACCGAACTCCTCTCGTTCCTGAAGCATCTCGAGCTTACGGGCTGCATCGGCCACCTGTGCCACTGTAGTGAAAGTAGCACATACCAGGTTGTTGGCAACCTAAATACGAAGTGCCCAGCGAAACTTCTCAGTCTGCTCCGCAGCAGTTCCTGCGGTTGGACCCAGAAAACCTGCTAACCGGAGAAACCTTTGCATGAATTCATTGCTGTTTTCACCAGCAATCTGCCGAATGTTGCGGTGGTCCCTCTTGAGCTTCTCTTGCTCAACATGTGGAAAGTACTGATTAAGGAAGAGCTCCTTAAACCGGTCCCATGTCAGCTGTGCAACCCAATTGTCACCACCGTTGGACTGCTTGACCGATTTTCACCACTGCAGCACATCACCTTCAAACTTATAGCAAGCTAGTCTTGCCTTGTAGACACCATCACAACCCATTGCATCGAAAATCTTCTCGATGTGAGAAATCCAAGCTTCAGCCTCGTTGGGGCTGTCAGTCTGCTCAAACGAACGGGGTGCTGTTTGTTGAATCTCTCCAACCAAGTCATAAGAGTAACCGGTGGAGGAGGAGGAGGGTTGTTGTGATTACCATGAGCCTGGAATTCCGCCTGAAGTTCATCCCTGATTTCATTGCGAAGTTGGGGAAGTAGGGCTTGCAGAACTGCATTGACAGCTGCTGTCAAATCTGGAGTATTGCGTTTGTTCACTATATGACAGTTTAAACAACAAAATGAAACATAAATTATAAATTTGAAATGAGATAACATAATAATGCATGAACAATGTATAAATCAAAGAAGCAGTTTATAATGCATGTAACAATGTAAAAAATGCATGATGCAGTTTATAAAACTTTTATATGAACGGGAGTGAACGCCTATGGTCAGTTCACCCAAAACAAAAGACATGGCGCGGGACGCCAATGGGTCGGTCTCAAAGTTAAAAGTTTCGATAAAAGCACATGCGACTAAATAGGGCCAGTCCTGTGCCAACCATTACTTAGTCATAAACCTGCTACAATGATATGAATGAATGAAATAAAAATGAAAATGAATGAATGCATGAAAACCAACTATCAGTTCTAGGAAGACACTGGTGACTACCCGTAAGTCACAAGTCATTTTTAACGAGCTACAGGTCGAAACCTTGGGCTCTATACCATAATTGTAACACCTCATTTAATAGGATAGAGTGCCATAGCGAATTATGGCGTATCATCAAAGCATGCAAGGTAAATGTCTAAACATTCATGACCATAAATAGAAATATCGGAATCAAACATCGGTAGTCTAGTAACTCACAAACAAGCAATATAAGTATTGTAAATGGAAAGGACTAAACAATGTCCAAAAGATGTAAAGTATGATAAAGTAGGAATAAATGCATAAGGTAAAAGCGGCAGGATAGCTTCCAATCCGAATGCACATACTCTGGAGTTCCTACTTGCGTCCTCGGGTACCTGCGGTTTGGGAACATGGAAAAGTAGACGGCTGAGCATAACGCTCAGTGCACGGATATACAATAAAGCATGGAAAAACATAGAATATGGAAGCATATAAAGAATATAAAGCATGAATGGCAGCAGAAATGAATAAGTCATGGAAAACCTAATTGTTTGTCATGTTAACTGGTTTTAGTTCTGAAAATATAGCTTATGTTACTTATGATAATCTGTATTAGTTAATGTACCATAATAGCCAATATAGGTCATGAGGTCAACAACGTGCATGAACACTTGGAGGGGAGACCTCACCATGCAATTAGAGGGGTTGCCTCTAATTAACTGGTAAGTGGGTAGGAGGGATCAGCTCCTTGTGAATGATGCACGACACACACCACATTCACCATGAAATCCTGACTGAAACATGTAAC
Organism: Glebionis coronaria; assembly: GCA_025667525.1. Lineage (NCBI taxonomy): Eukaryota > Viridiplantae > Streptophyta > Magnoliopsida > Asterales > Asteraceae > Glebionis > Glebionis coronaria. The sequence continues at coordinate 252,863 of JANFOE010000264.1, forward strand.
TAGGATGCACCCATACGCCCCACATGATAATATAATAATATAATGGCCAAATAACTGAAAAGGAACGCCACGAGTTATCACTCCGACGTGGTGAAGTCATAACACTAGTGCCTCTAGTGTTACGGTTATGGTACCTCCATAACTAGGTGAAACTGGTCATGCATTTATATGGCTAAGGTAACTAATAAAACATAAGCATTTAATCTGAAACTACTGGGGAAAACAGTTAGCTGCATACGGGAAGTTGAGAAAGTTAATAGAAATGAGTTGAACTCCGTGACAATAAAATAAACTTCTTTTGAGGGAAGATTGAGTAGGCTGGAAAGGGTTGTGCATTTCATCACTGGGTCCATGATGCTTTGTCTTCAGTATCAGAAATCATCAAGGTGATTCTGATAATAGATGTATTGACCCGGTTTCTGCCTAAGTTGTAAGGAGGGCTATTTTCTTTTCACCCTTTATCCTTACCTTTCTTTTTCATTCTTCAACCCCTTCAATGCTTACCAAGACGTCATAACTAGCAATTTGTTGTGATTGTTCCAGTGCTAGCATAAGTCATTAGTCGGCATTTTTTCCCGTACACTCAACTACTCCATCTTTCCTAAGGACTTCTAAGTTCTAATGGATTGTCCCTGGGAAGATCCCTCCGGTTCTGGTTGGATCATAGGACGAATACCTAACCACCTTTTGACACTAATATTGTCTTGAATAATTGTATTGAAGGTATAGATATCGTAACCAGAAAAACTTTCTAAATCACCAAAAACGCTCCCCCTACAAATGTGCTTCAAAATGCGAAATCATTTAAGTAAACATTTTGCACATGTTAGGACGAGAAAACACTTGTATCAAAGATCTTATCCAAAAGTGAAACATTTTAATCACTATTCTCCCCCTCAAAAATTGCATGTGATTGAAATTTTTGTGAAACTAGTGATGAAACATGGAGATAATAATGTTACATAAAAGTTTGTACTCCCCCTCGAAAAGGAATTCTAATTAAAATAGGGGAGTATATGAGCACACAATTTTGAAATACCTTGAAAATTGTGCTCAAACCCGAGAAAACTGAATTTCCCGTTGATGAGGAAAAATTTACATAAATGAACATTTTCCTTGAATTAATGAGCTTACAACTTTGAATGTTCTAATATAAGCCCATGACCGAGAAAAATTAATTTCCCGTTGATGAGGATAAGTCATAGACTTTCCTTTCTTTGGGGACTGGGTTATAGTCTGACATGTGACTATAAGCCATTATGTTGAGCTCAAAACTTTGAATGTTTTGTGACAAGCTCAACCCGAGATAGATTGCTCTACCCGTTATTAAGATAATTTATCTTTAAAGAGAAACTCTCCTTTATTTGAAGTTCGAGTTATAGTCTGACATTTAACTGTAAGTCGTTTACATGAGCTTAAAAACTTGGAATATTTTTAATGAGAGCTCATGACCGAGAAAATTATTTTCCCGTTGCTTAGGATAAGTTATCAAACGTGATCAACTTTCCTTTCTTTGAAGTACGAGTCACAATCTGAGGTAATTATAAATCATTTACAGAAAAAGGAAATGACATGTTTTGAAAACATTTGAACTTTCATTCGAGCTTTATGTACACGCCCGTGTCGTTATTGACCAACATTTCTAGGCGCGTCCATATTATCGAAACTAAAAGACATGTCGAGAAGAATATTTTTGGTATTTTTGAAAGATTTTTTTGTTTTTTATTTTGTTTTTATAGGTTTTTTATTTTTGTATTTTGATTTTTTCATTTTTTTTCAAAAATAATCCAAAATAGACCTTTGTACAGCATAAGAAGATGATGTCGAATGTACAGAATTGGAACCCTTTGAAGAAATGGATTCAAAATCCGCTGAAGTACTTGCAATGACAGAAGAAGAGTTTGCACAAATACTAGTGTTAGGAGTAACAAATGCATTTTCTACATTCAGAACACTCGCATTAGTGCTGGAGCAGGTGTCATCACTCTTCTTGATAGGAATCCACTTAAGACCAACTTCCGTGAAGATCCTACCCGTTGGTTTCCACTGAAGACTAGATCTAGGAGTAGTGTTCTCTTGCACAGCGGAAGACTTCTTTGGAGAGAAACTAGGTCCTACATTGATCCGCCTTGAAGATTTCTTGTCATTGCTTTTCTTTGTGACGGGTATGAATCTCCGTGTTATCTTATTGGATTCTGCATTCTTTCTCTGTGAGAAGGCACGAGAGTTTACCTCATAGAGGTATTGTAGAATGCAATGAGCATGGTTTCTATTGTGAATATCCTTTTTGCACGTGGGGCATACAGGGAGTTTGGGATTCTCGAAAGTCCTTGTGTACCTAGGATTTGCTGACCGTTCTGGCACCTTGTTCGATACACGACTACTCATTGGTGGTTGCCAATTCCTCAGTTGATGGAAAGGGATCCTAGGTTTTGGTTGACTACCATTTGGAGTGTGTTGAACTCTAGCAGTTGTTTGGTTACTAGCTGGTGAATACATAGGGTTTACTTTCTGAGTATTCCCTTTTGGCATACCCTTCCCTTGATTGTTGGTTTGAACAACATCATTTGAACCTTTGGATTCCTTTGTGGGCGTAAGATTCACACACTTGGGAGTACTCTTAGGAGTAGTACAAGGTGCATTCAAATTGTTGTATTTAGCAAAAGTGGGTTTTCTAAATGGAGGAACATAGGGTGATATTGCTTGTTTTGGAACAGTTGGTTGCACCATCGGTATTAGGAGATAACCTAGATACATTAGAAGGCGGTTTTCCTAAGATAGATGGCTTTGGCACTTAGTACGCATTGGGTTGTCTAACAACTGATTTTACAACCTTAGGTTCCACCGTTTTTCCACCCATCTTTCCAACAAGTTTCTTCAACTCAACTATCACGATGTCTTTGCCTTGCAAGTGAGCTTTCAAATCAGAAATTTCCAAACTCTTCTCATTCAATTCTTGAAATGATTCAGAGAGTTTTACTTGCAAGTTACCATCATTTGGAACTTCTCCAACTTTGTTTTGCAAAGCAAGTTCAAGAGAATGACTGTTTCTGAAGAAAATCTTGTTGGTGTTGAAGAATCGTGAACTCTTTTTGATTAACATTTGCTGAAGGCTCACTGTCGCGACATTCACCTCCTAACTGAGCTTGCGGCTGTTCGATTGCTTGTTGCATTTCATTATAAGATTTATCATATGAAAGTTTGTCAGCCTTACATTCATCACATTTTTTTGACATATTTATTCCATAGATCGGTGAATTCGTTATCCTTTGTAATGACATAAGACTCCATTTTCTTTTTCGTACGATCAAGCTCATTTTGGAGGGTTTCATTGTCTGACACAGAGATGTTTACCGCAACGGGGTTACTATCAACACATACACCACTGTCACTTGCTTTCGAGAGACATGCAAGGTCGCTTTCTAATACATTAATTCTATCAAGAGATGCATCAGCCTCCTTCGCCAAAGATTTAAAGTCTTCAACAAAGTTGGCTAGTTCGTTTAGAAAAGCTTTTTCAAGGTTGCTCATCCTAGCATCAACTTGATTAATAAGCGGATTAATTTCTTCTCTAATGATTTTGTAGACCTCAGTCTGAGCGGGTGAAGTGAAGTTTCCTCCAGTCATTTTGGATTTAACAACCCGTTTGAGAATGACAAAATTATCTTTGAGCTCGTTTAGAAATCAGCGTGTGATACTCAGTTTAGGAGGGTCATCAGACAATTCCTCACTTGGTAGAAAAAGCATTTCAGTACTTGCTTTAGACCGAACAAAAACAGTTGGAGGATTAACTTTCGGATAATAAACAGGTGTCACTTCTTTATGAAGCTTTTGCATTTTTAAACGAGTCTCTACAGCAAGTTCAGTAGTTTCCTCAGAATCATGCACACTAGGAGGATCATGCTCATCAGACGAGAGCACATTACCATTATATAGAGTTTCATTTGTGGCCTGAACTTGCTTAAGATAACCGGGATTAGGAGGAAGAGGACAACCTAAGGCCAATTTGTATCGAGTGTAATTTATCTCATTCATTTTTGGTGCGAGCATATTTATCGTCTGCATAGATTGGCCACGTTTTACCAAAAGGTTGTCTAATTCCCTACTCCTATCCTGAGCTGTATAAAAATCCTCAAGAAGCCCATCTTCTCGAATTTTGAAATCATGTTTCAGCTTTTTCCTTTCTTCTTTAAATCAGAAACAATAGATTTTTTAGTCGAAAGCTGTTTATTAAGAGAGGTCATTTCATCATTCAATTCGCTTATCTTTGTAGCACTAATTAAGTGTAAGGCATTTAATTTCTGAGTAGTGCATTTTTCGTGATAAACCGATGTAGCATGAGCTTGTTCAAGTTCCTTAATTTTAGCATGATGGATTTCAAGGCTTTTCTCCCTTTCCTTATACCCCGCAAGCTCAGTGGTCAATTTGACATTAGTTTCTCTAAACTTATTATTAACCACATTCACATGAGCAACATCCTTGGCAAGCTTATCAAATAATGATTTATAATACGTATGCGTCTCGTCAGGAAGGGTTGTACGTTGCGCTACTTGATCTCCACTAAGGTCCACACTGGACGCATTAGATATAATATTGCTATTATTCGTTTGAACCCCGTGTGTCTCAGTGGAAGGTTTAGGTGACTCAGTATACTCTTTCTCCTGATTAGACATATTATATAAGTCATTATCATTGAGACGTGGGTGTACCTCAGAGGAACCGTCTGAATCATACACAGGAGCTCTGTCAGGTTGAACTACCGATGTTGATAATTGATGCGAATTAGCCATCAAGATGGAGTCGATAGAGACCTCTTCTTCCTCATCATATGCTGCTGAAGATGCCATGAGATCAAACTCTTCAGCTAGAAGTGGAATTCCTGCTTCTTCCTTTTTTGCTATAAGAAGCTGAGACTGGAGATGGGCGACATTCCTCTTCTTTCTTGCATGGCTATCACGATGCACAAAACCCGCAGCATCACAATCTTGTTGATACGTCATTGTAGAAGTCGTGTGAAAGACAGGATCTCAATTCGTAGAAAGCGTGTTTTGGAGTCTCAACAAAATCAAACTTTGCCGAAATTTTCCAGCCCGACAAAAAATATCTCAGTCCGATATAAAATAAACCGAAAAAATTTTGAATTACCAAATTTTGAATTCAAGTTAGAAATAGCCAATAACTAGTAGGGAATACTTTTGCAAAAGGAAAAATTTTGACAAAAATAAAACCGAAAAATGGCCTAAAAATTTGAATTTTGGTCTGAAAATTTGAATTTTGGGTCGAAAAATATTTCGCATCGCCAAAATTTGAAATCGAAGCTTAAATGGCCTAAAAATGGTCTAGGAAAAAATAAATATTACTATGGTTTTCCCGCCAAAAAACTCGTTTTTTTAATCTTCGTGTAAACTATGTTCCGGGACAAGTCTAGATAGTGGCTAAGTCTGAAAAATACTCGAACAAAATATCCATCGGAATGTCCATCGGAATTTCTCTATCGGAATGTGTCATCGGAATGTACTATCGGAATGCTGTCGGAATACCCTGTCGGAATGTCTGTCGGAATACACTGTCAGAATAACCGTGGGAATGTCTATCGGAATACATGTCGGAATACACTGTCGGAATAACCATCGAAATAACTGAGTTCAACACCTATCGGAATCCGTATCGGAATATGTATCGGAATAATAGCTTGCAACACCTATCGGAATAGTTATCGGAATATGTGTCGGAATGTATAAACCCTTTTCCGATGGATTCTGTCGGAATATATAAACCCTATTCCGATGGATTCTGTCGGAATAACGGTACTGGTACGAGAAAAATAGGTAGAAAAGTGAGATCTTTGACAAGAAATCCGTGATTTTAACCAACCCAAAGCACCCAAATCTCTAAAACTCGTGAATTTTAAGAAAACAAGGACAACACCAAAGAGCTATCCATGAATCCCTTGGCGAATGATACCACTTGTAGGACTTAATCACACGACTTATGGAACAAGAAATAAAGATGATGAATAACAAGATTAAAACTAAGAATGGAATATTAGATTAAATGAAGAAGAAAGAGAAAGATACAAGGAGTATGTTCCTAGTGAGAGAAACTAAGGAGAGTTTCTCTCTCTAACAACAAGAAGGAAGGAAAATACTATGAGAGACACACACACAAATGAGGTTGGATGTGCCTTTTATACTAAGGCTTACAAGGTTAGGACGCCTTCCTCATTTGTGTGTTCGGGACTGCGAACATAAAGAGTGAATCAATTGGATGAATATCCGCTTGATTAAAGTCGTCAATTTAAATTCCTGGAACAAGTTTGATTCATAAAGAATCTTACCATTGTTGCTTTCCAGTTGACACAAGCTTGATTCATAAGAATCTCGCGAATCACCTACCGTAGCGTTGTTTGATGTCACTGTGAATATTAATGAATATCACTCTGAATGTTCTAGCAAGACCATAAAGATATTGCGTAGAAACCTGAAACGAGTTTGAGTCAATTCATAATCAAACCACTGTTGCTTTTCAGTTTTACATATGTTTGATTCATAACGAATCTTACACATGACCTACCGTAATGTTGTTTTATGTTAACACTGGAAGGATTTCCACTCATCATTGTGAATACTAGGTAGTATCACTCTGAGTGTTCTAGCAATATGGTAATGATATAGCGTAGGACTCTCTTTATCGTCATTCTGTGTGTCCTAACGAGATTTGATTGATCTCTTGGCTCTAGACTTGATTTGTCCACTTTTAGTGGTAGAAGGCTGGAGCAAATGCCACCTATTCAATATCAACTATCTCGGAGTGAGAAAGTAAATAGAAGTCATGTTGATCTCTGTGACAATAAAGCAAACTTCTTTTGAGAGAAGCCTGAGTCAGCTGGGGAAGGGTTGTTCATTACATTACTGGGTCCATGATGTGTAGTCTTCATGATGTCTTGACCCGGTTTCTGCCTAAGTTGTATGGAGGGCTAATTTCTTTACACCCTTTATACTTACATTTCTTTTTCATTCTTCAACTCCTTCAATGCTTACCAAGACATCATTACTAGCACCTTGTTGTGATTGTTCCAGTGCTAGCATCAGTACTTAGTCGGCATTCAACTACGTTCACATTCTACTCCATCTTTCCTAAGGACTTCTAATAGTCTATTGGATTGTCCTTGGTAAGATACCTCCAGTTCTGGTTGGATCATAGGACATACCTAACCACCCTTTTGAAACCAATAACGTCGTGAATTAAAGATGTTGTGGGTATGAGATCGTAACCATAAACTACTTCAAATTCTAACAAAGTGTTTGAAAAATATTTAACACCTTGCTAGTTTTGTCGTTTCAGAAATGCTCCCCCTACACATATGCATCGATAATCGAAAGTGTTTTGCACGTGTAGGTAAGAGTTAAAGTGCTTGAGTCTTATATTAGATCACATTTTAATCACATTTTATCCCCTATCTCTAATATATAAAATCTTTTGATATTAGAGATATCAAATTTGATTAAAATATATCGCGAAAAATAGTCTTGAAAATCTTCGGGAGAAAAATGTGTCTTACTAGCATGAATTTTGAAAGCTCCCCCTCAAAAATTCATCCAATTGAATTGTAATTACGAGGATATGATCCACATTAAACTTTTGAGGATATGAGTTGTTGAACATACAATTTTTGAAAGATTTTTAATAATCATTGAAAAACTCTTGATAGTGGCTAAGTCTGAAAAATACTCGAACAAATTTTATTTTTTTTAATCTTCGTGTAAACTATGTTCCGGGACAAGTCTAGATAGTGGCTAAGTCTGAAAAATACTCGAACAAAATATCCATCGGAATGTCCATCGGAATTTATCTATCGGAATGTGTCATCGGAATGTACTATCGGAATGCTGTCGGAATACCTTGTCGGAATGTCTGTCGGAATACACTGTCGGAATAACCGTGGGAATGTCTGTCGGAATACCTGTCGGAATACACTGTCGGAATAACCGTCGGAATAACTGAGTTCAACACCTATCGGAATCCATATCGGAATATGCATCGGAATAATAGCTTGCAACACCTATCAGAATAGTTATCAGAATATGTGTCAGAATGTATAAACCCTTTTCCGATGGATTCTGTCGGAATATATAAACCCTATTCCGATGGATTCTGTCGGAATAACAGTACTAGTACGAGAAAAATAGGTATAAAAGTGAGATCTTTGACAAGAAATCCGTGATTTTAACCAACCCAAAGCACCCAAATCTCTAAAACTCGCGAATTTCAAGAAAACAAGGACAACACCAAAGAGCTATCCACGAATCCCTTGGCGAATGATACCACTTGTAGGACTTAATCATACGACTTATGGAACAAGAAATAAAGATGATGAATAACAAGATTAAAACTAAGAATGGAATGTTAGATTAAATGAAGAAGAAAGAGAAAGATACAAGGAGTGTGTTCCTAGTGAGAGAAACTAAGGAGAGTTTCTCTCTCTAACAACAAGAAGGAAGGAAAATACTATGAAAGACACACACACAAATGAGGTTGGATGTGCCTTTTATACTAAGGCTTACAAGCTTAGGAGGCCTTACTCATTTGTGTGTTCGGGACTGCGAACATAAAGAGTGAATCAATTGGATAAATATTTGCTTGATTAAAGTCGTCAATTTAAATTCCTGGAACAAGTTTGATTCATAAAGAATCGTACCATTGTTTCTTTCTAGTTGACACAAGCTTGATTCATAAGAATCTCGCGAATCACCTACCGTAGCGTTGTTTGATGTTGACGATTGAAGGATTTCCATTCGTCACTGTGAATATTAATGAATATCACTCTGAATGTTCTAGCAAGACCATAAAGATATTGCGTAGAAACCTGAAACGAGTTTGAGTCAATTCAGAATCAAACCACTGTTGCTTTTCAGTTTTACATATGTTTGATTCATAACAAATCTTACACATGACCTACCGCAGTGCTGTTTGATGTTAACACTGGAAGGATTTCCACTCATCATTGTGAATACTAGGTAGTATCACTCTGAGTGTTCTAGCAATATGGCAATGATATAGCGTAGGACTCTCTTTATCATCATTCCGTGTGTCCTAACGAGATTGGATTGATCTCTTGGCTCTAGACTTGATTTGTTCACTTTTAGTGGTAGGAGGCTGGAGCAAATGCCACCTATTCAATATCAACTATCTCGGAGTGAGAAAGTAAATAGAAGTCATGTTGATCTCTGTGACAATAAAACAAACTTCTTTTGAGAGAAGCCTGAGTCAGCTGGGGAAGGGTTGTGCATTACATCACTGGGTCCATGATGTGTAGTCTTCATGATGTGTTGACCCGGTTTCTGCCTAAGTTGTATGTAGGGCTAATTTCTTTACACCCTTTATCCTTACATTTCTTTTTCATTCTTCAACCCCTTCAATGCTTACCAAGACATCATTACTAGCACCTTGTTGTGATTGTTCCAGTGCTAGCATCAGTACTTAGTCGGCATTCAGCTACGTTCACATTCTACTCCATCTTTCCTAAGGACTTCTAATAATCTATTGGATTGTCCTTGGGAAGATCCCTCCAGTTCTGGTTGGATCATAGGACTTAAACCTAACCACCCTTTTGACACCAATAACGTCGTGAATTAAAGATGTTGTGGGTATGAGATCGTAACCATAAACCACTTCAAATTCTAACAAAGTGTTTGAAAAACATTTAACACCTTGCTAGTTTTGTCGTTTCAGAAATGCTCCCCCTTCACATGTGCATCGATAATCAAAAGTGTTTTGCACATGTAGGTAAGAGTTAAAGTCCTTGAGTCTTATATTAGATCACATTTTAATCACATTTTCTCTCCTATCTCTAATATATTGTTAGCCCTATATTTTATATAGTCGAACAAGAATGTAATAGGTCATCTTAGTCGTTATTGGTCTTGTATTGTAATAGGTTAGTCGGGAAAATCGGGCTTGGACTTTAAGCTAATATTGTCTAAGTTAGGGGAGTAAGCCCAAGACAAAGCCAAGCCCGGACCAAGTCACTTAAACCCACGGCCCAAATGCCAAGGGTATATTGTTGGAAATACGTTTTTACGTATTTATGAAGGATCGGTCGCTCCAACGATATATTATTGTATTAGGCTCGTGATCCAATTTGTAGTAAATATAGTCCATATAGCCCACATGTAGGGTGGGCTATATATACCCCTCCTAGCATGTTAGGAGGGGTGGTTCATTCATTCAACTTACTATATATTTCTCTCTCTACACTCCATCTCCTTCTTCCCCATTTTTCCACCATCTAATCAATAGATCATCCATCATTTACCAAATCCTTAGATTTCGTAGACCTTCAATTGGTATCAAGAGCCATGGTTGAATCTTAGGATTTGCATTTTTTTTTATCTTTTGATTTGGTGGTAAAAATCCTTTCTTTTCTAATTTTTTATCAATCTTTTCATCATTCGATCAACTTTTTATCAATTTTTATAAATTTTATCAATTTTTATTTTTTATTATCAGTTTTATTTTTTCGTGTGTTTTTTATAATCAGTTTTTTATTATCTGTTTTTTAATCAGTCCAAATCCGTCCAAATTTTCTTCTTCTTTTTCATATCAGTCAAAATCCTCAATCAGTCCAATCAGTGTTTTTCTGTTTAAATAATCAGTTTTTTTTTTATATCATCAGAATTTTGTCTAATCATTTTTTTTAATAAGTTTGCCTATAGTTTTTCCTTTTTTCTTTTTTGGTCAAATCAGTCCAAAGTCTCAGGCTTTTATCCCATCAATCTGTCCAAACCAATCCAAAGCTATCTGTTTTTCTTATCAGTTTTTCCAATCTTTCCGAATAGACATTTTTTTTCCGCATAGACACTTTTTCCGCATAGATTCTTTTTCCGCATAGACTCTTTTTTCCGCATAGACTCTTTTCCGAATAGGCTTTTTTTCCGAATAGGTTTTTTTTCCGAATAGGCTTTTTTTTCCGAATAGGCTTTTTTTCCGAATAGGCTTTTTTCCGAATAGGCTTTTTTCCGAATAGGCTTTTTTCCGAATAGGCTTTTTTCCGAATAGGCTTTTTTCCGAATAGGCTTTTTTCCGAATAGGCCTCTTTCCGAATAGACTTTTTCAGAATAGACACTTTCCGAATAGAAGACTATTCGGAATAGACTGACTCTCGACTGAAAATATATAACGGGACCGGACTCGAACCTTTCACACTCGACTCGACCCTCTCGACTCCCTCAAAACCCTCACCTTCGCACACTCCCTTGACTCACCCTCTCCCTATCGACTGACAAAACTGTTACAAACCAAACACATACACTCCCTCAAAACATACACCCTCACTTTAAAACCTTTGTCGACTCATTTTTAAACCACCAAAACTGACTCGATTCCCCAACACCACAGACAGATCTTTACCCTCACTCAAACCCCTCTTCTTTATCAAACACAAATCTCTCAAATCACTCTCAAACTCAACAAACTGACATCAACAACTACACAAAAAACAATTTTACACTCGAACACTTCTCGCATCACATCAAGACTCGACAAACAAAAACCACCCAAAATCATCACTCACCCAAGACCCAACAACCTCACAAACCCATTCCTCTCGACTGACACAATCTCTCCCCCAAACCGACCCTCGATTTACCCAAACCCACAACTCAAAGACTCAAATCCAACTCTTTTTCTGGACATACACACCCTCGACACATTTTTCACTCCCCCTAACCAGACCCTCGAATCCATCTTAACACCCTCAGAATACTCTCTACCCAAGACAACACCAACACTCTCGACTCCCTCGACTCCCTCTCTCGACACAGACTCCCTCACCCACATCCGACACCCTCTCGACTCGAACATCAAACAGAAAGACACTACAGAAGAGAGAGAGACTCAAAAAAAAACAACATGCATTCAACACCTACCCGAGACCCTCTTTAGGATCTTGAAGCCGGTTTATTTATACTCGTTGGTTTCTCTTACCCTTTGAAGATGAAACCTCGTTTCATTCTTTTGGAAATAAGAAACAAATCGTAGATTTATTTGTTGTTGCTGCTGTTGGGATTTTTAGACAGGAGATGGAGTGATATGATTAATTGTATCTGATATTTGGTTCGTTTAATTACCATGGAGATGAGATTGAGTAGTTTGTTAGATATTATGGATGGGAGATAAGGGGATTGAAGTAGATGATGTATGATGAGATGAATGAAGAGGCGGTTTGTTGGGAGAAAGAATGAGATGGACGGACTAAACTAAGATAGGATTAGGTTTTTGAGTTTTTTATATAGAAAAAAAAAGACGGAGAAACCTAAGTGCCCTACGTTTATGGTGGGAACTGGAAACACGTGGGTAGGTTTTTGAGGGTTGATAACTCCATTATACGCTCGCTATATCAGATTTTAAAAAAAAAAAGCAAAAGCGCATTTTAGAAAGTCAACACATAAAAGATTTGTTATTTTTTTATTTTTTAGTTAAGTAAATTTTTACTTTTTCTATTTTTTTAAAAGTTCATTTTATAGTTAAATTAATTTGGTATATTTTGTCACTTGATATCCTTGCATTTGGTAAATCGTGTTGAGGCGCATTTTATAGTTATTGTGGCCGGTTTTAAAGTCAAAAGTGACGAGTCAAAGTGACGGGATTTATTTTTAGTAGCTACGGATTTTTGCCTGAGTGTTATTACTTGAAAGTGAAAACAGATTTATTCATCGATTTTATCACCAAACGACGATTATTTGAGAGTTATTTATGGATCGTTCGTTGGCTCTGTCAAATCCTGTGAATTTCATTTTCTTGGTTTATCCACGATTTGTCAAGTATCGTATTGGTCTTTCGACAATTAACACGATTATCTTTCTTCGACTTTCAATGGATTTTTTGAATTCGACATCAAACAAGGGAGAATCATATAATTTGCAAGACAAGGTCAGCGAAAGTGGCATCACTTCATTTCGAATGCTTCAGTCTCATCTTGTCACTCTTTCGGGGATTCAAGGAGGGAGCGAATTTGTGACAATCTTTGGACAAGATCGTCATATATTCATCGACTCAATTTTCACCACTTTGACCAAACTCGCCGAGCAACTCAACCATAACAACTTTAATCACTCTGCATCGGCACTTGCATACAAGGCTCTTGTGACACACCTCACGCCTTTCCTCCAATTCAATGTCATCAAGCCTGAAAGTTAAGTGATTTGCCAATCATTTCTTCGAGATACACATACCGAGCTTCGAGTTTTCCGTGATACGATTTTGAAACTCATGTCATCGGTCTCGTCTTCGATTTATCAAAGATCACAACTTCAGCAAGCGTATGATCATGGAGTGCAAGAATCAATGACGCGGATGCAAGAGGAGAATGGTCATACGGTTGACAACTTGGAGCCTCACGATGGCAAGAGCACGGAATCAGGAGGACAACATGATACCAGTGGCACGTCAGGGAATGTTCATGCGATCTCTCTTGATGACTCCTTACCCGTTTATGACGAAGAGCCTGCAAACCTGGTACAATGTAATGTTGTTTATGATGTCTATGCTGATGATATGCCGCATATTGAGCATTCTGACCCTAATCATGACAAACATGGGATGGAAAAGAGTGATATCAATACCACTTCTGATTCATCCGATGTAAGTCATAATGGGGGAGAGATTGTTCAGAATGCTATAGTACATCATGAAAATTGTATTATAACTGCTTCATTGACTGCATCTGATTCCAAGATTAGAGAGCTCGAAACGATTGTAGCTCAACAATCAAAAGATTTTGAGGATGCCAAACTTGAATTTTCTAAGAAAACGGACAAATTTGAAACATACTTTGAAAAACTTGAAAAGTCAAACGTTGTTCTTGAAAGAAAATTGGATCAAACTGTTCTAGATTCTAAAGCTGAAAAGGATAATCTTTTGAAACAAATTCAACTGCTTGAATCTAAGTTGGCATCCCAAGATAACTTGCTCAAAGAGAATGAGACTTTAAAGGCCCAAGTACAGGAAAAGGTTTTTGCTATAGCTGCGTTGAAAAACGAGTTAAGGAAAACTAGAGGACCTAGTGTGGACACTAAGCTTGAAAAACCATCAATCTTGGGGAAACCGCCTACAAATCAGTTCGTCAGACAACCTACTGCATTTAGATCCGAGCGACCACTGTCCTCGAGACCGCGGTTTGCCTCCCAAGTTGATTTGGGTCATATTTCTAGAACAGTCACTCCACCAACTAGGCCTAATGTGACTAAATCAGCTTTAGCAAGACCAAATCATATGATTGCCTCTAGTTTCCCTAAAAATACCAAGACCACGTCTAGAACTAGTTCAAATGACGTTTGCCATAAATCTGGTCTAAGGGAAGTTATGCAAAAGACACATGTAAGAGATAGCAATGTCCAACCTAGTCAGATGCCTTCTAGATTACCCAACACTGCTAACCGTAGCATGTCCAATCCTAGGAGCATCAATCAATCATCTAGGGATTCTAGATCTTACTCGGATATTAAATATGCTACTTGTAAAACATGTAGAAAATGTGTCTTTACGGCTAATCATGATTCCTGTATCAAAAAATTGCTTAATGAGGTGAACTCCCGTGCTAGACTTAAATCCCAGTGGGTAGCTAAAATCAAACCCGTTGGTAAAATGTGGCGCCCCACTAGTAGAACTTTCACTCTTGTAGGAAACGAGTGCCCTTTGACTAGGATAGTCTCCGTTTCTTCTAAGACTACTAGGGAGGAAATTGATAAAGATGATACTTCACTTAAGCCTAAACTTAAGATTTTCTATAAAAGGAAACGTTTGCTAGCTAAGATAAGTGAATCATCTACTCAGGTCGCCTCTGACACAAGTAAAGCCAACTGTGAACCCCACGTGCTTCAAACATAGATATCTCTAACCCATGCAAAAGTATACAAACTCCTAATGAGAATGCAGGTACCAAAGTTGATGTTCCAAAAGAACGAAGCGGTCCAATCGTTGTATACCGTTCAACTAAGGACACTCTTAGAGTTTGGTTGCTGAAGAAGCAGATATCAGAGAAACAAATGTCTCAGGGGATTCATGGTTAAGCTGCAAAAAGGACTTACAGTCACATAACAGACTGTAACTCGATCTCAAAAGACAGGAAAGTTCATCCCGATGATAAACTTATCCTAAAAACGAGAAATTCATTTTTCTCGGGCATGAGCTTATGTTAAAAACATTCCACGTTTTTTTAAGCTCATGCACAAGGACTTATAGTTACATCACAGACTATAACTCGATCTTCAAAGAAAGGAAAGTTTATCGCTGCTGATAAACTTATCCTAAAAACGAGAAATTCATTTTTCTCGGGCATGAGCTTATATCAAAAACATTCCAAGTTTTTAAGCTCATGCATTAAGGCTTATAGATAAATGACAGTCTATAACCCGTTCTTCAAAGGCAGGAACGTTTATCGCCGATGATAAACTTATCCTTACAACGAGAAATCAATTTTTCTCGGGCATGAGCTAATAATAAAAACATTCGAAGTTTTTAAGCTCATGCACAATGACTTACAGTTAAATGTCAGACTGTAACTCGAACTTCAAATAAAGGAAAGATTATCTTTTATGATAACTTATCCTCATAACGAGAAATTAACATTTCTCGGTCATGAGCTTGTCTTAAAACATTCGAAGTTTTAAGCTCAGAAAGGAAAGTGTATCTTTTAAATAAGAGAACTTTTCCTCATAACGAGAAATTAACCTTTCTCGGTCATGAGCTTTCCGTTAAAACAGTCAAAGTTTTCAAGCTCATGAACACGACTTCTAAGTAAATGTCAGCTTAGGACTCGTTCTTCAGATAAAAGGAAAGTTTATCGCCGATGATAAACTTATCCTTAACAACGGAAAGTTTACAACTTCTCGGACTTGAGCTCGTTTTATAAGATATTCAACATCTTAAGCTCAAGTAATTGGTTTTCAAAACTTTGAACACCATTTTTCGAGAATTTCTCAAAAGGTTTTTCTAAATCTTTCAACATTGTGTGTTCAAAAATGTTTTGATAAAAAGAGCATGTCTTCTGGAATCGATAATATTTACGAACCTAGAAATGTCATTCAATAATGACACGGGGTTGTAAATAAAGTTCGAGCAGAAGTTCAAATTTTTAAAACATGCTCAAAATGGTTTGCTATTATTTCCGATAGTAACCCGCTTTTCACTTTGAAGTCAAGCATTTCACCGGAAAGCTTTGACTTCAGAATCCGAAGTTATCAACTCCACAATCCAAAGTTCGTTGCAATTGATATCTACATACTCGACGATGCGACTACTCAAACGGTGACTACAACTCTTTCAATAGAACACGGGTCAACAATTGAGGGGGAGCAATTGTCCAGCATTCAGAATCCTTGATGCCGAGAGTGCCAAGTTCACATATTGGTGTTAAGACAACGATATCAATCATACACATGGAGTCAAGAGATAACTTCAGAAGTTACGAGGAAGACCAACATTCGTGAACAAGAACCATGTGCTTCTTTCATATGATGTTCTCCATTATTCAGGTCCAACCTCGTAAATTGCTAATATTGTGAATTCATTATCATATATGATCTTTGCACGTGATAAATACCTTACATTTGTGTTTAAAAGGTATTTAATTTACGTTTCAGCACACCCTCATTAATTTGAGGGGGAGCTTGTGTAACTCATGAAGATAATTGGATTTGCATTTTTCTTCCCAAATTTTCTTAAAACGCTATTAAATCAATTGATATTAAAAACATTGATTGAGTTAATATTTTTAATATGGGGGAGAAAATGTGATTTAATATGGGAAATGATTAATCACAAATGGTTTGACTTAACATGCTAGCTCATCCCGACATGTGCGAAATGTTTTCGGATATCGTGGCATATGTTAAGGGGGAGCAAAATGGATTTGCACTTCAAAATGGATTTCATGGTGATTTATACTTACCCGCAACCCATTTATTTCACGACGATGAAGATTGTGGTGACATAAGGATGGTAGGATAGGTTAAAGTCCAATGATTTCTCTAGAACCGGAGGAATCTTCCCAAGGACATTCCATAGCTAGAAATAGTAGTCCTTAGGAAAGATGGAGAAAGATTGTGAACGTAGCTGAATGCCGACCAAGTACTTAAGTTAGCACTGGAACAATCACAACAAGGTGCTAGTTATGACGTATTGGTAAGCATTGAAGGGGTTGAAGAATGAAAAAGAATTGTAAAGATAAAGGGTGTAAAGAAAGAAGCCTTCCTTACAACCTTAGGCAGAAACCAGGTTAATTCATATGCTATTGAGATCATTTTAATGATTCTTGATATTGAAGATAGACATCATGGACCCAGTGATGCAAGGCACAACCCATCCCAGCTAACTCAAATATCTCTTAAAAGATATTTGTTTTAATCACACGGAGACAACACATTATCTATTGATTTATTCACTCCGAATAAATTGGTATTGAAAAGGTGGCACTCCTCTCCAGCCTCCGATCACTAAAAATCCAAAATGCACGATCGAGTCTAGAGCCATTTGAGATCATCAAATATCTCATTAGGACACACTTTCATTATTCCTTGCTTGTTCACACAATGTGAAAAGTAAGAAAGATATTAAGAGTCCTACGCAAAATCTTCATGATCTTGCCTGAACATCCGAGTAATACGAAAGTATTTACAATGAAGATGGAAATCCTTCTTGAGCGAATATCAAAAAGCTCATGGTAGGTGACTTGTGCGATTCTTTATGAATCAAACTTGTGATAACTGGAAAGCAACAGTGGTTTAATTCTTAAATGAATTTAAACACGTTCCAGGCCTCTACGCAATATCTTAGTGATCTTGCCAGAACATTCAGAGTAATACTATTAAGTATTTACAGTGACGAATGGAAATCCTTCTAGTGTTAACATCAAACAGCACTTGGTAGGTAACTTGCAAGATTCTATATGAATCAAGCTAGTGACAACTGGAAAGCAACGACGGTGCGGTTCTTAATTGAACTTCACTTGTTCCAGGAACATGAATTGACAGCTTCAAATCATGCGGATAAGATTATCCACATGATTCACTCTTTACGTTCGCAGTCAGCTTTGGACGGTCGAGTAAAGAGAACGGGTTTACCCGCGAAATCTTGTCAAGGAGGTTCTTAATTGAAACTACCTGCCACAAGTACGATATTTAATATCGTCCAACGGTCTTCACCGACCGGAGGTAAAATGCTACCAAATTAGAATGAAATGTTCAAGGCCATTTCATCCGTGTATATTGTTTGTTGCTAACTGTCTTATGCAGCGTAACAAGAAGGTGGCATTGCGGTGTACAATCCAGAAGAAGTCGTCACCACATGCTTATACTACATACACTTAGTACTTCAACAAATTCAAGAAAGTCTGAAGGTCAAGTCTTCTGCTGTATCAAACTCTGAAGCTTTCAAGAATTTAAAGGTATAAGTATGTGGAACATGAAGTCACGAAGAGGCAAATTTCACAAGTGATGAATGAACAAGGTCAAGGCAAGGAAACATGCTCAAGACTAAAGTCAAAGATCACATCAAGCATATTCACAAGAACAAGATCGAAGACTCAAGCATAGTATGCTAGGTTTAAGATTTTGTAAAATGGTGTGACCTCCCTTAGGGGGAGATTGTTGGAAATGTGTTTTCCCAAAGAAAGTCTCGGTCACATCATTATTAGCATAGATCACGAGCTATAGAATATTTAGAACTTTGTAACTTGGAGCGACCTCCCTTAGGGGGAGATTGTTGGAAATATGTTTTTACGTATTTATAAAGGATCGGTCGCTCCAACGATATATTATTGTATTAGGCTCGTGATCCAATTTGTAGTAAATATAGTCCATATAGCCCACATGTAGGGTGGGCTATATATACCCCTCCTAGCATGTTAGGAGGGGTGGTTCATTCATTCAACTTACTATATATTTCTCTCTCTACACTCCATCTCCTTCTTCCCCATTTTTCCACCATCTAATCAATAGATCATCCATCATTTACCAAATCCTTAGATTTCGTAGACCTTTTGAAGGTCTACGAAATCTAAGGATTTGGTAAATGATGGATGATCTATTGATTAGATGGTGGAAAAATGGGGAAGAAGGAGATGGAGTGTAGAGAGAGAAATATATAGTAAGTTGAATGAATGAACCACCCCTCCTAACATGCTAGGAGGGGTATATATAGCCCACCCTACATGTGGTCTATATGGACTATATTTACTACAAATTGGATCACGAGCCTAATACAATAATATATTGTTGGAGCGACCGATCCTTCATAAATACGTAAAAACGTATTTCCAACAATCTCCCCCTAAGGGAGGTCACTCCAAGTTACAAAGTTCTAAATATTCTATAGCTCGTGATCTATGCTAATAATGATGTGACCGAGACTTTCTTTGGGAAAACACATTTCCAACATATATATACCCTCTTCCTTGTGTGGAAGAGGGTGTTGGTTACCATTTTGTTTCTCTCTCTAAAAGTGTTTAACCTTCCAAATTCTCTCTTGTTTCTCTCTCTACTCTCTTCTCTTTCTCTCTCTAAATATCAACTAAATCTTGTGTTATGGATTAATATAGGAATAACATTTGGTATCAAGAGCCTATAGTGAATAGGTGATTGAAGATTCGTGTGTTGTGTTCTTGATTTTTCGTGCCTATCTTGCTCTAAAAGTCTCGTACCAATTTTTTTTGGTGTTTTTATGGTTTATTCTTGATACAAATCATCTACTTACTATTGGTAGTGATTTGGTATTGTTATTTTGGTTAAAAACACAAAACATTTGGGTGCTTGATTCATTTTTAGGCTAAAAATATCGAATTTGTTGTGTTCTAGTACTATCCGAGAAAAGGGGTATTTTTGGTTCCTTGGTACGATCTTTGTATTGCGATCGCATAAACCTGGGGTTTCTACTTGCGATCCAATATCACGATCACTGGTTACGATCCAGAGTGCGATCACTCACTATGATCATAGAGTGCGATCACTCATTACGATAATAGAGTGCGATCACTCACTACGATCATAGAGTGTGATCACCAGGTCACGATCATAGAGTGCGATCACCAGGTCACGATCATAGAGTGCGATCACCAGGTCACGATCATAGAGTGCGATCACCAGGCCACGATCAAGGAGTGCGATCACAGGCCACGATCAAGGAGTGCGATCAAAGGCCACGATCAAGGAGTGTGATCACAGGCCACTATCAAGGAGTGCGATCACAGGCCACGATCAAGGAGTGCGATCATAGGCTACGATCACTCGTTGCGATCACTGACTACGATCCAACGTTACGATCTGACTACGATCAAGGACTACGATCTAAGAGTGCGATCTAAGAGTGCGATGGGTATTGCGATGGACATCTAAGTTTTGTTTGAGTACTTATTATACTTAGCCATTATCTAGACTAGTCTCAGATAATAGTTTACACGAAGATTAAAAAAAAAGAGTTAAAATTTTTAGGTCAAGTAAAATCAAATTTTTTTCCCTACTAGTTATTGGCTATTTCTAACTCAACTTCAAAATTTGGCGATACAATTTTTTTGGCTTACCGTTTTGTCGGACTGAGGAATTTATTGTCGGACTGGGAAAATTTTTTTTGGATCTTTCAAAATTTCAACCACAATCAAATCACAACACATCCACTAAGATCCTAATCCAGTCACAAGTAATCACCATGTCAAATAACAACAACAACAATGCAACGGCCAATCAAATTCGTCTAGAACAATGTGGCAATGGAAATCCACCTGTGCTCACTGCCGGTTGCTACGTTCAGTGGAGATCTCGCTTCCTTAGATTTCTCGACACTAAGGAGAACTAAACCGCTCTTCGTCATTGCCTTGAGAACCCACCTCCAGTGTTTGAATTCAGACCCTTTACCACACAAGCAGAGGATGGTACTTCATCAACTACACGAGCTATAGAGAATTTCGACACATGTCCTGTAGAGAAAAAGAAACTCCTCCAAGCTGAAGCAGATGTAGTCAACTACATACTCACTGGGATTGATAACGATATCTATTCCACGGTTGATGCATGTCCTAATGCTATGGATATGTGGAATGCAATTCATCGACTGAAGCAAGGTGAGTCGATCAATGTTCAAGATCTCGAGACTAATCTGCCTTGGGAGTTTGGAAAATTCACATCCGAATATGGTGAATCCATTGACTCATATTACTCGAGATTCTACAAAATGATGAATGTGCTTGTCAGAAATCAGTGCACCATCTCCAATCATCATGCCAATGTTCAGTTTCTACTTCAACTCAAACCGGAATGGCAAAGGATTGTGACTTTGATCAAACAAAGGGAGGATATAAATACTATATCTTACCACAAACTTTATGATATATTGAAACAACATCAGAATGAAGTGAATGAACTTAGGGCTAAAAAGGCAGAACGATCTGCGAACTCTATTGCTTTTGTGGCTGCTACTTCAACAAAACTCGTTCCCCGTCAACAACCAGCTACACATTCCTCAAGGTCATTAAGCTCATCCACCAAATCTCTAGCTACTACTAAAAACAAAGCAAAAGCAATTGTCCCCAATCCACCTCCAAAGTATGACACCGGGTCAGATGGAGACAGTGATGATGAACAAACTTCAAGGGACAAGAAGATTGAAGAACTCATGTCTTTACTCACCAAAACTTATAAGAAGATCTACAAACCTACCAACAACAACCTCAGATCATCATCCAATGCTAGATATAAGGAAGTTGATCATGCACCTAGGTATGATCGTGATGTCACGTATGATAATTAGAGGATGCCGAATCAAGTTGGGGCTAGAGATACTGTAGGCACTCCGGTTGTGCATAAGACTGGGACTCAATGCTTCAACTGCAAGGGATTTGGGCACATGGCAAGGGAATGTAAGAAGCCAAAACGGGTTAAGGATTCAGGATATCACAAGGAAAAGATGTTGATGTGTAAGAAAGAAGAAGCAGGGATTCCACTCACAGCAGATGAAGTTGACTGGTGTGATGACACTGATGAAGAAGCCGACGATCAAGAGTTGGAGGCATATTATGTGTACATGGAAAAGATTCAAGAAGTGATTCCAGAGACTACTGATACTTCTGGGCCTATCTTTGATACTGAGCCACTTGAAAAGGTACCATCATACGATAACAATAATGTGTTTGCCAATGAACGACGTCATCCTGAGCAACCCGAAAGCATCAACGACACATATGTAATGGACACGGAGGATAGCAATATCTCTACTGATTCACAGCATATGTGTAATGATGACGGAAAAGCTATTCAGGATACTGACTCGGATGAGGATCGTGATTTGCTTGCATCTATTATTGATTCTTTAAAACATGAAATTGATGAAAACAAAGAGGCTAATAAACGTCTGAAGCAAGCAAACGCATCCTTAGCCGAGGAGATAGACAGGCTTAAAGAGTGTGATTATGTAAAAGAAGCTGATCGACGAGTTGCAATAGCTAATGGTTTGGTATATGAACGTAAGGTGCTCAACGAACAATATTGTTCTAAAGTAACATACGAAATTCATATGTCAAAACAAAAGATATCGGAACTTGAAGAACAACTGCTGCTACATAAACTCCAGATTACTAAGTTAGAGTCGGTTAACAAAGAACAAACTGCGCTTTATAAAACTCGTGAAGAAAAGGATATTGAAAAAATTCTTGATTTAGAAAAGAGAGTCGAAACGTTAAACAACATTGTTTACAAAATGGGTCAGTCTATTCAAACTATGAATATGCTCAATACAAATATGAAAACGAGTTTTGTTAAGCCTGAATATCTCAAGAACGTTCAAACAATCAAGCCTGGTCTTTATGATATCGGTTGCTATAATGATAATCTTTCCCATATGCTTTCCCCCGACTCCGAAGAAATCCTTCGTCGTAACGCAGAACGTCAATCCAACCTAAATGACTTCATTGCACCTTATGATTATACCGCATGGAATGAGAAACATGCCATTAAATTTGTCCCTCAAAAAGAGCGTTCATATGAACAAGACTATTTTCCAAATATTCCACTAACGGATAATCACACGGAAACGAAAAGTTCTTCAAAGAGGGGTTTCAAAAAGCAGTCAATTTTGTTAGAAAAGCGAATTTTGGATGAAAAACATAAATGGGATGAAAAATGTAAAAGTGTTCAGCAATTTGAGTTTATAAAACAAGGGGTTTTAAATTTATACAAAGGTGTTGTCGATTATGAAAAAGTTTCTAGAGATACCGTTTGGAATATTAAACCTCACCCACAAGTAGAAGTCTTTATTCAACAATATATTGTCCGACCCATCGATGACCTTTCAAACAATGTGGAAATGTTTTATAATGCTCTCACTGAAGAAATGACAACTGATTTAGGATATGTCAAATCTCTTGAAGATGAAGTTGATTTTCTTCAAACTAAATTAAAGACACAAGAAACCCAACTATCTAACGAAATTGATCGACTTTCGCGGGAATTCTATTGTATAGATCATCTGAATGTTTTAGTTGTTGATAAATGTCACAATCTTAAGGTTGAGCTTTCAAAAAAGGTTGAGTCATACAAAGAACTTGAGAAAAGATTTTTTAATCTCGAGAAAAGTTTTCACACCCTTGAACTTGCTTCACAAAGTGATGATCAATCTCATAATCATAAAAAATGTCGCGAAATGGCAGCATCTTCGTTTCGTACTTTAAATGAAAAAGATTTTGTGATAAATTATTTGAAAGCTCAGCTAAAAAAAAGAGACATAGCAATCAGTGAGTTACAAAAGCTCATTGAGAAAATGAAAGGAAAGTCTGTATTGGGTAAACCATCCGCCGTTCGTCAACCGAATGCGGTTAAATTCCCTAAACCATCTGTTTTGGGACAATCCCCACAGACTTTTCCTAAGATAGGAAATGATAAGAGCACAAATGTGATAGCACCAGGAATGTATAAGATGAACACTAAGCCCACTCAAACTGGAACATCGCGGTTACCTCAGAATATTAAGAAAACTAATCAATGTGTGTCTTCTTCTACAGGATTAATCCCCACTACTAGTGTTAGCAGACCACAGCTTAAGAGCACTAGAATGCAAGATAAGGTCATGCCTAACAATAGTCCAAGAAAGAAGTTGGAAGTAGAAGACCACCGTAGGAATTTTAAGTTTTCTAAGAATAAAACGTCTGTAATTGCATGTAATGACAGTTTAAATGCTAAGACCTCGAATGTTGAATTTGTTTGTGTTGAATGTGGAAAATGTGTTCGTACTTTCAATCATGATGCTTGTGCTCTTAATCATAATGGCGTGAATGCTAGAACTAGGAAGCCTATTCTTGTGCCCACTAGTACTAGAGAACCCACAACAACTTTGAACCAATCCACTGATCAATCACTTAAGAAACTAAGTGTGTTAGAATCCACTACTCTACGTAAACAAAGCAGGTTAAAGAAGCTTTATGAGAACATGATTAGGACATGTACATGGGGGTTTTCAAGATTTACACCACCCGGATACAAATGGGTACCCAAGACAACCCCTATTATAATTGGGTCTATGAATGTTAGCTTGCCTTTAGAATTTAGGCCTAATACTATTTTGGAGCCTGTTTCCATCAAGGGCTCCCATTTGTCAAATGCTACATTGTCTTCTAATTCTTCTGCAGCTCGTCAAAATCATCCTATTCATAATGGACTCCGGGTGCACAAAGCACATGACAGGCAATCTCAAGCTTCTCATTAACTTCGTGGAGAAGTTTCTGGGTACGGTGCGGTTTGGAAATGATCAGTTTGCACCGATACTTTGATATGGCGATTTGGTTCAAGGAAATCTCACTATCAAACGGGTTTATTACGTCGAGGGACTGAATCACAATTTATTCTCGGGTGGTCAATTTTGTGATGCGGATTTGGAAGTGGCTTTTTGGAAATCTACTTGCTATGTTAGAGACTACGATGGGAATGACCTTCTTACAAGTTCTCGTGGTTCTGATCTTTACACTGTAACTCTTCAAGACACATGTCCAACAAATCCAATTTGCTTAATGGCTAAAGCTTCATCATCTCAAGCATGGTTATGGCATCAACGATTGTCACATCTCAACTTTGACACCATCAACTTGCTTTCGAAGAATAGTATTGTGACCGGTCTTCCTAAGTTAAAATTCGTCAAAGACCATCTTTGTTCTTCTTGTGAGTTGGGGAAATCAAAACGGAAGTATTTCAAAACAAAGACTACCCCAAGCTCAAAAGGACGATTGGAACTTCTACACATGGATTTATGTGGTCCCATGCGTGTAGAGAGTATTAACGGGAAAAAGTATATTCTCGTGATTGTTGATGATTACTCTAGATACACATGGACTTTCTTCTTAAGGTCCAAAGATGAAAAGCCAGAGGTTCTCAAAAACTTTCTCAAGATGATACAATGCAATCTTTAAGCTCAAGTCTTAACCGTAAGAACGGATAGGGGTACTGAATTTTTGAACAAGAACATTCAATCTTACTTTCAAGAAGAAGGCATCGAACATCAAACGTCTATTGCTCGAACTCCTGAACAAAACGGCATTGTCGAAAGGCGGAACCGTACTTTGGTTGAGGCTGCTCGAACAATGCTTTCTGCTTCAAAATTAGCGCTATTCTTCAGGGCTGAAGCAATTGCAACTGCCTGTTATACTCAGAATCGTTCTCTCGTCATCCCTAGACATGAAAAGACACCTTACCACATCATCAATGGCAGGAAACCTACTGTCAAATTCTTTCACGTATTTGGATCTTTATGTTACATCCTTAAAGACGGCGTGAATCTCGACAAGATGAAAGAAAAAGGTGATGCCTGTATTTTTGTGGGGTATGCTACATTGTCGAAAGGATATCGGGTCTATAACAAGAGCACAAAGATTATTGTCGAAACAATTCATGTGAACTTTGACGAATTGCCACAAATGGTACTTGATCACAACAGCTCAAGTCCCGCACCTCAATGTCCAGCATTGGCACCTACATACAACAGTGTACGTCCCGTGCAAGAATGTCAAGAAAGTACTCCTACAGCAGACTCGACGGATACGACACATATGAATGAGTTGGTTGATTTATATGATCCAATGTTTGATTAATATTACTATGGAAACAATCAAGTTGTGTCAAAGCCTTCTGCTGTCAATACTGCTGATGCACCTGAACAAGATCAACAAGACACAACTGCCTCTACTTCAGCAACCGTTGCTCAAGAGACTATTCCATTGGATACTCAACAAACTCAAGAAACTGTCATACAACCAACATCACCAACCGTCAATGCTGAAGGAGGAAACAACAATCAAGCAGTCGATGCACAACCCGACGAAGAAGAATTTATCAATGCATTCGGTACACCGGTACACGAAGTCGGAGAGTCTTCTACTCAACATGTTGATCCGTCCAACATGCATACATTCTACCAACGATATCCGTCCACTCACCATTGGACACGTGATCATCCATTGGAGCAAGTTATTGGAAATCCTTCACAACCGGTTCGAACACGCAGACAAATCGAAACTAATGGCGATGTGTATATGTATGCACTCATCGTGAGTTCAACTGTACCTACAAACATCAAACAAGCCATGACTGATCATGCGTGGATTGAATCAATGCAAGACGAAATTCATCAGTTTGAACGCCTAAATTTTTGGGAACTTGTTGACAGACCCTATGGAATGTCAATTTTAGATTTCAAATGGATTTGGAAAAACAAACTGGATAAAGAACAAACCATCGTCAAAAACAAATCTCGTGTTGTGGTTAAGGGATACCGTCAACAAGAAGGCATAGACTAGGATGAATCATTCACACCAGTTGCTCGTTTGGAAGCTGTCAGGATATTCCTTGCTTATGCTGCACATAAGGGCTTCACGGTTTTCCAGATGGACGTTAAAACTGCTTTTCTCAACGGTCATTTGAAGGAAGAAGTGTATGTGAATCAGCCGGAAGGATTCATCGATCCTCATCATCTTGACAAAGTCTATCATCTCAAGAAGGCTGTATATGGACTTAAACAAGCTCCAAGGGCATGGTATGAAGAACTATCAAACTTCTTGGTTTCCAAAGGATTCTCCGAAGGTTCTATTGATCCTACTCTCTTTATTAATAAATATGGGGATGACATACTGTTGGTGCAAGTTTATGTTGATGACATTATTTTTGGTTCTACGAACCCAAAACTTTCAAAATGTTTTGAAAAAAATAATGCACAACAGATTTGAAATGTCAATGATGGGGGAGCTAAAATTCTTTTTAGGCCTCCAGATTCATCAATCCCCACGTGGTATCTTCATTAACCAAGTTAAGTATGCTTAAGAGATACTTAAAAAGCATGGTATGACCTCATGTGCTCGCGTTGGTACACCATTGTCGACCAAATCCCTAGACACTGACTTGTACTCATATCCCGTAGATCAAACGCGATATCGTAGTATGATCGGGTCACTTATGTACCTCACAGCCAGCAGGCCTGATATTCATCATGCCACATGCTATTGTGCACGATATCAAGCCAGACCCACTCAAAAGCACCTCAAAGAGGTTAAAGGGATCTTTTGGTACCTTAAGAATACCATTCACATGGGACTCTGGTATCCGAAGGAAACCGGTTTTCATCTAACAACTTTTTCAGATTCTGATCACGCAGGTTTCCTTGATAGTCGCAAAAGCACTTCTGGTAGCGTACAATTTCTAAGGGAAGACAAGCTTGTGAGCTGGTCGTCAAAGAAGCAGGATTACGCTTCGCTCTCATCAGCTGAAGCAGAATATGTGGCTCTATCCGCATGTTGTGCTCAAGCCCTCTGGAGGAGAACTCAACTCACGGATTATGGCTTCCACTTTGATAAAATACCTATGTATTGTGACTCAAAGTCGGCCATAGCCATCTTTTGCAATCCGGTTCAGCACTCCCGTACCAAGCACATCGCAGTCAGATATCACTTCATCAAGGAACAAGTGGAACGTGGTATCATGGAATTATACTTTGTCAGAACTGAGTACCAGATAGCAGACTTGTTTACTAAAGCCCTATCTCAAAATAGGTTTCAGTATCTCGTTGGCCGTCTTGGTATGATGTATATGACTCTAGAAGACTTGGAGGTTTTGGCAAATGAAGTTGCTTGATATTCTCTCATAATGACTTCAAAGCGCATCACAGCTTAGGACTCGGACCTCAACTAAGGAAAGTTTATCTCGGACGATAACTTATCTTTCTTAACCAGAAATTCATATTTCTCGGTCATGAGCTTCTCATAAAAACATTCAAAGTTTTTAAGTTCATGAAAAACGATTTCTAAGTAAATGTCAGCTTAGAACTCGAACTTCAACTTAAGGGAAGTTTATCACGGATGATAACTTATCCTCCACAACGGGAAATTTATTTTTCTCGGTCATGAGCTAGTCATAAAACAATCAAAGTTTTGAGCTCATGAAAAACGGACCCGAAAGGGACGTGTACGTTTCAGTGCGCTTTCCCTAAGCAATAGAAGAGAAGTCTTCTATCCTGATTATTTTAAAACCGTTGAACACAATTTTTCAAGAATTTCTCAAAAGATTTTTCTAAATCTTTCAAAATTGTGTGTTCAACACTCCCTTCCTCATATATGGTTTTTATATCTCAAAAATGTCATATGTTATTTTGATCAATCTTTGAGGGGGAGCGTTTTAAAATCAAGCCTTTAATGTTGATGGGTACATCTCTGAAATTGTCATATTTTATGTATCCAACACATTCCAAAAACGCTCTAAAACTGTCATAAGTAATATACCATATCGGATAAGGCATCTCAACTCCGTACCTCAACATATTTTGTGGTGTCGTTTTTCCAAAATTTTGTCAAATTTTTGTTTCAAGACACACATATATTGTTGAGCGGGAGCATCCCGACTGAAAAAGTTCCATGATTCATGCGTGCACACATGTTTCTCTCCCAATCGGTTTTCAGAAATTGTCATATTTTAATCAATTGGTATCTCTCATATGATATTTTTTTATTAGAGATAGGGGAGAAAATGTGATTAAAATGTAATATATTACAACATGTGATCTTAAAGACTCAAGTGCAACTCATTCCTTTCACATGCTAAACCATTTCGTATATCGATGCATGTGTGTCAGGGGAGCTTTTCGGAAATGTAAACTTTCAAGAGTTAAAAGTTTTGATTTTTATCAAGCACTTTGAATGATTTTTAATGGTTTTATGGTTAAGATCTATACCCAAAACAACTGTTAACCCTAAAATGTGAGCGCCATTTACGGAATTACATTAGTTTGATATAGCCACACACGCAGGGACTAGTTTTGTTAAGTTAGAATAGTTCGTGCGTGTCAAGGCTATATATACCCCTCCATACTTCCATGGAGGGGTGAGGCTTTTCATTCTTTGTGTATTTCACTTTCTCTCTCTAAATACACACACTACATTCAAGCTTTACTTTCTCTTTCTAAAAATGTCTAAACATTACTTTTATCCTCCCCGACCTCCGGATCACCTCTTGTTAGCTTGAATCTTATGATGTTAACAATTGGTATCAGAGCTAACCGGGGGTGTTTTATGTTTGTGTTTGCTTATTTCTTGGTGTTCGTGGCTTTTAGCAGCTCATTTATGCTTATTCTTTAAGCTGTTTAGTCACGTAGATCTTGTTCTTGATTATCAGTCACATATTCTGTCTCATTCTGCTTGTTTGCCATAAATTCAGTCAAAGTCCCACTTTTCTCTCTCTTTTCTTCCTTGTGATCTATTTTTTATATCAGCTTTTCTGAAAAGCTGTAAGATTGGTCACTGGTTTATGTTATATTCATTTTTTTCGGATATACTATTGTTATTCTCTTTTCCCAATGCATAAGATCTGGGTTTTTTTTATTTGTGGGTAAAAGATGATATGAAAAAAAAATGATGGAACAGATCCAGTATTTTCGGAACCACCAAAGAAAAAAAAAATATAACAAATAAAAAAGTCAAAACCCTTTTCCGATGGTGATTCCGATGGGGATTCCTATAGTGATTCCGATGAAGCTTATTCTGATGCTCATTCAGATGCTTTTTCCGATGCCTTTTCCGATGGTGATTCCGATGGTGATTATTCCGATGGTGAGATCATTCCGATGGTGAGATCATTCCGATGGTGAGAACATTCCGATGGTGAGAACATTCCGATGGTGAAAACATTCGGATGACTCATTTTAGAAGAAAACATTGCAATGACTATTTTTTTAAAAGGAATACATAGTGACAGATGATGAAAAAAAAAAGAAAAAAAAAAGCCAAAGTAAATAACCAGAGACCTATCAACACTCAATACCAACAAATCCAGATCTTTAACCTATCCCTTCCCTTCGCCACAAATCACCTACTCCATCCCATCTTCATTACACGTATTAGACTCAAAACAAATTCAAAATCGATTACAAAGATCTCAGATTTCTTCTAATGCTTAGACATGCATGCCGAGATCTATTTAGATCCAGAAACACAACAGCAAATCTCATCATTGATCTGTATGTTGATGATTTAAATTCATCTCTTTATATACGAATATTAAATAAAAACAAATAACAAATATGTTTTTGTTTATCTTTGAATCGATTAAGACTCGAAACACAAAATTGAATAACAATAATAACCTACCCGAGACCACAGTTAGATGATCTTATAGACGTCATATCTAGTTCTGTGGTGGTATTTAATCTTTGATGTTTGTGAGTGGATTGATGATTTTGTTTGAGATGGGGATCTGATGAGAGTAGATTGATTTTGATGATTAGTGTAATGAATGGATTTATTTCGATGAAGAAGTTGGCAGATCGGGATTAGTAGAAGATTTGTTGGTGGATTAATTGGCTTTTGATTTGATGAGAGATGGATGATTGATGAACTTTGGGAGAGAGTGTTTATTTGGGGGCGGAGAAACTTTGATATCTGTTTAGGGTTAGCAAAGTTATTTGGTTACCTAATTTCTAGATGATTAGACTTATATCAAGACCCCCAAGTGTTAACCGGGTATAATAATTTTTGTGTGGACCACATCACTCCCACGTGTTGAGGGTTACAAAGGTTGGCTCAGTCAACTTTTTAAATGGAAATATGCGCTGGCAAGAACTACTCTTACATTTCTTCCATTGTATGGACCGGGTATTGTTGATATGATGTTGGGCTAAGATAGCTGAGTGGGCCAAAATTTGCTATTGTTAATAGTGGGTTATACATACTGCTGGGCCAGTAAACATATAGCCGGATATGCATATGGGAAATGATGATATTCTTGATAAGTCGGGTATTCGATCGAAAGTGCTTAAACGACAAAGAAAAATTTTAGGTTTTAAACCTAATATTTTCGAAAAATTTTCGACGACCTCACCGCGGAGGTCGATCCGCGCATCAGTTGGGCATGTGACTGACGTTGGGCTTAAAAGACAAGTTACCTAGACAAATTTTGTCCCTTAATGACAATTCATCTCATAATTTGTTCTAGATAACGACATCCACAACACAACACCAAAGCAAACAAAACACTTAACGCTAAAACGATCCGATATAAGATTCACTTTAACGACAAACGGCTAGTTTTGATTCTACAAAGACAAGTGATCATGAAGTGGATTTGGTATTCTTTATTTGAAGTTGAAGTGGGATTTCATGAAGGCGTCTACTTATTTCATCATCGAGCCTTCCTTCTATTTTTCTACCCCTTTTCTTCAAACCCAGTCTATCGATTGATGACTTGCTTGGGCGATAAAATTTATGATTGAGACTTGAATTATCTAGTTTCCACTGTCAAGGGGTGGATGGTCGACGACATGGATTACTATCATTTTTGGGAGCTTTGTTGCAGTTCTCAGTGTCACACGCAGTTGCTCGTGTGGATAAATTCAAGAGGTATAAGAGACTTGTTTCTACACCGTTCTTCAATCGACATAAGTGCAAGCTTAAGTAACAAATTTGGGGGATTGTACTTCAGTTTCAAGTTTGGAATATCAGGTTTACTTCACATGTGGTCACAACAAATAGCCGAATGAATTCGAGGTTGGTAAGTTAGACAGAGAGAGATGGAATCAGCAATCAATTCTCACGGGATATTCATGAGCCTCATAACGACAATGGTACTTCATAGTCTAAGCAAAATTTTTCAAAGTTTCTCAATGACTTTCAAAACTTTTCAAGACATTTGCTTAAGACTAAGAACTTCTCGTGTATATGGACGTCCACGATAATGATGCTTCCGAGAGTTCGAAATCATCATGGGGGAAGATCGTGTACTTTGAAGTAATCGGATCAACTCACAGGGGGAAGTAGTGTACATGGAATGGTATCTACTTCACTTTATATGATTTTTATGAAGTATTCTGCAGGCGTGAGAAGAATTGTTCCTGATTTCCTGCATGTTACCCCAAATGGATTATCACCAAAACTTAAACGACATGAAACAGTATAGAAGCAGTGTTATTTGGTGTGATTCTTCTACAAATTTCCGCTGTGCACTTAAACCGATGAGCTAGAAGATTGTTTAAACTACATCAAAGTGTCAGAATCTGCTTAAGATACAGATATTGGTTTGGGGGGAAGCTGATTCAGAAACTTCGTCAAAAAGAAGTCTATGAAGAAAGTTTTTTAATACATGCTGCATGAATTGGGGAGAAGTTAATCCAAATCATGCATATTACAATTGTTCCACAACAAGCAAAGACAAAGAGGATTCAAGCTGAGGTACAAGTTATGAAGACAAGAAGAATTAAAAGACATCCTCAGCATTAGAAGCGCCTTGGAAGACTTTATTTTGTTGTATTTTTACTTGTTAGGAACATTGTAAGTAATTCCGTATGTCTCCACATTGAGGGAAGATTGTTAACCCTAAAATGTGAGCGCCATTTACGGAATTACATTAGTTTGATATAGCCACACACGCAGGGACTAGTTTTGTTAAGTTAGAATAGTTCGTGCGTGTCAAGGCTATATATACCCCTCCATACTTCCATGGAGGGGTGAGGCTTTTCATTCTTTGTGTATTTCACTTTCTCTCTCTAAATACACACACTACATTCAAGCTTTACTTTCTCTCTCTAAAAATGTCTAAACATTACTTTTATCCTCCCCGACCTCCGGATCACCTCTTGTTAGCTTGAATCTTATGATGTTAACAACAACCTACTATCCACGACGGAACGATGGAGTCAAAAGGTGGTTTAGGATAGGAAACTAAGTCCTATGATCCAACCAGAACCGTAGGGATCTACCCAAGGACATTCCATAGCTAGAAATAGTTGTTCTTAGGAAAGATGGAGTTGAATGAAGCTGAATGCGGACCAATTACTTAAGCTAGCACTGGAACAATCACAACAAGGTGCTAGTGATGACGTGTTGGTAAGCATTGAAGGAGTTGAATATTCTATGCAACTTAGGCAGAAACCGGGTTAACACATCTATCGAAGACAAGTGTCATGGACCCAGTGATGCGATGCACAACCCTTCCCCAGCCATTTGAGTTTCTCTCAAAAGAAACTTGTCTCATTGTCACGGAGATCAACACGTATCTATTGACTTTCTCACTCCGAGTTAGTTAATATTGAAGAGGTGGCAGTTTGCTCCAGCCTCCGATTACCAGAATGCACTTATTGAGTCTAAAGTCAAACGAGATCTATCTATCATCTCATTAGGACATAATCTAGTCCTATGCATTATCCTTGTGATATTGCCAGAACATCTGAGTGATACGATTGACAATGAAGATGGAAATCCTGCTTGATCCAACATCAAACAAGCTCATGGTAGGTAACTTGTGCGATTCAACACGAATCAAACTTGTGAGAACTGGAAAGTAACTAAGTTTGGATTCTTAATTGATTCAAACTTGATTCCAGGTTTCTTCACAAAATCCATGTGATCTTGCCAGAACATTCAGAGTGACGCTCATTAGTGTTCACAGTGACGAATGGAAATCCTTCCAGTGTCAACATCAAACAGCACTGCGGTAGGTAACTCGCAAGATTCTCTATGAATCAAGCTTGTGACAAACTGGAAAGCAACAATGGTGCGATTCTTATTGAATCAAACTTGTTCAAGGAATTCTGAATTGACGACTCTAATCAGACGGATAATTTATCCTTATGATTCACTCTTTACGTTCGCAGTCTGTTTTGAGACGGTCGAGTAAAGAGAACTGGCTACTACCGCCGGGAAACCCTGTCAAGGAGATTCTTAATCTAATCTACCCGATCACGGGTACGGTATCTAATACCGTCTAAATGGTCTTCACCGACCGGAGGTAAAACGCTACCGAGTTAGGATGAAATGTACAAAGCCATTTTATCCGTGTCTATATATGTTGCTGCATATCAAGAAGGTGGCGTAGCTGTGTAACCGATGTCGATTCAGAAGTCACAAGAGCACAAGATGGTGATAATCAAGATACTTAAGAATGTAAGAATGTAATAGTTCATCTTGTCACAAGAGCTCAAGATGAACACTATCAAGAATAGATTGAAGATCTCAAGAACTCAAAGTCAAAAGACAAAGGCTCAAGATAAAGATCACAAGTCATGAAGGAACAAAGCTGTTACAAACAAGATCAAGACCAAGATACAAGACCAAAGCAGGAAGATCTCCTCTACAAGAATGTATTCACTCAATCATCTTATGCTTTTTAATCTTTTTAAGATGACCGATACATTGGGGGAGATTGTTAGCCCTATATTTTATATATTATGTAATACGTCATCTTAGTCATTATTGGTCTTGTATTGTAATAGGTTAGTCAGGAGAACCGGGCTTGGACTTTAAGCTAATATTGTCTAAGTTAGGGGCGTAAGCCCAAGACAAAGCCAAGCCCGGCCCAAGTCACTTAAACCCACGGCCCAAATGCCAAGGGTATATATACCCTCTTCCTTGTGTGGAAGAGGGTGTTGGTTTCTATTTTGTTTCTCTCTCTAAAAGTGTTTAACCTTCCAAATTCTCTCTTGTTTGTCTCTCTACTCTCTTCTCTTTCTCTCTCTAAATATCAACTAAATCTTGTGTTATGGATTAATATAGGAATAACATATATAAAATCTTTTGATATTAGAGATATCAAATTTTATTAAAATATATCGCGAAAAATAGTCTTGAAAATCTTCGGGAGAAAAATGTGTCTTACTAGCATGAATTTTGAAATCTCCCCCTCAAAAATTGATCCAATTGAATTTTCATTACGAGGATATGATCCACATTAAACTTTTGAGGATAGGAGTTGTTGAACACACAATTTTTGAAAGATTTTAAATAATCATTGAAAAACTCTTGATAGTGGCTAAGTTTGAAAAATACTCGAACAAAATATCCGTCGGAATGTCCATCGGAATTTATCTATCGAAATGTGTCATCGGAATGTACTATCGGAATGTTGTCGGAATACCCTGTCGGAATGTCTGCGGAATACGCTGTCGGAATAATCGTCGAAATGTCTGTCAGAATACCTGTCGGAATACACTGTCGGAATAACCGTCAGAATAACTGAGTTCAACACCTATCGGATTCCGTATCGGAATATGTATCGGAATAATAGCTTGTAACACCTATCGAAATAGTTATCGGAATATGTGTCGGAATGTATAAACCATTTTCTGATGGATTCTGTCGGAATATATAAACCATTTCCGATGGATTCTGTCAGAAAAACGATACTGATCCGAGAAAAATAGGTAGAAAAGTGAGATCTTTGACAAGAAATCCGTGATTTTAACCAACCCAAAGCACCCAAATCTCTAAAACTCACGAATTTCAAGAAAACAAGGACAACACCAAAGAGCTATCCACGAATCCCTTGGCGAATG
This sequence comes from Glebionis coronaria, assembly GCA_025667525.1. Lineage (NCBI taxonomy): Eukaryota > Viridiplantae > Streptophyta > Magnoliopsida > Asterales > Asteraceae > Glebionis > Glebionis coronaria. The sequence goes on from JANFOE010000264.1 coordinate 288,689, forward strand.
ATACCACTTGTAGGACTTAATCACACGACTTATGGAACAAGAAATAAAGATGATGAATAACAAGATTAAAACTAATAATGGAATATTAGATTAAATAAAGAAGAAAGAGAAAGATACAAGGAGTGTGTTCCTAGTAAGGGAAACTAAGGAGAGTTTCTCTCTCTAACAACAAGAAGGAAGGAAAATACTATGAGAGACACACACAAAAATGAGGTTGGATATGCCTTTTATATTAAGGCTTACAAGGTTAGGAGGCCTTCCTCATTTGTGTGTTCTGGACTGCGAACATAAAGAGTGAATCAATTGGATAAATATCCACTTGATTAAAGTCGTCAATTCAAATTCTTGGAACATGTTTGATTCATAAAGAATCTTACCATTGTTGCTTTACAGTTGAAACAAGCTTGATTCATAAGAATCTCGCAAATCACCTACCGTAACGCTGTTTGATATTGACGCTAGAATGATTTCCATTCATCACTGTGAATATTAATGAATATCACTCTGAATGTTCTGGCAAGACCATAAAGATATTGCGTAGAAACCTGAAACGAGTTTGAGTCAATTCAGAATCAAATCTCTGTTGCTTTTCAGTTTTACATATGTTTGATTCATAACGAATCTTACACATGACCTACCGTAGTGCTGTTTGTTGTTAACACTGGAAGGGTTTCCACTCATCATTGTGAATACTAGGTAGTATCACTCTGAGTGTTCTAGCAATAGGGCAAGGATATAGCGTAGGACTCTCTTTATCGTCATTCTGTGTGTCCTAACGAGATTTGATTGATCTCTTGGCTCTAGACTTGATTTGTCCACTTTTAGTGGTAGGAGGCTGGAGCAAATGCCACCTATTCAATATCAACTATCTCGGAGTGAGAAAGTAAATAGAAGTCATGTTGATCTCCGTCACAATAAAACAAACTTATTTTGAGAGAAGCCTGAGTCAGCTGGGGAAGGGTTGTGCATTACATCACTGGGTCCATGATGTGTAGTCTTCATGATGTGTTGACCCGGTTTCTTCCTAAGTTGTATGGAGGGCTAATTTCTTTACACCCTTTATCCTTACATTTGTTTTTCATTCTTCAACCCCTTCAATGCTTACCAAGACATCATTACTAGCACCTTGTTGTGATTGTTCCAGTGCTAGCATCAATACTTAGTCGGCATTCAACTACGTTCACATTTTACTCCATTTTTCCTAAGGACTTCTAATAATCTATTGGATTGTCCTTGCGAAGATCCCTCCAGTTCTGGTTGGATCATAGGACTTAAATCTAACCACCCTTTTGACACCAATAACGTAGTGAATTAAAGATGTTGTGGGTATGAGGTCGTAACCATAAACCACTTCAAATTCTAACAAAGTGTTTGAAAAACATTTAACACCTTGCTAGTTTTTTCGTTTCAGAAATGCTCCCCCTTTACATGTGCATCGATAATCGAAAGTGTTTTGCGCATGTAGGTAAGAGTTAAAGTGCTTGAGTCTTATGTTAGATCACACTTTAATCACATTTTCTCCCCTATCTCTAATATATAAAATATTTTGATATTAGAGATATCAAATTTGATTAAAATATATCGCGAAAAATAGTCTTGAAAATCTTTTGGAGAAAAATATGTCTTACTAGCATGAATTTTGAAAGCTCCCCCTCAAAAATTGATCCAATTGAATTGTCATTACGAGGATATGATCTACATTAAACTTTTGAGGATAGGAGTTGTTGAACACACAATTTTGGAAAGATTTTGAATAATAATCGAAAAACTCTTGATAGTGGCTAAGTCTGAAAAATACTCGAACAATTTTTTTTTTAATCTTTGTGTAAACTATGTTCCGGGACAAATCTAGATAGTGGCTAAGTCTGAAAAATACTCGAACAAAATATCCATCGGAATGTCCATCGGAATTTATCTATCGGAATGTGTCATCGGAATGTACTATCGGAATGCTGTCGGAATACCCTGTCGGAATGTCTGTCAGAATACACTGTCAGAATAACCGTCGGAATGTCTGTCGGAATACCTGTCAGAATACCTGTCGGAATACACTGTCGGAATAACCGTCGGAATAACTGAGTTCAACACCAATCGGAATCCGTATCGGAATATGTATCGGAATAATAGCTTGCAACACTTATCGGAATAGTTATCAGAATATGTGTCGGAATGTATAAACCCTTTTCCGAGGGATTCTGTCGGAATATATAAACCCTATTCCGAAGGATTCTGTCGGAATAACGGTACTGACCTGAGAAAAATAGGTAGAAAAGTGAGATCTTTGAGAAGAAATCCGTGATTTTAACCAACCCAAAGCACCCAAATCTCTAAAACTCACGAATTTCAAGAAAACAAGGACAACACCAAAGAGCTATCCACGAATCCCTTGGCGAATGATACCACTTGTAGGACTTAATCACACGACTTATGGAACAAGAAATAAAGATTATGAATAACAAGATTAAAACTAAGAATGGAATATTAGATTAAATAAAGAAGAAAGAGAAAGATACAAGGAGTGTGTTCCTAGTGAGAGAAATTAAGGAGAGTTTCTCTCTCTAACAACAAGAAGGAAGGAAAATACTATGAGAGACACACACACAAATGAGGTTGGATGTGCCTTTTATACTAAGGCTTACAAGGTTAGTAGGCCTTCCTCATTTGTGTGTTCGGGACTGCGAACATAAAGAGTGAATCAATTGGATAAATATCCGCTTGATTAAAGTCGTCAATTCAAATTCCTAGAACAAGTTTGATTCATAAAGAATCTTACCATTGTTGCTTTCCAGTTGACACAAGCTTGATTCATAAGAATCTCGCAAATCACCTATCGTAGCGCTGTTTGATGTTGACGCTAGAAGGATTTCCATTCGTCACTGTGAATATTAATGAATATCACTCTGAAAGTTCTAGCTAGACCATAAAGATATTGCGTAGAAACCTGAAACGAGTTTGAGTCAATTAAGAATCAAACCACTATTGCTTTTCAGTTTTACATATGTTTGATTCATAACGAATCTTACACATGACCTACCGCAGTGCTGTTTGATGTTAACACTGGAAGGATTTCCACTCATCATTGTGAATACTAGGTAGAATCACTCTGAGTGTTCTAGCAATATGGCAAGCATATAGCGTAGGACTCTCTTTAACGTCATTCCGTGTGTCCTAACGAGATTTGATTGATCTCTTGGCTCTAAACTTGATTTGTCCACTTTTAATGGTAGGAGGCTGGAGCAAATGCCACCTATTCAATATCAACTATCTCGGAGTGAGAAAGTAAATAGAAGTCATGTTGATCTCCGTGACAATAAAAAAAACTTGTTTTGAGAGAAGCCTGAGTTAGCTGGGTAAGGGTTATGCATTACATCACTGGCTCCATGATGTGTAATCTTCATGAGGTGTTGACTCGGTTTCTGCCTAAGTTGTATGGAGGGCTAATTTCTTTATACCCTTTATCCTTACATTTCTTTTTCATTCTTCACCCCCTTCAATTCTTACCAAGACATCATTATTAGCACCTTGTTGTGATTGTTCCAGTGCTAGCATTAGTACTTAGTCGGCATTCAGCTACGTTCACATTCTACTCCATCTTTCCTAAGGAATTCTAATAATCTATTGGATTGTCCTTGGGAAGATCCCTCCAGTTCTGGTTGGATCATAGGACATAAACCTAACCACCCTTTTGACACCAATAAGGTCGTGAATTAATGATGTTGTGGGTATGAGATCGTAACCATAAACCACTTCAAATTCTAACAAAGTGTTTGAAAAAAATTTAACACCTTGCTAGTTTTGTCGTTTTAGAAATGCTCCCCCTTCACATGTGCATCGATAATCGAAAGTGTTTTGCACATGTAGGTAAGAGTTAAAGTGCTTGAGTCTTATATTAGATCACATTTTTATCACATTTTCTCCCCTATCTCTAATATATAAAATCTATTGATATTAGAGATATCAAATTTGATTAAAATATATCGCGAAAAATAGTCTTGAAAATCTTCGGGAGAAAAATGTGTCTTACTAGCATGAATTTTGAAAGCTCTCCCTCAAAAATTTATCTAATTGAATTGTCATTACGAGGATATGATCCACATTAAACTTTTGAGGATAGGAGTTGTTGAACACACAATTTTTAAAAGATTTTGAATAATCATTAAAAAACTCTTGATAGTGGCTAAGTCTAAAAAATACTCGAACAATTTTTTTTTTTTAATCTTCGTGTAAACTATGTTCCGAGACAAGTCTAGATAGTGGCTAAGTCTGAAAAATACTCGAACAAAATATCCATCGGAATGTGTCATCAGAATGTACTATCGGAATGTTGTCGGAATACCCTGTCAGAATGTCTGTCGGAATGTCTGTCGGAATAAACTGTCGGAATAACCGTCCGAATGTCTGTCGGAATACCTGTCAGAATACACTGTCGGAATAACCGTCGGAATAACTAAGTTCAACACCTATCGGAATATGTATCAGAATAACAGCTTGCAACACCTATCGGAATAGTTATCGGAATATGTGTCGGAATGTATAAACCCTTTTCCGATGGATTCTGTCGGAATATATAAACCTTATTCCGATGGATTCTGTCGGAATAACGGTACTGATCCGATAAAAATAGGTATAAAAGTGAGATCTTTGACAAGAAATCCGTGATTTTAACCAACCGAGAGCACCCAAATCTCTAAAACTCACGAATTTCAAGAAAACAAGGACAACACCAAAGAGCTATCCACGAATCTCTTGGCGAATGATACCACTTGTAGGACTTAATCACACGACTTATGGAACAAGAAATAAAGACGATGAATAACAAGATTAAAACTAAAAATGGAATATTAGATTAAATGAAGAAGAAAGAGAAAGATACTAGGAGTGTGTTCCTAGTGAGAGAAACTAAGGAGAGTTTCTCTCTCTAACAACAAGAAGGAAGGAAAATACTATGAGAGACACACACACAAAAATGAGGTTGGATGTGCCTTTTATACTAAGGCTTACAAGGTTAGGAGGAGTTCCTCATTTGTGTGGTCGGGACTGCGAACATAAAGAGTGAATCAATTGGATAAATATCCGCTTGATTAAAGTCGTCAAATCAAATTCCCGGAACAAGTTTGATTCATAAAGAATCTTACCATTGTTGCTTTCCAGTTGACACAAGCTTGATTCATAAGAATCTCGCAAATCACCTACCGTAGCGCTGTTTGATATTGACGCTACAAGAATTTCCATTCGTCACTGTGAATATTAATGAATATCACTCTGAATGTTCTGTCAAGACCATAAAGATATTACGTAAAAACTTGAAACGAGTTTGAGTCAATTTAGAATCAAACCACTGTTGCTTTTTAGTTTTACATATGTTTGATTCATAACGAATCTTACACATGACCTACCGCAGTGCTGTTTGATGTTAACGCTGGTAGGATTTCCACTCATCATTATGAATAATAGGTAGTATCACTTTGAGTGTTCTAGCAATATGGCAAGGATATAGTGTAGGACTCTCTTTATCGTCATTCCGTGTGTCCTAACGAGATTTGATTGATCTCTTGGCTCTAGACTTGATTTGACCACTTTTAGTGGTAGGAGGCTGGAGCAAATGCACCTATTCAATATCAACTATCTCGGAGTGAGAAAGTAATAGAAGTCATGTTGATCTCCGTGACAATAAAACAAACTTCTTTTTAGAGAAGCCTGAGTCAGTTGGGGAAGGGTTGTGCATTAAATCACTGGGTCCATGAGGTGTAGTCTTCATGATGTGTTGACCTGGTTTCTGCCTAAGTTGTATGGAGGGATAATTTCTTTACACCCTTTATCCTTACATTTCTTTTTCATTCTTCAACCCCTTCAATGCTTACCAAGACATCACTACTAGCACCTTGTTGTGATTGTTCCAGTTCTAGAATCTGTACTTAGTCGGCATTCAGCTACGTTCACATTCTACTCCATCTTTCCTAAGGACTTCTAATAATCTATTGGATTGTCCTTGGGAAGATCCCTCCAGTTCTGGTTGGATCATAGGACTTAAACCTAACCACCCTTTTGACACCAATAACGTCGTGAATTAAAGATGTTTTGGGTATGATATCGTAACCATAAACCCCTTCAAATTCTAACAAAGTGTTTGAAAAACATTAAACACCTTTCTAGTTTTATCGTTTCAGAAATGCTCCTCTTTCACATGTGCATCGATAATCGAAAGTGTTTTTCACATGTAGGTAAGAGTTAAAGTGCTTGAGTCTTATATTAGATCACATTTTAATCACTTTTTCTCCCCTATCTCTAATATATAAAATCTTTTGATATTAGAGATATCAAATTTGATTAAAATATATCACGAAAAATAGTCTTGAAAATCTTCAGGAGAAAAATGTGTCTTACTAGCATGAATTTTGAAAGCTCCCCCTCAAAAATTGATCCAATTGAATTATCATTACGAGGATATGATCTACATTAAACTTTTGAGGATAGGAGTTGTTGAACACACAAGTTTTGAAAGATTTTGAATAATCATTGAAAAACTCTTGATAGTGGCTATGTCTGAAAAATACTCGAACAATTTTTTATTTTTTTTATAATCTTCGTTTAAACTATGCAAGTCTAGATAGTGGCTAAGTCTGAAAAATACTCGAACAAAATATCCATCAGAATGTCCATCGGAAGTTATCTATCGGAATGTGTCATCGGAATGTACCATCGGAATGTTGTCGGAATACCCTGTCGGAATGTTTGTCGGAATACACTGTGGGAATAACCGTCAGAATGTCTATCGGAATACCTGCCGGAATACCTATCGGAATACACTGTCGGAATAACCGTCGGAATAACTGAGTTCAACACCTATCGAAATCCGTATCAGAATATGTATCAGAATAATAGCTTGCATCACCTATCGGAATAGTTATCGGAATATGTGTTGGAATGTATAAACCCTTTTCCGATGGATTCTGTCGGAATATATAAACCCTATTCCGATGGATTCTGTCGGAATAACGGTACTGATCCGAGAAAAATAGGTAGAAAAGTGAGATCTTTGACAAGAAATCTGTGATTTTAACCAACCAAAAGACCCAAATCTCTAAAACTCACGAATTTCAAGAAAACAAGGACAACACCAAAGAGCTATCCACGAATCCCTTGACGAATGATACCACTTGTAGGACTTAATCACATGACTTATGGAACAAAAAATAAAGATGATGAATAACAAGATTAAAACTAAGAATGGAATATTAGATTAAATGAAGAAGAAAGAAAAAGATACAAGGAGTGTGTTCCTAGTGAGAGAAACTAAGGAGAATTTCTCTCTCTAACAACAAGAAGGAAGGAAAATACTGTGAGAGAGACACACACAAATGAGGTTGGATGTGCCTTTTATACTAAGGCTTACAAGGTTATGAGGCCTTCCTCATTTGTGTGTTCGGGACTGCGAACATAAAGAGTGAATCATTTGGATAAATATCCGCTTGATTAAAGTCGTCAATTCAAATTCCTGAAACAAGTTTGATTCATAAAGAATCTTACCATTGTTGCTTTCCAGTTGACACAAGCTTGATTCATAAGAATCTCGCAAATCAACTACCGTAGCGCTGTTTGATGTTGACGCTATAAGGATTCCCATTCGTCACTGTGAATATTAATGAATATCACTCTGAATGTTCTAGCAAGACCATAAAGATATTGCGTAGAAACCTGAAACGAGTTTGAATCAATTAAGAATCAAACTACTGTTGCTTTTTAGTTTTACATATGTTTGATTCATAACGAATCTTACACATGACCTACCGCAGTGCTGTTTGATGTTAACAATGGAAGGATTTCCACTCATCATTGTGATGAGGTCTACCCTCCAAGTATTCATGCACGTTGTTGACCTCATGACCTATATTGGCTATTATGGTACATTAACTAATACAGATTTTCATAGGTAACATAAGCTATGTTTTTAGAACTAAAACCAGTTAACATGACAGACAACTAGGTTTTCCAGGACTTATTCATTTCCGCTGCCATTCATGCTTTATATTCTTTATATGCTTCCATATTCTGTGTTTTTTCATGCCTTATTGTATATCCGTGCACTGAGCGTTATGCTCAACCGTCTACTTTTCCATGTTCCCAAACGGCAGGTACCCAAGGACGCAATTAGGAACTCTAGAGAATGTGCATTCGGGTTGGAAGTTATCCGACCTCTTTTACCTTATGCATTTATTCCTACTTTATCATACTTTACATCTTTTGGACATTGTTTAGTCCTTTCCATTTACAGTACTTATATTGCTTGTTTGTGAGTTACTAGACTACCGATGTTTGATTCCGGTTTCTATTTATGGTCATTAATGTTTAGAAATTTACCTTGCATGCTTTGATGATACGGCATAATTTACTGTGGCACTCTATCCTATTAAATGGGGTGTTACAATTTATGTGAAACCTTCTTATACACAATATGAACAAGGTATAGTTCAACTAACTAATAATCACAAGTATAAAGAATAATGAATGTAACTAAACTAATAATCACAAGTATAAAGAATAAAGAATGTAAAGAGATAAGGGAAGGAAAGATCAAACAAATTACCAAGGATTTATAGTGGTTCGGAAACGAAGCTCACTCCTCGTTCCTACTCCACTCCTCGAGTACTCCTTACTCGAGAGTTCACTAATCAACAAGCTCCTTAAGGTGGAGAAACCGTACACAACGTCGCTTAACCAATTTCCGACTCTAAGCTAAAACTCGAGCCCTAATCTTAGCTAGGACCAATCTACACCAATATACTTTGAGGACTAAGTATTAACCCTAATACATACACAACTTCCAAATAGACACAACTACTTGGATCTTCACAACAATGACACAACAATGAATAAATAAGTTTGGATCTTCAATGGATCTTTGAGGTAGACACAACACTTCAACAATGATAGTGTTCTTCTCTTTGCACTTTGAGAGGAAAAGATGGAAGGAGAAAGATTCACTTCTAAACAAGTAGTAATCAAACAAATGATCAAGCATTTGAGTGATTTAAGAAGTATGTAAGAATCTGAAAGTTTATGTGCAAAAGAGGTGCATTGAAAGTATGATAATGATCCACTATTTATAAGACAAATGTCCAACGGCTATATCTGCCCGCGGTTCTTTATTGAAGCCCGCGGTTCCTTATCGATAAGGAACCGCCGTAGGCGCTAAGGAACCACCGGCGTAGAGCCCGCTCCCTTTTGTCTTTTAGTGGGTTGGATCGAATCTGGGGTTTAAAATATCCTGAAAGGATATTCCAAACTAAGATAGAATATGTCATTTTCAAACCCCAAATTTTCAAATAAATAATTTAATAAAACATTTTCTTAAAAAAAAGTTTAATAATAAAACTTTCTCACATTTAATAAAAAGTGAGTTTTAAGAAAAGATTAAATCTTTGATCACTTAATTAGTATAATTACTTGTTGGTTCATACCTTAAGTGATAATGGTTGAAATAAAAAATACTTGAACTCAAGAATTCGTTTTTCATTGTTTTCGTAAATGCTTGTTTTTACATATTGTCGTAATCAAAACAAAGCGAGACCGAAAAATGCAAGTAAAGTTTTTTAGGCATCATTGCATTAACAATTTTGTTTTGGAGAATGATAGTATAAAAATTTTTATATGTAATATAAATATGTGTAATTATAAACTTAATAATAGAGGGGAATCACATTCCCATAGGAACAGTGAAACCCTTCACAATATGAATAAGCAAATTCGTTCTCCCTCTCTCGCTGCCTACAAGAAACGAAAAAGAATAAAAAACACGCATCTACCTCACAATCTTATTTTCACACCTAATCTCACACCTAATACCTTATAATGTGTGTGTATAGCAGTGTGTGATTGTGAGATCTCTCGGTCATAAATTATTGATCACTCTCTCTAAACAAATTGTTATTGATCATTGATTGATGAATTGATTGATCTTTCTCAAAATATATATAAGTTGAAAGAAATTATCAATTGTGAATTCATATCTTTGCATCATCTGTCTTGAAACAATGATCTAGATGCTTAAAAAAGACCATTTTTTTGCTTTTGTGGCTAAGATTATCAGAAAAAAAAACTCTAAAACTTATTTAGATTGGTTCTCGAGCCACTCTTAAGTATGAATAATAAATTTAGAACTTTGTAATCTAGTATGCTCTTTAAAATTCTACTTGTTAGTATGTGTATTTTTGTAAAAAAACCTATACTAATTCAAAAAACTTATAATAAATAGAGTCTTAAAATATTATGGAAGAAAATTTGAATACATATTTTGTGTGTACATATTGCATTAACAAATGTAATGTGGTTAAAAAACACATTAATGAATTCTTAAAATAATTTAGGAGAGAAGTCCCTTACACTTTATTTGTAATATAGATATAGATGTAATTATGTGTAACTAGCAGGGTGCCCGCGCGTTGCGGTTGTGGGTACTCTAAAACTAAAACATTGCAAGCGTAATGTTTTATAAGTATACATTTTCAATAATAGCTTTACAAGTAATGATGATAGTTTTAAGTTGAAATAACTTTAAGCAATAATAAACTACTTCATATAAATAGTATTCCCAAATTGTGATGATTGATCGTGAAATCTGTTTGCTAATCTGTGTAACATTCGTAATAATATTATGTAACTTGTAAATAAAGAAAATATTCGTAGTTTATATGTTTACACGTTTTCATATATTATAATAACCTTAAAATCTTTCTGTTTTGATATGTACGATTAAACAAATTAATTAGTAAAATGATTAAACCAACTGGCTTAGCTCAGCTGGCCACCAAGGTTCCACTAAGTGGTTTCCTTGGAGGAAGTTACATGAAGGTCTTGGGTTCAAGACCTACCAAGGGCCTCTCAGGCGAAGCGAATAAGGAGTTTAACATAACTAGGCGAGGGTTTGAAGAAGACACTCTGCCGCTTGGATGTCATTGCATGACTCGACCCACTAACAACTAATATTTGCCTTTCTAAAATAAAATTAGTAAAATGATTATTATTTCACTTAAATTTGTACTAAAATACATAAATAGACGATAAATGTTTTTGAATATGAAAATTCATAAAAAGTTAATGGTTCAAAAACAAAAACAAATTTAATATTAAACTTACATTAGTGAACAATATAAATAATTATATGTAAAAAATTATATAATTTATAGTAATTATCAATTGTACATGTGGCATGGTAATGCGTATTCACATCGTCATTGAATGCCTATTGCTTCTCAATTAACACAAAAATAAATTTATGAAATTTTTGTGTTGTAAAGATTTGAACTAAAAGTTTGTAAGGGTGTACTAATTTAATTTTTTTGGGAGAGAGTGTAATCTAATATACTATATAACTAGTATAGATTTATGTGTCGTTAAAAAATAGTACATATTTATATAATGGGGTTGTTTTTATCGGTTTTGACGGGGCCTCTTCGTTTCGTATTTCGACGGCGTTTTGGCTAGCTGAACTGATTGTGACTCTGGTTCCTAGTTGAACCCGTTGGTCTGGTTTAGTTTACAAAACTATGTACAAATCATTTTAGGTAGACAACATATGTACGATTTTGTAGACATATATGCTTTTAATTTTTGTACAATGTGAATATATAATAGTACTTCTTGTTGATCCCAAACTTAGATCGATTTAGCTTTGTGTTAACGAGAGTAAATCAAATTTAACACGTAGAGAAACTTTGTGTATTCAACAATCTAAGTGTTATGCGGAATTAACATTTAGAACAAAGAACAAAGCAAAACAATATAACCCAAACTTTCACTTTGATTAATAATGAAACTTGCGTACAATGAAAGTGTAAAACTTGTTATAAACTAAGAACCATACGACCTCCTTTTATAGAAAAAGGAGCCGTGTACAATAGTTTACCTATCAACTATTATAGGTAAAGATAAATATAGAAAAATACAATATTGAACATATCTTTACTAGAATTACAAAACGTGTAGACTAGTATTTCATCAATGGTTGAACTTCACTTTGTCAGCGCTCAACTATGCTTTGTCAGTGTCCACCTGTCAGTGCTTCTTTTACTCTTGTCAGCATCCAAGTTCTTCTTGTCAGCGTCCTAGTGACTTAGCAATTTTTATTCCCAATATTTCTAAGTAACGAGGTGTATTAATTATTTTTTAAGTATATTAAGTATTATGTATTAATTATTTTTAATATGAGTATTAAATTATGTATTAATTAGTTTTAATATTATGTATTGATTAGTTTTATTAATGAGTATTAAATTATATAAACAAAAAGCTAGTGAGGATGATTGTACAATATGATGTATTTGTTGTAAAAAGAGGGGGAATAGCTGTTTTAATATAATATTAATTGTGTATTTAGATATTTAATATTTTTGTTTTTAATTTTAGAGCTATATGTACATGAAGCATTACAAAGAGTAAGTTGATTTTATAACATTTTTATATATAGAAGGGGTTTTCTTTTAATGTATAGTAGAGATATGTATAAGTTTAAAGGAATTATTAATTGTAAATTCACATTTTTGAATCATTTGTCTTTAAACAATTAGTATGATTTTTATAAAAGACCTTTTTCTTATTTTTGTGGTTAAGTTTATAAGAAAAAAAACTCTAAAACTTATTTAGATTGGTTCTTGATACACTCTTAAAATTTAAAAATATTTTGAAGCTTTGTAATATAGTATTCACTCTAAACTTTTACTTATTAGTATGTGCATTTTTGTATTAAACGTATACTAATTTAAAAATTAATAATAAATGAAGCATTAAAATGTTGTGGAAAAAATTACTAATACATATGTAGTGTGCTTAAAAAACACACTAACGACTTCTTAAATTTTTTAAGAGAAAGTTCAAAAGGGTTTATATGTAGTATAGATATGCGTAATACGTATAAGTTGAAAGGATTTATCAATTGTGAATTCATGTCTTTGCATCATTTGTCCTCAAATAATTATCCCGATTTTTATAAAGACTATTTTTTGCTTTTGTGGTAAAGTTTATCAGAAAAAATTTGAAAACTTATTTAGATTGATTCTCGAGACACTTTTAAGATCTAATAATATTTTAAAACTTTGTAATTTGGTTTTATTAGTATGTGCATTTTTGTATAAAAACATATACTAATTCAAAAATTATCCCTCCATTTCAAAATTATTTTCCCCCAACAAAAATATACAGTTTAAAAAAATGCATTTATTACATTTTTCTCTTTCTTATTTTTTGACAAAATGACAATTTTTAAGTCTTTATTAGATCTTGTAAGAACAATTTGAAACAAAAATAACATAGCGTGATTAACCTTATTTATTTTTTATTATGTAATTAAATTAGAATAAGTCAAAAAGAAAATATGAACAATAAAACTAGGATGGAGGGAGTAATAAATAAAGAAATTAAAATAAAATTAAAATATCATAAAAGAATAATTATTAATCTTATCTTAATACTTTATAAAAGATTTAAGACATTCTATTTAAGGAAGTCTTAAAATTTTAAGCCATAAACATTTCTATAAAAAGAAATAAAGAAAAGTTACATAAAAAGCATTTGTATTGTATTGTAACTGCTATAGTATTAAAGCTTATTTTTATGGCTCAATTACAAAACGTCCTCTAATATTATTTACGTTTTCTTTTAAAAGTCAATACGTAACGGCCCATTTAAAAAGTAAAGAAGAGAATTAATTTGCGTTTTTAATATTCGGTTACTACAATACTACATATAAACACACAAACAAAGGCAGAAACACACATCTAAACTCACAAAACACATCTAAACTTTCAAGTTCTTCCTTTCTCCTTTTCTAACACACATCTGAAATCCAACTTCGACCGCTGCCGTTGCCGCCGCCGTAGGCACCGCCACCACCATTAAATGAAGCCGCCACCAAGACCACGAGATCTTGCTTAATACGATGGTATTTGATTCGGGGTAGTTTCGTTGGTGTTTATGTAGTTTTGGGGTTGTTTCAAGTTTGTTTTTGTGGTGTTTTGACCAGATATATATGTATCCTAAGTATAACATTCAAACACTGTTTTTTAGTAGATTCAAACAACCGAAGCAACAGGATATATAAACCATCCACAAAAGAAAAAACAAATAGCCCGTGTAACTAAGATGTGTGATGTTTGATTGAATGTGTTTTAGATGTGGTTGTAGGTGATGCTTTAGTTTAGTTTGGTTTTGATAGATGAATAACTGAGGATTTTCACACTTTGAGTTACTATTGCTTATTTTCAGTTACTATTGTTTATTTTCAAAAATATGGTTTAGGTGTTACATGTAACACCTATGCTTATGTTTAGGTGTTTCAAAAGCATGGTTTAGGTGTTTCATGTAACAAAATTATAGCCGATAATTTTGTGCATATGTTTCCAATATTATACACTACTACGTCGGCAAAGATATGTAATCAGTGAGAATATGAGAAATGAGAAGCGCTTACCATTGATGTAGATGAACTCAACTGATGTTTTATTTATTCATTGTTCGACATAAGATATGAACTTTAATGATGGTTTCGTAGGTTTAGCCAAATCTTACGATATAAGATATGGATTTTGTTTATCTGTTTTTGCCACAAAAGTAGTCACCGGCTACCCGCCGCCGCATTGCGCGGGTAGCCGGCTAGTACATATACAATGTATGTATTAACAATTATAGTGTGTTTAAAAAACACATTAATAACTTCTTAAGAAAATTAAAGTGAGAATCAAAGTAGAATATTACTAGTATTACATTGTCATGGTGCGTTGTTATTTTTTTATGTGACATCACTTTTTATTGATGTAATACTCTCTCCGTCTCATATTAATAGTTCACTGTTGATTTTTTTGTCTTAGCTTTACAACTTTAACTTTAAATATCTTTATTTGTGTTATATAATATTTGATTCAAAATATATAAATGAACTACGTTTCAAATTTATTTTTATTGGTAGAATTTTTATTAAGTATCATATAACACAAATAAAGATATATTTAAGGTCAAAATTATAAAATTAAAACCGTAAAAGTCAACACTGGACTATTAATATAGGACGGAAAGAGTATTATTTTTGTAGAAAAACATGATCAGATAGACCTCAAACATAAAACAACTTTATTTATCAAGGATTCAAAAGGCAAGTAAAATAAAACAAAGCTACCAGTGATAAACACGTGTAGCTCTATTTTCTACATGATAATAGTCTTTACAGTGAAAACAATAAAAATAAGACAATATCAAACTAGGGTTTGAGATCAAACAAGAGAGAGAGAGAGAGAGAGAGAGAGAGAGAGAGAGAGAGAGAGCGCTGTTTGTTTTGTATAAACACACAGTTACAAATGATCAATGCGAACAATGAGACGCTCCTCCCACAATATATGAAAAGAAAGGGTTGGGCTGATATAGCCGTTTCTAATGAGCTTGTACACAAACATGAGCTGAGTCCAGTTACAAGAATAAGAGCCATTCAACTTCAGTCCTTCACTTCATAAATCCATTGCACCAACAGTTCAAAGTTATAACTGAAACAATAAAAACAACATAATAAGTCTTTAAAGTTACATTAGGTTAGCAGATTAGGTCCTCATTTCAATATCCCCCCTTAATCTGATAACCTATACAGATTTATCATTTCAAGTTCTTTGATAAACTTTTGGTGCAATTCTATGTCCAACCCTTTGGTCAAGATATCTGCAATTTGATTTACAGATTCTACTTTAGCAGTTTTAATCACACCACTCAAAATTCTTTCCCTCACAAAGTGAAGGTCAATTTCAAGATGTTTAGTTCTTTCATGAAAAACTGGGTTGGCAGCTATTTTTATAGCTGAGTTACTGTCACAGTGAAGAGTGACTAGAAGTAAATTCTCAACCTGCAAGTCTTTTAAGACTTTGAGAACCCAAATCACTTCACTGGTTACTGAGGCAAGAGCTCTAAACTCTGCCTCAGTAGAAGACTTAGAGAGAGTGTTTTGCTTTTTGCTTTTCCAGGAAACCAAGTTTCCAATAATAAACACACAATACCCAGTCACTGACCTTCTAGTGACAACACATTTTGCCCAGTCAACATCAGAATAAGCATCAAGAATCATACCTGATTTTCTTGTGAAATGAATACCCAAACCTGGAGAGCTTTTGAGGTATCTTAACACCTTAAAATCAATTTTGAGATGAGAGTTCAAAGGACAATGCATGAACTGACTCAAACAATGCACAACATAAGAAATGGCAGGCCTGGTGTTAGTCAGATAAATGAGCTTTCCCATAAGCTTTTGAAAATCAACAATGTTAACAAGAAGTGGGTCCTCATTAGTAGGTTGATTAGTGATGACAAGTTTAGATGGCAAAGGAGTTTTAGCAGGTTTACAAGCAAGCATACCATACTCAGATAACAAGTCTAACACATACTTTCTTTGGTTTAAACAAACACCATTCTTAGTGTCAACAACTTCAATTCCCAAAAAATACTTGAGTTTACCCAAGTCTTTAATCATAAACTTGGTTCTTAGAAAACTCTTAAACTTTTCTATTTTAACAATATCATTCCCAATTATGATTATATCATCAACATACACAAGTAAAACAAGGAATAAATTACCCTGAGATTTAGTGTATAAGGAATAATCAGACTTGCTTTGAATAAAGCCATTTTCACTAAGAACAGATGTAAGCTTAGCATTCCACTGTCTAGGAGCTTGTTTAAGCCCATACAAGGATTTCTTAAGCCTACAAACCAAGTTATCACCCCCAGGAAGATATCCTTGGGGTGGTTTCATGTATACAATTTCATCAAGATCACCATAAAGAAAGGCATTATTGATATCAAGTTCGAAAACAGGCAAAGATTGCATGATAGCAAGATTAATCAAACACATAATAGTGACCATCTTAACAACAGGGGCAAAGGTTTCATCATAATCAATTCCCTCTTTTTGGCCAAAACCTTGGGCAACAACCCTAGCCTTATACCACTCAATCTCACCACTAGACTTAAACTTTAATTTCCAAATCCATTCACACCCTAAAGCCTTCCTACCTTTAGGAAGTTCAACAATGTCCCAAGTGTCATTTTTAAGCAAGGCAGCAAGTTCAGAGTTCATAGCATCAACCCAAAGATGATTCTGAGATGCTTCAAAAAAACTTTTTGGTTCACTCATTTTGTTAAGTTGAGTGACAAAGCAAAAATTTTCTTTATCAAGTTTGGAATATCCAACAAATTTTTCAAGTCCATACTTAACTTTAGATTGGACAACAAAGTCATTATAGTTTCTGGGAAAAACAGAAGGTCTTGAGGACCTCCTCACACCTTGACCACCCTGAACATTGTTTATAGAGTCATCCCCAAGATTTCCTTCCATGTTTTGAACACGAGGGGAAGGAATGTGATTAATTTCTAAATTTCCCTCAGAGTTAGCATTCTCATCAAGTATGGCAGCCTCTTCCTTATTCAAGCTGGCATCATTGGTATCATTGCCTGAGGCAATGTGTCTAGTGTCACCTAGACTTGGAGGTGGGTTACTAGCACTTGGGGACCAATTGTCACCATTATGTTTAGCTGCTCTCTCTTCATCATTGGGAAGTCAGGGTCATCAAGGTCAAAAAAATTCAACAGATTTAAGTCTTGAAAAGCATTTGAACTATTTTCTTTATTAAAATTATTTTTATTGTAATAAAAAATAGAGTCTTTAAAAGGAAATATGGTCTCAAAAAACTTAACATCTCTAGAAACAAAAATCTAATGCCTATCAAGACTGTAAATCCTATATCCCTTTTGATAACTAGAATAACCCATCATAACACATTTTTCAGATCTGCTAGAAAACTTATCCGAACTATTAATAATAGTAGCAAAACACAGACATCCAAACATTCTGATATGAGAGATCCTAGGACAAGTATTGTAAATCATTTCAAAAGGTGTTTTTCCATTTAGCACAGAAGAGGGCAATCTGTTAATAAGATAGGTAGCAGTTAGCACACATTCAGTCCAAAATTTAAGAGGAATTCCCCCTGAAACATAAGGCATCTAGCAACATTCAAGAGATGTCTATGTTTCCTTTCAGCAATCCCATTTTGTTTTGGTGTATATGCACAGGAAGTTTGGTGTATGATGCCATTTTTTCACAAAAGACTTTGAAGTTTTGATTAACAAATTCAGTTCCATTATCACTTCTGAAGGTTTTAACATTGCCTTTAAATTGATTTTAATCAGATTATAAAAGTTTTGAATGTTAGAAACAACTTCATCTTTGGTTTTTATAAGGAACAACCAAACTGTCATAGTATAATCATCCACAACAGTCAACAAGTATCTATGGCCAGAGTGACTAGCAACCCTATAAGGACCCCACAAGTCTAAATGAACAATATCACCAAGGTTTTTAGTTTTATGATCACTTAAGGGAAAAGGATTTCTTGTTTGTTTTGCTCTTTGACAAACTTCACAAAAAAAGGTTTTCTCATCTTTATCAATTTTTAAAGATTGTTTAAGAACATTAAGGGCAGGATCAGCAGGGTGTCCAAGTCTACAGTGCCAATCATAATGAGACAGAGAGCAGGTAACAAGATAGTTTTGATTTTTACAATTAATACCTTCAGTATCTAAATAGTACAAGGGGTCCCCGAGGTGTGTGTTTAAGATTGATATTCAAAAAGCTTATGATACCGTTGATTGGCGTTTTCTTAAATGCATTTTATGTCAGTTTGGGTTCCATCCTACTATGGTGAAATGTATTATGGCCTGTATTACTTCTGTTTTGTACTCGATCTCCATTAATGGTAATGTTCATGGGTTCTTCAAAGGTAAACGTGGCCTGAGACAGGGTGATCCACTATCGCCTTATTTGTTTACTTTGGTTATGGAGGTGTTGACATTGATTCTTAAACGTAGGGTTCGTGATTCTACTTCCTTCCGATTTCACAAGAACTGTGAGGAGCTAGGTATTATTAACTTATGTTTTGCTGATGACTTGTTTATCTTTGCTAGAGGAGAAGCCAATTCAGCCAGAGTTATCATTGACTCCTTTAATGAGTTTAAGTTGGTTTCGGGATTGACCCCTAGTTTACCTAAGAGTACTGGATTTTTTTGTAATGTGCCTTTACATGTGAAACTTGCTATTTTGGATATTATGCCATTTGCAGAAGGTACATTACCGGTGAAATACCTTGGTGTGCCTCTTATTTCTACTAGGCTTTTTCCTCGAGACTGCAAAATTCTTGTGGAACGAGCTAAAGATCGTATTAGTGATTGGAAGAATAAGTCGCTATCCTTTGCGGACAGGCTCCAGCTTTGTAAGTCGGTTATTTACTCTTTGCATGCTTATTGGGCTTCAGTTCTTGTTATCCCTATGGGGATTATTCATGATATTCAGCAAGCTATCTGGGGATTTTTGTGGTGTAATGGGGATTTAGCGAAGGGAAAGGCTAAAGTTGCTTGGAATCACATTTGTCTCCTGAAAAAAGAAGGGGGTCTTGGTCTAAGGAACCTTGCTATTTTTAATGAAGCCTTAATGACTAATCACATTTGGAACCTTGTAAGTAATAAAGAGTCGTTATGGGTGAAATGGATTCACATGTACAAACTCCGTGGGCGTTCTTTTTGGGATGTGCCTATCAGGTCTGATTTTAGTTGGGGATGGCACAAGATTTTACAACTACGGGAGAAGATTCGTCCATATGTTTGGAAGAATATTGGTAATGGCCAATGTACTTATATGTGGCATGACAGGTGGGATATTCATGGTCCTCTTAGTAGCATGCTAACTCCACGTGACATTACGAGGGAGGGCTGTAGATTATCAGAAAGCGTGGCCGATCATATCATCCATGATACAGGGGTGTGGCCTTAATCTTGGCTCGCGAAAGCTCCTATTCTACAACAGGTTCCGGTTCCAGCCCTTACTGATCAGCCGGATGCTACGTTATGGAGAGACTCTCAAGGTAATCTCCTCAGATTTTCTGTTGCTCAAACCTGGGAAGTTTTACGTGATCGAGGTGCAATTGTACCTTGGTATAGAATTGTTTGGTTTCCTCACTGTATACCGAGGCACGCTTTTCATCTGTGGCTCGTTATGAGGCGTAGTCTGAAGACTCAAGATCGCATGAGGCATTGGGACTTGGTTAATACAGATAACAACCAACTTATGTGCCCGTTGTGTGAAACGCAAATGGATTCTCATGAACAACTTTTCTTTGAGTGCTCTTTTGCCGTGCATATTTGGTTTGGTGTTCGTTCTTTAGCAGGTATGGAGAACATTGGACCAAGGCTAGATGATATTATTCAGTACCTTCTGCCTATTGCAAGGCAACGTACGACGTTAAGTGTTTTTGGAAGACTTATTTTGCTGCTACTGCATACTATGTGTGGAATGAACGGAATGCTCGTCTTTTCAGAAAGGTCAAGCGCTCCAGGACAGAAATTGTTGACATCATAATGGTTACGGTTTGTTTGAAACTCTTAACGTTCAAATTCAAGAATAAAACGGCTGTTAATGAATTGTTGGCAAGATGGAAGATGAATGCTTCGTTTAGGCTTTATGTTTTGTTTTGTTTAGTTCTGCGTTGTAGGGCATGTCTTACACGCTCGAAATTCAAGTTTTGCTTGAGGTTAATGTGGTACATAACCACATTCCATTGTACTTAATTTTATTGTGATTAATACCATTTACCGGGGTAGATACCCTTTTACCCAAAAAAAAGGTTACCAATTTTAGTTATAATAGCCTCAGTCCCATTTGGGTGGGCAACTTTGATTTTAAGATGAGAAATATCAAACACATTATCAAGTTCCCTATCACTATTAGTCATGTGTTGGTTAGCCCAGAGTCAACAACTTTCCCATTGTAAGTCATGCCAATTTTAGAACTAGTGTTAGAACAATAAAACTTATCAAAGTTTTCATTAAAAACCTTGCTAGAATTAAAAACAGTACCTGCCATATTGGCTTGTACATTCTTTCCTGTTCCATTGTTATCTTTAAAAAAAAGAGAAGAGTTGCCATTTGTTCATCAGAGAATCCAGTAGGACTAGTAGTAGAAGAACCAACAAAGTTATTGGACACTTTTTTTCCTTTAAAGTTTTGACTACCCCTTTTTTCCCATGAACAAAGTCACTGGGGTACCCGATGATCTTAAAGCACCTATCAATGGTGTGACAATTGTACCCACAGTTTTCACAAACAACATCAGAGTTAGAGACAAAATTAGGTCTAACACCATTCTGATTATTAGGTCTAACATTTCCAAAGCCATCATTACCATTGTTAGGTCTAAAGTTGTTTTGATTACCATTCTGATTAAAGTTGTTGGTTATGGGTCTCAATATGTTAGCATTAGGGTTCTGATTTCTTTGAAAATTGTTTTTAGTGGGCCCATTAGACAAAAATGCAGAGGTCTGAGCCCTTTGGGAGTGCCCAGAACTACTCCCAGAAGCCATTCTGTGAGATTCCTCAACAGAGATGATGGCATAAGCTCCCTTAACATCAGGAAGACTTTCCCTAGACATTATAGAACTCCTAATGCTCATATAAGAATCATCTAAACCCATCAAAATCTGCATAAGTTTCAATAGCTGATTATGTTTTTTAAACTCACTAGAAGCAGAACAAACACAAGCAGGCAATTCAATCATAGCATCATATTCTTTCCAGAGAGCATTCAACTTATGATAATAATCAGACAAGTTACAACCATTTTGTTTCAAGGTATTAATCTTATGGTGCAAGTTAAACATGATAGAACCATCAACCTTAGGATATGTTTCCTTTAACTCTTTCCAAACATGTTTGGCCTTTTTAGAGAAAATTTGACCAAGGAAAAGTTCCTCAGATATAGAGTTAAGAATCCAACCCAAAACAACAGCATTGACCTTGTCCCATTGCCTTGCTAAAACCTCACCAGTTACAGATCTTTTACAAGTGCCATCGATGAAACCAATTTTATTTATACCTTCCAAAGCAAGTAACATAGCATTAGCCTAAACTTGATAATTTTCAGTTCCCTTAAGTTTCACAGTGACAACAGTTAAAACAGCCGAGTCATTAGGGTGCAAGTGTAATGGATCACTCAGGTCAAGCTTACTAATAAGTGTAACTAGGCCAGTTACACTTATAGCATCATCATCACCATGTTCAGACATGGTGAAGGGTCAAATAGGTCAAAAAATGAACTCACAATACTAGGGAAACAAAATTCCCAGGAATCCAAACCACTCAAGGGTGGCAAGTCAAGGGCAAGCAGCAAGTGAGGATCCAAAGTAAAGGTATAAATAAATGGACTACCAAACCCCCAAAAAACAAGCAATAAAAAACAACAAATTAGCAGATAGCAAATAGAGAGAGAGATGCAGAGGTGTTACAGTGCTTTCAACCAAAGCTCAATCGAACTGTCACTCTTAGATTCACTTAGTCTAAGAGATGACAGAACCTCCTAGTCACAAACCCTAAAATTTCTTCGAGGAAAAATTAGGGAAAGTGACCAAATCCACGAACAAACCACCGAATCAACACGACAAAGGAATGAATCACCAACAATCGAAAAACCACCAATCATAAAATGAAACCCTAATTTTTTTTTTCAGAAATTTTTTTAGAGAAAATCACTTCAAACACGAGATACAACCCTCAATCGAACCAATCACCAACAATAATGAATAAGACAGAAGATCTCAGAAACCCTAATTTTTTCTCAAAAAAAATTAAAGGTTCAAAACTTTGATTCAAGCAGTAATATTATCAGATCTAGCTATTTCAATAGCAGATCTTCCCAAAAAAAAGTATAAGAAACCAAAAAAACCCCAATTTTAAACAAAACCCTAAAAAATTTTCATCGAGTTTTAACAACCAGACTCTGATACCATGTAGAAAAACATGATTAGATATACCTCAAACATAAAACAACTTTATTTATTAAGGATTCAAAAGGCAAGTAAAATAAAACAAAGCTAACAGTATAAACACGTGTAACTCTATTATCTACATGATAATAGTCTTTACAATCAAAACAATAAAAATAAGACAAGATCAAACTAGGGTTTGAGATCAAACAAAAGAGAGAGAGAGAGAGAGAGAGAGAGAGAGAGAGAGAGAGAGAGAGAGAGAGAGAGAGAGAGAGAGAGAGAGAGAGAGAGGGAGAGAGAACGCTGTGTGTTTTGTATAAACACACAGTTACAAATGATCGATGCGAACAATGAGACGCTCCTCCCACAATATATGAAAAGAAAGGGTTGGGCTGATATAGCCGTTTGTAATGGGCTTGTACACAAACATGGGCTGAGTCCAGTTACAAGAATAAGAGCCATTCAACTTCAGTCCTTCACTTCATAAATCCATTGCACCAACAGTCCAAAGTTATAACTGAAAAAATAAAAACAACATAATAAGTCCTTAAAGTTACATTAGGTTAACAGATTAGGTCCTCATTTCAACAATTTTTTGGTCATGATTTCAAACCACGACTGCAGTTGATGCTTTAATAATTTATAAAGGAATTTGAAAATGTATTAAATATAACTTATTTATTTTACATATTTTTTTTAAAGTATATGTTTTAATGCGTAATTATAATGCTGTTTAAGATTGTTTAAAAGAAATATATAAATATAAAAATTTTATTGAATATATGTATGTAAATTGCCTCCAGTTTATATATAATATTGTTGCCATGCCTTTAATATTTTCAACATCTCCATGCGTTGAAAGATATTGATTTTTTTAAAACACCACGACTTCTTTAAAAAAACAAAAGCATTGTCCACTTTGTTGTACTACAGGTAGCTATGTTTCTAATTTGTTGTCTTTTAAAGATGATGACAATATTCAAGGTAGTTATGAACTTAAATTTGGCATTAAATACGAAGTTATCAAATGCATGGTCTATTGGTGTGTATAACGACGATTATACATGTCAAACACATGTTTACTAAGTCCAAAATAGATAAACATACATTAAATTACAACAAAATAAATCAAAATCATACAAATACTGTATTACATTATCAGTAAAATGAACTTACAGTTTGGTAGTTTCATACTTTCATTTTGTCCTATAAATGCAAACATTTGATTACATTGTATAAAGACAAGTTTTCTTGTTATTTCCAAACATTGTCCATCCAAACCTACAACGTTATCATCACCATCCACCAGTCACCACCATGTCTAAAAACCTTTAAAACCTTGCCTCATTTTCACATATCTTAAAAAAAAAGAAAAAGAAAACCCAAATCCCCCTAAAACACAAAATGATTCTTATTAGTCCCACATCTTTGTTCTATGGTACCCCAATGAAACCCAGATCTGCAAACTTCATTTACCCGACCCGTAAACCACAACCCGTTTCAATTTCAGCACTTTTAACCAAAGATCAACAACCAAAACATACCCAATTGGAATCTGAATTTGATTTCAAATCTTACATGGTACAGAAAGCAAATACGGTGAACCAAGCCTTAGACGACGCCGTACCGATAAGAGAGCCGAAAAAGATTCATGAATCTATGCGGTACTCACTTTTAGCAGGCGGAAAACGTGTCCGTCCAATATTGTGTCTTGCTTCATGCAAGCTTGTCGGAGGAGAAGAGATATTAGCCATGCCAGCCGCATGTGCTGTTGAGATGATACACACTATGTCATTAATGCACGACGATCTTCCTTGTATGGATAACGATGATTTCCGTAGAGGGAAGCCTACTAACCATATAGTTTATGGTGAGGAAATAGCTGTATTAGCAGGTGATGCTTTGTTGTCATTTGCTTTCGAACATGTGGCTACTGCTACTAAAGATGTTTCGCCTCAGAGAATTGTCCGTGCTATTGGCGAATTAGCCAAATGTATTGGCTCTGAAGGGCTTGTTGCTGGACAAGTTGTGGATATTTGTTCTGAAGGTGCTGATGTTGGTTTAGACCAATTGGAGTTTATTCATTTACATAAAACTGCAGCTTTGCTTGAGGGTTCTGTTGTGCTAGGTGCGATTATGGGTGGTGGCTCTGATGACGAGGTTGAGAAGCTAAGGAAGTTTGCTAGATCAATTGGTTTGTTGTTTCAGGTTGTTGATGACATACTTGATGTCACCAAATCTTCTGAGGAGTTGGGGAAAACTGCTGGTAAAGATTTGGTGGCTGACAAGACCACGTATCCTAAGCTGTTGGGGATTGAGAAATCGCGTGAATTTGCTGAGAAATTGAATATGGAAGCACAAGAACAGTTGAAGGAGTTTGATTATCGGAAAGCTGCGCCCTTAATTGCTCTTGCTAATTATATTGCATATAGGGACAACTGATTCGAAAAATCCATTTGTAATTGAATTAATAGGTATCTTATATGAATCTGAATTGCGGAAAAAAAAATTTGTAGAATTTGTTGAAGTCAATTTTATAGCAATTCATAGTTGATCAGTTTATTGGAGCCTAAGAGATGGGCGATGGTAATTTAGAATTTTCGTTATCAATCAGGTTTTGAATCAATCATATAAATTGGTTAATGTGTTTTCTGAAAGGCTGATAATATGTTAAAAACACAAAGGCTCGAAGGAGGTGTGCCTTAAAGTCTTAAACAACTACACAGAACCCACACATATAACAGGGCATAAACCAATACACAGAAAACCCAGAAACAAATAGAAAAAGCGTTACGGAGCAGACATGATAATGAAAGGCCTCAGGATCCACCAACTCCAGTTAGCATCTAGGGACTTG
This sequence comes from Glebionis coronaria, assembly GCA_025667525.1. Taxonomy (NCBI): domain Eukaryota; kingdom Viridiplantae; phylum Streptophyta; class Magnoliopsida; order Asterales; family Asteraceae; genus Glebionis; species Glebionis coronaria. Next base: position 314,381 of record JANFOE010000264.1, read on the forward strand.
AAACGCGGCGAAATCCATATTTTAGCATTTAGGGACTTAAACCGCACCGAAATCCATATGTTTGAGACCCTATTAATGTGTAACATTCTCAACTAGAGTTCTACAATTAAAACTGGTAATTAAGATCAACAAACATAAGAGCTATCATACAAGAATATAATTCGAAATGATTCGGTATTCTATGATTTAAGTGTTCGCATATAGTTGAGAGTGAATTACATCAAAATCTAAGAAATGAAAAATGAACAAAGTAAAAAAAAAAAAAGTAAAGTAACACCAAATGTCATTCTTCACGAGTTATGGGTCTCAATACCATGTAAGACAGTGTATCGGGAGGTTGAGAAAAAGGCGAGAAAGTTTGTTGAGAAATTGTTGGGAGGTTGTTGAGTTTGGGCACGTGTAAGCCACGTGACCCCTTTTTAACACACAACATTCTACTCCTTTGATAACACGTCCTTGACTTCAAGGATCTAAGTTAAAATCAAGAAACCTTGTCATAGTGTCTTCTAGCAGCTCCCAAGTAATATCTTCTTCCTAATTATTAAACCACTGAAAAAGACCAAACACCACTAGCCTCTTGTTTTGTTTGACCAATCTTTTGTCCAAAAGCTTCAATGGCGTTGCTGATAAGAGACCTTCATCACAAGCTGGAAAATGACCCATAGTAGCAGCCTCACTATAACAAGGTTTTAGCTGAGAGACATGGAAAACTAGATGGACTTTAGCATAACTAAGGAACTACATCTTTTAAGAATCCTTCCCAACCTTTTCTATGATCTGAAAGGGACCAAAAAGTTTAGAAGAAAGCTTGTGTTGTATGCCTTGTCTCACTGTAAGTTGTCTATATTGTTGTAGCTTCAAATACACCAATGCATTGATTTCAAAGCTTCTATCATACCTCTTCTTATCATCTGAGACTTCATTCTGTCTTGTGCTTTCTTTAGTTTAAAGTTAAGTAAATGCACCACATGCTCTCTTTCCCTTAAAGTCCTATCCACGACCTCAAATAAAATATCCTTAGCCACATAAAGGATACGCAAAAGAGGGGGTTGACCATGCACAACCTCATAAGGGATGGTATCAATAGCACTATGATAACAAGTATTATACCAATACTCGGCTAAAGGAATCCACTTCATCCAATCTTTAGGTTTCTCACTAGTCATACACCTTAAATATGTCTTCAAACACTTAACAATTTTAGTCTCACCATCTGTTTGAGGGTGGTATGGAATGGAAAATTTGAGTTGAACTTGTAATGTTTGAATAAGGACAGCCAAAATAAGCTCATAAAAACCTTATCCCCGTCACTGACATGGTCTTAGGTAGCTCATGTAATTTGAACACATTATCTAAAAAAACAACTCAGCTACTTGCAAAGCTGTATAAGGGTGAGTACTAGGTAGAAAGTGAGCATACTTGGAAAGTCTATCAACCACAACTAGTAGAGCACTCTTGCCCTTATAGGAAGAGACTCAATGAAGTACATAGGAATATCTTGCCAAATCCTGGTTGGAATAGGAAAGGGTTGCAACAATCCAAGATAATGATATTCGTTACCGAATAACATCATATTTGGGGGACATGTTCGTGTATGGTCCCGGTCAACGGCCGGAGATCATGACACGTGGCGCATACCGGAACACGGCCGGAGTGTGGACGGACACGAAATCTATAGTGACATGAAAGCGACATCACCATAGACCAGGTCCCACTTATCATCTTGGCATATACTCAAATAGGAAATAGACAGTGTCATAAGCGAGTTGGGCACATACCCGTTTAGGGAAATAGGCAGGTATGAATGGTCCCCATCACAGGTATCCACATTACTCTATAAATAGTGCACACATTTATTATCACACACACATTGAATACTCTAACAATAGACTTAAATACTATTACTTGTACCCCTCGTCTCTGACCCATACCGTTAATGAAATGATGCCTAAAAACGTTACTTGCATTTTTGGTCTCGCCTTGTTTTGATTACGACAATATATAAAAACAAGCATTTACGAAAAAAACAAAAATTAAATTCTTGAGTTCAAGTATTTTTCACTTCATCCATTATCACTTAAGGTATGAATAAACAAGTTCTTAACCTAACTAAGTGATAACGGATTTATATTTTCTTAAAACTCACTTTTATTTAAAAGAGACAATTGTTTTTAATAAACTTTATTTTTAAGGATGACCGAGTCGTGACTAAGAGAAGAGAAAACCCTAAAAATGGCGGAAAACCCTAGGTCTAGCCGCCACTTGTTCTGAAGCTCTATTACTTCATTTCAATTCTAATTTTGTCTCTCTAATCCTTTAAACGTTGTCTCTTGTATTTGAATCTCTGATTTTTATACAATCGCTCGTTCTTTGGGTTTTTTAGACGTTTTTTAGGGTTTGCCGTGTCCTAGGGTTTTGTTTCGGTTGCTGGTGCTTTTTTGGTTTTTAGGGTTTTCTTGATTGCTGCTGTTTGGGAGGGTTGTATCGTCAGCCATATAAGACGGGGTTGACATGGATTCTGAACGTAAGGATGGCAAGGATGTAGAGCAACCTAATGTCCCCAAAATTATAAAGTCCATTCTTAAGAAACCTGGATCCTCTCACGTGGGCGATCCTACTATGGTTTGTTTGCCTCTACGCGCAATGAATCCATGTAACACAAATGCGGCTGCCCAACAAACGACGAATGCTTGGGGTTCAAATAACCCTAGGTTTGCTGCTACTTCGTTGACTGTTGGTCAGGTTGAATCCACGACATGTGTTATGGAGGGCAGTCACCATGCGTCACCCAATGCTGTTAAGAAAAATGGTGTTTCGTTCGACGATAATGTGAATGTAGGTTATACGAATGTTGTTGCTGATGCTATGCAATCTGCGCATAATCATGAACATGTTATGGTGTCGAATGTTCAGAATAAGGCTGCATCTTCAGGCCTTTTGGGTTCACCACAGATTGTCGAGCCTGAGGGTAGTTTAGCAGGTGTCGAGGAAAATACAAGTGGTGATGTTTTGAAGGATTCGGACCTAAATGCAGGTTTGGATACGGTGAGTGTGAAGAAAGCTAACTTTCGATTTGTGGAAACAGTGAAACCATAGGAGGATGCGGGGATTGCTTTTACTATGCCATCTAAGATAGTAAGTGAGGTGGGTACACGTTTTGATAATACTCTTTATGGGTAATTTCTTGGTAAACGCCTTGCTTTTCCGGTTGTAGAGTATTTCGTTCGACAAAACTAGGCCAAATATAGGATTACTCGGATTATGTTGAATGCGAAGGGTTTTTCTTCTTCAAGTTCAGCACTAAAAAGGGTATGGAGGATGTGCTCGAGAATGGGCCGTGGATGATACGTAAGGTGCCTATTGTTCTTAAGCAATGGCATCTTGATATGAGATTACAAAAGGAAGAACTCACTCGAATTCCGTTGTGGGTTAAGATTCATGACGTTCCAATTCAGGTCTTCTCGGAGGATGGTTTGAGTATTATTGCATCTCAAATTGGTAAACCCCTTATGTTAGATTCTTACACTAGTGTTATGTGCACCGAATCTTGGGGTCGGAGCAGCTTTGCATGATGTTTAATTGAGGTTTAGGCGGAAGATGCTCTAAAAGAGAAAATAACCTTTGGTGTCCCTTTTTCTGATGGTTCCGGGTATACTACGGAAACGGTTACTATTGAGTATGAGTGGACACCTCCACGTTGTGAGCATTGTAAAACTTTTGATCATGATCATGTGATCTGCCCCAAATTGGTTAAGGTTAGCCCCGATACTGTTAACATTGTTGGTGTGCATAATGTTGGTGCACAAGCTAATGATGGTTTTCAAACTGTTACGCGTAAGAGTAAATGCGGTAAGAAGAAGAATGGAGGTATCCATGTGGGAAATAACACTCTTTATGTTCCTAAAGTTAATATACCACCTAAAGTGGTACAAAAAAAGCCTTCTAAGGCTACTGATATTCCTTCATCGTCTACATCGGTTCCAATATCTACTCCTAGGAATACTAGTGGTCTTGTTACTGCTAATGGTTTTGATGTGTTAAATGAATCAGATGAGGAAGAAGTGGAGAATATTTATGATGAAGCTGCTAATCGATTTTATGATAATAGGGACAAGTCTAAGTTGTAATTTAATGGTTTGTCTCTAGTTGGTAAGTGTGTATGGCATGTCATATACACTAGTGTTAGGTGTTTATCAAGCGACTTGTGCTTGAGGTTAATGTGGTATGTCAGCCACATTCCAATTGTACTTCATTGTTTTTTGGTGTAATATAATTTACCGGGGAGAGTTCCCTTTTACCCAAAAAAAAACTTTATTTTTAAGAAAATATTTTATTAAAATGAAAATAAGAAATTTGAATATGGCATATTCCAAATGCTTTAAGAATATCCTTTTTGGATAAAAATTTCACCAAACAAGCTTTCACCACCAAAAGACAAAAAGGAGCGGAGTCTACTTGTCCGGCTCAAAAGAGGGGGCTGCGGTTCCATATCGATATGGAACCGCGAGCCTATTTAATGAACTGCGACCAGATATGACCGTTGGGTTCTTTTGAACACAAATTATCAGATTCAATACACCTTCTTTAATCACACAAATCCTTGGTTATTTGGTTGATTGTACTTGTTTAGAAGTGAATCTTTCTCCTCCCATCTCGTCCTCTCAAGTGCAAAGAAAAGAACACTTTCATCCTTGAAGTGTTGTGTCAAACTTAAGATCCATTGAAGATCAAAACTCTATTTCATTCTTATGTCATTATGAAGATCCAAATTATTGTGTATATATGGATGTTGTGTATGCATTGTGGTTAATGATTAGGTGAAACTAGGATTTTTAATCCTTTAAAATTAAAGTTCGTTATTCCTCGATTCGACTCGAATTTGATTTCCGTTTTTACGTTTCAACTTAATTCGTTTTTGGTACAAACTCTTTTTGGGGATTTTTAAACTAATTTAAAACTTATTAAATGAAAACTAAATTTAATTATCTATTTTTAAACTAAATTTTAAAAAATAATAAAAGCTATTTAAAATTAATCTATCTAGAAATTATAAAAATAAATCTATAAAAATAAAAATAACTTTTACTTTAAAAATAAATACTAAATTAAAAATCTACTTTGAAAATAAACTATTTTATACTATTTTTAAAACCTATATTAATTTAGAAAAAACTAATTAAAAAAAAAAAAAAAACAAATTAAATGAAATATTTTTTATCTTTTTATTTTTTATAAAAACTGAATTTAAATAAACTATATAATTATTATTAATTAAAATCTAATTAAGCTATAATTAAACTAATTAAAAGCTGCCAATATTAAGGATACTATATTAAAAACTTGAAGCAAACTAATTATCAAAAAGCTATCCAGCTCAGTTGGTAGAGGCGTTGGGTGGTTATGCGTATGGTCACGAGTTCGAGTCCAGGAGTGGACGAATTATGCGAATTAATTTTTAAACCCTTTTTAGGAACTAATTTTAGGACAGTTAAACAAAGCAAAACAATTGGTTCTGCTTTTCTTATCAGAAGTAAACTAGAAACATAAGCAAATATATCAAATAAGCTGACAAACACAAACTATACTAAGCACCAGCAGAAAAAAAAAATGAATCAAAAGCTGATAACAAGTAAGCTAATACGCGATCTATGTTACGCAACTAAACGCAGATTTAAGCTACTCGAAATCCGAACATAAACTTAATAACACTTAAGCAAACAGATTATTAGACAAACTTAAACTATGAGCAACCAAATAATTCTGTAAGCTAGATGAAAAACGCAGCAACCAACGCAACTAAGTCTAACAGATTAAAAAGCAAAACCTATCGGACATAAACAAATCAACTCGAAAATTAAACAGTAATTATTTGATTCAAAACTATTCAAACCAACAAGAACTTAAATCATCACAAACTGATAAATAGGAAACTATTTAGACAAAATTCCCAAAATATATAACAAGAAGATCTTATTCTAAATAAACTCAGGACAAATTAAGGCTGTATAACTAGTTAAGCAGATAAATAAAAGCCCAAACGAAACAACAAAAAGCAGATAATTAAGCAGATCCGATCAAACAAACAGTAACAACTAAAGCAGATTCATATCAAAATATAGCAGAAAAATTAAAACAATAAAATTAAAAGGACTTAGAACCTCAAGTCGAAACCATTGGGAAGCAAGTTGTGCTGAACAACCTGGTGATCCGAATCAAACCGTCACCACCGTCTTTCACCAAAAAGCATCGCTATCTCAAATATCAAAAAAACTTCTCGAACCAAATAGTTCCAATCTTCAAATAATAACACCTCGAACAGTAACCTTAATTTGTATATTTCCCAGTGGAGGAAATAATCAACTTTCCTTTATTTATTTATTTATTTATTTATTTATTTTTTTTTATAACAATAATAAACCGAGAACAGTTCTATCTCTTTTAACAGATTAAAAAAAAGAAAGGTAGATGAATATTAAAAACGAGACAATATAAAAGATGAAATTAACTTTCATTAATTTGAATCAGAGTTACAATACTTGAAAAAGGAAATACAAACTTTAAAACCCTAATTAACTAATTTCTAAAAATTAAAAATAAGAGATAAGCATCATCATATTACATGATAAGGGGGGTTTTTATAAGGATCCCCCGATCCTTCTAGGCTTTCTTGGAGGCTACGGTGAGCAATCACAACCCTTCAATCTCTTCTCTTCTTCTCTCTCTTTAATCGAACGGTGGATAATCTTACTTCTCACATGGATTGCCAAGGTGGCAATCCTTGTGTTTCTTCTTTGGATGTTGAGGTGTTCCCTCCAATAAAAGGATGCCACGTAGGTAGAGAGAGAGGACCACATGGGTGGATGAAGCGAAAATTGTGGGGATTTAATCCCAATCCGTGTGAATCACACGAATTGGGTAAAACCCCCAATTTTTTACTATATAAATTTTACTGGATTGAATTAGGGTTTGAGGGGAAAGTTGCGTGTGTTTCGGAGGAGATGAAGTGAAAAGTTTATTTTTTCTAGTTTGTAAGTGGGAATGGGGATGTTCGGGTGTGTGGAGGTGCACCGTAGGGTAATTGTGTGAGTGGGGAGTGGGGTTAAAACAATACACGTGTAGGGTAAATGAAGGTGTGAAGTGGGGTAAAGGTTTGACCGAGCTTTGGAGTTTGACAAAATGAGTAATGCCCTTTTGTTTCATTTGCCACAATATACATTCGTATATTTTTCTTCACCACTTGGGCTTTTGGCCCGAACTTTTTAATCCTCCATTTGTTCTATTTATTGATTTTGGGCTTTAAGGTAACTTGGGCCAAAAGTGATATTACCATCCGTTTCATAATAACTTGATACTTGGGCTTTTGAGCCCAAATGCTCCAATGTGGGACCCACTTGGCTAGAAACTCGACAATTGATTAAATCCGCTAAACTCGATCTCGGTTTTGGCTTCTAAGATTTTTTTCTTCTTCTCGTGTCGATTATTGCCGGTTTCCGTGTTCTTTGGCACCTTATGGTCTTTTGATCTTCGTCTTGACTCTTTCTTGACTTTTCTTCGTCATATGACCGTGAAATCCCGTGTTTTATCTTCTTTTGATCATTTGTACCTATTTATCACACAAAACACAAAACCACGCGTAATTCCGACATTTATGATATTAAACACATGACTAGGTCTCGTTTTTCCTTGATTTTAGTGGCAAAAGGATAAGTGTTTTCACACTTATTAAATCCCCTACACTTGACCATTGCAATGACCCCATGCAATGCATAGTTTTAAAGCAAAAGTTACATCTTTCTCATAATCACCCATCTCGGCCTTTATTAATCATTACTACTACGGAAAGATAAAAACTTAAAAGGAAACAAAAATTAAAATACTTATGAACTTGAAAATTATTGAAGGAAGAAATTCGTTAAGAAGTCTAAGACTTAGATTAGGGCTTTGGTGCCATGAATATTAATCACCCTCAAGTTTCACGTTCTCCAAACCAAGCTTAAAAACTAGATCATTGTTAATATAAGTTAGCACAACTAACACTTACTCATGCGGTTTAATTATTCACTTAGACCCCCTTATTCCTATGGTGTATCTCTTATATTTTATTTTTTTGTCTTGAATGATCACGAGGATACATTTTTGACTTATTTCGATAATTTATTTAGGCCGAAAATAAAGTAGGACGATTTAATCAATATTTAGCTAAAGGACAAAATCTTTTAAAACGGCTTCTCGAGACCTCATAAAGTTCATATCTTGGCATAACTCGTTTCGCGATTTGAGACCTTTCTCGGACCGATATTTGGCATGTACTTGAAACTTCAAATCTTGAGAGACGTTCTTGAAATTATGGTCTTCTCTTCATTTTGGTATACATCTTCCTTAGGAGTGAAGGATGCTTCAAACGTTGACCACGACTTCTTCATTTATCCTCTTCTTTATTTAGGATTTTGATATACAACGATCCGCCTCCTTTTCGGACTTGGATCTATTTATCCTCATACCTTGTAAGGGTCTTTTTGGATAGACTTCTCCATGATCTTTAGTGGAGTAATTGCTTCTCGTCGTGTGTCTTGATCCTTCATATTAATTTGGATTAATGATCTTCACATCATCTTGGGATCTTTAGCAAAAAAAATGAATCCTCATGCCTTGTAAGGGCCTTTTTGGACTCGGGTATCCTCATGCCTTGTAAGGGCCTTTTTGGATACGCCAATCTTCGCGTCCCGCTTCAATAAGTTATGCCTTGGCTATGAACTCTAATTAATCCCGAGCAACTTTTAAACGATCTTGTGCTAGAAGCTAAGTAACTTTTTAAATCGTACGACCTTATTTATTGCATTTATTTATTTACAAGTGATGGGAGAAAAAGTTCATAACTAACTCACATAAGTTAATGAAAGAATACCGAACTTATAATTAACTCTATCATCTCTCGTTCTCCACAATTTAAAATCTCAAGGAATGAGACTCGTGGATGCTTAGCCTAATAAACCAATTAAGGTCCATATGGTTAAGGATACTAGCTAGAGTAAACTTAGATAAGTAAACTCGGGTTGAGTCAAAATATTCACGACGGGCCTAATATATTAAAGACATCTAAACTTGTTAAAACCATTTTATTTATTTCATTTTTGACTTTATTCTTGTAATGGAAATTATTATGATGCGATAAAAGGAAAGAAAATAAAATAAAAATACTACTAGGCCAAAATAGATCAAAATTTTGAAAAACGTTGAAAATTTTTAAAATTTTCCGGTAAAAATAGGGTCAAATTCATGGAAAAGGCCACTAAAATTCGATAGAAGGCCCCCTACACTTGATATAAACATTGTCCTCAATGTTTAAGCATGTGGGCGAATAAACTCCCCTACACTTAGGACATTGAGTACGTTGTTTAAAATCGAGCTAAGGAAGGGACAACTAAAGTGATTACATTTATTCGTTTTAAGATAGAATCACAATAGCAAAAACTTATCGAAGGAACCGGGTACACGGGTAACACGGGAACACGGGTCTCGTCAAAAGTACCAAAAGTGGATCATTTAAGCACATGTCCCTGCACAAAACATCACAACACAAACAACCTACTTGGCTCCCCCCTACACTTATTGGTGAAAATGGGTGAAAAAGGGTAAAAATCTAACCTAGTTAAACGATGCTTGATTTTTAATCACGAGTCTCTAGCTCGACTCGAATTCCCGAATATCATCATTCAAATGGGAAAATCATGGAACAACCGAGATTTCCAAGGGAGGAAAATCTCTCCATGATAAAGGTGAAACAAAGTCATACAAGGCATACCCCATGAAAATCCACCCGGGTCAAACACATAATTTCCATCACAAAAGGAAATAAACCCCGAGGTGGTACGCAAGTCATAGAAAAGTGGGGTATCCTTAGGCAAAAGTCTCTTACTAGGGAAGGTAAGGTGGTATGGCAATGAAAGCACAAAAGTCTCTATTCCCGGATCAAACACCGGTTCCTTAATGGGAAAATAGCAAGAGGTGTCGACATTTAAGCTCAAAATATCATCAAAATCCATAGTGGGAAAGTCATCCTCTTCCAAACTTGATGTGAAAACATAAGTATCGTCGGAGTCATAGGAAAACTCTTCCTCATGAGGAAAATAGGTATTTAGAAAGATATCTAAATCCTCCTCAAATGGAATAACCTCTAAAGTAGGTAAGATCTCTAAGAGTGGAGGATCCTCCTCAATAGTCATGACTTCTAAAATGGGAGTATAAAAGTCAAAAGGAGTCTCCATGGAAGAATCACTCATAGAGATATGAGGTGCATTAAGCTCATGGGGTGGGTCATCAAAATTAATGAGATCACTTAAAGAAGTGTCATCATCATAGGTATCAAAGATTGGTGAATCATAAATGGGTGGGTCGAAAGTGGGTGGGTCAAAAGACGAGTCGTCTAAGCCGAATATAGTGTGAGCACTTGAAGAAGTGTCATCACTATCGGTGTCATAAATGGGAGTTTCAAGAAATTGAGGCTCTAAGGGAAGGGATGAGTTTATCACAAAATCATTTTGAGTAGACTTTTCAATTCCAAAAGGATTTATAAAAATCTCGTCATCATTATAATTAAGAACATCAATCATATTGACCGACTCTTTTCCATTTGATTTATTTGTGATTTTTCCCATTTTAAAAACTTGTTGTTCATCCCGAACCCTAAGAATTAACTCCCCTTCGGCTACATCAACTAAGGCTCTTCCGGACCTTAAGAATGGTCTACCAAGTATTAACGGAATACGAGGATCCATCTCATAGTCGACGACGACAAAATCCACGGGAAAAGTGAATGTACCAACTCGAACAAAAACGTCTTCGGCAATACCAACGGGGTATGCGAGAGTTCGATTAGCTAACTCTAAAGTCATACGAGTCGGTACAAGGTCGGGTAATGACAATTGTTTCCAAACCGAAAGTGGCATAAGATTGATGCTAGCGCCGAGATCCGCTAAAGCCATACAATCATCGATTTGAGGAAACGAGCAAGGTAACACGAATCGTCCGGGATCTCCTAGCTTTTCGGGAAGCTCTTTGAGAAGAACCGCGGAACAATTCTCATTTAAACGGGTGTTAACGAGCTCAACCATTTTTTCCTTCTTATTGAGCAAATCTTTAAACATTTTGACAAATTTTGGCATTTGAGCAAGTGCTTCAATAAGGCTTACGTTAACATTCACATTGGAAATCATTTTCAAAAAATTAGAGACATGAATGTCATCTTTGTTGAGCACTTTAGTCTTGCCTAACCTAGATGGATAAGGAATATTAGGCTTAGGTTGAGAAGGAGAAGGACTCGCTTCTTGAACAACCGTAGGAATAGGCTCTTTCAGCAATGGAGGACTAGAACTAGGAGTGGTAGTGGGCGGAATCACCGGAGGGGGAGTAGGATTACTCATTATGACCTCCGGGCCTTGTCTCTCCTTTATGGGCGAAGAGATGGAAGGTCCCACTAAATTGGCTCCACTTCGAGTATTGATAGCACTCACATTAGCACGAGGGTTAATCTCGGTATTGGATGGTAAGGCACCTTGGGGTCTAAGGGTTTGCAACATAGTCAAAAATCTCTTATCATTGGACTCTTGCATTTGTCTAGTAGATGCTTGCATAGCTTGCATGATTTTCTCATGTTCGGTCAATTTTTGTAGAACCAAGTCCATTTGAGGGTTTTGCATGTTCATTTGATTAAACCCTTGATTAGGAAATCCTTGATTTTGAAATTGAAAACCGTTGTTATTATAAAAACCTTGATTATTATTTTGAAACCCTTGATTTTGACCATTAAAATTCCCTTGATTAGCATTCCCTTGAAAATTACCCATTTGAGGACCTTGGTTCCTATTTTGGTATTGGGTATTTTGGGCGGGTGGGGGTGGTCTTTGTGGTGCTACAAAACCCGGGGGAGCCAAATAATTAGAACTACTGTAAGACAAATGGTTAACATCAACATTAGGTTTAAATTGAACCCTCTCATTAGCATTAAAAGCACAAACTTGTTGTTGTTGATTATAAACCTTGTCACAATTGAAATATGAATGTGGTCCACCACAAGTCTCACACGTTTCACGATTATCTTTTACGGCATGTACATGTGTAGTGAGGGCATCGGTTCTTAGAGCAAGGGTTTTCACAATTGAAGTAAGCTCCTTAATTTGATCATTCACCTCATTATTACTCGTACTAGCACTTGCCATATTAGCCCTAACACTTTTGGTTTGCACTTTTGCCTTGTTCTCAATAATGGCCCAAGCCTCGTTCATGGTTTTCACAAGAATATTGCCCCCCGCGGCACTATTAAGTGAATCTTGGTCATTTAAATTCAAACCATTGTAAAACGTATTTATTTGATGCACTTTAGTGAAACCGTGTTGTGGACATTTCCTTAAAAGCTCTTTAAATCGATCCCAAGACTCACTAAACGTTTCCCCATATTGTTGTTCAAAGTTGATTATTTCATTCCTTAAGGACGTGGTCCGTGATGGTGGGAAAAAGTAGTTAATGAACTTGGTCTCTAAGTCGATCCATGTGGTAATACTTTGGGGTGGTTCCTTATCAAGCCAAATCCGGGCTTGTCCCTCGAGGGAAAAAGGAAAAAGTTGGAGGCGAACGGCCTCTTGTGGCACCCCATTGTATTTGACGGTATTAGCTAATTGGATGAAACGTTTGATATGAGCGTGTGGGTCATCATTAGTACGACCTAAAAATGGTGTAGCGGAAACCATTCGAATAAAATCCGGTTTAAGTTCAAAATGATTAGCTCCAATGGTCGGCACCACAATCGCATCATCGTTTCCTTCAACGTGAGATTGAAGAATCTCAATCATTGGTCGATTATCCGTTGCCATCGTTATGTCGAAAGCTCGATTCTCGGGATCGGCTTGAATGACGGTCTTTTTGTTGTTCTTCTTCTTCTTTTTGGAAGAATTAGAAGTATTTGGTACACCACTTGGTATGTATGTACGCGCGCGAGTGCGCATACAATTAAAACTTTGGAATGAGGTAGGTGACCTCGGTCGACTTTGAGAGGAAAAGGATTTTCCCTCTCGAGGAGCAATATGAAAAAAAACTACAAAAATATATACTTAAGTACTAATTGAGTCGGCAAACCAATAATCGGTCGTCCCTCTCAATATACGCACAAGCAAGCGGGGAAACGAGGTGGCACAAAGCACTTAAAAACCTTTTTCCTTAGACGGCTTTTTATAGCGCGTCGCCTTATACCCACCTTATAGTTTGTATATTTTGAGTTCAAACGTCTTACTAGTATTTATCTATTTTGCCTTTTTATTTCGTTTAGGATTCGACTACAATAGTTAGGTGATGAAATCCCAACTAAGGCCTTATTTGATAAGTAGGTAATTTATTGTGCTACGTAATATAATATAATAAAATGAAAAATCTTTTTGTATTTTTTTAGAAAAATATATATTCACAAGAAAAATCGAAAGAAATCGAAAAAATTAACACTAATACGTAATATTTTTGGTGTAATACTTTTAGGAAAAAGTATTACTTTTGATTTTTTAATTTTTTTTGGTGCAAATCTTAGGAAAGAAATTGCTTTTGTGATTTTTTAATTTTTTTGTATTTTAAAGTTTTTGATTTTTTGTGTTTTTGATTTTGTTGCAAGAAAATTAACGTTCAAGAAGAACGGATCCCAAAATCCAAACGTCTTCACGAAAAATCGTCAATCGTACGAGCGAAGCGGCAGCGGCGCCAATTTGAAACTAGGATTTTAATCCTTTAAAATTAAAGTTCGTTATTCCTCGATTCGACTCGAATTTGATTTCCGTTTTTACGTTTCAACTTAATTCGTTTTTGGTACAAACTCTTTTTGGGGATTTTTAAACTAATTTAAAACTTATTAAATGAAAACTAAATTTAATTATCTATTTTTAAACTAAATTTTAAAAATTAATAAAAGCTATTTAAAATTAATCTATCTAGAAATTATAAAAATAAATCTATAAAAATAAAAATAACTTTTACTTTAAAAATAAATACTAAATTAAAAATCTACTTTGAAAATAAACTATTTTATACTATTTTTAAAACCTATATTAATTTAGAAAAAACTAATTAAAAAAAAAAAACAAATTAAATGAAATATTTTTTATCTTTTTATTTTTTTATAAAAACTGAATTTAAATAAACTATATAATTATTATTAATTAAAATCTAATTAAGCTATAATTAAACTAATTAAAAGCTGCCAATATTAAGGATACTATATTAAAAACTTGAAGCAAACTAATTATCAAAAAGCTATCCAGCTCAGTTGGTAGAGGCGTTGGGTGGTTATGCGTATGGTCACGAGTTCGAGTCCAGGAGTGGACGAATTATGCGAATTAATTTTTAAACCCTTTTTAGGAACTAATTTTAGGACAGTTAAACAAAGCAAAACAATTGGTTCTGCTTTTCTTATCAGAAGTAAACTAGAAACATAAGCAAATATATCAAATAAGCTGACAAACACAAACTATACTAAGCACCAGCAGAAAAAAAAAATGAATCAAAAGCTGATAACAAGTAAGCTAATACGCGATCTATGTTACGCAACTAAACGCAGATTTAAGCTACTCGAAATCCGAACATAAACTTAATAACACTTAAGCAAACAGATTATTAGACAAACTTAAACTATGAGCAACCAAATAATTCTGTAAGCTAGATGAAAAACGCAGCAACCAACGCAACTAAGTCTAACAGATTAAAAAGCAAAACCTATCGGACATAAACAAATCAACTCGAAAATTAAACAGTAATTATTTGATTCAAAACTATTCAAACCAACAAGAACTTAAATCATCACAAACTGATAAATAGGAAACTATTTAGACAAAATTCCCAAAATATATAACAAGAAGATCTTATTCTAAATAAACTCAGGACAAATTAAGGCTGTATAACTAGTTAAGCAGATAAATAAAAGCCCAAACGAAACAACAAAAAGCAGATAATTAAGCAGATCCGATCAAACAAACAGTAACAACTAAAGCAGATTCATATCAAAATATAGCAGAAAAATTAAAACAATAAAATTAAAAGGACTTAGAACCTCAAGTCGAAACCATTGGGAAGCAAGTTGTGCTGA
Organism: Glebionis coronaria; assembly: GCA_025667525.1. Classification (NCBI taxonomy): domain Eukaryota; kingdom Viridiplantae; phylum Streptophyta; class Magnoliopsida; order Asterales; family Asteraceae; genus Glebionis; species Glebionis coronaria. The sequence goes on from JANFOE010000264.1 coordinate 329,496, forward strand.
ACAACCTGGTGATCCGAATCAAACCGTCACCACCGTCTTTCACCAAAAAGCATCGCTATCTCAAATATCAAAAAAACTTCTCGAACCAAATAGTTCCAATCTTCAAATAATAACACCTCGAACAGTAACCTTAATTTGTATATTTCCCAGTGGAGGAAATAATCAACTTTCCTTAATTTATTTATTTATTTTTTATTATTTTTTTTATAACAATAATAAACCGAGAACAGTTCTATCTCTTTTAACAGATTAAAAAAAAGAAAGGTAGATGAATATTAAAAACGAGACAATATAAAAGATGAAATTAACTTTCATTAATTTGAATCAGAGTTACAATACTTGAAAAAGGAAATACAAACTTTAAAACCCTAATTAACTAATTTCTAAAAATTAAAAATAAGAGATAAGCATCATCATATTACATGATAAGGGGGGTTTTTATAAGGATCCCCCGATCCTTCTAGGCTTTCTTGGAGGCTACGGTGAGCAATCACAACCCTTCAATCTCTTCTCTTCTTCTCTCTCTTTAATCGAACGGTGGATAATCTTACTTCTCACATGGATTGCCAAGGTGGCAATCCTTGTGTTTCTTCTTTGGATGTTGAGGTGTTCCCTCCAATAAAAGGATGCCACGTAGGTAGAGAGAGAGGACCACATGGGTGGATGAAGCGAAAATTGTGGGGATTTAATCCCAATCCGTGTGAATCACACGAATTGGGTAAAACCCCCAATTTTTTACTATATAAATTTTACTGGATTGAATTAGGGTTTGAGGGGAAAGTTGCGTGTGTTTCGGAGGAGATGAAGTGAAAAGTTTATTTTTTCTAGTTTGTAAGTGGGAATGGGGATGTTCGGGTGTGTGGAGGTGCACCGTAGGGTAATTGTGTGAGTGGGGAGTGGGGTTAAAACAATACACGTGTAGGGTAAATGAAGGTGTGAAGTGGGGTAAAGGTTTGACCGAGCTTTGGAGTTTGACAAAATGAGTAATGCCCTTTTGTTTCATTTGCCACAATATACATTCGTATATTTTTCTTCACCACTTGGGCTTTTGGCCCGAACTTTTTAATCCTACATTTGTTCTATTTATTGATTTTGGGCTTTAAGGTAACTTGGGCCAAAAGTGATATTACCATCCGTTTCATAATAACTTGATACTTGGGCTTTTGAGCCCAAATGCTCCAATGTGGGACCCACTTGGCTAGAAACTCGACAATTGATTAAATCCGCTAAAGTCGATCTCGGTTTTGGCTTCTAAGATTTTTTTTCTTCTTCTCGTGTCGATTATTGCCGGTTTCCGTGTTCTTTGGCACCTTATGGTCTTTTGATCTTCGTCTTGACTCTTTCTTGACTTTTCTTCGTCATATGACCGTGAAATCCCGTGTTTTATCTTCTTTTGATCATTTGTACCTATTTATCACACAAAACACAAAACCACGCGTAATTCCGACATTTATGATATTAAACACATGACTAGGTCTCGTTTTTCCTTGATTTTAGTGGCAAAAGGATAAGCGTTTTCACACTTATTATTAGGCCTTAAAGTATATTGGCGTATATTGGTCCTAGCTAAGATTAGGTCTCGACTTTTAGCTTAGAATCATAAATTAGTTAAGCGCCGTGTACGGTTTCTCCACCTTAAGGATCAAGTTGATTAGTGAACTCTCGAGTAAGGAGTACTCGAGGATTGGAGTAGGAATGAAGAGTGAGCTTCGTTGCCGAACCACTATAAATCCTTGGTGTTCGGTTTGATCTTTCCTTTCTTTATCTCTTTCCATTCATTATTCTTTATTGCATATACTTGTGATTATTAGTTTAGAACCACTATCAATTGTTCATATTTTGCATAGGAAGATTTCACATATTCACTCAAGTCTAGTTTTTGAAAAGGATTTTTGAAAACCGATCTTTGATCATTTTAACTCAATAAACTATTCAAACCCCCTCTCCTTCTAGTTTCTACAATTGGTATCAGATCCAGGTTGCTCAATCTTCTAAAATATATTGTATTTTTAAACTTGAATCGATCTATGGATTCCAACAAGTACCTAGCAGGGAAATTTATACAAAGACCATTACTTTTCGAAACCGATAGATTTATTTATTGGAAAAATAGATTTGAGACTTATGTGAAATCAAAAGATTTAGATCTTTGGCATGCTATTACCCTTGGCGAATTTTTTCCTTTACAATATAATGAAGTTCCTAAAAAGAATGAACATGTTTATTTTGAAGATTTTAATGATGACACTAAGAAGAAACTTGCTAAAAATAATGAGGCTTAAAGGGTTATTTATAACTTGGCCTAAGAAAGAGTATAAAAGGATTTTTATGAGCTATACTGCTAAAGAAATTTGGAACACTCTTTTAATAACCCACCTAGGTAATAGTCAAGCCAAAGAAAGCAAAATCGATCTTCTTATTCAACAATATGAACAATTTGTCATCTTAGAAGCTGAAACTATTGATAGTGCATTTGCTAGGTTTAATACTATTATTACTAGTCTAAAAGCACTAGATGAAGGTTTTCTAGCAAGAACAATGTTAGAAAGTTTATTCGGGCGTTGTATCCAAAGTGGAGAGCCAAAGTCACGATGATTGAAGATCAAATGATCTCACTAAATTATCACCTGATGAACTTATTGGAAACTTGAAAGTTCATGAAATGATAATCTTAAAGGACTTGGAGATGGTTAAAAGTAATAGTGAAAGAATGTCTCTAGCACTAAAGGCGAAGAAAGTGCAAAGTGATCAATAAAGCTCTTCCTCGGATAGTGATGATGAGGAGTAGGTTATGGTGGTTAGAGACTTCAAGAAGTATTTTAAGAGACGAGGTCAATATGTGAGACAACCAAGCAACGACAAGAAAGCTTTCTCCAAGAATCGATTTGTCAAGAATGTCAAAGGTGACAGGAAATGCTTTAGATATGGTGAAAATGAGATTAATGAGCTAAAAGATAAATTGGCTAAGCTAGAGAAAAAAAAGAAGTTAATGTAGGTTGTCTAAGTTGTGAAACGCTTAGACAATAGAATGAAGATCTCAAGAGCATCTTCATTAAAATGAAAAATTTCATGAATGGTACTAGTGCTCTTGATGATATGTTAAGTAGACAAGTTCATTCTAAAGAGAAACTTGGGATAGTTTTGAATACTAGTGAAGCATCAACAAGTGAAACCAAACAAGTTACTTTTTTGGAAAAATCCTCTGCTGACCGCGGATCAAGAAAGTATGGCGTGGTTCCATATAGTTATGGAACCACCGGCTACAATAAGGAGCCACAGACAGAGATGCCTGAAACTGATAAAATAAAGTTTTCTGATCTATTTTAGGTGAAGGGCCGAAACATCTTGTCATTAACAATGTTAAATTTTCTATTCTTGATAAAAAAGAGCTTAATAAATTTTATACATCCTTAAGCAAACCGTTAATGGGAATGAAAGATGTATAAAAAAATCATCTACTCCTCCTATAAGAGTTGGAAATAATTCAAGGCCTAGAAGTAGAACTCCTTCACCTAAAAACAATAAACATTCTAAGTCATGACCTATAAGTAAAACTCCTACATCTAGAAACAATAGTCGTTCTAGATCAAAGTCTAAGACACATAAAAAAAACAATGGAAACCTAAATGCTCAAATGAATTAGAATAATTTTCAACAACAATGTTTTTCTCCGTGGGGTATGTGTCCTCCATTTTATGCATCCCAATCAAATGCAAGCGATGTTTGAAACTAACAACTTTGGACCCATGAGATATTGGGGATCAAATGTTTGATTTTGTGTGTTGTTACCTAGATATGCTTGAAATTGATTTGGAGCCCGACGAGTGGATTAAGGATAATGGTTGTTATAAAAACATGAAGGGTAATCGAAGTTTTTTCTCTACCTACAAAGCATATAATAGAGGTAACGTCATTTTCGCTAGTAAATTGGTAACATCATTGGCAGATGTACGATTTCTCTTGACTCCATGACCACTGAAAATGTTGAGCACGTAGATAACTTAGGTTTTAATTTACTTAGTATAGGTCATATTTGTGACAATAAGTGTAAGGTCTGTTGGAAATACGTTTTTACGTATTTAGGAAGGATCAGTCACTCCGACAATATATTAGTTAGTAGATCGTAGTCTAGGTAACTTAATATTACTAAACAAGCCTAAGCCAAGCCCATGGATTGTATTAGGCCGGCGGCCTATTGTGTAATCCCAAGCCCATCACAAGGCTTGGGTATATAAACTCTCTCCTTGGAGAGGGTGTGGTTGTTCATTTTTTTTCACACACAATAACATGTGTTTTCTTTAGTTTCTCTCTCTAAAGTATGTGTGTGTAACCTCCTCCTCTCTCTACTTTCTCTCTCTATAATATTATAGATTTACATAACTCTACAAATGGTATCAAGAGCCATGGGATGATTGTATTGTTTTTGTGTTTGTGTTTCATTGATTTCGTGAGTTTTGATTAATCTTAGCCACGACCAATTTTTTTTGTGTTTTTAAGGTTTAATCTTTTATAAATCATCTACAAAGTTGTGATAGTGATTTGGGTTTCATCTTTTGGTTAAAAACACAAAAAAAAAAAATTTGGTGTTTGGATTAATTATTGGTGATAAAGTTCATATAAAGTACAAATCTTGATTTCAAAATTTTCTTCATAAATTTGAAAAAGTTTGTATTTTTCTAGTCGTTGCATTGCTATAAACCTTGAAAGTACAAGTCGTTTCCCCGGAAACCCTTGTAAACGTTTCCTTTTCGAAGTTAAAAAAGTTTCCTGTTTTTTGTATTATTCCAAGATAGCTAAACCCTAAATATTCCGAAATCATAAACCTTCAGATTATTCCGAATTGGTGACTTCAGCTTATTCCGAATTGGTAACTTCAAGATTATTCCGAAATGGCAAAGTGACAGTTATTCCGGATTGGTAACTTCAAGATTATTCCGAAATCGCTAAGTGACAGATATTACGAATTGGTTAGTTTGTGTTATTCCGAAATCGTAATTTTCAAGATTATTCTGAAATCGCAAAGTGACAGTATTCTGAATTGGTTAATTTGAGTTATTCCGAAATCGTAATTTGCAAGATTATTCCGAGATCGTATAAATTTTTTCTAAAAAGTGACTTAGATTTTTTTTAACAAATCGTGAGAAATTCTAGGATATTTTGGTTATTCAACAAGACAATTTTAGGGGATTTCATCAACTATTCATCACCAATCAAGGACTCAAGAAGTTTTACGGTTTATTCGGTGGTTTGTAAAATCTCGCGAATTTATTTTTCGGTTTCTCCACAAATTGTAAAATCTCGTATTGTTCTTTCGACAACAAGCACATTTACTTTCTCTCATTGTTCGATCATCGTTTGTAAATCTTAAATTATCGCAATGGAGTACATCTCTTATGGATAAGTCCATCCTCTCGGCTACGGATTATCGTCCACCTATGTTGGTGAAAGAAATGTACGAGGCATGGACTTCTAGAATGGAACTTTATAAGATGAATCGAGATAATGGACATCTTAATTTGGCATCGGTTCAAAATTGACCATTAGATTATGGTACCGTCACGGAGGGTACGCGATATGATGAGGAATGTCGGTGTATTTTAATTAGATACGTTATAGAGCAAATTTAGGAAATTACCCTTAGGAAAAGGTAATAATCCATAAATAAGCCAAAGACGAATTCAATTAAACACGTGAGCGATTCAGGTTCATTGTACACAAGGATCTTATGAATTTGAGACGTTTGTTTTAATTTGGACAATTAATTTGAATAGGGTTTCGTTTTTTTATCTAAAATTAATTCTACCGATTTTTAAATCCTAAGTGCATGAATCGTAACCCCAAATTTAAATTCTACAAGACAATTTATTTAAAATCTAAATAAAATTTAAACTCTACTTAAAATTATAATCTATTTAAAATTATTCTATTTAAGAAAATTACCTTCACTATTTAATTAAACAAAATCTATGTAAAACTATATATATATTTTAAAACAAAATTAATTAAACTAATTTATTTGAAAACTAATTTTAAAACTATTTAAAACTATTTAAAACTCTAAAAATATATAAAATATATTTATTTATTTATTTTAATTATATTATTATATTTAAGTTTATACTAATCAGATTTTACTAGACAAACATTTAAAAATTATTTTATAAAAAGAAATCTATTACTTACTTTATTAAACTTTTAATAAATGTTTTTTAAACAAAAATAAGACAGTTTAAAATGGTATAAAAACTTCAAAGCGCAAACTTAAAACAAAAGAGCATGTAGCTCAGTTGGGTAATGCGTTGGTTGATGCCCGTGAGGTCACGGGTTCGAGTCCCATGGAGGACTCATTTTTGCGAATATTGTTTTTGGACAATAAAAATGGAAAGTAGAAGTCACAGGAGTGACTTTTGGTCTGTTATAACTTGGTATTGACAGTTTACAATATCAGTACCACACAACAGGTGACTGATTTTATTGTTTCGTCGGTTAGGCTTAAGTTGATGTCCAGCCGTTTGAAGAGGTCTCTGGAGGGGATGCGTTTTGCTCAGCTTTGGTCTTTGCCAGAGGCTATTTTTGTTTAAGTTGTTATTCTTTATGAATATGTTTGTCTTTTCATGTATTGGTAGGTGGTATTTCCCTATCGGGGTGCTTGGCTATGTAAGCCTATGTTAGGTATCATATGGCATGTCATATGATCTAGTGGTTGTTCAAGTTTCATGCTTGAGGTTAATGTGGTACCTCAGCCACATTCCATTGTACTCTAACGATTTTTTGGTGTAATATATTTTACCGGGGTGAGTCCCCTTTACCCAAAAAAAAAAATCGTATGGTACACTGATAAGTATCAATTTACTAAAACAAATAAACACCAAACAATCTCAGCAAAACATACTACTATCAGTAAAACTATAACAAACCAATTACAGATTAACAATCTAGATAACAGATTCCATAAACGGGTAAACAAAGTAACTCTCAATTAGCCATATTAGTACATGATTCTAGCAAATAAGGCAACAAAGTTAATCTGACAAAAGTTTATCAGCAGACTTCAGAGAAACTAACAACAATTATCAAAACCAAATTAATCAAAAACTTAATACAATCATGGATTCATATCAAAACATTACCAAAATAAAACTATGAAAATTTTACCAGTAGAAAATCAACTCATATCAGATTATATCAGCAGACTTTATTAATCAAATAATAAAATCAAATCTAGACATAACTCAGCAAGCATTCCAAAAAATCAACCAGTTAAAACTTCTAATTCTCCCTTCGCAGATTAAATAACATATTAACTATCAGTACCTAAACCGAGACTCAGATCAATAAATAGAAAACTTCAAACAAATAACTGGCTAACATATTATTGAAAACAATGAATTCAACTTCAACAACATTCAAATCTCATAAAAGATTATTCTAACAAAATTAAATATAAATGAAGTTTACCTTTAATTGATGAGACCTTTGATGCAGTAGTCGTGCGCCGAGCGAACTTTTAACCTAAACAAAACCACCAATCGTCTTTTCGAAACAAGAACACCATCATGTCACCACTTGGGTAACTCTCGAAACAAAAATATCACACCATTCGAAAAGAAACAGAGATCTCGAACCACCATTCAATGAATACCTTTACTTTTCCAGTGGGGAAAAGTTATTCCAAATTTCACTTATATTAATTAATTAAAGCTATTGTAAAAACTTTAATCAAATAATATTTTTTTATAATATCAATTTAGATTATAGCATTAAACTAAAATTAAACTAACAGAAAAATCAACTTCACAAAGAAAAATTAAATTCAAAGGAACTTTTCATTAATTTCAGAAGAATATTACAAAACTATTAAAGTAATAAAAATACAATGGTAGCATGGAGTGCTCGTGGACGTCCAGCCACATTCACAAGCTCAGCAGACGCCCAAAATTGACGTACCACACTATCATATATGGTAGGACAAACAGTAAATGCAAACCTTAAGTTTGAAGCTTCAATAAATTCCAAGATATCAGCAAAATGTTCACGATTCGGACCATCACCCAGATAAGCAACACGATTATGAGCAGGTTGGTAAGAAGGAGCAGCCATGGATCTTGATGAATGAATGGAAGAAGGATTTGGATTGGGATGTAAAGAGTAGAAGCGGTTTTTGTGTGTGTTTTAATTGCAATGAGTGAGTCAAGGGTGTATGTTGACCATATAGGAAGAAAGTAGTAACTGTTCATTGACCCCTATTAATGGGGGGTTGCCCTTTCAAATTAAGCCATAATGGCATACTAACCACTTGCCCTTTTTAACATAATAACTTACCCCCAATTTATTTGCTGAATTCAAACTTGTAAATACCAGTATTGGGAGCGTTGACCAAAAGTCAAAGTACACAATAGTCAGACCAGGAGCAAAACGTGATTAACAAAGGACAAAAAGAATGAACAGTAGCCAGACCAGTACCAGTACCCATAGCCAAACACCACTAGACATGGAAGGATTTGAAACCACCAGAAGGCAACCAATCATAACTAGAAGCTAACCAAAAAGGACCAGAAGCCAGTCATGTAAGGCCATATCCACCAGAAGAGAGTAAAAATCCTCCATCAGAAGTACCACACACCATCATAACCAAGAAATTATGTTGTTAAATACTATGTAAACGTTATACGGACCTAATATGTACACGAAGCCTCCCCTTAGGCTTTGCCTCCCCTCAATCCTAGACCTCAAGGATTGACCATCCCAATATGAACCACCAAGTGGTTAAACCGAGGACCATCAAAAGCTTTAGTCAGCAAATCAGCAACATTGTCATCCGTATGAACTTTAAGAACCTGTATCAGCTTCTTCTAATTAGCATCGCGTATAAAATGATGCCGAATCTCAATATGCTTCGTTCGCTGATGAAAGACAGGATTCTTCACAATGCAAATAGTGCTTTGATTGTCAATAAAAATTTTGGTATTCATAAAATTGAAACCATAGTCCAACATCTGATTTTGGATCCATAAGACTTGACCGCAACAACTAGCAGCCGCAACGTATTCAGCTTCTGTTGAAGAAGTAGTTACGATTGTCTGTTTCTTACATTGCCATGAAATAAGACGACGACCCACAAATTGACAACCACCAGTAGTAGACTTCCTATCATTATTAGCACCAGCATAATCACTATCACTATAGGCTTCAAGAACAAAGGGAGATTCTCTAGGATACCATAGACCCAATTTAGGTTGAGCCTTGATATACTTGAAAATCTTCTTCACTGCATTTAAGTTCGAAACCGTTGGAGTCACCTGGTGTCTAGAACAAGCACTTACTGCAAACATAATATCCGGACGTGATGCAGTCAAATACATGAGAGAGCCAATCATAGACCTGTACATATGAACATTTACCGGGGGATCTGGCTCATTCTTAAGTTTGATTTTAGCAACTTCATAAGGAGTTGCTGCTGGTCTAAGAGTATCCAAGTCAAACTTCTGAAGAATCTCATGAACATACTTATCTTGACTAATGAAAATCCCATCCGATTGTTGCTTGACCTGAAGACCAAGGAAAAATGACAGTTCTCCCATGGCAATCATCTGAAATTCGCCTTTCATCAAGTGTTCAAACTCATCACACCACTCCTTCCTTGTAGAACCAAAGATAATGTCGTCCACATAAACCTGAACAAGGATAATATCCTTGGAATTTCGCCGAAGAAATAGTGTTTTGTCAATAGTACCTCTTCTATAGCCATTCTTTAACAAGAAAGTGGAGAGACGCTCATACCAAGCTCTAGGAGCCTGATGTAACCCATAAAGAGCCTTGACCACCTTGTAGACTTTCTTGGGATGAAGTGGATCAACAAACCCCTTAGGTTGAGTAACATACACTTCCTCGTCAATTTTTCCATAGAGAAATGCACTCTTGACATCCATCTGGAACACCGTAAAGCCAACATACGAAGCAAAGGCCAAAAACAGACGAATGGCCTCAATCCTGGCAACAGGCGCAAAGACTTCAGTGTAGTCAATGCCCTCAATTTGAGTGTGTCCTTGTGCGACCAGTCTAGCTTTATTCCTGACAACAATTCCCCGTGCATCCTTCTTGTTTTTGAGAATCCATTTGGTATTGATAGCTGTCTTCCCATCTGGTAAGTCAACCAGAACCCAAACATTTTGAAACAAGAATTGCTGCATTTCCTCCTGCATAGCCTCCACCCAACTTTGATCCTCAAGTGCATGAGAAACAGACCTAGGTTCCACCTGTGAAAGAAAACAAGCAAACAAACAGTGTTGAAAGTCCGTATGATTATTACGCTTTTGATCCTCAATATAGCCCACAAGAGCATGATGATCAGACGAGGCCTTCTGCTGCATTCTGCGTGTCTTGACGGTAGAACCAGGATCTCCAATAATTTGAGTGGTAGGATGGTCTTTATGTGGTTGCAAGACTGGATTGGAAGAAACCTCCACTTCTGGTGCCAAGTTATTGAAATCACCAACAAAATCAGCATCATATGAAGCATTTTGGAAAATCCCGTCTACCGGTTGTTTATGAATATCATCCAGCTTGGTAGAAGACTTCTTTTCATGGTTCCCCAAATCAGAAGGACTGGAGAAACGTGTATTGGAAGCAGACTCACTAGCCGGAGTACCAGTAGTTGGGTGACTAGCACTAGGAGCAGAAGCTGGAGTACCAGGAGCAACTTTGTCAGTAGGCTCAACCAAGGGAAACTCAAAACTACCTTGAGCCGCTGCTTTAGTAGCTTCTTGTTGTTGCTTGAGAAGAGTATCAAGAGCTGCTTGGGAATCCTGTACATCCAATGGAGTTGCACCACTAGGAGGACTAGGAGAAACCATGGTGGAATAGGATGGAACCACAAAAATGTCATCCTCATCATCTGAATCAGAAAGACTAGAAGGAACACCAGTACCTGAAGTTGCAAACACTTGTGGTCCTGCATCTTGGTTAGTTTTGAAACGAAAATATCCTAACGAATCACTAAGATAATCAAGATCAAAATACCATTCAGGACCTGTTCCTTGTATGTTTGTCTTCTCCTCAAAATACCTGAGATTAATAGTTTCAATTATCCGTTTGGCTTGAAGATTGTAGACACGATATGCCCGAGAATGAGCTGAATATCCTATAATATATCCTTCATCAGCCTTGCCATCAAACTTCCCCAAATAGTCACTAGTATTCAGAATGGTGACTGGACACCCAAAAGGCTTCAAATGAGCAATATTTGGAACTTTGCCCGTGAGCAGCTCATAAGGTGTTTTCTTGTGTAGATTGGTAATAGACACCCTATTCAAAACATAACTTGCAGTATTAACAGCTTCTGTCCAGAACATGGTCGGAAGCTTGGAATCAGCAAGCATAGTTCTTGCTGCTTCTATTAGTGTCCGGTTCTTTCTTTCTGCCACACCATTCTATTGAGGAGTCCTAGCAGCACTATAATCTCTTTTGATGCCCTTAGCATTGCAAAGTGCGATGAGGTCTCTATTTTTAAACTCGGTTCCATTGTCGCATCGAATACCTTTAACTTTCTTGGACAACTGATTCTCTATTAAGGTAAGAATCTCGAAGAATTGAGTAGGTCTCACTTTTGGCAGCCATGAAGAACACCCACGCAAACCTGCTATAACCATCAGTTACCACCAAACAAAATTTCTTGTGGTCAATGCTTCTGATGGACGTAGGACCAAATAAGTCCATGTGTAGAAGCTGCAATGGTTCAGTAATAAGACTTAAAGCAGTAATGGCCTTGAAGGATGCTTTGTGTTGTTTGCCTTTGCTGCAGGCAATACAATTTATATCATTTCGAAACGTCTTGGGAGGTAAACCAGAGACCAGATTCATATTGGCAAGTTTGTGAATGGTCTTGAAGTTCACATGTCCCATCCTTCGGTGCCATTTAGTGGCTTCATCTTCTGAGGCTTTTGCAACCAGACATGCTAGTTGACCAGTAGGGTTGACCTCATTCAACTTGATACTATATAGATTGTGTCTTCTAGGAATTCTGAGTAGAACTTGTGAGTCATCCGGAAGCTGAAAATCTTTGGACAGCACAAGTGCATCAGTATCAGTGAAGAGTACAAACTGCTTCTTGTCACAAATCTGAGAGACCGATATCAAGTTGAAGTGTTGAAGTGCTTCCACATAGTAGACCTGCTCAAAATTTAGATTTGGAGTCTTTATCGTTCCTTTGCCAGTGATTCTGCCTTCACCTCCTCCAAAATAGACCTTGCCTCCATGAAATGGTACAAAGTTAGAAAGGAGACTTTTATTGCCAGTCATGCTCCTTGAGCAACCACTATCAACAATTCCTAGACTAGGATCCTGGTATGGAGTAACCTACAACAACAAGATAAAAGAATGCAAAAGTTAGTGTCTTAAGAGGACCCAAACCTTTTCAGGTTTGAGCCTGCCTTGTGGATCATTAGAAGAATGCCAAGAAGATTGATGAGATCCACCATTGTTCCTTGGTTGCCTATTCATCATATGGGTATTATTATTTGACCAGGAACAACCTGCTGAGGGCTTAACAGCAGTTCCCAAATTTCCCAAACCAAAATACGTGTGGTCAAAATGATGCGCATAGTTTGGATTATAATTTGGAAAATAATTACTAGTTGTTTGGAATCCATTTTCTCTCCAATAATCAGACGTGAAAGGAGAGGATACTCTAGAAGTATGAAACATTGGAGCACTAGGATTAAGTCTTCTAGTAGCATATGGAGCAGCTCCTGGTGAACCAGGAGCAAGTAAAGCATGATTAACAGATGCATGTGTGTCATAATAATCACAATCTTTAATTAAATGAAAGGAACTGCCACAAACAAAACATGTTTTGAAAGACCTTTTATTAGAATGAGACTGTTTCATACTGCCTACTTTATTACACACATTTCTAGGAAAAACATTCTTCCTAGGACTCAATAAACAAGGACCAGACACACTTGACTTGACAGCAACTTTTTCTTCACACTTCCTAGCACCAGTAGCAGCATGTTCATTCGACTTGGAACTCGTAGGTCTTGACTCTTCACTTGAACCATTAGATGCAGAGTCACCGGCTTTGTCACTGAAAGTACATGAGACAAAGTCGTTAGTATTAGTAGAACTTGTTGGGGACTCAAGCATCTGTGATCCATCCGAGTCATTATGCCATGAGGTGGGCATGAAAGTTCCAGTAAGAGGAGGAGGGACAACATGCATTTCTGCTGCTGGTTTAAACCTATTGTAACTAGGTTTGCCCTCATCCTCTTTGTCGGCATCAAAGACGCTTGAGAAAGATAAATCAAATACATCTTCAGAATCAATATATTTTTCAAATCCTAAGCCTCTTTTAGTTCTGCCAGACATGCTACTATCAATTAATTTTGAAAGATTTTTAGGTGCCTTTTGCCATTTGTCAAATCTTAACATTGTAGCATCTAATTTAGCTTGCATCTCCTCTTTTTCTTTGATACTAGCATCTCTTTCAGTTTCTGTATATTTAAGCATATTTGTAGTGTTTTCTAAATCAATGCTTAGTATCCTGATTTTATCCTCATACGCACGTTGTGTATCTTGTAACCACTTCTTTTGTTGTTCCAATGTGTTTAATGAAGCTTTATAGGCTTGTACCTCTAAATAATACTTATCATTTTGATCATTTACTTCATTAAATTGGGACAACAGTTCTGTGTATTTATCATGACAACCAAGAGGACAATGTTATACCTGAGGTGAGATGCCCATAAGAGCAAACTCTTCTGCTTCTTCTGCATCAGAGAGATTCCCAGCAATCATTGCCAACACATCATTCATGGATTCCGCTGATTCCAGAGTAGAAGCCTGATGATCATTCCAGTTGACCATAGAGTCAACAGATACCAATGCCTTCCTGTCATCTTTAACCTCCTGAACCTTGAAAGTGGAGTACCTGCTCTTCTCCTGATCATTCTTGCTAGGGCACTCTCTTGCAAAGTGACCCTGTTGCTGGTAGTTGTAGCACCGTACCTTGCTTCTATCGAATCTTGCTGGCTCCCGAGGGTTGAAATTAAATTTCCTTCCTGCTTTCTTCTCAAACTTGTGAACCCTAAGAGTAAGCATGGCCATCTGTCTTCTAAGATCTATCTCATCCAGATCAAGTTTATCGATCTGTTTGAAGTCATCAAAAGTAAGTTGTTGTTCAGCAGTAACATCAGCCACAAAAGAATGAAGAACAGATTCTACCATACTACCAGACTTGGCAGCAGGATCAGAAGCAGAAGACATGGGACTAGATGCATATGACATGGGACCAGTATGCTGAATAGTATGCTGGATAGTATGCTGGGGAGAGACAGTATTGCTTGGGCTACTTGCATATGACATGGGACTAGATGCCATAGAGCTCACAAAGGCTGAATTAGCAGGAGTGGGAAAAGAGTCACTCGGATATCCTCTCACATGAGGTTCGAATGTTCTGAGCCTATGAAACAAATCATCAAAGGTGAGATAATCAAGCCCACCTTTGGCTTTGAGTGAGATCACCACCTGGTTCCATGAGTAGGGTAAGGCTTTAAGAAACCTTGCATTAATGTCACCATCATCAGGTTTTGACCGTAGTTGATTCAATTGGCTCAAGATCTTCTGGAACCTATCATACCCTTGATTTAGACCTTCAGTTTCTGAGATCTTGAATTCGGTAAATTCATCTCTCAGCATGGACCTTCGCATTTTCTTTGACTCCTCATTCCCGCCGAACCTTGCTTTTATGCCATTCCAGATTTCTCTGGCATCATCCAAATGGTAGAAGTCACCCATGTGATCTTCAGGAAGAGATTGAAGCAAAATTGTTTTTGCTTTTACCTCTTTCTGAATAGCGATGATATCCTCATGAGATTTAGGTTCAAGAAGAGTAATATTACCGTTCTTGTCTCGTCCAGTAAGCTTCCTGCCGTTTCCATTCAGAATGATCTTCCAAAGATCTTGATCAGTGTTGGTGATCCACCATGACATCTTCATTGCCCAATTATCATATTCTCCTTTCTTCAGAAGAGGGAATTTTCCATTCGTGTTGGAGACCGTAGCCAGGATCTGCTGTGGTTGCACAATTTTAGGAGTGCTTTCTTCTCCTGTTTGAGTAGAAGTTGAGGCAGACATGATAAACAGATTGTTAGTGATAAAAGAACTTGATTCTGTTAGTATAGAGACCCTCCCAGGCTCTGATACCACTTGTAGGGTCTACTAGATGTAGATCTTGCAGCCTGTCAGGACCGGTGAATGACTTCTGTAATCACAAGTCAAATCACAAAGAGACTCTATACACAATATGAATGTAGAACAAGAGAAACAGAATAACTATAAAGACTTGATCCTTTCTAAGGATTTCTAATATTGATAAAGACTAGATCTACGTTTTGTGAAGGTGTGTATAACCCTTCTGCCTAAGGTTCCTTTTATACTACAAGGAAACCCTAATACATCATTAATGAAAACGTGTAAAACTGATATGCATATCATTTCCTAACATATCTCATGCATATCCTAACAGAATATTAAGTAAATAATAAAGTTTGACTTCGACTAGGACCAGGAGCAGGACTTGCTCCTCCTACGACTAGGACCAGGAGGAACTACATACCTCCTAGTCTACCTATTACATATAACTATTACAATGGTCCTAACAATCTATTTTAACATTATAACATTAAGTAAAAATGGGAATGATCAAATTACAATATTTTGGGGGTTTTAATAGGCAAACCCCATGCCCACTGAGGAGAGTTTGTTGAGCATCATCTTGAATCTTGGCAATCCATAAAGCATCTTCCTTCTTCTTTTTGATCTTACGACTGAGAAAAGGTTCTCTTTCACTAGGATCGCCAACGTGGCAATTATTGTGCTAGTTGTGCTAGTTTCAGGATGATGTGGCTTATTTTGATTGGAGGAATGGTTGTTGGTGAGGTGTATCTACCAATCAGGGGCTAGCTATAAGGAGAGAAGGTGCCACGTAGCCCAACTTCAACATCCGAAATAATTGGATATTATTTTGAAGCGCGTGGATTACAACTCCACTTGATAGGAAAAGCCCCAAATTTTGATAATTTATCTAGGGTTTGGGATAAGAGTGGCTGTGGTTTATTGTTTGTAACAGAGAGAGGAAAAGGGTAAGTTTCGTGTGTGAATGTTTTGACCGAATGAATAAATGAAAAGTTATATTAACTTTATAACCGTCCATACTTTTTAACCCTAATGGGTTTGAGCCCATATTACTCTACCGTCTCATAAATATTGTAGTGAATTTGGGCTTTGTGAACTTGGACCAAAATATATTCCATCCGTCCCTTTATATGTGACATGATTTTGGGCAATGTTGGGCTTTGTAGTAAAAATTGACCAAGTTATTTCCACTATTGGGCTTTTAGGCCCAATACATCAATGTGGGTCCCACAAGGCCCAAATCACTTTATTAATATTAAATCCTCTAAAAAACGACTTGTCTTTTGGCTTATCGATCTTTTCTTCAATCTTGTGTTGTTTTTGCCGGTTTTCGTTATCGTGGGTAGCTACACACATGAAACAACAAATACACATATACAATGCTATATTCATTCATTTTATGAATTTATTGATTGTTTTATGATACAAATGATATGAGTAAAATCACTCATATCAGTACGGTTACTCATGCTCGCACTATGGCTGACTTGACCGAAGATGCTAAAATTCAAGCTAAGTGTGATATTCAAGCTACAAACATCATTCTCTAAGGTCTTCCTCCAGATTTCTACAAAATCGTGAGTCATTACAAAGTTTCCAAAGAGTTATGGGAGAGAATTCGCATTTTGATGCAAGGCACATCGTTAACTCAACAAGAACGAGAGTGTAAGCTATATGACACGTTTGATAAGTTTGCTTATGTTTCAGGAGAGACACTTCATGATTATTATCTGAGATTCACTTTAATGTTGAATGAGTTTAACATTTTTGACATGAAAATACCGCAGTTTTAGCTCAACACAAAGTATCTGAATACTCTTCCTCCCGATTGGAGCAAGTTTGTGACGGATGTTAAGTTGGCTAAGGATTTGCATTAAACCAACGTGGATCAACTTCAAGCTTATCTTCAACCACACGAACGCCACGTGCAAGATATTCGGTTGTTTAGATCTCAAGTTTATGATCCACTTGCCATGATTGCTTCTCATCAATTGATTCCTCAACACAACTTGGCTTACTCTTATCAACAACCATCATATATACAGCATCAACACACCTTTTTGCAACCACAACAACCATCATATCAACCACCACTGATGCCACATCAAGCATTTCAACAACCAAGTGTTCTACAACAGCCGTATACACAACAACTAACTCATAAGGCATCTTCATCACAAGCTATCAGGTCTCCAATGGGCTATATTCCTCAGCAAGGATATTTTCCAATTGAAGCACCACCAGCACAAGCCTTTTATTCCAATGAACTTCCAGCAATTCATGTACCGGTCCTCAGTCAAAATGATTCTCCAACTAATGTTTTAAGCCATCTCACTGCCTACTTGTCAAAACTTGTTGCAACTAGAGGATTTCCACCAACGAACAATCAGCTCCGCACATCTTCAAATCCTCACCAACAAGCCACTATTCAAGATGGTCAAATGATGGTTCAATCTATTTAAGGAAGGAAAAATTAATATGGACCAACTACAAGAACCGTGAATGCTCAAGGTAGAGGAAATGAAAGTTTCAATGGTCCTCAAAAGGCTGTGACTTGCTATAATTGTCGAGGACAATGTCACATAGCTAAGTAGTGTACTCAGCCGAAAAGGGGAAAGGATGCATCATGGTTTCAAGAGAAAATGTTCTTGGTCGATGCTCATCTAAGGGAAATATTTTGGATTCAGAGGTATTAGCATTTCTTGCAGACCCAGGGCAGTAAAAAATGAAGGCATTCCCGCAGTCTCTACTTCAAATGCAGCATATCAAGCTGATGATCTTGATGCATATGTTTCAGATTGTGTTGAGCTTCACTCAGCCGAAGTTGCTCTCGTTGCTAATATTTCTCACTACGGTTCAAATGTCGTCAGTGAGGTACCAACCAGAACCAATATTATTCACAATAATTCACATCAAGTTGGGCATGAAAATAACAACCCCGGACAACCTTCAGTAAATAGTAAATTCAAATGCTGGGTATCCAATCCTTCAGATTTGAGTGAACCTCAACCAAATGCTACGACGGGTATGGTATCTTATGCTCAACAAGATTTGGTAATGGTGCCTAAACATATTATTGATGACATGAATGTTGCCGTTCGACAAACCGTAGACATGAATACCACCCTTACCGCTGAGCTTGTGATGTATAAAGAAAAGGTCAATGTTGGAAACTCACTTTATGTGACGACATTTAAGAATTCCCATTAGTTATCATAGTCACACACGTTTAGACTAGACTAGGTTCTTGTACTGTTAAGCGTATCGTGTGTGACTATATATACCCCTCCTTAGCTTCCAAGGAGGGGTGTTGGTTGTGTCACATTTTCACTTAATACATTTTCTATTATTTTCACACACATTCAACCTCTCTCTCTCTCTCTAAGCCAACAATGGCTTCCACCACCATCTTCCACCACATTAGACCACCGGATCCGATTTAGCATTTCTACATTTGGCATCAGAGCCTCGGTTCCATCCTTGGATCATTCTTGTTTTTCGATTTTGGTGGTCTTAAAATTTTTTTTTTTGGTCCAAATCTACCATTTTTTGTCACGTCTTGTTAATTATTTGGTCCAAATTTTCATTCTAACGTGTCACTGTCTTGTTATCATCATTTCACATATCTGATATACCCAATCTCGTCTCAAAATCATGTTTGTCCAATTTTTTTTTGTTTTGTTTTGTACCCTGTTTATTTTATGTTTTTTGTCCCTGTATATATCTGGATTTCTTTATGGGGATAAAGACAAAAGTGTTCATGGTCCAACCATTTTTTTATGGGGGTACAAATTCACTGGTCAAAACCCTATTGAGATGGATATTACGATGCTTTCACTGCGACGACTTCTTTTTCGGATGTATTCCGATGGGGTTCTTTTTTCTCATTCCGATGGGTAGGGCCGTCCTCATTGCGATGGATGGTTTGATCCCATCGCAATGGCATAAGTAAACCGTCATGCTGCCCAATTTCTCCCAACATTGCGATGGCTGGTAACCATTGCGATGGGTACCATTGCGATGGGTACCATTGCGATGGGTACCATCGCAATGGGTACCATCGTAATGGATTCCATCGAAATGAGACATTGTGTTGCGATGGACTCCTTGTTAATGTTTGACTGCGATGGTACCAAACTATGACTGCGATGGTTAAATGTTTATTACGATGCAGTTATAAAATTTCATGCCCATGTTGTTTTAATCTGACTCTTGACCAAAAAATACATATCAAATTAAATGAAAAAAATCAGATTTGGTCTCGAGTTCATTAAACAAACATTTAACAAACATTCCATACCCAACTCGACTAACCTATCCCAACCCATCGTCACACATAAACCACTCCATCTCCTTCTCAATCATCTTGACTCGAAAAATATTTAAAATTAAGATCTTTGTTTTGGTTAAACGTTTTCCATATCTTTTCAAGGATTTTTTTTCTTTTGACTCAATTCAACATAGATCTTTACGATTCGAGTTCTTCTCATCATTGATCTATGAAAGTAACAAAAAAAAAATTTTGTTGTTCAAAATCAAAAGTCAAGATTCATAACATGCATGTTAAGATCTTCCTTTGTTTCGATATAACTCAAACCGTATTAAAACAACATCCATTAATAAACCTTACCCGAGACCTAAATAGATTTTGAGAACAATTTGTTGATTCTTCTTCGTGGGTTTATAGATTCGTGATCGAAGTCTATGGTGGTGGTTTTTGCTTTAAGTCCGAATCGAATACCAATCCAAATGGTGGTTTTGATTTAAGATTAAAGAATGATTAAAGGGTGTCTTGTTTGCTATGTGTGATTTGGATATGATGATGTTGGGATTTGGATATGATGGTGGTCATCACTTTGTGTGGGTGACTGTTCGAGGGAAAAAGGATGATAGCGGGTGGAGAGAAAATGTTTAGGTTTAGGTTAAGTGTGAGTTGAATTAGGGATGTATATGTTTAATGTACTTCCTACTTGGACCGGGTTTCACTACACTTGCCTGGACCGTGTGCTTTGGTGACATAATGAGCTGCTAATAAGAAATTTGGATATGATTTCCTTGGTGGTATTGGACCGTATGTTGCAAAAGATCTTGGACTATTGGCTTATTTGATTCATGGGCTGAAAGAAAGTTATGCTATATCGTGTTCACTTGTTATTGTATCACATAAATAATTCATTTGTGGTATGCTTAGATTTTTGAACGTGTGCACTTGTATGGCATAATGTGTGTCAGGAATTCATGCAAATTCATTCTTGAATTTGTTATACCACATAACGGGTAGTATTATGCATTGTAATTGAATGAGAATATGGTATTCTAATATTTGGTTGATGGGCCGATCACTACTCTAAAATGAAGATATATAGTGGGTCGATTAATTTTTGTAATATTTCGAGATGACTGATTATATATTCGAATATTGCAAAATTAATCATGTCGGAGTTGAGGTACGGGGTTATTGGATTGATTCGGGTATTTTCGAAAGGATCAAGTGACAAAAAGACGAACAAAAGTGACGAGACAAAAGACGTGACCAAGTGAGAAGATTTATTTTGACGAGACCGAAGAAAAATAGGTATATTTTTAGTGACTACGGATTTTTTTTGGATCGGGTATTAATTATTTGAAGTTGAAGACGGATTTTTCGAAGGCGTGTACTTATTTTATCTTCAGAGATAACTTGCTCGTGCTTAATCTTAGAATGAAGACTTGTTTATCTAGTTTTCGGGTTCGGGGTGGTTGGTTGACGACACGGATAACTATCACTTAAAGGGGTTACATTGTTGTACTCAGTGTCACGCGCGTAGTCGACGTGGATAATTTCAAGAGGTGTTGTGCTTATAGACTTCTTCAGTGATGCATTGGGTACTTAGAGATTTCTCCACCGTTCTTCATTCAACAATAGTGCAAGCTTAAGTCACAAGATCGAAGGATTTTTATTCAGCTTCATGTTTGATGTATCTGGTTCATTCTATCAGTGCTCACTTCAAATTGCTTTCACGTGGGTTGGTAAAGGTGGCCATGGAGAGTTTATGAGAAGAGATTTTCGATCAATAGCTGATTCTCACCGAATATAATTAAGCTTATTTATTATTCTCTCGAGATTTTCAGGTTCATGTGCTTACGATTTATTGATGGTTCCGAGTTTCGAAACCATCAAGGGGGAAGAAGAAGACACATTGAACGCACAACGAGTAGACGTGATGAACTTCATACCTTCTTTTGAGTTGAAGACATTCCGGGATGACATTTGTCATAGCCGCAGAGAAAATCAGTGTTTTAACTCGTGGCGTTATCAATCTCTAAACAGTACACTACTGATTCGATGATTAATTGTTTGGTTGTTGCAATTATTCATCATCATTATCCTATATGCATTCCCGGGACTTAATTGACTCTGGTGCATCTCCGGAAGAAGATATGTGCATTTCCGGGACTTAATTGACTCTGGTGTTACGATGTCAACTTCATGAATGGGATAAAGTGTCTACTTCAGTATTTGAGCTTCATAATGGGGATTGATTTACTTTCTTCAACCATGTGGGGGAAGAAATGTCTTGATTCTTTCTCGTATGCATAACTTGAACTCTCAGGGGGAAGAAAAATTCAGAAGAATTATTCAAGCGTGAGAAGAGAAGTTGTTGATCTACTTGGTGTACCCCTTACTTTCAATTCCTCTTAGCAACGTTATCATGTTATATGATGGGATTTGCTTGTTAGATTCCGCTGTGCGCTTAATCATTCTAAGCTTTATTGAAAGCTTTGAAATTGCTTACGAGGATTGTCGATTTAGGGGGAAGTTATTTAAAAAGATTCTACATCAAGTTTATGTGGCATGAATTAGGGGGAAGCTAATTCAGAAGCTTCTCCTTAACCAGAAGTGTATGGGTTACTTAGCTCGTGCCGTTACAGTATTTCTACTACAAGTTAAAGATGAGTCGTTTTAAAGTCAAAGGCCTCAGAAGACATCATCAGCATTGGACGCTTCATGAAAGCTCTTGTTCTTATCATTATGTACTTGTTAGGAAAAAATATTGTAAGGAATTCTACACGTCGTCCCATGGGGGAAGATTGTTGGAAACTCACTTTATGTGACGACATTTAAGAATTCCCATTAGTTATCATAGTCACACACGTTTAGACTAGACTAGGTTCTTGTACTGTTAAGCGTATCGTGTGTGACTATATATACCCCTCCTTAGCTTCCAAGGAGGGGTGTTGGTTGTGTCACATTTTCACTTAATACATTTTCTATTATTTTCACACACATTCAACCTCTCTCTCTCTCTCTCTAAGCCAACAATGGCTTCCACCACCATCTTCCACCACATTAGACCACCGGATCCGATTTAGCATTTCTACAGTCAAAACTTTTGAAATGGTCCCTCAAGCATAGAAATAACTTATTCTGAATTTGACCAATTTCGGTTTAGAAAGGCTAGAGCACTTAAAGGAGATAGAAACATTAAGAGCTAATCTTTCTAATGAAGTAAAAGAAAAAGAGTCGGTTGTCAATAACTTTCAGAAACTAAAAACGGATTTCTAAACACTCGAGTCTAACAAGGTTGAATCGAAAATTAATGCTACCAGACTTCTTAAAATGTGAGATCAACAGTTATTACAACAATATTCTTCCACAAGAACGGTTCATTTATTAACTAACTCATTTTAAGAACTAGAACTTAAGCGTTTTCAAGATTTACGACCTAATCCGGGTTATGCGAAACAAAATCAGCAAGAAATTCCTAGTCTTTATGATGCGACCCTAAATGGTAAAAATAGAAAAAGGCTCCATATGTTCGTGATGATGCAGAGACGATGCCACTTACGGAAGAAGGTCGATTAAAAATGCTTTCGAAAAATCTTAAAAAGTTGATTATGATAAGCATAATATATTGGCTTTTGATTTTAAGACCCGCTTTAAAACACAAAAGGAAATAGATCACGTACCAGCATGTGTGCCATAAATTTTGTCAAACAAAAACCTTCCTAGTACGTCTCCTACACTTGTCAAAAAGGATTTAACTAAGTTAATTCCACCGGTAAGTAAGGTGTCTACAAGCTTGAATGAGCTGCACCATTCAATGAATAACTTTACTTTTCCAGTGGGGAAAAGTTATTCCAAATTTCACTTATATTAATTAATTAAATCTATTGTAAAAACTTTAATCAAATAATATTTATTATAATATCAATTTAGATTATAGCATAAAACTGAAATTAAATTAACAGTAAAATCAACTGCACGAAGAAAAATCAAATTCAAATGAACTTTTCATTAATTTCAGAAGAATATTACAAAACTATTAAAGTAAAAAAAATACAATTTAACCTACATCTATTTTAACATTATAACATTAAGTAAAAATTGGAATGATCAAATTACAATATTTTAGGGGTTTTTATAGGCAAACCGCATGCCTGCTGAGGAGAGTTTGTTGAGAACCATCTTGAATCTTGGCTATCCATAACATCTTCCTTCTTCTTTTTGATCTAACTGCTGAGAAAAGGTTCTCTTTCACTAGGATCGCCAACGTGGTAATTATTGTGCTAGTTGTGCTAGTTTCAGGATGATGTGGCTTATTTTGATTGGAGGAATGGTTGTTGGTGAGGTGTATCTACCAATCAGGGGCTAGCTATGAGGACAGAAGGTGCCACGTAGCCCATCTTCAACATCCGAAATAATTGGGTATTATTTTGAAGTGGGTGGATTACAACTCCACTTGAGAGAAAAAGCCCAAAATTTTGATATTTGATCTAGGGTTTGGGATAAGAGTGGTTGTGGTTTATTGTTTGTAACGGAGAGAGGAAAAGGGTAAGTTTGGTGTGCGAATGTTTTGACCGAATGAATAAATGAAAAGTTATATTAACTTTATAACCGTCCATACTTTTTAACCCTAATGGGTTTGAGCCCATATTACTCCACCGTCTCATAAATATTGTAGTGAATTTGGGCTTTGTGAACTTGGACCAAAATATATTCCATCCGTCCCTTTATACGTGACATGATTTTGGGCAATGTTGGGCTTTGTAGTAAAAATTGACCAAGTTATTTCCAGTATTGGGCTTTTAGGCCCAATACACCAATGTGGGTCCCACAAGGCCCAAAACACTTTATTAATATTAAATCCTCTAAAAAACGACTTGTCTTTTGGCTTCTCAATCTTTTCTTCAATCTTGTGTCGTTTTTGCCGGTTTTCGTGATCGTGGGTAGCTACACACATGAAACAACAAATACACATATACAATGCTATATTCATTCATTTTATACATTTATTGATTGTTTTATGATACAAATGATATGAGTAAAATCACTCATATCAGTACGGTTACTCATGCTCGCACTATGGCTGACTTGACCGAAGATGCTAAGATTCAAACTAAGTGTGATATTCAAGCTACAAACATCATTCTCTAAGGTCTTCCTCCAGATTTCTACAAACTCGTGAGTCATTACAAAGTTTCCAAAGAGTTATGGGAGAGAATTCGCATTTTGATGCAAGGCACCTCGTTAACTCAACAAGAACGAGAGTGTAAACTATATGACACGTTTGATAAGTTTGCTTATGTTCCATGAGAGAATCTTCATGATTATTATCTGAGATTCACTTTAATGTTGAATGAGTTTAACATTTTTGACATGAAAATACCGCAGTTTCAGCTCAACACAAAGTATCTGAATACTCTTCCTCCCGATTGGAGCAAGTTTGTGACGGATGTTAAGTTGGCTAAGGATTTGCATCAAACCAACGTGGATCAACTTCAAGCTTATCTTCAACCACACAAACGCCACGTGCAAGATATTTGGTTTTTTAGATCTCAAGTTTATGATCCACTTGCCATGATTGCTTCTCATCAAATGATTCCTCAACACAACTTGGCTTACTCTTATCAACAACCATCATATATGCAGCATCAACACACCTTTCTGCAACCAAAACAACCATCATATCAACCACCACTGATGCCACATCAAGCATTTCAACAACCAAGTGTTCTACAACAGCCGTATATACAACTAACTCATAAGGCATCTTCATCACAAGCTATCAATTCTCCAATGGGCTATATTCCTCAGCAAAGGATATTTTTCAATTGAAGCACCACCAGCACAAGCCTTTTATTCCAATGAACTTCCAGCAATTTAAGTACCGGTCCTCAGTCAAAGTGATTCTCCAACTAATGTTTTAAACCATTTCACTGCCTACTTGTCAAAACTTGTTGCAACTAGAGGATTTCCACCAACGAATCAATCAGCTCCGCACATCTTCAAATCCTCACCAACAAGACATTATTCAAGATGGTCAAATGACGGTTCAATCAATTTAAGGAAGGAAAAATTCATATGGACCAACTACAACAATCGTGAATGCTCAAGGTAGAGGAAATGAAAGTTTCAATGGTCCTCAAAAGGCTGTGACTTGCTATAATTGTCGAGGACAATGTCACATAGCTAAGTAGTGTACTCAGCCGAAAAGGGGAAAGGATGCATCATGGTTTCAAGAGAAAATGTTCTTGGTCGATGCTCATCTAAGGGAAATATTTTGGATTCAGAGGTATTAGCATTTCTTGCAGACCCAGGGGCAGTAAAAATGAAGGAATTCCCGCAGTCTCTTCTTCAAATGCAGCATATCAAGCGGATGATCTTGATGCATATGATTCGGATTGTGACGAGCTTCACTCAGCCAAAGTTGCTCTCGTTGCTAATATTTCTCACTACGGTTCAAATGTCGTTAGTGAGGTACCAACCAGAACCAATATTATTCACAATAATCCACATCAAGTTGGGCATGAAAATAAAAACCCCGAACAACCTTCAGTAAATAGTAAATTCAAATACTGGGTATCCAATCCTTCAGATTTGAGTGAACCTCAACCAAATGCTACGACGGGTATGGTATCTTATGCTCAACAAGATTTGGTAATGGTTCCTAAACATATTATTGATGACATGAATGTTGTCGTTCGACAAACTGTAGAAATGAATACCACCCTTACCGCTGAGCTTGTGATGTATAAAGAAATGTCAAAACTTTTGAAATGGACCCTCAAGCAGAGAACATAACTTATTCTGAATTTGACCAATTTCGGTTTAGAAAGGCTAGAACACTTAAAGGAGATAGAAACATTAAGAGCTAATCTTTCTAATGAAGTAAAAGAAAATTAGTCGGTTGTCAATAGTTTTCAGAAACTAAAAACGGATTTAGAAACACTCGAGTCTAACAAGGTTGAATCGGAAATTAATGCTACCAGACTTCTTAAAATGTGAGATCAACAGTTCTTACAACAATATTCTTCCACAAGAATGGTTCATTTATTAACTAACTCATTATAAAAATAGAACTTAAGCGTTTTCAAGATTTACCACCTAATCCGGGTTATGCGAAACAAAATCAGCAATAAATTCCTAGTCTTTATGATGCGACCCTAAATGGTAAAAATCGAAAGAGGCTCCATATGTTCGTGATGATGCAGAGACGATGCCACTTACAGAAGAAAGTCGATTAAAAATGCTTTAAAAAAGTCTTAAAAAGTTGATTATGATAAGCAAAATATATTGGCTTTTGATTTTAAGACCCGCTTTAAAACACAAAAGGAAATAGATCACGTACCACTATGTGTGCCATAAATTTTGTCAAACAAAAACCTTCCTAGTACGTCTTCTACACTTGTCAAAAAAGATTTAACAAGTTAATTCCACCGGTAAGTAAGGTGTCTACAAGCTTGAATGAGCTGCACCATTCAATGAATAACTTTACTTTTCCAGTGGGGAAAAGTTATTCCAAATTTCACTTATATTAATTAATTAAATCTATTGTAAAAACTTTAATCAAATAATATTTATTATAATATCAATTTAGATTATAGCATAAAACTGAAATTAAATTAACAGTAAAATCAACTGCACGAAGAAAAATTAAATTCAAAGGAACTTTTCATTAAGTTCAGAAGAATATTACAAAACTATTAAAGTAAAAAAAAAATACAATTTAACCTACATCTATTTTAACATTATAACATTAAGTAAAAATTGGAATGATCAAATTACAATATTTTAGGGGTTTTTATAGGCAAACCCCATGCTGCTGAGGAGAGTTTATTGAGCACCATCTTGAATCTTGGCCATCCATAAAGCATCTTCCTTCTTCTTTTTGATCTTACGGCTGAGAAAAGGTTCTCTTTCACTAGGATCACCAACGCGGCAATTATTGTGCTAGTTTCAGGATGATGTGGCTTATTTTGATTGGAGGAATGGTTGTTGGTGAGGTGTATCTACCAATCAGGGGCTAGCTATGAGGAGAGAAGGTGCCACGTAGCCCATCTTTAACATCCGAAATAATTTGGTATTATTTTGAAAGGCGTGGATTACAACTCTACTTGATAGGAAAATCCCCAGATTTTGATATTTGATCTAGGGTTTGGGATAAGAGTGGCTGTGGTTTATTGTTTGTAACGGTGAGAGGAAAAGGGTAAGTTTGGTGTGTGAATGTTTTGACCGAATGAATAAATGAAAAGTTATATTAACTTTATGACCGTCCATACTTTTTAACCCTAATGGGTTTGAGCCCATATTACTCCACCATCTCATAAATATTGTAGTGAATTTGGGCTTTATGAACTTGGACCAAAATATATTCCATCCGTCCCTTTATATGTGACATGATTTTGGGCAATGTTGGGCTTTGTAGTGAAAATTGACCAAGTTATTTCCACTATTGGGCTTTTAGGCCCAATACAATATTAAATCCTCTAAAAACGACTTGTCTTTTGGCTTCTCGATCTTTTCTTCAATCTTGTGTCGTTTTTGCCGGTTTTCGTGATCGTGGGTACCTACACACATGAAACAACAAATACACATATACAATGCTATATTCATTCATTTTATGCATTTATTGATTGTTTTATGATACAAATGATATGAGTAAAATCACTCATATCAAACTCCCCCTAGCTAAGCAATTGCCGTGTCCTCACGCAATGATAAAATAAAGCTACTAACAACACTTTTATTTGACTTTTGTCACTTTATTTGCAAAGACATAATGTATTGCTTTCATTATTTGAAAATAAATTTTAGGATCATAAAACTCAAATAGATTCATCGTCCTCAACGTTTCACTTTTCCATGCCAAGTTTATAAACAAGATCATTGTCAATCATAAGTCCCAAAGTTAAGACCACTTATTCAAGTAATTTGTGTTAAACTCAATCTCCTTTTATTCCTACTTGTATCTCTAGATTTTAAATAATGTCATTCATCCAAAGGCTCATTTGACTTATTTGATATTTATTAGTCCAAAAATGAAGGAAAAAACGGTGTAAACTCAACACTCAAAACCTAACCTCGACTTCAAAAACCGTTGTCACTAAAGAAAGCCCACATCAAGGATAACTTAACACGATTTGAGGGATAAATCCCCGGACCCGAAATTTGGCTAATAGATCTACTTAAAGCAACAATAAATCCTCCAAAGTCAATTTTGACCTTATTAATAGAGTTAGCAACAATTACATCATACACCTTGAGGCTCTTTAAGATGTAAAAGTGCTCCTTATTTATAATCCACACCCGAAGGCTCCTTGGACATAAACAAGGGAATTGACATTCACCATCCCACCTTAAGGCTCATGATGATGAAGCAATTTTTATTAAACACATCACCATGCCATACACCCTAAGGCTCTAATGACAAGGTTAGTGCTACATGACTCCCACCCGAAGGCTCATAGAGAACATGTTTTTATTTATTCTTCTTATTATTATGATATGTATAGTAAGCCAAATTTCCGCAATCCAATGATCAAAAGTCCATGACACTGACACCCTTAATGTGTTCTCACTTTAATTACAAGGAAAGAAAAAGAAGGAGTTACGAGTTAAGATATTAAGCTTAAACCGCTAAAAACTTCATTTATTAAGCAATTTATTATTCAAGCGAGAAAAATAAATACGAGGAGATTAAATCAAACACAAAAATACTTATACAAGGAAGACTTAACCTTAAAAACTTATGATTAAACTTTATCATTTCTTGTTCTCCATATTGTAAAATCTCAAAAATGTAAGAATAATGGTTACTTAGACTATTAAATCAAAGTTTTGGGTTTTCAAGTCATCTATAGGATCTTGCATCTTCTTAGACTTTTTCATGTTTTAGAATTTGCGTTTTAAAGTTCCCTTGATAAACGACTTTCTAGGATCAATTATAGGAACTTGCGAAAAGTTCTCGTTCTTAAACCCGTATGAGTTAAGACTTTCGCGTTTTAAAATTCCCTATATAAAAGTCTAACAAAACACGATTTAAACACGTTAAGGAAAAAGTTAAGGTAAAAACCGAGTCGAGTCAAAAACTATTTTTATTTTCACCAACGAAAAGCCTACATTTGTGTCAAAAGCACTTACTTTCTTTATTAATAAACATAAAATAACACTAAAAATTTAAGTTTATTTATGAAAAACACGAGAAAAACGATTACGTTTGGACACGATAAAAGCAATTGCAAGCGATTATATCGATTGACTCCCCCATGCTAAAACCAAACATGTTGATCCCTTTGGTTGGATCTATATTCTGTTAAGAATTAGTATAATAGTTTTTAATCAAACTAAAACACTTTGAGCACTCTTACTAACACTAAATAAGTTATGTGGAATCTAACTTATAAAGCACAAAAGAACAGAATCACTTTTAACTATTCGATTCTCTTATTAATCGACTTGAATGAGGTACATGAAAGACATTGTACCTATGTTCCTTTTATAGAGTAAGGAACCCTAGAAACCTTAGAATATTCTATAAACATAACTATATCACAGACGATATATTATCAATATTCTAACTATTTAGGTATATCACATAAGATATACTCTAACTATAACTATGACATATCTTATACAAAGATATATTCGTCCTAATCAACATAGCAGTACTTACTTTATAAGTAGCAGTACTTACTATGTACTGCGTTAACACTAACGGTATTTACATAAAACTAACAGTACTTGGAATATACTAACAGTACTTGACACTAAACAAATAATTCCCAACAATCCTCCCCTAAACAAGAAATGATAACTTGTTGTCTTCTTGTTTCTTTTGTACTGGATGTATTAAAAATACATGTCTTCAGTCTTTCCTTCATCCTCGGATTGAACTTGGTAATTTGTATTTGTATCCAACTGAATGTAGCCAAACACTTAAAATGTAGATCTTCTTCTGATAAGATAATCTTCAAACATTATGAGCATCATCTTTGTCTTCAAACTATGATCTTCTTGTGTCTTCTAAACATTCATTCATCTTTGCAGCATCAGTTATTGTCTTCTTGAGTTTAGTCCTTTAACTCTTGATCATAAATCTTTCTCTTGATTTGATGATAACAAAACCTTCTAAGTATTATATTTTTTAAATACTTCTTTGCGTGCAATCTTCATACCTGAAATAAAACAATTAACAACAAACACCAATCTGTATTGGCTTCATGATTTTTAGCAAATCACCAGCTATCAACGGATTTGATAAATTCTTTACCAGTTAGCCGTACACTCTGGAATAGCCAATACTTTATTCAAAAAGAATAAGGTGTAATGAAAACCTTACAATTTTTGGTAAATTGTCAACCATCAACGGATTTGATGAAGTCTTTACCTAGTACCGTTTGTCTAGGACTAGCCAACTCTTTGTCTCGAAACAAGGTGAGTTAGAACCATATAGTTTTTAGCAAACTATCAGCTTACAACGGATTTGATAAGTCTTTACCATAAACCGTTTGCTTATGGACTAGCCAGTTCTTATGTGTGTTAGACATGGTGAACTGAGAACCATTTATGAAGTGTGACTGAAAGTCAAACACTTAAGATTCTTTCTCAGCTTCTTCCTCATCTTTCAAATCCTTGATTTGTTGTTTAACCATTCTGATCAACTCCAAAGCATCAGCAGACTCTTCTGTAACTTCTAATTGTTTTTCTAACATCCTTTCCAACAATTTTCTTTTGAAGGGATAAGTTTTCTCTTGCAACATATATTATGTAACATCATCTACATCCAAAATATGCAATTCACATGACCTGTAATATCTCTAGTAACTAGGAACCTGATCCTCTAATACCTTCAACATTTCTTGATCACAGTTGTGTGGCTCATACATAAAGAGAAATTCCCTATATAATAGTGATACTTCAGTTTTACCTGCACTGGCTTCTTGAACTAACCTTAAAAGATCTTGATTATCTTGTCTATCAAGAATGTGAAGAATATCTTCCAAAAGTCTGATTATTCTTGTTGTGCCATCAGTTCTCTAAATTCCATGAGTTTCAAGTCCTTGATCTGTAGAATAAACCCACTTAACAATGGATGCTCTTTTTCTAAAAATCTCTGTATCAATACATTGATCTTCAAATTTCACAATCTTTAAGTACTTCCTTAAGCTCTCATCATCATCACTATCTTCTGCTGTTGTTTTAGCTCTCTTAGCTTTCTTCTTTAGCTTTATTGATCTTTTCTTTTAACACTCTTGGAAATTCCCTCAAGTTCTGTTGAACCCTCTTCCAAGCTTGTATGTACCGTTTCCTCAATATGTACTGTTGTATGTACTGTTGACTGTGTATGTACTGCTTGTACATTTTCAGTCTGAGCAATACCTTGAGTCTCAACTCCTGTATTCATTCTTTGAGCAGTCTCTTCCTCTCTTGAACTTACTTTCTCCTTTCTATTCTTCCTCACATAAGTGGTCTTGATAGGTGGAGATGTACTTGTAGGTTCAACAGTACTTGGCTCAATTCTAGGAGTACTACCAAATTGTCTTTGTTGTTGCAGATGTTTCTTGAATTCTTCAACAGCTTTCTTGTCTGCTTTAGATCCAATCTCAACAAAATTCAATTCAGTCCTCTTACTTTTCTCATACAAAGTCTTTATTTCTTCAATATTCTTCTTGACCAGCTGAATATGAGTAAATCCTTTTACTTTCTTTAGAAAGTTCATCATCTGATTTATAATCTGCATAGTAGTTGGAGGCTTAATCTTTTCTTTCCTTCTCTTTTCAGAAAAGAATCTTTGTTGCTCCCTTACCAGATCATCAATCAATTTTGATTTCTCTTCTTCATCATATGCATCTCTCTCTTCAGCTATCAATGAGTCTGCAAGAAGCTCACTAGCATGTATCTCAGCTCGAATCCTGTCATACTCTTGTATGTTCCATTCTTGCTGTATCCTTTTAGCTTCTAGCAAATATTGCTTTGCTGCAAGTTCTTCCTACAATTCATTTTCACGAATTTGTGCTTGCATTCTATAAGCAAATTCCTCATCATGGTCTATTTGATTAAATCTGTACATGACTTTGTTTATATCATCATCTGAATCACTTTCATCTTCAGATTCTGACAATAATTGCTTCTTCCCCTTATCCTTTGGATTAATCTTAGGTAACTTCTTCTTCAGCTTAGCAGCTACTTCTTCATTAGCTAACTGTTGAATTACTATACCTTTTGTAGGGTGTGAAGCTTGAACTTTCTTACCTTGAATTTGATCCTTTGTGGCAAGAACTTCTTGCTGTGTCTTTTTCTCCACTTCTGCTTGCTTAGTCTTCTCAACTAAATTCTTTTTTAAATCAAGCAGCAATTGGGCTAAAGTCTCATTTTCTCCAAAAGAAGTTTGACTTTCTAGTGAAGGATGATCACCAGCGGTACTTGCAAT
Source organism: Glebionis coronaria (assembly GCA_025667525.1). NCBI lineage: Eukaryota > Viridiplantae > Streptophyta > Magnoliopsida > Asterales > Asteraceae > Glebionis > Glebionis coronaria. The sequence continues at coordinate 362,381 of JANFOE010000264.1, forward strand.
CGGCTTAGTTGGCTTAGCAGTACTTGAGTTTTCAACAATGTCAGCAGTACTTGCAGTCGGCTTAGTTGGCTTAGCAGTACTTGGATCTTCAACTATGTTGACTTCACCAGTATTAGAAACACTTGTTTCTTCAATCACTTGTGTATCCCCAGATACTTTATCTTCCATAGAAGCCATCATATCAACTTGCACTTCTTCAGTCTTATCTGATTTATTGCTTTGTGGTGATGGAGCAGGAAACTAAATAGAAATTTCCTCCAACTTCTCATAGAAAGCACTCCAATTAGCTTGAAGTGGTGATTGAACTGATGGTTCTGGCTGAGTTGCCAATGTTTCTGCAACTTGTGGCTCCTCTGGTTGATTTACCAACTTTTCTTGAACTTGTCGTTCCTCTAGCTGAGTTACCAACATTTCTTGGACTTGTGGTTCCTCTAGAGTAGGTTGTGGGTCTTGCTGTTGAATCTCCATATCTGAAGGTCCATCCACACCAGTCTCTAAACCAGTTCCATCTTTATAAGTCCCCATGACATCTTCATCCAATTCAAAGTTGATGTCATTTCCAGAGATCCTTGTTTGATTATCGGAAGAAGGTGGTTGTTCTTCATTATTCCTTCCCTGTTCTTCATTATTCCTCCCCTGTTTGGTTGCATTCAGTTGCCTTTTCTTGTGGTTCCTGAATCTTTGCTTCTTGATTGCAGTTTTCTGAACAGATCTATATTGCCTCATCCAAGATGACACTTTGTTCCTTAACTTGAGTAGGCTAGCTTCCAATTCAGCAATTTTCTTGTCTTGAACAAGCTTTTCTTTCTGCAATACTTGTACATGTTGGGACAAACTTGTACACAAAGTAGTTAAATTTGCAACATCCACCACCTCTGGTGCTTGTGCTTGTGGTGAACCACTAGTAGCAATAGAAGGAGCAGGTGTGTGGATCATCTCATCAGTGTTTGGTGGAACACCAACATTGTGAGAAGAAGATTGTGAATCTTCTAGAGAGTGGGAGCTCTGGTAAGAAGGAGTTTGCTGAGAAGCACTAGCATTGCTAGGTTCCTCACCTTCTTGATTGGCAGGTTGGGCTAACATATGAGCAAACAATGGTGTTACTGTTCGTGTAAAGGCATTGCCTTGTTTGGTCAAGAAAGAGAAAGTTCTCTTTGTGAATGAAGGAACATCCCATGTATCAGTTAATGCTGGTAGGTTAGGTATTTGGTCACTAACTAAAGTCTGAATGAATCTAGGATACATTAAAAACTTCTTAGTCCCTTCCAAATTCCTAGTCATGCCTTCAAAAATTAATTTTGAAAAATTAAAAACCCTGTTATTTGCTAGACAAATACCAGCAGATTCCAATGCAGCAGGTATTTGATCAAAAGATGTACTTTTTGAACTTAAACAGTGAATAATCGCATGAAAAAGCAATTTCCATTGAGGTGAAAATAATGCTTTAAAGAAAGTAAGACTTTCCCTACCACCCCCATAGCCCATGGCTGCAAGGCCATCATGAATCTCTGTATTATTAAGCATACTAAGTCCATTTTCGTCATTAAGTCTCAAACTTGCTCGTAGCAGTACCTCAGTGACATATATATTCCTATGATTCACCCTAGCCTTAATGCAAGGTCGATCAAAACGAGTACCTAACACAGCAGTATCCCAAAATTGTTCAACAATGGGTATAGAGACAACTGGACTTACAGTGAGTGCGAAGCGAACATGACTTCGAGATAGCAAACCAAGCATCTCATGAAAACCAAGAGAGTCATCATTCGTAGCAAGATTCGCAACCAAAGTATGCTTAGATATTACTTGTAAAGCAGCCATTAGTATTTTTGATGATCGAAAGATTAGAGAGAAGGTTATAGAATCAAGAGATAAAAATAAAAGATTAGGTGAATCAATTGTGTAATTGGGGTAAGTATTTAAGTAAATAACAAACCCAAGCGTGAAGAAACCGCCAAATTTACAAAAGAGACCCTTAATGGTACAACGTACATGTATCGGTACATGGAACATAAGCGGTACTTGGTTTTGTGCTAGCGGTACTTGGAGTAACAACGGTACCTCACAATTTTGACCAGTTCATGCTTTCCACTAGACATGTAACCTCTTTTATCTTTTTCTATAAACCTGCAATAACATCAAAAACACAAAACATAGACTATACAATAAAAATTATATAAAACTTGTACAGCTATTACCTCCCCTCAACATATGCAGCATGTTATTGGTTGAGCATACCAATGTGTGTCACCAAAAATTCGAATCTCTTTGCATCAAATGCCTTGGTCAACAAATCAGCTACATTGTTGTCTGTATGAATCTTCAAGACTTGAATAAGCTTTTTGTCATAAGCATCTCTTATAAAGTGATGTCTTATTTCAATATGCTTAGTCTTGGAGTGAAATACTGGATTCTTGACAATGCATATAGTACTTTCATTATCAATGTAAATCTTGGTGTTCATGAAGTTAAACCCATAGTCCAACAATTGATTTTGAATCCAAAGTACTTGTCCACAGCAATGAGCAGCAGCTACATATTCAGCTTCAGTTGTAGAAGTAGCAACAATGGTTTGCTTCTTACACTGCCATGATATGAGTCTTCTGCCTAGGAATTGACAACCTCCTGTTGTGGATTTCCTATCATGATTTGCTCCAGCATAATCACTATCTGAGTAAGCTTCCAATTCAAAGGTGGAATCTCTAGGATACCATAATCCTAAATTAGGTTGACTTTTAAGATATTTAAAAATCTTCTTCACAGCATATAGATGTGACACCTTTGGATGAACTTGGAATCTTGAATAGGCACACACAGCAAACATTATATCTGGTCTTGAAGCAGTAAGATACATCAATGAACCAATCATTGACCTATAGAGATGAATGTCAGCATCTTCTCCATGTTCATCTTTTGATAAAGATTTCTTGGCTTCAAAAGGTGTGCTTGTACTCCTTGTATCCATACATGAAAATTTCTTTAAGATTTCAGCAACATATTTATATTGGCTGATAAATATTCCATCTTTACTTTGTTTGACTTGTAGTACCAAAAAGAAAGTTAATTCTCCCATAGAACTCATTTGAAATCTTCCTTTCATCAAAGCTTCAAACTCTTCACACCATGTCTTCTTGGTAGAACCAAAAATGATGTCATCAACATAGAATTGAACTAGAATGATGTTGATGTATCATGGATAGTATATGTGATAATTTGATATACGTTATAGGGTAAATCAGAAAATTACCTTTAGGAAAAAGTAATAGACTAATAATACCAATGACGAATTCAATTAAACACGTGAGTGAATCAAGTTCGTTGTACACGAAGATCTTATGAATTTGAGACGTTTTGTTTTGATTTGGACAATCGATTTGAATTGATTTTCGGTTTTTAAACTACAATTAAAATCTACCAATTTTAAACTATTTAAAATAAACCTAAAGTGCATGAATCGTAAACCCCGCTATTTTTAAAATCTAAAACAATTACTTACTTAAAAATTAACACTATTTAAAATTAAACTAATTAAAAATCTTTAAAATTTAATCTATTTAGAAATCTATAAAATAAATCTATTTAATAACTTTTAATATATTTAAAAATCTAATTAAGCTTTTTAAATCTAATTTACTTTATTACAAATTACTCTAAAACAAATCTAATTAAAAACTATTTATATTTAAATCTAATATTATAAAAATCTAATTAATAAAAAATAAACTAATTAAACAATTTAAATTTAATAAAAACATTTTTTATTTTTTATTATTTATTTTTAATTTTATTTTTAAACTACTTATTATTTAGAATTTAATTTAATTAAAATTTTAATAAAAACTTATATATAAAATAAGACGTGAGTTAAATAAACAAAAAAGAAACTCAAACAAATACTGCCCAGTTTTAAAAACACTATATTAATTTACTAGCAGAGAGTAAAATCAAAAAGGCATTCAGCCCAGTTGGTAAACACCCTATACCTGTGACCAGGGGGTCACAGGTTCGAATCCAGGAGGAGACATATTTTTTTGGATTTAATTCTGTTTGACAGATTATGCAACATACGTCTCAGGAGAGACTTTTGAAACTTATTATGATTTAAGCTGTTAGAAAACAACTTATTGAGCTTAAAAGATCAGTAAATCTGATAAGCAGTTAATCAGAACAATTAAGCAGCAAAAACACAGAAAAAGTAATTCACCAACATAATAACAGTTAACAAATTAATAACAAGAACTAGCAAGTCAGTTTAATCAGCAATAAAAAAAATCAAACAGTAAACACCATCATGTCCTAATAATCCTTAAAGCAAACAAGTTTATCAGTTCTAAAACAAATCTACAATTTATACTAGATTAAAAATGCAGACAAGAATTATTTCAGCATACTTATATTAGCAGGGAAACAATTCCATTTTAACCATACAGATTAACGAACTCAGAATCAGCACATGAACTATATATTTAGCTAAAGTAAATTTTAACTTTAATCCAAATAATCATTCATCAACTGAATAATAACAGAAGTCCACTTTACTCTCGTTTAGCAGATTAGTGAATGCAAACTGAAGTTACACAAACTAGTTAATCAGAAACCTTTTCACAGAGTTTAGCAATCTCATCTATGCTCATTCAATAGAAAATCAGAATCAACATACATCATAACAGATTAATACTTTCACGCCAAAACAGTTTAAACTGAACATTCCTAACTAACTCAACCTCGATCTATCATTTCCAGTTTCGTAAACAATTTCAACTTAACATTAATCAAGCAGCATCAATTACGCATAAACACTCAAAAATCTATAGGCATTATTTCACTTAAACAAATATCAATCTATTTAACATTAAAAATAAAAGAGATTAGTACCTTAAGTCGAACCCTTTGAGCAGTAGGTCAGCGCTGTGCTGCCTTAAGAACCGAAACTAGACCACCATTCTCCATCAATCTCCATTAAACGAACCACCATAATCGAACAACAGAATCAACCCAGTATCATTCGAGCCAAACAATGATTTTAATCAAACCATTAGGGTTTGATTTATTTCCCAATTTCACTCTTATATTATCCAATTAAACTATGATCAAAGTTTAAACAGATAATAGATTATCATTTATGTCATCAGTTTTAGAGTTTAATCAGTAAGTATATATATTATTCTTCACCGAAAATTTAATAAAAACATAATAATAGACAATTAACAAGAACCGAGACTTTTATTAAATCATCAATTTGTTACAATACTTTGAATAAAATTACAAAAACCTAAAAACTAAATTGACATAATAACTTTTAGAAAGAATAAGGGATAAAATTACAAGATAAATTGGGGGGTTTTTATAGCCTCCCCAAGGGCTTGCTGAGGAGGATATTCGAATCTTTCTTGGAATATTCTTCTTCAATTTTAGCCTTTGGATCTTTTCTCTTTCTATCTTGGTTGATCGGATGGTGGATATATCACAACTAGCACACGGATTGCCAACGTGGCATCCGTGTGTGCTAGTTGTGCTTCTTTGAAGCTCTCTGATTGGTTGATTTGGAGGATTGAGGTGTTCAATCCAATAGCTTTTTGCCACGTAGCTCTCTCGTTCCATCCTTTCTCTTCCTATAAGTTTGGGGTTTTTATTCCCACACAAGTGAATTACACGTGCCACATAAAAGCCCCATGTAATATTTATTTTTTTGTGAATTAGGGTTTGAGCACAGTAACTTTTTGTTACTGGTTTTTGTGTGGGGTGGAGAAGAAAGGGAAAGACATAGAGTATATCGAAAATAATTTATTATTGAAAGTGAGTGGGTGAATAAGATAAAATGAATGGAGGTAAACGTGTGAATGGGTTTATTTATTTGTGTGGTAACGTGTGAAATGTGGGTAAATATTAAATGGGAATGAGGATCGTGTTGTGAGTTGTAACGTGTAACTGAAATTTTTGAGTTAAATACTCACAATTCATTTGTTTTAAGTGCAAAACCCTAAAGGCCCAATTCAATCTTTTCTTCATTCGTTTCATTTCATTTGAATAAACATTGGGCTTGAAGCTCAAGTTTCCATCCGTTAATAATACTCCTTTTGGGCCTAATGGACTTAATTTGGACTTTCTAGCAACTCTTTAAAATTAACTTGAAACTTAAATGGGCTTTTGAGCCCATTTACTCAATTGTGGGACCCACTTGGCCCATAAACTTGACAATTGATTAAAATCCTCTAGAGTCGAGCTTGATTTTGGCTTCATTAATCTTTTTCTTCAAACTCGTGCCGGTTTTGCCGGTTTTTTGTGAACTTGGTACCTACACACTTTCAAACAAGAAACAAGCATATACAAGGCACTTTTGATATATATCATGCATAATTTCATTGTTATTTGATACAAATGATATGAGTATTTAAGCTCATATCAAATTCCCCCATGCTAAGCAATTGCCGTGTCCTCACGCAATGATAGAATAAATCACTAACTACACCATTATTCAACTTATGACACTTTATTTTGCAAAGACATAATGTATTGCTTTCATTATTTGAAAAATAACTTTAAGGATCATAAAAGCTCAAATAGATTCATCGTCCTCGACTTTTCACTTTTCTATGCCAAGTGCAAAAACAAGATCATTGTTATTATAAGTTAGCAAACTAACACGAACTCATGTGGGCCAATTATTCACTTAGACTCCCTTATTCCTAGGTGTATCTCCTATATTTTATTGTTGTCTTGAATGATCACGAGGATGCATTGTTGACTTATTTCGATAATTTATTAAGCCGAAAATAAAGTGAACGATTTAATCAATAGTTAGTTAAAGGACAAAATCTTTTAAAACTGCTTCTCGGGACTTCATAAAGTTCATATCTTGGCATAACTTGTTTCGCGATTTGAGACCTTTCTCGGACCGATATTTGACAGTGACTTTATACTTCAAACCTTGAGAGACATTCATGAAATAATGGTCTTCTCTTCATATAGGAATTTCTTCACTTGAAGTTTTGAGAGATTCATACTTGGACCACGACTTCTTCATTTTTCTCCAATCTTTATTTGGGATTTTGATATACAACGATCCGCCTCCTTTTTGGACTTGGCTTCATTTATCCTCATACCTTATTATGGTCTTTTTTTGGATAGACTTCTCCATGACTTTTTGGGAGTATTTGCTTTTCGTCGTGTATCTTGATCCTTCATATTAATTTTCGATAAATGACTCTTCACATCACTTGAGATCTTTAGCAATAAAACATAGCCCTCATGTCTTGTTAGGACCTTTTTGGACTTGCCAATCTTCACATCCCGCTTCAATAAGTTATGCCTTGGCTATGAACTCTAATCTATACCGAGCAACTTTTAAACGATCTTGGGCTAGAAGCTAAGTAACTTTTCAAATCGTTCAACCTTATTTATTGCAAATAAATTTATTAACAAGCGATGGGAGAATAGGCTTATAATTAACTCACATAAATTCACGAAAGAATACCAAACTTTTAATTGGCTCTATTATCTCTTGTTCTCCATATTGTAAAATTTCAAGAATGTGAAATCAATGGATACTTAGCCTATTAAATCAAAGTTTTGGGTTTTCAAGTCATCTATAGGATCTTGCATCTTCTTATACTTTTTCAAGTTTTAGAATTTGCGTTTTAAAGTTCCCTTGATAGACGACTTTCTAGGATCAATTATAGGAGCTTGCGAAAAGTTCTTGTTCTTAATCCGTATGAATTAAGACTTTCGCGTTTTAAAGCTCCCTATATAAAAGCCTAGCAAAACTTAATTCAAATACGTTAAGGAAAAACTAAGGTTAAAAACCGAGTCGAGTCAAAAACTATTCTTATTTTCACCAACGGAAAGCCTACATTCGTGTCAAAAACACTTATTTTATTTATTAAAACTTAAAAATAACACTAAAATTTTAAAATTTTATTGAAAAATGAGAAAAACAACTACGTTTGGACACGACAAAAGCAATTGCAAGCGGTTATATCGATTGACTCCCCCATGCTAAAACCAAACATTGTCCTCAATGTTTCTTAGCTCAAGAGTAACACCCCCTTGCTAAAACACGAAGAGTCTAATGCAAAATCCTAGCATGGAAAGAGCACGCAAATCTATAAGCCGTTTATTAATTATGCCTCAAGAAAAACGTTAGTCGATAAAAATCAAGGGTAGATAGTGTGCCCCTTTTTGGCATTCAAAGAATGGAAGATCAAGTGGACCGGCAAAAACCGAACACGAGAGTCTTCAAATATAAGGGTCGTACCTAAGATCACAACACAACAAAACACGAGCACGAGCTTGAAAGATCAAGCTTTATTAGTGTTAGAAAATAGAAAGAAGATATAATGTATGGGACTCCCCCACAAGGCACCTCGTTTTTGTTCACCGAGTCATGAGCTCGACTCGATCCCCGCATTCATTGGTCCTTAGGGAAAGTTTGAAGATCCAGGACAACCTCCGTAGGTATGTAATACTTGGTTTTTAGGCCTCGTATAAAATAATTTCATAGTTCCGATCTTTTCGAATTGAAAACCGGTCTTAAGTGCGACTCAATTGTCTTTTGGTGAATCAAGAGAATGGTTTGGTTGATTTGTTTTTAACTAATAGCTAGTAATTAATGAGTCGTTGAGTAAATGGAAGTTAAACGATTAATATTAAAATGACAAGTAAACAAATGCATGGAAACTTAAAGGTGACAATGGAAAAGAACTAACACACTAAATAAAACTAACACTTGGAAAATTTTCTGAAAATAAAAGGCACTATAAGAAAGTAAGAACGAAAGAAACCCAAAACAAGCCACAAGAACCCCCGATCGGAATGTTTTCCGATCGGCTGATCGGAATATGGTTAGATGCTTCAATCGGAATATCGAGAAAGGAGGGTCAATCGGAATAGCAACAAAGATGACCAATCGGAATGACCTACCTGCCCACAATCGGAATACGGGACTAGAGGACCAATCGGAATATGAAACAAGGGCAGCAAATCGGAATGTGCAAAGATTACCAATCTGAATATCAAAACCCTAATCCGATTGGATCAATCGGAATGCTGAAGTGAATACCGTCGGAATGCAGACCAATCGGAAAGGGGTTTTACCACCCTTTCCGAAAATTGTGGAAATTGGTTAGATAGTGTACCGGTCGGAAAACCCAATCGGAAAGGGGATTTAGACTCCCTTTTCCGAAAATAAAGGAAAAAGGTTAAGCTAGGTAATAAGCTAACTTTAATAAGCTAATACCAAAACCAACCCAAATCAATGACAAATCCGAATCAAATAAGCACTTTGATCAACTTATTCAACTCGAAATTAATCAACTTTTTAGATCAAACCATAAAAACATAAACTTTTTAATAATAATTTTGTAAGAAAGATAAGATAATCATAAAAATAAGCCAATAAGCACAAAAGTCTTAAAGCTTAATCAAATGAAAACTTATAAGATGATCAAAAGATTAACTTTTAAGCACGAAATCAATTAGAACAACTCGGATCTTATGATATACGCACCAAAATCAATCTTAAATCAAAGAAAAGTAGAATGAGATTAAGAGATAAAAGCTTAAAAAGAACTTGATTAATAAAAATAAGCAATACAAAGATGTTTAATCTTGAGAGATTAAAAGATAAAGATGAACTAGTGAGAGAAAGTTTAAGACTTTCTCTCTCTAAAACTAGAGAAAACTAAAAAAGTGAAAAATTAACTAAAAACTCTAACCACCCTCCTAATGACTATTAGGAGGGTATTTATAGGGAAGGTGGAAGGAGTGCATGTGTTGCATCTTCTTTCTTGCTTTCTTCACGTTTTCTCGACTCGACTTTAATTCTTCGTCTTTGTCGTCTCGGGATTTGAACTTGTCTTTTAATTTTCTTCTTCTATTAGACTTAAGTTCTTCGACTTCGTTAAACTTCCGTCTTTTGACTTTTTCTTCGATAAATCTTCAGAATAGGTCTTGGACTTCCGTTCTTTTTGCACTCTTGATCTTTTGACTTCTTCTTTTCCCGTTTTCTTCGATAAAGGCCCGTGAAAGCCCGTGTTTTCTTCCTTTTTCATATTTTGGTCCTAAAACACAATAAAAACACAAACCACGCATAATTCCGACTTTTACGACATAAATCACACGTTTTGGTCTTGTTATTATTGGAAATAAGTGGTAAAAGGATAAGTGTTTTCACACTTATTAAATCCCATACACTTGACCATTGCAATGCCCTCATGCAATGCATTAATTTTAAAGCACGGTTTACATTTTCCATCATAAATAACCCACCTTGGCCTTTATTAAATACTAAACATAAAAGATAGAAATAAGTAAAGAAATTAAAAACTTACATTGGGTTTTGGCGGTCATGAACATTTATCATCCTCAAGTTTCACGTTCCCCATACCAAGCTTAAAAACGAGATCATTGTTATTATAAGTTAGCAAACTATCACGAACTCATGTGGTTATTCACTTAGACTCCCTTTTTCCTAGGTGTATCTCTTATATTTTATTTTTGTCTTGAATGATCACGAGGATGCATTGTTTGACTTATTTCGATAGTTATTTAGTCCGAAAATAAGGTGAACGATTTAATCAATAGTTAGCTAAAGGACCAAATCTTTTAAAACTGCTTCTCGGGATATCAGAAAGTTCATATCTTGGCATAACTTGGTTCACGATTTGAGACCTTTCTCGGGCCGATATTTGGCAGCGACTTCATACTTCGAATCTTCGAGAGACGTTCTTGAAATTATGGTCTTCTCTTTATAACAGGAATTTCTTCACTTGAAGTTTTTGAGAGATTCTTCATCTTTGGACCATGACTTCTTCATTTTTCTCCAATCTTTATTTTGGATTTTGATATACAACGATCCGCCTCCTTTTAGGAATTGGATCTATTTATCCTCATACCTTGTTAGGGTCTTTTCGGATAGACTTCTCCATGACTTTTGGGGAGTTCTTGCTTTTCGTCGTGTGTCTCGATCCTTCATATTGATTTTCGATAAATGATTCTTCACATCACTTTTGGATCTTTAGCAACAAAATGTAGCCCTCATGCCTTGTTAGGGCCTTTTCGGACTCGCCAATCTTCGTGCCCCGCTTCATAAGTTATGCCTTGGCTATGAACTCTCGTCATTACTAAGCAACTTTTAAACGATCTGGGGCTAGAAACTAAGTAACCTTTTAAATCGTACAACCTTATTTATTAGCAGATTAATTTATTAACAAGCGGAGGGAGAATAGGCTCATAATTAACTCACATAAATTCACGAAAGAGTACCGAACTTATAATTGGCTCTATCATATCTCGTTCTCCACATTTTAAAATCTTAAGGAATGAGACTCGTGGATGCTTAGCCTATTAAATTAAAGTTTTGGGTTTTCGAGTCGCCTATAGGATCTTGCAAATTCTTAGACTTTTTCAAGTTTAGAAATCGCGTTTTAAAGTTCCCTTGATAAACGACTCTCTAGGATCAATTATAGGAACTTGCGAAAAGTTCTTGTTCTTAACCCGTGAGAGTTAAGACTTTCGCGTTTTATAGCTCCCTATATAAAAGCCTAGCAAAACTTGACTTAAACACGTTAAGGATACTAGCTAGAGTAAACTCGGGTTGAGTCAAAATGTTCACGACTAAGAAAAATCTAAAACCACTTTATTGAAAAACTATTCTAGCAAGGGAAGAAAATAAACATAATAAAGGAAAATGCAACTATACAACTAGGCCAAAATAGATTAAAAATTTTGAAAAATGTCGAAAAATCAAATTTTTCGGTTAAAATGAGGGCAAATTCATGGAAAAGACCACTTACTTCGATAGAAGTCCCCCCTACACTTGAGATAAACATTGTCCTCAATGTTTAAGCATGTGGGATTAAACTCCCCTACACTTAGGACATTGTGCACTTTGTTTAAATCTTGATAAGGAAGGGACAACTAAAGTGAATTCAATGTGAACATATAGAATATGAAATATTGAATCACAAGAGTTTAGGATAGAACCGGGAAGATGGAAACACGGTATCACGGTTTTGTCAAAAGTCATCAAGATGCTTTCTGAAGCTTTAATCCCTGCACAGCACAAGAAACAAGACAACAAACATATGTGGGGCTCCCCCTACACTTATTATGAAAGCAGTAAAGGATAGAACACGGGTTGCCTCCCGAGAAGCGCTTGTTTTTGTTCACCGAGTCATGAGCCCGACTCGACCCAATTTTAGTTCATGGGGAACGTGGTGAGGGATGGAATCATCTCCTGAGAGATGTCCTCACGAAAGTACAGCTTCAGACGCTGGCCATTCACCTTGAAATTGGGCCCATTTAGCTGAGAAAGCTCAATGGTCCCATACGGAAAGACTTTGGCGACGGTGAATGGACCAGTCCAGCGGCTCTTCAACTTGCCAGAGAAGATCTTCAACCGAGAGTTAAAGAGTAAGACTTGATCACCAACGTGGAACTCTCGGTTCTTGATTTTAGCATCGTGGATCATCTTCGTCTTCTCCTTGTAGATCAGCGAGTTCTCATAAGCTTCATTCCGCAGTTCATTGAGCTCGTTGAGTTGAACCTTGCGATGATCACCGGCTTTGATGATGTCGAAGTTAGCCCACTTCAAGGCCCAGTGCGCCTTATGTTCCAGCTCGATGGGTAGGTGGCAGGCTTTCCCGTACACAAGACGATAGGGTGTACAACCGAGCGGGGTCTTGTAAGCAGTACGGAAAGCCCACAGAGCATCATCTAACTTATCGGCCCACGCGACACGATGCTCTCCCACAGTACGCTCCAAAATTCTCTTCAAGCCACGATTGGAAATTTCGGCTTGCCCATTGGTTTGGGGATGATAGGCGGTGGAAAGACGGTGATTAACACCATACTTTGCCATGACTCGTGCAAATTGATCGTTGTAAAAATGAGTCCCGCGGTCACTGATGATAGCACGAGGAACGCCAAATCGAGCGAAAAGCTGCTTCAAAAAGTTCACAACCACCCTCGCATCATTCGTAGGAAGAGCCTTAGCTTCAACCCATTTAGAGACGTAGTCGACAACGACGAGGATGTACTTGTTCCCTTTGGATGATGGAAATGGCCCCATAAAGTCGATGCCCCATACATCAAAGATTTCACATTCCTGTATGAAATTTTGAGGCATCTCATCCTTATGTGTGATCTTGCCCTGACGTTGGCAAGCATCACAATGCTTAACCATTTCGTGAGTGTCACGATAAATGGTGGGCCAGTAGAATCCGGAATCAAACACTTTCTTAGCGGTGTAGTTGGGACCAAAGTGACCACCGGTGGGTCCTTTGTGGCAAGCTTGGAGGATGTCAAAAGCTGCCGGTCCGTCAACACATCGACGAATAATTAGATCAGCACACTGTTTGAATAGATAAGGGTCATCCCAAAAGTAAGTCTTAACATCGTTCAAGAACTTCTTCTTTTGTTGGGATGTTAACCCTTGGATGAGAATACCACCCGCTAAGTAGTTTGCAATGTCCGCAAACCACGGGGTGCCATCAAGATTGAGATTTATAGACATTAGAGTCTCCAGGGGGAAAGAGTCATTGATCTCTTTGTTCGGATGATCCCCCTGATATGGATCCTCAAGTCGACTCAGATGATCCGCGGCTAGGTTTTCGGCTCCCTTCTTGTCACGAATTTCAATGTTGAATTCTTGAAGGAGTAAAACCCAGCGAAGAAGTCTTGGCTTAGCATCATGCTTTGTCATCAAGTACTTCAACGCGGAATGGTCTGTGTATACGATGGTGGTGGATAAAACAAGATAGGGGCGAAATTTCTCAAAAGCATAGACAACAACTAAAAGCTCTTTTTCGGTAGTGGTATAATGCAATTGAGCCCCCGTCATTGTCTTGCTAGCATAGTGGATTGGTTGGAAGTGTTTATTCACTCGTTGGCCCAAAACCGCACCAATAGCAAAGTCGCTAGCATCGCACATCAATTCAAAAGGCAGCTCCCAATTAGGGGTAACCAAGACCGGTGCCTTAGTTAGCTTATCCTTAAGAAGATTGAAGGCTTCGAGACACTCTTTAGAAAAGATAAAAGGAGTATCTTTTTCCAAGAGGTGGGTCATCGGGCGAGCGATTTTAGAGAAATCCTGAATGAATCTACGATAGAAGCCCGCATGACCCAGAAAGCTTCTCACACCCTTCACGGTTGAAGGTGGAGGTAATTTGGCTATGACATCTACCTTAGCACGGTCGACTTCAAGACCGGCTTTTGAGATTTTGTGTCCTAGCACAATGCCTTCTTTTACCATAAAATGGCATTTTTCCCAATTCAGAACAAGGCGAGTGTCTTCTCACCGCTTAAGCATACGTTCCAAATTGGCAAGGCAAGAAGAGAAGGAATCCCCAAAGACCGAGAAATCATCCATGAAGACTTCCATGGTTTGCTCAACCATGTCATGGAAGATAGCCAACATACACCTTTGGAAAGTCCCGGGGGCATTGCATAAGCCAAAAGGCATTCGTTTATAAGCAAATGTGCCATAGGGACAAGTGAATGTTGTCTTCTCTTGATCTTAGGGATCGATGGGTATTTGAAAATAACCCGAGAAACCATCAAGAAAGCAGTAATATTCATTTCCCGCTAAACGTTCAAGCATTTGGTCCATAAAAGGTAGAGGGAAATGATCCTTTCTCGTGGCATCATTGAGTTTGCGGTAGTCTATACAAACTCTCCACCCAGTAACGAGACGGGTAGGAATTAACTCGTTGTTTGCATTGGGCACAACGGTGATTCCGCCTTTCTTAGGCACACAATGGACTGGACTAACCCATGGTGAATCCGAAATAGGGTAAATCATACCCGCATCAAGAAGTTTGATAACCTCTTTTTTGATGACTTCATGGATTTTAGGATTCACCCTTCGTTGACTTTGAATTGTGGGTTTAAAGTCGTCCTCCATGAGAATTTTATGTGTGCAAAAGTGAGGATCAATTCCGCGGATGTCGGAGATTTTCCAAGCGATAGCTCGTTTATGCTTCTTCAACACAGCGACAAGTCGGGCTTTTTCGTCTTCTTTCAGATCCTTTGCGATGATGACCGGTAGCTTATCGTCGTCTTCCAGAAAAACGTACTCAAGATGAGGAGGTAGGTCCTTAAGCTCAAGAGTAGGAGCATTCTCAATAGATGGTGAAACTAATAATGGATCATCATTAGTCACCTCTTTAGGAGCAGGAGGAGACAACGGGTCCTCATTGAGAAGTCTCTCAATAGTACGAATATCTTCATCCCAATTGGTGGACAAATTATCATACTTAATATCGAGAGGACCCAAGCTAGCTTCGAAATCATCCAAGTCACTTTCTCCGAAAGGAGTCAATGCTGGAGCAATTGAGGCAACGGTCTCAACATTGGGTAGAGAAGAGAGAGTACTTTTGCAAGCATCATGAAAGTGTTCTTCACAAGCCTCATCGAGAACATCAATAGCATTAACATTCTCATACGAATAAGGTTGCTTAGAAATCTTACCCATGTTGAAGACAATTTTGTCGTCACCAACTCTCATGATTATTTCGCCTGCGGCTACATCAATAAGAGTGCGACCGGTCCTCAGAAAGGGACGTCCAACGATTAATGGAACACGAGGATCCATCTCGTAGTCAACGACAACAAAATCCGCCGGGAAGGTGAATTTGTCGACGCCAACAAAGACATCTTCGGCTATCCCCACTGGATAAGCAACCGTACGGTTGGCTAATTCCAAAGTCATTTTGGTGGGGACTAGCTCGGGGAGAGATAGTTGCTTCCAAACACTTAAAGGCATTAAGTTTATACTGGCACCTAGATCGGCTAGGGCCATGCAGTTCTCTACTCCCGGGAAGTTGCAAGGAATCAAGAAGCGACCCGGATCACCAAGTTTGGTGGGCAATTTCCTTAAGAGTACCGCAGAGCAGTTCTCATTAAGTTGGGTCTGAGCGATGTCAAGAAGCTTTTCCTTATCACTTAGAAGATCTTTAAACATCTTAGCGTATTTTGGCATGTGAGCGAGAGCTTCGGCAAAGGAGATGTTAAAATTCAATTGTTTAAACATTTTTAGAAAGTTTGAAACCTGAATATCATCCTTGCTCTTTTGCTTCTCTTTCCTCAACCTTGAAGGATAAGGTATATTGGATGAAGAAGAAGGCTTTAAGGGAATAGGATCACTCACAACCACGGGTGGTGGGGAAATGGGGATAGAAGGTGAAGAAGGTGGGGAAAGTTGCTCTTTTTCCTTGTTCACAATCACCGGTGGAGGTGTAGGAAGCTCGGGTTCCATATAACCTTTTCCACTACGAGTGGTGATTGCTTTCATCTCCCCTCTTGGATTCGCAATGGTGTTACTCGGAAGAGTACCCGAAGAAGAGGGTTGATTACTTTGGATGAGCGAACCAATCATATCACGAAGGTGAAGGGCTTGATTGTTAAAAGAATTTTGCATGTTCGCATTAATTGCATCACTGTGTTTGGCCATATCATTCCTTAGCTCGGCTCGAATATCGCTCCCTTGTTTCACCATGTCATTCTTCAAGTTGACAAATTGACTCTGAAGATTCGTCACCAACTCCCGATTGGTCTTCATAAATGTCTCGACATCTGGATTCACTGCCATCGGTTGATTGAGAGGTGGAGCCTGGTAAGCTTGAGAATTTCCTTGAGTTGGGTATGGGTTTCTTTGGGATTGATACTGATTGTTTGCACGAGGTTGGGATTGGTTGTTTCGGTTGTAGCTTTGTTGTTGGTTTTGGTTTGCAGGAGGGAAACCGGGAGGAGCAAGATAATTGTTGGAACGATAACTGAGCAAGCCACGGTCTCCTTGCGGGCGGGCTTGATAGCCTCCCGTGGGATAAGTGCCGTAAGCTGCGTTAACGTTTTCAGAATAATTGCCTTGGGTAGAAGGACAATCATTATAAGAGTGAGGGCCACCACATGTGTCACAAGAAATAGTAACGGCTTTCGCTTGTTGAAAGTGGTTTGTGGCCATGGCCATGAAATTCTTGTTCATTTCAGCGAGTTGTCGAGAAATTTCAGACATTTCAGGATTGGAGGAAGTAGAAGAAACATTGACTCTCGAGTTAGATCTTGAGGATGCGGATGAATCCCAATTCTTGTGGTGAGTAGTCATGTTTTCGATCAACTCTCGGCACTCCTCTGGTCTCCTTTTCATAAAAGTACCACCGGCGGCGGCATTGATCGTGTCACGATCACGAAAGGTGAGACCATTGTAGAAGGTGTCAATGAGAGTGACGGGGAGCATATTATGATTAGGACAGCGGTCGATCAAATCATTGTAACGTTCCCAAGCATCGAAAAGCGATTCATCATTCTCTTGCATAAATCCACTGATTTGGTTACGAAGGCTAGTGACCATGGATGGGGGAAAGTAGCACGATAAAAAACGTTGAGTCATGTCGTTCCACGTATGAATAGAATTCTTAGGAAGACGGTCAAACCATTTTTCGGCATGGTGAGAAAGCGAGTGTGGAAAAAGTTGAAGGCGAAGGTCATCCATAGAAACACCGGGGCACTTCATGCTTTGGGTAATGGTAATGAATTTGTCGAGGTGTTTGTTGGCATCATCATCCGAAATTCCACGAAATGGGTTCGTTTGCACTTGTTGTATCATGTGATGCTTCAACGAAAACTCCTGAGCCGTGACGTGCATTGGCGCAATCGGGCCTCCGCGTCCGTTCATGGTGGGTTGGCACAATTCCTCCATGGTTCGTAAATCAGGTTGAAGGACATTGTTGTTGTTGTTGTTGTTATTTAAATTGTGTTGAGGTGGGTGATTATTGTTGTTATTAACACCAGCCATATCTAAATCTTCAAGAGTCTCGGGCTCAGAATAGTTCGTAGATCTAGTACGCATGCACCTGCAGAAGAAAAATATACACAAAGAATATCTATATAATCTTTTTGGTTTTTATAGGTTTTTTAATGTTTTTGTATTTTTGAAGAGTTTTATATTTTTTAGGATTTTTGGAAATTTTTATAGCAATGAAAATAACGTTCAAAGAACGGATCCCAAAATTCAATGCGTCTCTCACTAGAAACCGTTTATCTTAACGAAAAGAGCCGGCAACGGCGCCATTTAATACTTGGTTTTTAGGCCTCGTATAAAATAATTTCGTAGTTCCGATCTTTTCGAATTGAAAACCGGTCTTAAGTGCGACTCAATTGTCTTTTGGTGAATCAAGAGAATGGTTTGGTTGATTTGTTTTTAACTAATAGCTAGTAATTAATGAGTCGTTGAGTAAATGGAAGTTAAACGATTAATATTAAAATGACAAGTAAACAAATGCATGGAAACTTAAAGGTGACAATGGAAAAGAACTAACACACTAAATAAAACTAACACTTGGAAAATTTTCTAAAAATAAAAGGCACTATAAGAAAGTAAGAACGAAAGAAACCCAAAACAAGCCACAAGAACCCCCGATCGGAATGTTTTCCGATCGGCTGATCGGAATATGGTTAGATGCTTCAATCGGAATATCGAGAAAGGAGGGTCAATCGGAATAGCAACAAAGATGACCAATCGGAATGACCTACCTGCCCACAATCGGAATACGGGACTAGAGGACCAATCGGAATATGAAACAAGGGCAGCAAATCGGAATGTGCAAAGATTACCAATCTGAATATCAAAACCCTAATCTGATTGGATCAATCGGAATGCTAAAGTGAATACCGTCGGAATGCAGACCAATCGGAAAGGGGTTTTACCACCCTTTCCGAAAATTGTGGAAATTGGTTAGATAGTGTACCGGTCGGAAAACCCAATCGGAAAGGGGATTTAGACTCCCTTTTCCGAAAATAAAGGAAAAAGGTTAAGCTAGGTAATAAGCTAACTTTAATAAGCTAATACCAAAACCAACCCAAATCAATGACAAATCCGAATCAAATAAGCACTTTGATCAACTTATTCAACTCGAAATTAATCAACTTTTTAGATCAAACCATAAAAACATAAACTTTTTAATAATAATTTTGTAAGAAAGATAAGATAATCATAAAAATAAGCCAATAAGCACAAAAGTCTTAAAGCTTAATCAAATGAAAACTTATAAGATGATCAAAAGATTAACTTTTAAGCACGAAATCAATTAGAACAACACGGATCTTATGATATACGCACCAAAATCAATCTTAAATCAAAGAAAAGTAGAATGAGATTAAGAGATAAAAGCTTAAAAAGAACTTGATTAATAAAAATAAGCCATACAAAGATGTTTAATCTTGAGAGATTAAAAGATAAAGATGAACTAGTGAGAGAAAGTTTAAGACTTTCTCTCTCTAAAACTAGAGAAAACTAAAAAAGTGAAAAATTAACTAAAAACTCTAACCACCCTCCTAATGACTATTAGGAGGGTATTTATAGGGAAGGTGGAAGGAGTGCATGTGTTGCATCTTCTTTCTTGCTTTCTTCACGTTTTCTCGACTCGACTTTAATTCTTTGTCTTTGTCGTCTCGGGATTTGAACTTGTCTTTTAATTTTCTTCTTCTATTAGACTTAAGTTCTTCGACTTCGTTAAACTTCCGTCTTTTGACTTTTTCTTCGATAAATCTTCAGAATAGGTCTTGGACTTCTGTTCTTTTTGCACTCTTGATCTTTTGACTTCGTCTTTTCCCGTTTTCTTCGATAAAGGCCCGTGAAAGCCCGTGTTTTCTTCCTTTTTCTTATGTTGGTCCTAAAACACAATAAAAACACAAACCACACATAATTCCGACTTTTACGACATAAATCACACGTTTTGGTCTTGTTATTATTGGAAATAAGTGGTAAAAGGATAAGTGTTTTCACACTTATTAGTATGTCCCCTCCAAAGTAGTGTTTCACACGATGACCATTCACCTTAAAGTTAGGCCCGTCTTTTTGATCTAGCTCAACGGTGCCATAAGGGAAAACTTGTGCAATGGTGAATGGTCCGGAACAACGGGATTTAAGCTTACCCGAGAAAATCTTAAGTCTAGAGTTGAATAAGAGGACTTGATCACCAACATTGAAAATGCGGTTTTTGATCTTTGAGTCATGAATCCTCTTAGTCTTCTCTTTGTAGATCAAAGAATTTTCATAAGCTTGATCCCTTAATTCACTTAGTTCATTCAATTGAACCTTGCGATGATCACCCGCGGTCCTTAAATCAAAGTTACAATGCTTAAGAGCCCAATACGCATTATGTTCGAGTTCAATTGGCAAGTGGCATGCTTTTCCGTAGACCAACCTAAATGGTGTACAACCAATTGGCGTTTTGTAAGCCGTACGGAAAGCCCACAATGCATCGTCCAATTTATCCGACCATGAAGTGCGATTCTCTCCTATAGAACGCTCCAAAATCCTTTTAAGAGCACGGTTTGAAACCTCCACTTGCCCACTCATTTGAGGGTGATAAGCCGTAGAAAGTCGATGAGTGACACCATATTTCTTTAGAACTTTTTCAAATTGTTCATTACAAAAATGGGTCCCACGATCACTTATAATAGCCTGCGGAGTTCCAAACCTAGCAAAGAGTTGTTTTAAAAAGTTCACCACAACTCGAGCATCATTCGTGGGCAAAGCCTTAGCTTCGACCCATTTAGACAAATAGTCCACGGCTACGAGAATGTATTTGTTTCCTTTCGAAGATGGAAACGGCCCCATATAATCGATCCCCCACATGTCAATGATTTCACAAACTTGGATAATGTTTTGAGGCATTTCATCCCTTTGTGAGTTCTTTCCTTGACGTTGACAAGCATCACAAGTCTTGATCAAGTCTTGGGCATCACGATATATGGAAGGCCAAAAGAAGCCGGCATCAAAGACTTTTTTCGCGGTGGCGTTAGCACCATGATGTCCCCCGGTGGGTCCATCATGACAAGATTTAAGGATATCTTGAGCTTCTTTGCCAAACACGCACCTACGAATCACTTGATCCGCGCACACACGAAACAAATAGGGGTCGTCCCAAAAGTAGTAGGAAATATCCTTGAAAAACTTTCGTTTTTGTTGGGACGACATACCCTTGATCACAAACTTCCCCGCATGGTAATTTGCGATGTTCGCAAACCATGGGGTACTATCATCACCATGAAAAGCAATCATACCAAGCGTATCGAGAGGAAATGTTTCATTGATTTCCTTGTTCTCTCGATCGCTTTGGTAAGGATTCTCAAGTCGAGATAAATGATCGGCCGCGAGATTCTCGGCTCCTTTTTTATCTAGAATTTTGACATTAAATTCTTGAAGGAGGAGAATCCACCGGAGCAACCTCGGCTTAGCATCTTGTTTATTAAGAAGATATTTGATAGCCGAGTGGTCCGTATACACTATGGTTTGAGACAAGACGAGATATGGTCTAAACTTTTCAAAAGCATACACAACGGTAAGTAGCTCCTTTTCCGTTGTAGTGTACTTTGTTTGAGCATCCGTCATAGTCTTACTTGCATAGTGTATAGGCAAGAAGTGTTTTAACTTACGTTGCCCCAAAACCGCACCTACCGCATAATCACTAGCATCACACATAATTTCAAAAGGTAGATCCCAATCCGGGGCAACTAAGATTGGAGATTCGGTTAACTTCTTTTTAAGCATCTCAAAGGCTTGAATACACTCATCCGAAAAGATGAAAGGAGTCTCTTTTTCCAAAAGATGGGTCATAGGCCGAGCTATCTTAGAGAAGTCTTGTATAAAACGACGATAGAAGCCGACATGGCCGAGAAAAATCCTTACTCCCTTAACGGTGGTGGGTGGAGGCAATTTGGCAATCACGCTGATTTTAGCCCTATCAACCTCAATACCGGCCTTAGAGATCTTATGTCCTAACACAATTCCCTCTTTGCACATGAAGTGACATTTTTCATAATTAAGCACAAGATTTGTTTCCTCACAACGTTGCAGCATTCTTTCAAGGTTAGAGAGACATGAAGTGAAAGATTCCCCAAAATCCGAAAAGTCGTCCATGAAGACTTCTATGGTTTTCTCGATCATATCATGGAAAATGGCCATCATGCACCTTTGGAACGTCCCGGAGCATTGCATAGTCCAAAAGGCATGCAATGATAGGCAAATGTTCCATAAGGACAAGTGAATGTGGTCTTTTCTTGATCACGAGGGTCAATGGGGATTTGGAAATAGCCAGAAAATCCATCCAAAAAGCAATAGAATTCATTCCCCGCTAGTCTCTCTAACATTTGATCCATAAAAGGTAATGGAAAATGATCCTTCCTAGTGGCGTCATTAAGTTTCCTATAGTCAATACAAACACGCCAACCGGTCACAAGTCTAGTAGGAATCAATTCATTATCCTCATTAGTAACAACCGTCATTCCACCTTTCTTTGGAACACAATGCACGGGGCTAACCCATGGACTATCCGAGATAGGGTAGATCATTCCGGCGTCTAGAATTTTAGTGACTTCCTTCTTGATCACCTCGTGAATCTTTGGATTGACCCTTCTTTGATTTTGGATAGCGGGTTTATAATCATCCTCCATTAGAATTTTATGAGTACAAAATTTGGGATCTATACCCTTAATGTCGGAGATTTTCCATGCAATAGCCCGTTTATGTTTCTTAAGCACTTTGATAAGTTCATCCTTTTCATTTTCCTTTAATCCCTTAGCAATAATCACCGGTAACTTATCCGTTCCTTCAAGAAAAGCATACTTCAAATGAGTGGGTAACTCCTTAAGTTCTAATTCGGGTGCTTCCTCAATAGATGTTTTCACTTTAGTCTCATTTTCATTCACAACTTTTAGTTCCATAGGTGGTGATTCAAAAGGATCTATATTCAACAATTTTTCAATCAACGCAATATCTCCCTCGGGATCAAAATTCTCACTAACAAACTCACTAGGATCAAATGGTGTGCTAAGGTAATCATCAATCTCCTTTTCGATTTTTGAATAACCATTATTCTCAAGCTCTTCAAGAACGAAGTCACCTCCCTCAAATGGAGTGAGTGGAGGCTTAGCCGAAGAGATAATAGGATTCGAAGAAGTGGGATTGCCACTCTTAGAAGAAGCCGAGAATCCAAGAACTTCTTGAGAATATTCTTCACAAGTAACATCAATCACATCGATTTGATTAATTGATTCCTCGTAGTACTTGAAAGAAAATTTAGAGATATGACCAATATCAAACGTGATATTTTCATCAACTCTTAAAGTCAATTTCCCCGCTTTCATGTCAACTAAAGCACTAGCCGTCATCAAAAACGGTCTTCCCAAAATTAATGGTACACGAGAATCTTCGGGATAATCGCAAACCACAAAGTCCGTTGGAAAGACGAGTTTCCCTATCTTGACAAACACGTCCTCGGCTATACCTTTTGGTAAGGCGATCGATCGATCCGCTAGCTCGAGAGTCATCTTAGTAGGTGTAAGCTCGGGAGGTGATAACCTTTTCCACATGGAAAGAGGCATCAAATCAATGCTAGCACCAAGATCGGCTAAAGCTAAGCATTCTTCCATATTAGGGAAATCACATGGTATCACAAACTTGCCCGGGTCTCCAAGCTTTTTGGGAAGCTTTTGTGTAAGAACCGCGGAACAATTAGCATCTAAAGATGTAGACACTTCAACCAATTTCCCTTTATCATTCATCAATCTCTTAATAGTCGAAGCAAACTTAGGCATGTAAAGCAATGCATCCGCGAAACTAACATTAATATAAAGATTCTTAAACATCTCTAAAAAAGTAGTCATTTGAGCATTGGACTTTTCGCGGAGCTTCTCTTGGTTAAGTCTCGAAGGGTAGGGTAGTGTGGGTTTAGTCTTCAGAAGCTCGGGTTCCGGAATAGGCAATTGGTATACCTTTGGTGGAATAGGAATTTCCTTTTCTTTAACCACCTCGGGTTCTTGCTCCACTTCCCTCACCGTAGAGGTACTCACATGTGGAAGCAAAGGTCCGTCTAAAGCTTTCCCACTACGTGTGGTTATAGCTTTCATCTCACCCTTCGGGTTTGGAATGGTATTACTAGGTAAGCCACCCGAAGACGAGGAAGGTTTGGACATAAAAGATTCAAACATCGAGAGTAATTTATTTTGACCTTGTTCCAAACTTTGTTGCATACGATTTTGACTTTGCTCTAGTCTTTGCTCAAAACGGTTTTGGTTTTGTTCAAGTCTTTGTTGATTAAGCTCAATCTTATTGTTTTGCCCTTTAATCGTATTTTGAAACTCATTTTTCAAAGTTGCCATTTGACCTTGAATGTTATTTTGAAAAGCTTTCAAATTTGCCTCATTCGTTTTAATGTAGCTTGACAAATCATTTTGATTATTCCCTTGAAAACCTTGATTGTTTTGATTAGCATTAAACCCATTTCCTTGATTGAAATTCCCTTGGTTACCACGGTTAAAATTATTCCCATTGTTTCCATTGTTGTACCTATTTTGAACCGGTGGAAAACCCGGTGGAGCAACATGATTTTGACAAGGAACTTGACCGTTGGGGCCATAAGCAACTGTCGCGGCAAAAGCACTAGCTTGATCAAAACCCGTGTTTAAACAAGCATAATTAGGATGTGCTCCACCACATGATACACAAACATTCTCAACCATATTAATGGATCCATGAGGATTCTTCCTAAACTCATTCAAAAGCGTGTCAATCTTAGAGTCCAATCTAGCAATCTCGATATTAGATGAATTCACATTGGAAACAACCGGTGTGTTTCGTGAATATTATGCTCTAGACTTATCCTAAATTATTCTCCACGCGTCTCTCGGAGTTTTTCTTAAAAGATTACCACCCGCGGCGGCATTTAAAGAATCTTGTTCAATCATATTTAGCCCATTATAGAAAGTATTAATTTGATGCAATTCCGATAAACCGTGGTGTGGACATTGTCTCAACAAATCTTTAAATCTTTCCCATGCAACCCCAAACGATTCATGCACTTTTTGTTCAAATCTAGTGATCTCGTTCTTAAAGTGTGTTGTCTTAGATGGTGGAAAGAAATAATTCATGAACTTAGACACTAAATCATCCCATGTTAAGATCGAACCCGGTGGTTCTTTCTCATACCAAAGCTTAGCATTACCCTCAAGCGTGTACGGAAAAAGCATGAGCTTAATCATGTCATTCGGCACATCTCTAAACTTGAGAGTCGAGGTAATTTGATTAAAATTCCGAATGTGAGAATGCGGGCTATCGGTCTCATTGCCACGAAATTGGTCGGCACGAATGAGCGATAAGAGACCCGTCTTAATCTCAAAATGATCCGCCAAAATAGCCGGCACAACGATTGTTTCCCCATACCCTTCGGTGGGTGCACGGAGAAATTCCTCCATTGTTTGGTTATCGGCCATCTCTACAACAATAGGTGGAAGCTCGGGTTCCACTATTCGTTGTTGACGATTTCTATTTCTACGAGGAATGTTTTCAAGCCTATTAAAATCAATCACAAGACGAGAAGAACGTAATTGCATACACTACAAAGACGGGAATTTAGAGGATTGAAGAAAAGAAATTAGACAAGAAGAAGATTATTTTTGGTATTTATTTGGTATTGCTCAATCAATAATGATCGATAAAAAACAAGGAATAAGGATAACTACTATGGAAGTAAATTACCCTCGGTCGACTTTGAAACGATAGGTAAAAACCTAAACGTCTCGAGGTTCAATAAGTAAACAACAAAAATAAGATTTATTACTACTTGAGTCGGCAAACCAATAATAGGTCGTCCCTCTCAATATACGCACAAGCAAGCGGGGAAACGAGGTGGCACAAAACACTTAAAAACCTTTTTCCTTAGACGGCCTTTTATAGCACGTCGCCTTATACCCACCTTATAGTTTGTATAGATCGAGTTCAAACTTCTTATTAGTATTTATCTATTTTGCCTTTTATTTTTGTTTTGGATTCGACTACAATAGCTAGGTGATGAAATCCCAACTAAGGCCTTATTTGAAAAGTATTTAAAATTATTGTTCTACGTAATACAATATATTATTCACAAAAAACGAGAAAACCGATACATACTATATAATAGAAAAATAACAAACTTTCCGAGGACGGAAAGGGTCTTCAAATCAACGATCAACAAATCTCCACAAAAGCGAAACGTACACAAGATCCCCGGCAGCGGCGCCAAATTTTTTTGATGTATCGTGGATAGTATATGTGATAATTTGATATACGTTATAGGGTAAATTAGAAAATTACCTTTAGGAAAAAGTAATAGACTAATAATACCAATGACGAATTCAATTAAACACGTGAGTGAATCAAGTTCGTTGTACACGAAGATCTTATGAATTTGAGACGTTTTGTTTTGATTTGGACAATCGATTTGAATTGATTTTCAGTTTTTAAACTACAATTAAAATCTACCAATTTTAAACTATTTAAAATAAACCTAAAGTGCATGAATCGTAAACCCCGCTATTTTTAAAATCTAAAACAATTACTTACTTAAAAATTAACACTATTTAAAATTAAACTAATTAAAAATCTTTAAAAATTAATCTATTTAGAAATCTATAAAATAAATCTATTTAATAACTTTTAACCTATTTAAAAATATAATTAAGCTTTTTAAATCTAATTTACTTTATTACAAATTACTCTAAAACAAATCTAATTAAAAACTATTTGTATTTAAATCTAACTTTATAAAAATCTAATTAATAGAAAATAAACTAATTAAACAATTTAAATTTAATAAAAACATTTTTTTATTTTTAATTTATTTTTTTTAATTTTATTTTTAAACTACTTATTATTTAGAATTTACTTTAATTAAAATTTTAATTAAAAGTTATATATAAAATAAGACGTGAGTTAAATAAACAAAAAAAACTCAAACAAATACTGCCCAGTTTTAAAAACACTATATTAATTTACTAGCAGAGAGTAAAATCAAAAAGGCATTCAACCCAGTTGGTAAACACCCTATACCTCTGACCAGGGGGTCACAGGTTCGAATCCAGGAGGAGACATATTTTTTTTGGATTTAATTCTGTTTGACAGATTATGCAACATACGTCTCTGGAGAGACTTTTGAAACTTATTATGATTTAAACTGTTAGAAAACAGCTTATTGAGCTTAAAAGATCAGTAAATCTGATAAGCAGTTAATCAGAACAATTAAGTAGCAAAAACACAGAAAAAGTAATTCACCAACATAATAACAATTAACAAATTAATAACAAGAACTAGCAAGTCAGTTTAATCAGCAATAAAAAAATCAAACATTAAACACCATCATGTCCTAATAATCCTCAAAGCAAACAAGTTTATCAGTTCTGAAACAAATCTACAATTTATACTAGATTAAAAATGCAGACAAGAATTATTTCAGCATACTTATATTAGCAGGGAAACAATTCCATTTTAACCATACAGATTAACGAACTCAGAATCAACACATGAACTATATATTTAGCTAAAGTAAATTTTAACTTTAATCCAAATAATCATTCATCAACTGAATAATAACAGAAGTCCACTTCACTCTCGTTTAGCAGATTAGTGAATGTAAACTGAAGTTACACAAACTAGTTAATCAGAAACCTTTTCACAGAGTTTAGCAATCTCATCTATGCTCATTCAATAGAAAATCAGAATCAACATACATCATAACAGATTAATACTTTCACACCAAAACAGTTTAAACTGAACATTCCTAACTAACTCAACCTTGATCTATCATTTCCAGTTTCGTAAACAATTTCAACTTAACATTAATCAAGCAGCATCAATTACGCATAAACACTCAAAAATCTACAGGCATTATTTCACTTAAACAAATATCAATCTATTTAACATTAAAAATAAAAGAGATTAGTACCTTAAGTCGAACCCTTTGAGAAGTAGGTCAGCGCTGTGCTGCCTTAAGAACCGAAACTAGACCACCATTCTCCATCAATCTCCATTAACCGAACCACCATAATCGAACAACAGAATTAACCCAGTATCATTCGAGCCAAACAATGATTTTAATCAAACCATTAGGGTTTGATTTATTTCGCAATTTCACTCTTATATTATCCAATTAAACTATGATCAAAGTTTAAACAGATAATAGATTATCATTTATGTCATCAGTTTTAGAGTTTAATCAGTAAGTATATATATTATTCTTCACCGAAAAATTAATAAAAACAGAATAATAGACAATTAACAAGAACCGAGACTTTTATTAAATCATCAATTTTTATAATACTTTGAATAAAATTACAAAAACCTAAAAACTAAATTGACATAATAACTTTTAGAAAGAAAAAGGGATAAAATTACAAGATAAATTAGGGGTTTTTATAGCCTCCCCAAGGGCTTGCTGAGGAGGATATTCGAATCTCTCTTGGAATATTCTTCTTCAATTTTAGCCTTTGGATCTTTTCTCTTTCTATCTTGGTTGATCGGATGGTGGATATATCACAACTAGCACACAGATTGCCAACGTGGCATCCGTGTGTGCTAGTTGTGCTTCTTTGAAGCTCTCTGATTGGTTGATTTGGAGGATTGAGGTGTTCAATCCAATAGCTTTTTGCCACGTAGCTCTCTCGTTCCATCCTTTCTCTTCCTATAAGTTTGGGGTTTTTATTCCCACACAAGTGAATTACACGTGCCACATAAAAGCCCCATGTAATATTTTTTTTTTGTGAATTAGGGTTTGAGCATAGTAACTTTTTGTTACTGGTTTTTGTGTGGGATGGAGAAGAAAGGGGAAAAACATAGAGTATATCGAAAATAATTTATTATTGAAAGTGAGTGGGTGAATAAGATAAAACGAATGGAGGTAAACGTGTGAATGGGTTTACTTATTTGTGTGGTAACGTGTGAAATGTGGGTAAATATTAAATGGGAATGAGGATTGTGTTGTGAGTTGTAACGTGTAACTGAAATTTGTGAGTTAAATACTCATAATTCATTTGTTTTAAGTGCAAAACCCTAAAGGCCCAATTCAATCTTTTCTTCATTCGTTTCATTTCATTTGAATAAACATTGGGCTTGAAGCCCAAGTTTCCATCCGTTAATAATACTCCTTTTGGGCCTAATGGACTTAATTTGGACTTTCTAGCAACTCTTTAAAATTAACTTGAAACTTAAATGGTCTTTTGAGCCCATTTACTCAATTGTGGGACCCACTTGGCCCATAAACTTGACAATTGATTAAAATCCTCTAGAGTCGAGCTTGATTTTGGCTTCATTGATCTTTTTCTTCAAACTCGTGCCGGTTTTGCCGGTTTTTCGTGAACTTGGTACCTACACACATTCAAACAAGAAACAAGCATATACAAGGCACTTTTGATATATATCATGCATAATTTCATTGTTATTTGATACAAATGATATGAGTATTTAAGCTCATATCAGATGTCTTTGGCATTTTTCTTGATGAACAGAGTTTTGTCAATGGTTCCTCTCCTATATCCGTGTTCTAGTAGAAAGTTGGATAAAGTTGCATACCAGGCCCTTGGAGCTTGATGCAGACCATAAAGTGCTTTGATAACTTTGTAGACTCTATTGGGGAATTTAGGATCTACAAAACCTGGAGGTTGTGAGACATATACCTCCTTTGAAATAGTACCATATAGAAAGGCACTTTTCACATCCATTTGATAGACTATAAATCCCATATATGATGCAAAGGACAAAAATAACCTAATGGCTTCTATCCTTGCCACTGGTGCAAAAACCTCATCATAGTCTATCCCTTCTTCCTGTCTATAGCCTTGAGCAACAAGTCTTGCCTTGTTCCTCACAACAACCCTTCTTTCATCCTTCTTGTTCCTGAAGACCCATCTAGTACCAATTACTCTTTTACCTGAGGGAAGATCCATAAGAATCCAAACCTTTTGTAGCTCAAATTGTGTTAATTATTCTTGCATGGCATCTACCCAACTTTCTTCATCAAGAGCCCGAGAGATGTTTTTGGGCTCTACTTGAGATAAGAAACAGGAAAACAAACAATGTTGAGTATCTTTATGATTTGTTCTCTACTGTAGTTTGACATAACTCACTAGTGCATGAGTTTCAATATTGGTTTGAAATTGTCTTCTGGTTTGTTCAGCAGATTTTGGATCACCAATAATCTGTGTAGCAGGATGGTTGTTGTTGACTTTATGAGTGGGAATAGAACTGACTAGAATTTCTGTTTCCAAATTGTTGAAGTCAGTTACTGCACCCTGCTCATCATAGGAAGCTTTGGAGAAGATTCCTTCGGCTGGACTAGCATATAAGTCTTCATCTTGCAATGCTTGCAAAATCTCTTCTAATGAGTCAGCAGATTTACCAGATTTTGACTTAGCAGTACTTGTAGATGAAGTACCGGTAGGTATAGTATGTACTGCTGAGTGTTGTGACTCAAAAGACTCTTCTCCTGAATGCTTATTAGCAGGTGTAGCATTCTTTTCTTGATCTTGAATCCTTTGAAGCTCCTGGGAGGCTTGATCATCATTTGATAGCATGGTTTGCTTCTTAGGAGTTGTAGACATGGGAGTAACAGTAGGCATGTTTGGCACATAGATATGAATATCATCATCTGATGAAGAAACATCTTCTTGAGTACCTGCATTAGTTGCACTTGACTCCTCACCTGCATTGTTAGTTTGACAATCCTTTTGCAAAGAGTAGTAATCCATGGAGTTAGTTAGATAATCTAAATCAAACATCCAAGCATAACCTATTCCTGGAACATTGGATTTATTTTCTAAGAAATTGACATGAGCATTTTCTTCAACTTTCTTAGTTGCCAAATTGTAAACCCTATATGCTTTACTTTGCAATGAATATCCTACAAGATATCCTGGATCAGACTTTCCATCAAACTTTCCCAAATAATCAAGAGTATTTAGTATGGACACATGACACCCAAAAGGTTTTAAATGACTTATGTTTGGCTTTACATTAGTGAAGAGTTCATAAGGTGTTTTTTTAGGCTTAGTTACTAGGACTCTATTTAACACATAACATGTAGTATTGATTGCTTCTGCCCAAAGGTATTTGGCAAAAGTGAATCAGCCAGCATAGTTCTAGCAGCCTCAATTAATGTCCTATTCTTCCTTTCAGCTACTCCATTCTGTTGTGGAGTTCTAGGATTACTAAATTGTCTCTTAATTCCTTTAGACCTACAGAATTCATAAAATCAATATTCTTAAATTCTATTCCATTCTCAGTCCTAATGATTAAAACCTGTTTAGTGAACTGTTTTTCAACTAAAGAGATAAAATCCTTTAGTAATTCACTTGTCTCACTTTTAAGGGCTAAAAAGAAAACCCAACTGAATATACTATAATCATCAGTTATGACTAGACAAAAGGTCTTATGACTAATGCTTCTGATAGAAACTGGACAAAATAAATCCATATGCAAGAGATGCAAAGGTTTTGTCACAGTGTTTACAATCTTGGTCTTACAAGAGGCTTTATGTTGTTTACCTTTTTGACAAGCAGCACATGTGAAATCATTTTGAAAAGATTTGTTAGGTAGACCTCTAACTAAATTTCTTTTTACCAATCTATTAAGAATCTTGAAATTCACATGACCTAACCTTCTATGCCATAAGTTTGACTCATCTAAAGAAGCCTTAGCTAGCAAACATGTAATACCACCTGTTGGAGTAATAGTATGAAGATTAAAGGTGTACATATTTTCATGCCTGGGTACTTTAAGCAGTATTTGAGATTCCTTGGGCATCTCAAAGTCTTTGGACAACAGCAAGCAGTCTTTGTCTGTGAATAGCACCTTGTTCTTCTTATCACACATTTGTGATACAGAAAAGAGATTGAACTCATTCAATTCTTTTACAAAGAAGACATCTTCAAATTCCAACTTTCCTGTGTTGATTTTCCCTTTGCCAGTGATTCTACCTTTGCTACCCCCAAAGGCTACTGGACCTCCTCTGAATTCTTCAAATTCAGCAAGAAAATCTTTGTTCCCTGTTATGTGTCTTGAGCATCCACTATCTACAATTCCTTTATCTTTTAATTCATCAATGAGATGCCCCTACACACAAATAAAACTCATTAGTTTTTAACAGGGACCCAAGCCACATTTGGCTCGGATCTTGTGGGACCTACACATTTAAGAGTTTGTACTGAAGCATTTCTAGTAATGCTACTTTTACTCTTATACTTCATGGTTTCATTTATGTAGTCAAATTCATAGGGTGACTCTATGTGCTTTGACTTCTTTGACTTAAGTACTGCTTTAGCGGTACTTGCTTTAACACATGGTATATCTCTTTTAGGAACCCACATTTGTACTGGTTTGTTCTTGTCCTTGCTTCTAGGTGTTTAACTTTTTCAAAAACTTTCTTAGAAGACTTGAAGAACATTGGTTTTACAGACTTTAAACCAACAGTACTTGAGTTTGGTCTAGCAGTACTTGTAGGTTTAGGCTTGCCGGTACTTGGTTTACCAGACTTTAAGGATACAAGTCCTTGCTTCATAAGTACTGCCCTAGGAACAAAACTTTTGGTAGGATTATTTTTAACATGTTTAACTACCCTTGTGTGATCAAACTTAGGTTTGTCATCTTTAAGTTTCTGTTTCCTATAACCCTGTGCATTTTTCCCATTACTATTTTTCATGACCCTTGATTGTGGTAAATTACACCTCTTATTTAGGAAAACAAAAGAGGGTAAATGAGCGGTAAGTATTAAGTGATGATTTAGGAAAATCAAACACTAATGACCCAATGAAGTTCCAAGTTCGTTTCCCAAGGAGTTATATGTGTGTGACTAAGATGTAAATGATTTGAGATTAATATTGGTTTAGAAGGGGATGAGAAAAGAGGATGACGAAGATGTGAAATTAATACTACGACGACAAAACGTAAAACCGTAAAATGAGCTAAAATAAAAATTAATTCTAAAAAATACCAAAAATTCACCAAAAATCAATATGAATAAACTAAGAGTTTACTAATGATCAAAACTTTTCCAGACCTTTTAAATAATTAAATATTCAATTTTTAAATGCTAATTAAAGCCCTAAAAATCAAATAAATTATCAAAAAGCCCAAATAAAGATTTTTCAATTGGTAAACCTCTAAAATGACCTAAAAAGATTAAAAACTATTTTTAGAAGTTTTTAAACTAATAAAAACTATTTAAAATGATTTAAAAACTATTAAAACTTAAAATAATTATAAAAATTAAACTAAAAGTGATAAAATTATTCTAAAAGTTGCAAAATTCATATTTTAATGTATTTAAGCTAAGAAAAATGTAAAAAGTTGAAAAATGTGAAATTTGAAAAAAATAATAAAATAATAATAAAATAATATTAAAAATCCAAAATTATAAAAAAATCTAAAAACTTGCAAACTAGTTTATTTTAACCTGAATAAATAGAAAATGAAAGTGAAATGACCATAATACTCCTATTAGGCCTTCAAATGGGCCAAAACCAAAAACAGTCCACTTAAATGGGTTTTTTAGCCCAAAAAGTCAAACCTGGCCCAATTAACTTGGAAAAGCCCAATCTGACTCAAAATTTGATTCTAAACACAAAACTCTAAAGGTCCAAAAGCTGAAAGTGAGCTTATCACAGCTTAATAAGTAAACAGCTTATCCTTATTGGGCTTTTTAGCCCATTAAGCAATAAGCTAATGCCATAAGCCCTAATTTGACACACAACCTTCTTTTGGGATGCTTAAGAGATCTGTAAAAAGAAATTTTGAAAAAGCACACTCAATAAGCCAGAAATAAGCAAAGTACAAATTCACTAAAAGACAAAATAGTCGGATTTGAGTTTTAGGGCACCTCAGAACTTGATTCAACTTGCAAAATGTCACAAATGAACTCAATAAGCCAAATCAATCAACAAAATTCCAATAAGCTAAACCAATAAGCCAGAATGAACCAATAAGCACTTATGAAAAAGTCAATTAAGTTGGTTTTCTAGTCAAACCCTAAAGTTAACCCACCAAATGCTCCAGTATGAACAAATGGGTCAAATAATGAGAACCTATTACAAAATCCAAGTTGTTGCTGGTTAAAATAAGCTATTTTAGCTTATTGATAAGCTGAATCCCAATTAACACTAGCAGGGGGAACTTTCAGTAGGAACTGGTTCCCACTGCTTTGACTATTTGACCAAGCTTTTTAGAGAGATTTAGTTGGATTCAATTGGAAACAAAGGCACCCTTGTGATCAGTGAATCACAAGGAGTCAATAGCAACAAGAAAATCACAATTTGGTTCACACAATAAGCTGAAATCAATCAAACAGTCACCAGATATTGCACAGACATGTGAAATAAGCAGTTATGCACAAATAAGCAGATATAGCATGAATAAGCCAACCAAATTCAACAACCAAATTCAACAGGATGTATACACAAGCTATATAAACTATGAATAAGCACAAACAAACTTAAATCAAACACTGAATCAAAGTAAATAACAAGATCAAAGTAGATATAGTTACTGATGAACAAGTATAATATGCAGAAACCTTTTGCTGATCTAATTGACCACATATCCAAATTCAAGCACTCAAATCTCTTTCCCTGGTGTTATTAGCCTAGTTTTAACACTTGTTAACCCTAGTCTATGATTAGATCTAGGTGTCCTCAAAATCCTAGCCAATTTTACCAAGTAAACAAGATTTTTAAGCCCTATTATGAATCTAGGTGTTTCAACCCACAAAAATTGTAGATAAGTGACCAAGTAAATCAGATACACATGTACTAATAACCACAAGCACAAAACTAACACTTAACAAACCACAAATCCAACTAATGCAGTTAACCCAAACACCCCTTAAAAATCTGTTTTCATAAATTTTCAAAGGCTCATCCAGATTCAACCCACAAATCCAACTAACAACACCTCATAAACATCAAACAATACCAAATGAACAATAATCAACCACAAAAACACAGATTCAAGAACAATCAAACAAAAGTCACAAAAATTCAGAAATTTAAAGAGGAAATTAAAAGGGAGAAGGATGCAAACCTCCAAGACCTACATCCAGGCCTTGGATTGTTTGAGCTGAGGTACTAGCAGAACAAGTACCAACTTCTAATGCTGCTAAGATGAACAAACAATAAGGTGCGATCAAATAAACAAGCACTTTCTGATTTTTGAAACCCAAGCTTTATCAACTAAAACCTTGCTTCAAAAACCTTCAAACATGAATATGGAACTCAGATTTTAGCTTATCAGATACAAAACTTTTATAAATAACAAATGAGAATTCAAAATTTTCAGAAATTCAAACTTTATTTCATAAAAAGGAATTACAAAGATTTAAAAGCTAAAATCTGGAACAAAAGCTCTCTCATAGGTTGAGGACTCTTTTTATAGGCAAATGCCAAGCTAGCACTATTCATAAACCCTAGAAGTGAATTTCCCTATTTATCCTTGAGGTCTTCTAGATGTTTTCTTGGTTGTGAGCTGTCCAAAGTGATCAAGGGCGTTCATTTTAGCTTTGGGATGAAGCTAAGAGTCTTGGCTGTTGATTTTGCCACATAGGATTTCTTGGAGGCTAAGTTGCGTTTTGATTGGTTGAAAGGGAATTGGGGGTGGGGTCCATAGTGAGTGGGAGTGAGGGTTTTGATGTGGGATGAGTTTCTGTGCGTGTGAATTAAGCATGGGTAAGGGTAATTGCTTTTTACCCTTTGTTTATGTGATGTAAAATCTGGGTGGTGAAAAGGTGAAAAATGGTGAGTTTGATCCGTTTTTTGTGGATTGTGTTTGTGTTTGGCGCAAAAACATTTGAATGTTTTAAATGTGGCAACTTAAGTCCTTGTTTTTTGGCAGAAGTTGTATAACAAGTTTATTTTCCAAATAATCTCGTTTCCCTTTGTTTATAACTTTCAGGACTTTACACTTTTGGCACAAGACTTTTCCAAAAGATTTAAAAGGGTTGTTTTTACCATTTTTAGATAATTCAAGGACTGATCTTGGACATTATTGATCTTCAAAGGTCTTCAATGCAACTTTAATTCCATGAGGTACCATATTTGGCAATTTAGAATTGTTGAGGGACTAAACTTGCCATTTCTTCAAAGTTGAAGGACTATTTGTGTAATTTTGACAAACTTAAGGGACCAAACTTGTAATTATGATTTCACAAGGTTTTTAAGTGTCATTTATTCGTTCATTGAGGATCAACCTTGTATGTCTTCAAGTCTTCAAGGGTAATTGTTGGATAAATCATGATCTAAGGCCCGGTTCTTTGTATGGCTTCGTTTCTCGTGTCCGTTTTTCCTTGTTTCTTGTGATCTTTTGTCTTTTTCATGATATCCATACCTAAAACACAAGTAAACAAACGCAAGCATATATATGGTATTTTATGACATTTTTATGCATTTAAAGCCCGAAAAGAACGATGAGATCATGTATAAATGCCATCTCATCACTCCCCCATACTAAGCCATTGTCGTGCCCTCACGCAATGCTAGAATAAAGTATCTAAGCATTACCAAAGTTCAATTTTATTAACCTTTATTGAAGAGTAAAAGACTTGCAAAATTACTACGAAGATGTGTAAAGACATAATGTATGATTTTCATCACGAAAGTGACTTTTAGGGTCAAAGAATAGAAACAAGCAAATATCCCTTAGAGTAAATTTCGTCATCCTTGATTGTCATACATTCCCTGCTAAGTGCAAAAACGAGATCATTGTTGGTACAAGTCACAATGCTAACACTACTCATACGTCCAAAATTGTGTAATACTTTTTCTCCCCGCAATCCTAGTTATTATAAAAGGAAATGGGTTACTAGCATTTTTTAACTATTTGTCATGGATCACAATTAATTCATATTGACTTATTTGAGTAGTTATTAGTCCGAAAGCAAAGTAGCACGATTTAATCGATAGTTAGCCGAAGGACAAAATCTTTTAAAACAGCTTCTCGTGTATCTCCTTAAGTTCATATCTTGGCATAACTCATTTCACGATTTGAGACCTTTCTCGAACCGATATTTGGCATGTACTTCATACTTCAAATCTTGGGAAGACGTTCTTGAAATTATGGTCTTCTCTTCATATATTTGGAATTTCTTCTCTTGACGTTTTTGAGAGATTCTTCATATTTGGACCATGACTTCATCATTTTTCTTCAATCTTTATTTTGGACTTTGATGTACAACGACCCGCCTCCTTTTCGGACTTGGATATATTTATCCTCATACCTTGTAAGGGTTTTTTTGGATAGACTTTCTCCATGATCTTTAGGGGAGTAATTTGCTTTTCGTCGTGTGTCTCGATCCTTTATATTGATTTAGGAATAATGATACTTCACATCATCTTTGGATCTTTAGCAAAAATAGAGCTCCTCATGCCTTGTTAGGGCCTTTTTGGATGATCACCAATCTTCGCGTCCCGCTTCAATAAGTTATGCCTTGGCTATGAACTCTATTCAACCCCGAGCAACTTTTAAACGATCTTGTGCTAGAGGCTAAGTAACCTTTCAAATCGTACGACCTTACTTATTGCAATTATTTTATTCCTAATGCATTGATCTTATGGGAAGAAAAAGCCACAATTAAAAACATATGAGTTTTTGAAAGAACACTTTCATGTTCTACGTTTAGCATGATCACTTGTCTAACTCTATCATCTCTCGTTCTTCACTATATAAAGACCTCTAATTAAAGAGACTCGTGAATACTTAGCCATGCAAGTCAAAATTAAGCCAAATTTGGATTAGCTTTCATTAATACTATATCAAATCAAAGTTTTGGGTTTTCAAGCCACCTATAGGATCTTGCATTTTCTTGGACTTTTTCAAGTTTAGAGAATGCGTTTTATAGTTCCCTTGATAAGTGACTTTCTAGGATCAATTATAGGAACTTGCGAAAAGTTCTTGTCCTTAACCCGAATGAGCTAAGACTTTCGCGTTTTAAAGCTCCCTATATAAAAGTCTAGCAAAACTTGAATTGAGCGGGTTAAGGAATGTAAATTGCTCCAAATGCCCATCAAGTCAAAAATTAGCTCTTATTCTACCCATCGGAAAATATACATTTGTGTCTTAAAAACACTTATGAAAACTAAGAAAATTTTTAAAATTTGGCCATTTTTAGCCTTATTAGCAACAAAACAAAACATTGAAAGTTGGAAAGCGTGAGGGCATAGCAAAGCAAGTACCTATTCACTCCCCCATACTAAAAGTAAACATTGTCCTCAATGTTTCGAGTCTAAGGGTGGAGCACGCCTATACTAGAGACGAAGAATCGAATGCTTAGGATCTAGCATGGAAAGGGTGATCAACAATATATCTAAAGCCGTTTATTAAGTATGCTAAAAGATAATTGTTAGAACAATAAAGGATATGTCATAGATTCGTGAAAAACTTCTTCAAGCAAACGATGGAGGCTCACGTAAACGAACACGAGAGTCTTCAATCGTAGATGATGATGATGATCTAGATAACACAATCACAAACAACCACGAGACAACGAGTTTGAAGGGTACAAGTCCCCTTATTAGTGAATAGTAAGCATAAAAGGATAAGCATGGGATTCCCCCACGAGGCACCTCGTTTTTTATTACTGAGTCATGAGCTCGACTCGATCCCCTCAAAATGTGAACATTTAGGGAAAATCATGGTATGGTCAATTTTTAGTGGGGATTACATGATAGACAAGGCCCAAAAACAACCGGTTTTAAGGACTAAGTCCTTTGATGGTGCAAAATACCGGGATCGAAGATGGTGTTCTCGTTTTCATTGGAAAAACAAATCAACGCCACTTCATCATGTGTCAACACAAACCCAAAGGGTTTAAAGAAAATAGATGAGAAGAAATAGAAGGGTGGGACAATGGGTAAGTCACAAAAACCATGAGCTACTCGAGGTAGACTCGCACCAAGCAAATATATATAGTTTCCATTTATTGCATCAGTGGAAGACCGAGATTTCCCTTTACATGAAATTCTGGGATCGAATATCTCTTCCTCGGTGGACACGGATGTGGGAACATAAAAGGCTTCCCCCATACTAAAACCACACAAAGCATCGTCAAAAGGTGTAGACGAGCTTGTAGCACTCAAAACACGTGGTGATGACGGAGTTAGATTTGTAGAAAAATCAATTAAATCACATTTAAAATCTTTTCCTTTTTTATCTTTTAAACTCTCCTTATGAAAACCCTTTTTGATTATGTCGAAAATATTTGGTGTTTCTAAGACGATGTTAGTCACACTAAAAATTCTCACATTTGTAAACCGTTTTGGTTTTGGTGGTGGTAAGTTCTCAAAACGTTTATCGACAAAGAAAATTTCCCCATCGGGGTCTACATATTCGTCATCCGAAAGATCTTCCGTAGAAACCGGCAACCTATCAACACTTTTCAAGAATGAATGTTCGAGGTGAGGCGAAGGATTTTTCGATTCAAGTATTGACGGTTTCTTCTTTGTAGGCTTTACACTCATAACCTCCACCGGCGGAGGTAATGGTAAATTGTTTTTGGCGACATTCCCTAAAACTCTTGGTGAAAATTCTTTGCAAACGACATTGGTTGAATTACCATGGTTTAAAGTTGCAATAGAATAGACATGAGAAAGATTGGAGTTTTGTGTTGCATTGATGACAAGTTCTTCCTCATTGAAGCGAAGGGTGATTTTTCGAGCATGAACATCGATAAGTGCTCTTGATGTATCCAAAAATGAACGACCCAAAATGAGAGGAACTTTTCGATCAATAGGAATGTCTACAACGATAAAGTCAACGGGATAGTAAAACTTTCCGACTTTAACGAAAACGTCCTCGGCTACTCCACATGCTAAAATCGTAGAATGATCGGCCATCTCGATAGACATGTTCGAAGGAGTAAGAGCCGGAAGCGAAAGCGATTTGAAAATCTCAAGAGGCATTAAATTAATACTAGCACCAAGATCGGCCAAGGCATAGCATTCCTCCATATCTTGAATTGCACACGGAATCAAAAATTTACCGGGATCACCGACTTTTTGTGGTATGCGGCTAAGAAAAACCGATGAACAACTAGACGATTGTTGTAACTTCTCTTTGTTGTTTAGCATACTTTTGAAGTTTGCGGCGAATCGAGGCATCATGATAAGAGCGTCGGCAAAACTTATGTTAAAATGTATATCACGAAACATTTTCATAAATAGCTCAAATTGATAATTATTCCGTTCTTGTGCCTTTTTCTTGTTACGTCTCGAAGGGTAAGGTAAGGGTGGTGTGGGTTGGACATTAGGCAACGGCCTTGGAATCTCGGGTTCCACAATTGGTATTGGTTCAACCGTAGGTGTGGTATGAGCGGTACTTCGTAGGATTGTAATGTGCCCCTTTTCGACCATCACCTCGGGTTCTTTCTCAATTTCCTTCTCCGTAGAAGTACTTGGACGAGAGATTGGTTCTTTGAAAGTTTTACCACTTCGTGTAGTAATAACCTTCATTTCTCCCCTCGGGTTTTTAATGGTATCACTAGGAAGACCACCCGAGGAAGAGGGTTTACACATGATTGCTTCAAACATTTTAGCCATTCGGTCCTCAAATTTTGATTGCCTAGCATCCGCTTTTAACAATTCTTGCTTAATCTCATGTTGTCCTTGTTCCATCTTTTGTTGATTTTGTTGAAGACGTTGGACATTTCCTTCCATTTTATTTGCATGAGTTTTAAGTTCATTAGCAAGTTCGTTTTTAAGCTCGTTTTTCAACTCGGATCTTAAGCTAATCATCTCACGTTGCATGTTATCAAATTTAACATCATTTGCTTTAGCATAATCCAAAAATTCTCCTTGAAGATTTTTAGTGTGAGCATTTTGAAAACCTTGTGTAGTGTTTTGAAAATCACGGTTTTGGTTTTGATTAGTGACTTGTCCATTCCCACTTTGATAATTCCCCTTGTTGTAGTTACGTGAATTGACTTGGTAATTACCACCTTGGTTGTTGTTTCGATAATTATTAGCATTTTGATTTGGTGGAGCTTGATTTAGGCGGGAACCTTGGCCGTTTTGGTTGTAAGTTCCCGTTGCTACATAAGCACTCGAAGTGTTACCATCCGCGGTAATGCACTCGGAAAGATCATGAGCTCCACCACAAGACAAACAACTCTTAACAACCACTTTAACCGAAGCGGAATTTGAAGCTTCTTGATCTTTCTAATGAGACATAAGATTAGCAAATCTATCGAAAAACCGATTTTCCTCATTAGCTTCATCATGTAAGGCATTAATGCTACGAGACGATGACGACGATGACGAACCCAAATTGGCAACACTCGGTGTGTTACGAGGGCTATAAACCTTAGATCTATTCTTGATAATCTTTAAAGCTTCATCGGTCGTTTTGCACAAAAAATTACCACCGTCGGCGGCATTCAAGTAATCTCGTTCATGATCATTAAGCCCATTATAAAAAGTATCAATTTGATGCAATTCCGAAAAATCATGGTGTGGACATTCATGTAACATTTCTTTAAAGCGTTCCCATGCCATTGAAAAACTTTCATTATTTCTTTGAACAAATCGTGAAATCTCATTTTTAAATGTGTTGTTTTAGATTGTGGAAAAAACTTGTTCACAAACTTAGAAACGAGATCACCCCATGTCAAAATTGAATTTGGTGGTTCTTTCTCAAGCCAAATTTTTGCGGGTCTATCTAACGAGTATGGAAACAACATCATCTTAATGGCGTCATGTGGAACATACTTAAACTTGCTAGTAGCGGTGAGACGATTAAAATTCCTAATGTGATAATGCGGGTTGTCTTTCTCATGACCTCTAAACTTATTAGCTTGCAACATTGACATTAAACCCGTCTTAATCTCGAAATTATCCGCAAGGATAGCGGGAATCACAATGACCTCTCCAAAACCCTCGGTGGATGCTTGTAGCAACTCCATCATAGTACGATTAGCCATGACGACTTCTTGTTCTACAATAGGTTCAACAATTGGAGGTTGTTCTTCAATCAACGTCTCTTGACTGGCTTGCTTTTGAAGACGTTTACGAGCTCGTTTTGCTTGATTACGAGTGATCATAAACTTCACGAAGAATGGGAGGTGAGCAAAGAAGATTCTTTTTGGGTGTTTTGTGAATTTTCAAATTTTTTGTGTTTTTGATTGTTTTTAATTTTTTGGATTTTGGTGTATCTTCGTAGACAACAATCTACCAAATCTCTCCTCGAATCAAACTCTTGATTAAAGAAGCCTCAAAGGAATGAAAACGATCACGTGGAGTGAACGCCTTCGAATGACTTTAGAACTTTGGTGAAAACCAGATTGTTCAAGAGGGTTTAATCACAAAGAAAACCAAGCAAATATATTATACGTAACAATACTTTGGGCGGCAAAACCCTCGATTAGCCTTCAATCTCAAAATACTCACAAGCAAGCGGGGAAACGAGGCGGCGCGAAGTACTTAAGAGCCTTTTTCCTTAGGGTATATTTAATAATACCCGCCTTATACCCACCTTATAGTTCGTATTTTACAAAATCAAGCTTCACGAAAGTATTTATCTATTTTTGCCTTTTTCTTTTTGTTTGAGATTCGAATACAATATTAAGGAGATCAAATCCAAATTAAGGTTGTGTTTTCACACTTTTGGAGATACTTTGTATTGATTGTGATACTTAATACAATATAGTAATAATAATTTCACAAGAAAAACCAACAAAACCGATAATACGTATTAGTAGAGTTCTACTAATACAAATACTATTTATGGTTAATATTAAAAACAACAAGACAAATTAATCACGACACACCTCCCCGGCAACGGCGCCAAAATGATTGTGGTAAATTACACCTCTTGTTTAGGAAAACAAACGAGGGTAAATGAGTGGTAAGTATTAAGTGATGATTTAGGAAAATCAAACACTAATGACCCAATGAAGTTCCAAGTTCGTTTCCCAAGGAGGTATATGTGTGTGACTAAGATGTAAATCATTTGAGATTAATATTGGTTTAGAAGGGGATGAGAAAAGAGGATGACGAAGACGTGAAATTAATACTACGACGACAAAACGTAAAACCGTAAAATGAGCTAAAATAAAAATTAATTCTAAAAATTACCAAAAATTCACCAAAAATAAAAATGAATAAACTAAGAGTTTACCAATGATCAAAACTTTTTCAAACCTTTTAAATAATTAAATATTCAATTTTTAAATGCTAATTAAAGCCCTAAAAATCAAATAAATTATCAAAAAGCCCAAATAAAGATTTTTCAATTGGTAAACCTCTAAAATGACCTAAAAGATTAAAAACTATTTTTAGAAATTTTTAAACTAATAAAAACTATTTAAAATGATTTAAAAACTATTAAAACTTAAAATAATTATAAAAATTAAACTAAAAGTGATAAAATTGTTCTAAAAGTTGCAAAATTCATATTTTAATGTATTTAAGCTAAGAAAAATGTAAAAAGTTGAAAAATGTGAAATTTGAAAAATAATAATAAAATAATAATAAAATAATATTAAAAATCCAAAAATTATAAAAAATTCTAAAAACTTGCAAACTAGTTTATTTTAACCTAAATAAACAGAAAAAGAAAGTGAAATGACCAGAATACCCCTATTGGGCCTTCAAATGGGCCAAAACCAAAAACAGTCCACTTAAATAGGCTTTTTAGCCCAAAAAGTCAAACCTGGCCCAATTAACTTGGAAAAGCCCAATCTGACTCAAAATTTGATTCTAAACACAAAACTCTAAAGGCCCAAAA
This sequence comes from Glebionis coronaria, assembly GCA_025667525.1. Taxonomy (NCBI): domain Eukaryota; kingdom Viridiplantae; phylum Streptophyta; class Magnoliopsida; order Asterales; family Asteraceae; genus Glebionis; species Glebionis coronaria. The sequence goes on from JANFOE010000264.1 coordinate 405,945, forward strand.
GCTGAAAGTGAGCTTATCACAGCTTAATAAGCAAACAGCTTATCCTTATTGGGCTTTTTAGCCCATTAAGCAATAAGCTAATGCCATAAGCTCTAATTTGACACACAACCTTCTTTTGGGATGCTTAAGAGATCTGTAAAAAGAAATTTTGAAAAAGCACACTCAATAAGCCAGAAATAAGCAAAGTACAAATTCACTAAAAGACAAAATAGTCGGGTTTGAGATTTAGGGCACCTCAGAACTTGATTCAACTTGCAAAATGTCACAAATGAACTCAATAAGACAAATCAATCAACAAAATTCCAATAAGCTAAACCAATAAGCCAGAATGAACCAATAAGAACTTATGAAAAAGTCAATTAAGTTGGTTTTCTAGTCAAACCCTAAAGTCAACCCACCAAATGCTCCAGTATGAACAAATGGGTCAAATAATGAGCACCTATTACAAAATCCAAGTTGTTGCTGGTTAAAATAAGCTATTTTAGCTTACTGATAAGCTGAATCCCAATTAACACTAGCAGGGGGAACTTTCAGTAGGAACTGGTTCCCACTGCTTTGACTATTTGACCAAGCTTTTTAGAGAGATTTAGTTGGATTTAATTGGAAACAAAGGCACCCTTGTGATCAGTGAATCACAAGGAGTTAATAGCAACAAGAAAATCACAATTTGGTTGACACAATAAGCTGAAATCAATCAAACAGTCACCAGATATTGCACAAACATGTGAAATAAGCAGTTATGCACAAATAAGCAGATATAGCATGAATAAGCAAACCAAATTCAACAAGATGCATACACAAGCTATATAAACTATGAATAAGCACAAACAAACTTAAATCAAACACTGAATCAAAGTAAATAACAAGATCAAAGCAGATACAGTTACTGATGAACAAGTATAATATGCGGAAACCTTTTGCTGATCTAATTGACCACAGATCCAAATTCAAGCACTCAAATCTCTTTCCCTAGTGTTATTAGCCTAGTTTTAACACTTGTTAATCCTAGTCTATGATTATATCTTGGTGTCCTCAAAATCCTAGCCAATTTTACCAAGTAAACAAGATTTTTAAGCCCTATTATGAATCTAGGTGTTTCAACCCACAAAAATTGCAGATAAGTGACCAAGTAAATCAGATACACATGTACTAATAACCACAAGCACAAAACTAACACTTAACAAACCACAAATCCAACTAATGCAGTTAACCCAAACACCCCTTAAAAACCTGTTTTCACAAATTTTCAAAGGCTCATCCAGATTCAACCCACAAATCCAACTAACAACATCTCATAAACATCAAACAATACCAAATGAACAATAATCAACCACAAAAACACAGATTCAAGAACAATCAAACAAAAATCACAAATATTCGGAAATTTAAAGAGGAAATGAAAAGGGAGAAGGATGCAAACCTCCAAGACCTACATCCAGGCCTTGGATTGTTTGAGCTGAGGTACTAGCAGAACAAGTACCAACTTCTAATGCTGCTAAGATGAACAAACAATAAGGTGAGATCAAATAAACAAGCACTTTCTGATTTTTGAAACCCATGCTTTATCAACTAAAACCTTGCTTCAAAAACCTTCAAACATGAATATGGAACTCAGATTTTAGCTTATCAGATACCAAACTTTTATAAATAACAAATGAGAATTCAAAATTTTCAGAAATTCAAACTTTATTTCATAAAAAGGAATTACAAAGATTTAAAAGCTAAAATCTGGAACAAAAGCTCTCTCACAGGTTGAGGAGTCGTTTTATAGGCAAATGCCAAGCTAACACTATTCATAAACCCTAGATGTGAATTTCCCTATTTTTCCTTGAGGTCTTCTAGACGTTTTCTTGGTTGTGAGTTGTCCAAAGTGATCAAGGGCGTTCATTTTAGCTTTGGGATGAAGCTAAGAGTCTTGGCTGTTGATTTTTCCACATAGGATTTCTTGGAGGCTAAGTTGCGTTTTGATTGGTTGAAAGGGAATTGGGGGTGGGGTCCATAGTAAGTGGGAGTGAGGGTTTTGATGTGGGATGAGTTTCTGTGTGTGTGAATTAAGCATGGGTATGGGTAATTTCTTTTTATCCTTTGGTTAAGTGATGTAAAATCTGGGTGGTGAAAAGGTGAACAGTGGTGAGTTTGATATGTTTTTTGTGGATTGTGTTTGTGTTTGGCGCAAAAACATTTGAATGTTTCAAATGTGGCAACTTAAGTCCTTGTTTTTTGGCAGAAGTTGTATAACAAGTTTATTTTCCAAATAAACTCGTTTCCCTTTGTTTATAACTTTCAGGACTTTACACTTTTGGCACAAGACTTTTCCAAAAGATTTAAAAGGGTCGTTTTTGCCATTTTTGGATAATTCAAGGACTGATCTTGGACATTGTTGATCTTCAAAGGTCTTCAATGCAACTTTAACTCCATGAGGGACCATATTTGGAAATTTAGAATTGTTGAGGGACTAAACTTGCCATTTCTTCAAAGTTGAAGGACCATTTCTGTAATTTTGACAAACTTAAGGGACCAAACTTGTAATTATGATTTCACAAGGGTTTTAAGTGTCATTTCTTCATTCATTGAGGATCAACCTTGCATTTCTTCAAGTCTTCAAGGGTAATTGTTGGATAAATCATTATCTAAGGCCCGGTTCTTTGTACGGCTTCGTTTCTCGTTTCTCGTGTCCGTTTTTCCTTGTTTCTTATGATCTTTTGTCTTTTTCACGATATCCATACCTAAAACACAATTAAACAAACACAAGCATATATATATATATGGTATTTTATGACATTTTTATGCATTTAAAGCCCGAAAAGAACGATGAGATCATGTATAAATGCCATCTCATCAACCCTTTGTGTAGCCTTCTGTTTCACAATTTTATCTTCATGTAATGTACAGTCTTTGATAAAATGACTTAGACTACCACAAACATAACATCCTTTTCTTCTTAAAGAAGACCCAAAAGGTTGTTTTGACTTTACCTTTTCAAAACCTAGCCCACCCCTTTTGGTTTTAGTATGTTGTTCATTGTTTTCCAATATCTTGCTAGGATGATTAGGAAAATACCTATTGTTCTTAAGCAATGGCATGTGGATATGAGGTTGCAAAAGGAGGAGCTTACTCGCATTCCGGTGTGTGTAATGATACATGATATTCCTATTCAGGTTTTCTCGGAGGATGGTCTTAGTATTATAGCCTCTCATATTGGTAAACCGCTTATGCTTGATTCATTTACTAGTGCTATGTGTATTGACTCTTGGGGTAGGAGTAGTTTTGCTCGGTGTTTGATAGAAGTTAAGGCGGATGATGATCTGAAGGAACAACTAGTTTTTGGAGTTCCTTTGGCTGATGGTTCTGGATATACAACGGAGACGGTTACTATTGAGTATGAATGGAGACCTCCATGTTGTGACCAATGTAAAATATTTGGTCATGATCACGAGTCATGCCCAAAGGTGGTAAAGGTTAGTCCTATTGTTGCTTCTAATGCAGGTGATAATAATGTTGGTGTTCAAACCAATGATGGGTTTAAGAGTGTGACTCGGAAGAAGAAGAGAGGTAAGAAGAAGAATGGAGGCATTCATTTAGGAACAAATAATTTGTATGTTTCTAAAGTGAATATTCCACCTAAAGTGGCTCATAAGAAGACTTATAAGATTGCTGATATACATTCGACGTCTACATCCGTTCATTCTAATACGAATAAAAGTGGTGTAGCTACATCCAATGCTTATGACATTCTGAACGAATCAGATGAAGAAGAGGTTGAGAATATTTATGATGAGACTGCTAACCTGTTCCATGATAAGAGGGACAAGGCTAAAGTTAAATCATAATCCTTATATGTTTTGCTAGTAAAAAGTATTGTTATTTTCTAGCTTTGTAAGTGTGTATGGCATGTCATATACACTAGTTTAAGTGTTTATCAAGCGCTTGTTCTTGAGGTTAATGTGGTACTACCGCCACATTCCATATGTACTTCAATGTTTTTTTGGTGTAATATATTTTACCGGGGTGGTTATTCCCCTTTACCCAAAAAAATATCTTGCTAGGAGTTTTTACCTGCTTGGGAGCAGAACTAGTCTTAGATTCCTCAGAAACAAAGTAGTTCATTAAAGGTGGATAAACAATATTCTTGGTCACATCAGTATTTTCTTGAGACACAGTACTAGAGTTAAAGACATTATTAATCTTAGGTTCTTCTGACTCTATACTAGTATCATTACAAGAGGGCATGAAAATTCCTGATACTGGTGGAGGAACTGCCTTCATTCCTTCAGCATATCTATCATTTTTAGGTGTATCATCTTCCTCACTAGAACTATCAAAAATCCATTTTGATAAGTCTTTGTTAGTTAAGATTATCCCAGGTTGATCCTCAATATATCCTAGGCCTGTTTTATCATAATACCCCATTTGTGAATTAATCAATTTTCCCAATCCCTTAGAGGATTGTTGCCAATGACTAATCACTTCCCTCTCATTACAAAGACTGGTTTTTAAAGCTTCATTTTCTGAATTTATTTTTAAAAGTTATCTTTCAAAAGCTTTTATTTCCATATCTTTTTCTCTCATTTGAAGAGTCAAAATCCTTATTTTCTCTTCATAGTTTTGTTGAGCCTTTTTGTACAAAACTATATTTTCTTCTAATTTAACAACACCCTGTTTGAAAGCCTCTACTTCTACAGTGCATGTGTTAACCTTTTGATATTGTTCCTCTAGTTCTACTTTTAGACTATTAAATTTAAGAATACAATCTTTAGAACAAGGATGTACCTCAGTATCTTCATGTGAGAGAGCCATTAATCCAAGCTCTTCTTCTTCTTCTTCTGCCCAATTCACCACTCCATCTACAGTAACCAATGCTTTGGTTCCTTTAGGACTCCTGCTGTTTCCTTTTGGAAAGCTTTCAGTTATACTTGGAATGGTTCTATAGCTGTTCTTGGACTTCAGATTGCTAGTTTCAGCTTTATCTCTATTGCATTCTCTTGCAAAGTGTGCATTCCTTCCACAGTTAAAGCATTCAACTTTAGACTTGTCATATCCTAATGGCTCATTAGGATCAACAGTCATTTTTCTTCCAGTATTCTTGAAGAACCTATTAGATCTTACTGACACCATAGCAGCTTGCCATTTAAGATCCATCTCTTCAACATCAACATCAACAGCATCCATTTGGAACAAGTCATTGAGAGTTAATCTTGGCCTGTTGTCTTGTCTAGCAAAGAATGAGAAGGCATCATTGTCACTAAACAATGGTGAAGACCTTCCATGTGGATTTTGAGAGACCATTGGACTGCTTTCAATACTTTGTGGGTAAGTACTGCTTGTAAGTCCTCCAGTGGTATTTGTGAAGTATGTACTGCTGCTAGATCCACTAGCGGTATTTTGAAAGTAAGTACCGCTGTTCCCATCTGACACAAAATCCAAATTAGACTTTGAAGCAGTTGCTGTTTTTACTTCAGTGCCTTTCACATCCATCTCATATGCTCTAAGATTGTTGTAGAGATGATCAAACGAAATTGTTTCCAAATCATCTCTTGTGATGAAGTGCATAGCCATTGCTTTCTATTCTGGTGGAACACTTCTTAAGAATTTTAGATTAGCTTCTTCATTAGGAATTACTTGTCCATAAACTGCTAACTGAATAAGCAATTTGCTGAACCTTCCATATCCACCATGTATTCCCTCTATACTGGTAATTGAGAAGTTATCAAATTCTTGTTTAAGAACAATCTTCTTAATTTTCTTAGATTGGTCATTGCCTTTAAATCCAAGTTTTATAGCATCCCACATAGCTTTGGCATCTTTATAGTGATCAAAGCTTGGTAGAATATCCTCATAAAGAGCCATAGCCAAAGCAGTTCTTGCTTTTCTTTCTCTGATCTCTGCTTGTATCTGCTCAGCAGTCACAGCAGGTAGAGCATAGCATGTACCATCTGGCAACCAGTGTAGCTTCTTTTGTGTGTTCCCATTCTTGATAACTTGTTACACAGTATGATCTGTGTGATTTAAGTAATGTTCCATCTTCATAGCCCAAGTCTCATAATTGTCACCTTTGAGAACTGGGAGTTTAACAGCAGACAGAGAATGAGAAGGTGTTGGTGTAGAGGTAGCTATAACATTCATGACTTGAGCACCTTGTGCTGGTGCATGATGCACAACTTGTGGTTGTCCCTGTGGAATAGGATCAGGGATCTGAGCATCATCCAAGTGAGCATTATCACCATCTGGTTGAGACATTGAGATTTGGTGTGGAGTGTATGGGGTCGTGTTCTTCTTTTTCAGAGTTTCTCAACAGGCTCTGATACCACTTGTTGATCCCTTTGGTTGGATCTATATTCTGTTAAGAATTAGTATAATAGTTTGTAATCAAACTAAAACACTTTGTGCACTCTTACTAACACTAAATAAGTTATGCAGAATCTAACTTATAAAGCACAAAAGAACAGAATTAATTTTAACTATTCGATTCTCTTATTAATCGACTTGAATGAGGTACATGAAAGACATTATACCTATGTTCCTTTTATAGAGTAAGGAACCCTAGAAACCTTAGAATATTCTATAAGGATAACTATATCACAGACGATATATTATCAATATTCTAACTATTTAGGTATATCACATAAGATACTCTAACTATAACTATGACATATCTTATACAAAGATATATTCGTCCTAATCAACGTAGCAGTACTTACTTTATAAGTAGCAGTACTTACTATGTACCGCGTTAACACTAACGGTATTTACATAACACTAACAGTACTTGGAATATACTAACGGTACTTGACACTTAACAAATAATTCCCAACAAAACATTGTCCTCAATGTTTTCTAGATCAAGGGTAACCACCCCCTTGCTAAAACACGAAGAGTCTAATGCAAAAGTCCTAACATGGTAAGAGCACGCAAATCTATAAGCCGTTTATTAATTATGTTTCAAGATAAAACGTTAGTCGATAAAAATCAAAGGATAGTGAATGTGCCCCTTTTTGACAATCAAAGTATGGAAGATCAAGTGGACCGGCAAAAACCAAACACGAGAGTCTTTAATGATAAGGGTCATACCTAGGATTCACAACAAAACAAAACACGAGCACGAGCTTGAAAATATCAAGCCTTATTAGTGTTAGAAAATAGATAGAAAATAGAATGTATGGGAATCCCCCACAAGGCACCTCGTTTTTGTTAACCGAGTCATGAGCTCGACTCGATCCCCGCATTCGTTGGTCCTTAGGGAAAATGGTGAAAACCGGCATATTGGAATAAAATTCAACATAAAGTACGATGCCGGGGTCAAAGATCACATCCTCGTTCTCGGATGACAAACGAAAGGATGAAACTCCAACACAAATCTCCAAAAAGAGATGGTGGTCAATGTCACGAATCATGAAATGGATGTAGTTTGCTCCTCGAGATAAACTCGCACCAAGATGATCGAAAATTCTTTCAATTATTTCATCGGTGAAAGGCCAAGATTTCCCTAAATCAACGATTCCGGGGTCGAATACCTCATCCTCGGGAGAGAAAGGAATAGACAACACGGTGTCTTCCCCGATGCTAATCCATAATCATTTAAAGCACATGGTAATGGTGGGATAAAAGTCTCAACTATAGTGGTATCAACTTACATGACTTTGTTGACCTTGTCACTCTTAGGAATTTGAACATAGGGGTCATGATACTCAAAACGAGTCGCATGAAAAACCCACACATTAAGATCAAAGCGAGTGGGAAGGAGATTTGGAGTAAAGATAATTTCTCCTTCCGGGTCAACAGTATCATCATCATAAATCGGGTGATCAAACCAAGGATTTTCAACACCGTCATTAGACTCTTCCTCAAATTCCGAAGGAATATCTATGAAAAGTAACTCATCAAACTCCTTAACGAAGAGCTCATCATCACAAAGGTTGTGAGATGAAGGAGGTATGATGCTCTCAAAATTCTCTTTAAACAATGGATTATTGTTCATTGAAACTTCAAAAAGTGGATTCGAGTAAGTCACATAAGTGTCATCAATCTTGTCATCACAAGAAATATCCGACAAAGTATCAAGTGTGTCACACTCGGATACAAGATCATCATTCTCATTAGAAGGCGGTTCATCGGAGAACTCCTCGAGAATGGAAGGTAAAACATGAGGATCACGCTCGATCTCGAGATCGAAAACGTCTCCACTTCCCCGTGGAAGTGGATCAATAAGAGAAACAAGTTCACCGACGAACTCATTTAACAAATAGTCATTAACCTCACTCGGTGTGAAGTTAGGAATCAAAATCTCTTCAAATGAAGATTGTGCCTTGGTATCATGAATTTGGTACTTCGGAGAGAATGAAAATGAGTCAATTTTCAACGATATTTCAATTAAAGCAATATCTCCCTCGGGATCGAAATTCTCACAATCAAACTCACTACCATCAAATGGTGCACTAAGGTTATCATCAATTTCCTTATCGATCTTATCCTCAAGAGTAAGTGGAGACGAGGTAATATTACAACACGTTTCAACGGAACAAACATCTCCCTCCGGAATTAACTTTTCTTCTTCATGAAATGAGGGATCTATAGTTGGCCATACACCCTTGTAAATGAGAAAATCCTTATTTGTGTTACTTTCAAAAGTTTTAACAAGTTTTACACTTTCCACATTTTTAGAAACAAATCTTGGAAGTTTTTCTGGTTTGAAAACAATATTTTTATCCCCATAAGATAATTTTATATCTTCTCTCCTCATATCAACTTGAACTTGAGCCGTGCAAAAAAATGGACGTCCTAAAATTAAAGGCACACGAGGATTGGTCTCATAATCAACGATTTCAAAATCGGCAAGGTAAATGAACTTCCCCACTTTAAAAAGGACATCTTCCGCTATACCAACCGGGTGGGCGGTGGTTCCATTAACAAGCTCAATGATCATTTGAGTGGGAGTAAGTGGGAAATAGTCAAGAGTCCTTCCATATGGATAAAGGCATTAAGTTGATGCTAGATCCTAGATTGGCTAGAGCTTTGCATACCTCAAACCCTTTGAAAACACAAGGTATCAAGAATTGGCCCGGATCTCCATATTTCTCGAGATAGAAATTAAAGAAAATCGCAAAACTAGTCATATTTAAAGTAGCCTTGATAACATCTAGAAAGGTTTCTTTAGGTGGAGGATCACACCCGATCACTTCTTCTAAATTATCATAATCATTGTAAACGGTGATAGCCTTAATCTCTCCTTTCGGGTTTGGTATGGTGTTGCTAGGTAAGCCACCCGAAGAAGAGGAGGGTTTGCACATAAAAGTCCCAAACATCAAAAGTATTTTTTTCTCAAACTTAGCTTGATTTCCCTCAAAACGGTTTTGGCTTTGCTCTAAATTTTATTGACTTTGCTCTAATATTTGCTCCATACAGTTTTGGTTTTGCTCTAATCTTTGTTGGTTAAGCTCAATCTTGTTATTTTGCCCCTTGATCGTATTTTGAAATTCATTTTTCAAAGTTGCAATTTGTCCTTGAACATTGTTTTGAAAAGCTTTCAAATTTGCCTCATTTGTTTTGATATAGCTTGACAAATCATTTTGATTATTGCTTTGAAAACCTTGATTGTTTTGATTAGCATGAAATCCATTTCATTGATTAAAATTTCCTTGGTTACCACGGTTAAAATTATTCCCATTATTTCCATTGTTGTACCTATTTTGAACCGGTGGAAAACCCGGTGGAGCAACATAATTTTGACGAGGAGCTTGACCGTTAGGGCCATAAGTTCCCGTGGCGGCAAAAGCACTAGTTTGATCAAACCCCGTGGTTAAACAAGCATAAATTGGATGTGCTCCACCACATGATACACAAAAATTCTCAACCATATTAATCGATCCATGAGGATTCTTCCTAATCTCATTCAACAACGTAGCAAATCCATTATCGATCTTAGAGTCCAATCTAGCAATCTCGGTATTAGATGAATTCACATTGGAAACAACCGGTGTGTTTCGTGAATATGGCACTCTAGACTTATTTTCAATGATACCCCACGCGTCTCTCGGAGTTTTTCTTAAAAGATTACCACCCGCGACGGCATTTAAAGAATCTTGTTCAACCATATTAAGTCCATTATAAAAAGTATTGATTTGGTGTAATTCCGAGAAACCTTGGTGTGGACATTGTCTCAACAAATCTTTAAACCTTTCCCAAGCAACTCCAAACGATTCATGCACTTTTTGTTCAAATCTAGTGATCTCATTCTTAAAGTGAGTTGTTTTAGATGGTGGAAAGAAATAATTCATGAACTTAGACACTAAATCATCCCATGTCAAAATCGAACCCGGTGGTTCCTTTTCATACCAAAGGTTAGCGTTCCCCTCGAGCGAGTACGGAAAAAGCATGAGCTTAATCGCGTCATTCGGCACATCTCTAAACTTGAGAGTCGAGGTAGTACGAATAAAATTCCGAATGTGAGAGTGCGGGTTATCGGTCTCATTGCCACGAAATTGGTCGGCACGAATGAGTGATAAAAGACCCGTCTTAATCTCATAATGATCCACCAAAATAGCTGGCACAACGATTGCTTCCCCATACCCTTCGGTGGGTGCACGGAGCAATTCCTCCATTATTCGGTATTGGCCATCTCTACAACAATAGGTGGAAGCTTGGGTTCCAGTATTCGTTGTTGACGATTTCTATTTCTACGAGGAATCTTTTCAAGCCTATCGTGATTAATCAAAAGTCGAGTAGATCGTAATTGCATAAACCAACGTGACGAGAATTTAGAGGGTTGAAGAAAAGAAATAAGATTAGAAGAAGGTTATTTTTGGTATTTTATTTGGTATTGCTCAATAAAAAAGATTGATAAAAATAAGGAATAAGGATAATTACTATGGAAGTAATCTACCCTTGGTCGACTTTGAAACATAGGTGAAAATCTAACCGTCTCGAGGTTCAATAAGTAAACTAAAAAAATAAGATATAGTACTACTTGAGTCGGCAAACCAATAATCGGTCGTCCCTCTCAATATACGCACAAGCAAGCGAGGAAACGAGGTGGCACAAAGCACTTAAAAACCTTTTTCCTTAGACGGCCTTTTATAGCTCGTCGCCTTATACCCACCTTATAGTTTGTATAAATTGAGTTAAAACTTTTTATTAGTATTTATCTATTTTTCCTTTTATTTTTGTTTTGGATTCGAATACAATAGCTAGGTGATGAAATCCCAACTAAGGTCTTATTTGAAAGTAGGTAAATTTATTGTTCTACGTAATATAATATAATAATCACAAAAAAATACGAAAAACGATATATAATATAATAATAGAAAAATAACAAAACTTTCCAAGGATGGAAAGGGTCTTCAAATCAACGATCAACAAATCTCCACGAACGAATCGTACACAAGATTCCCGGCAGTGGCGCCGAAGTTTTTGATGTATTGTGGAAACGTCGGTGTATTTTAATTAGATACGTTATAGAGCAAATTTAGGAAATTACCCTTAGGAAAAGTTAATAATCTATAAATAAGCCAAAGACGAATTCAATTAAACACGTGAGCGATCCAAGTTCGTTGTACACAAGGATCTTTTGAATTTGAGACCTTTGTTTTAATTTGGACAATTAATTTGAATAGGGTTTCGGTTTTTATCTAAAATTAATTTTACCAATTTTTAAATCCTAAGTGCATGAATCGTAACCCCAGAATTAAATTCTACAAGACAATTTATTTAAAATTTAAATAAAATTTTAAAATTATAATCTATTTAAAATTATTCAATTTAAGAAAACTACCTTCACTATTTAATTAAACAAAGTCTGTATAAAATAATATATATTTTTTTATAATTAAACTAATTTATTTAAAAACTAATTTTAAAACTATTTAAAACTCTAAAAAGATATAAAATATATTTATTTATTTATTTTAATTATATTATTATATTTAAGTTTATAATCAGATTTTACTAGATAAACATTTTAAAATTTGTTTTATAAAAAGAAATCTATTACTTACTTTATTAAACTTTTAATAAACGTTTTTTAAACAAAAATAAGACAGTTTAAAATGGTATAAAAACTTCAAAGCGCAAACTTAAAACAAAAGAGCATGTAGCTCAGTTGGGTAATGCGTTGGTTGATGCCCGTGAGGTCACAGGTTCGAGTCCCATGGAGGACTCATTTTTGCGAATATTATTTTTGGACAATAAAAATGGAAAGTAGAAGTCACATGAGTGACTTTTGGTCTGTTATAACTTTGTATTGACAGTTTACAATATCAGTACCACACAATTCATATGGTACACTAATAAATATCAGTTTACTAAAACAAATAAACACCAAACAATCTCAGCAAAACATACTAATATCAGTAAAACTATAACAAAGCAATTACAGATTAACAATCTAGATAACATATTCCATAAATGGGTAAACAAAGTAACTCTCAATTAACCATATCAGTACATGATTCTAGCAAATAAGAAAACCAAGTTAATCTGACAAAAGTTTATTAGCAGACTTTAGAGAAACTAACAACAATTATCAAAACCAAATTAATCAAAAACTCAATACAATCATGGATTCATATCAAAACATTACCAAAATAAAACTATGAAAATTTTACCAGTAGAAAATCAACACATATCAGATTATATCAGCAAAATTTATTAATCAAATAATAAAATCAAATCTAGACATAACTCAGCAAGCATTCCAAAAAATCAACCAGTTAAAACTTCTAATTCTCCCTTCGCAGATTAAATAACATATTAACTATCAGTACCTAAACCGAAACTCAGATCAATAAATAGAAAATTTCAAACAAATAACTGGCTAACATATTATTGAAAACAGTGAAGTCAACTTCAACAACATTCAAATCTCATAACAGATTGTTCTAACAAAAATAAATAAAATGAAATTTACCTTTAATTGATGAGACCTTTGATGCAGTAGTCGCGCGCTGAGCGGACTTTTAACCTAAGCAAAACCACCAATCGTCTTTTCGGACCAAGAACACCATCATGTCGCCACTTGGGTAACTCTCGAACCAAAAATATCACACCATTTGAAAAGAAACAGAGATCTCGAACCACCATTCAACGAATAACTTTACTTTTCCAGTGGGCAAAAGTTATTCCAAATTTCACTTATATTAATTAATTAAAGCTATTATAAAAACTTTAATCAAATAATATTTATTATAATATCAATTTAGATTATAGCATAAAACTAAAATAAAATTAACAGTAAAATCAACTTCACGAAGAAAAATTAAATTCAAAGGAACTTTTCATTAATTTCAGAAGAATATTACAAAACTATTAAAGTAAAAAAAAATACAATTTAACCTACATCTATTTTAACATTAATGAATTGTTGGCAAGATGGAAGATGAATGCTTCGTTTAGGCTTTATGTCTAGATTGATTCTTTGTGTTTTGTTTAGTTCTGTGTTGTAGGGCATGTCCTACACGCTCGTAATTCAAGTTTTGCTTGAGGTTAATGTGGTACACAACCACATTCCATTGTACTTAATTTTATTGTGATTAATACCATTTACCGGGGTAGATACCCTTTTACCCAAAAAAAAATATTTTAACATTATAACATTAACTAAAAATTGGAATGATCAAATTACAATATTTTGGGGGTTTTTATAGGCAAACCCCATGCATGCTGAGGAGAGTTTGTTGAACACCATCTTGAATCTTGGCCATCCATAAAGCATCTTCATTCTTCGTTTTGATCTTACAGCTGAGAAAAGGTTCTCTTTCACTAGGATCGCCAACGTGACAATTATTGTGCTAGTTGTGCTAGTTTCAGGATGTTGTGGCTTATTTTGATTGGAGGAATGGTTGTTGGTGAGGTGTATCTACCAATCAGGGGCTAGCTATGAGGAGAGAAGGTGCCACTTAGCCCATCTTCAACATCCGAAATAATTGGGTATTATTTTGAAGCGCGTGGATTACAACTCCACTTGATAGGAAAAGCCCCAAATTTTGATATTTGATCTAGGGTTTGGGATAAGAGTGGTTGTGGTTTATTGTTTGTAACGGAGAGAGGAAAAGGGTAAGTTTGGTGTGTGAATGTTTTAACCGAATGTATAAATGAAAAGTTATATTAACTTTATAACCGTCCATACTTTTTAACCCTAATGGGTTTGAGCCCATATTACTCCACCGTCTCAAAAATGTTGTAGTGAAATTGGGCTTTGTGAACTTGGACCAAAATATATTCCGTCCGTCCCTTTATATGTCACATGATTTTGGGTAATGTTGGGCTTTGTAGTAAAAATTGACCAAGTTATTTCCACTCTTGGACGTTTAGGCCCAATACACCAATGTGGGTCCCACAAGGCCCAAATCAATTTATTAATATTAAATCCTCTAAAAAACGACTTGTCTTTTGGCTTCTCGTCTTTTCTTCAATCTTGTGTCGTTTTTGCCGGTTTTCGTGATCGTGGGTAGCTACACACATGAAACAACAAATACACATATACAATGCTATATTCATTCATTTTATGCATTTATTGATTGTTTTATGATACAAATGATATGAGTAAAATCACTCATATCAGTACGGTTACTCATGCTCGCACTATGGTTGACTTGACCGAAGATGCTAAAATTCAAGCTAAGTGTGATATTCAAGCTACAAACATCATTATCTAAGGTCTTCCTCCAGATTTCTACAAACTCGTGAGTCATTACAAAGTTGCCAAAGAGTTATGGGAGAGAATTCGCATTTTGATGCAAGGCACCTCGTTAACTCAACAAGAACGAGAGTGTATCTATATGACACGTTTGATAAGTTTGCTTATGTTCCAGGAGAGACTCTTCATGATTATTATCTTAGATTCACTTTAATGTTGAATGAGTTTAACATTTTTGACATGAAAATACCGCAGTTACAGCTCAACACAAAGTATCTGAATACTCTTCCTCACGATTGGAGCAAGTTTATGACGGATGTTAAGTTGGCTAAGGATTTGCATCAAACCAACGTGGATCAACTTCAAGCTTATCTTAAACCACACGAACGCCACGTGCAAGATATTCAGTTGTTTAGATCTCAAGTTTATGATCCACTTGCCATGATTTCTTCTCATCAAATGATTCCTAAACACAACGTGGCTTACTCTTATCAACAACCATCATATATGCAGCATCAACACACCTTTCTGCAACCACAACAACCATCATATCAACCACCAATGATGCCACATCAAGCATTTCAACAACCAAGTGTTCTACAACAGCCGTATACACAACAACTAACTCATAAGGCATCTTCATCACAAGCTATCAGTTCTCCAATGGGATATATTCCTCAGCAAGGATATTTTCCAATTGAAGCACCACCAGCACAAGCCTTTTTATTCCAATGAACTTTCAGCAATTCAAGTACCGGTCCTCAGTAAAAATGATTCTCCAAGTAATGTTTTAAACCATCTCACTGCCTACTTGTCAAAACTTGTTGCAACTAGAGGATTTCTACCAAAGAACAATCAGCTCCGCACATCTTCAAATCCTCACCAACAAGCCACTATTCAAGATGGTCAAATGACGGTTCAATCTATTCAAGGAAGGAAAAATTCATATGGACCAACTACAAGAACCGTGAATGCTCAAGGTAGAGGAAATGAAAGTTTCAATGGTCCTCAAAAGGCTGTGACTTGCTATAATTGTCGAGGACAACGTCACATAGCTAAGTAGTGTACTTAGCCTAAAAGGGGAAAGAATGCATCATGGTTTCAAGAGAAAATGTTCTTGGTCGATGCTCATCTAAGGGAAATATTTTGGAATCAGAGGTATTAGCATTTCTTACAGACCCAGGGGCAGTAAAAATGAAGGTATTCCCACAGTCTCTACTTCAAATGCAGCATATCAAGCGGATGATCTTGATGCATATGATTCGGATTGTGATGAGCTTCACTCAGCCGAAGTTGATCTCGTTGATAATATTTCTCACTATGGTTCAAATATCGCCAGTGAGGTACCAACCATAACCAATACTATTCACAATAATCCACATCAAGTTGGTAATGAAAATAACAACCCCGAACAGCCTTCAGTAAATAGTAAATTCAAATGCTGGGTATCCAATCCTTCAGATTTGAGTGAACCTCAACCGAATGCTACGACGGGTATGGTATCTTATGCTCAACAAGATTTGGTAATGGTGCCTAAACATATTATTGATGACATGAATGTTGCCGTTCGACAAACCTTAGACATGAATACCATCCTTACCGCTAAGCTTGTGATGTATAAAGAAAAGGTCAAAACTTTTGAAATGGTCCCTCAAGCAGAGAAAATAACTTATTCTGAATTTGACCAATTTCGGTTTAGAAAGGATAGAACACTTAAAGGAGATAGAAACATTAAGAGCTAATCTTTCTAATGAAGTAAAAGAAAAAGCGTCGGTTGTCAATAATTTTCAGAAACTAAAAACGGATTTCGAAACACTCGAGTCTAACAAGGTTGAATCAGAAAATAATGCTACCAGACTTCTTAAAATGTGAGATCAACAGTTTTTACAACAATATTCTTCCACAAGAACGGTTCATTTATTAACTAACTCATTTTAAGAACTAGAACTTAAGCGTTTTCAAGATTTACCACCTAATCCGGGTTATGCGAAACAAAATCAGCAAGAAATTCCTAGTCTTTATGATGCGACCCTAAATGGTAAAAATCGAAAGAGGCTCCATATGTTCATGATGATGTAGAGTCGATGCCACTTACGGAAGAAATTCGATTAAAAATGCTTTCAAAAAATCTTAAAAAGTTGATTATGATAAGCATAATATATTGGCTTTTGATTTTAAGACCCGCTTTAAAACACAAAAGGAAGTAGATCACGTACTAGCATGTGTGCCATAAATTTTGTCAAACAAAAACCTTCCTAGTACGTCTCCTACACTTGTCAAAAAGGATTTAACTAAGTTAATTCCACCGGTAAGTAAGGTGTATACAAGCTTGAATGAGCTGCACCAACACTTTGCCGAATTTGACACGGTCATTAAGGAACGTACGACGGCTACGGCTATAACCGAAGGAGAATGGAACTTTGAACACACCAAGCTGTGTTTCGTGATGAAATTATTTCATTTGTGAAAAATATTAAAGCGTGTTTTAGTAATCTTATTACAATTTGGTTTTGGAAATTAAAGAAGTTCAACGTGTTTTCTTTGAAACGGATGATGCTAATGAAAATAGTTTAGTTGAAAAGGAACGAATTTTACGCCAAAATGATCAACTTCTGAAGCAAGTGATGTCGCATGATATTGTATCCGTTTGTGTGAATAATTGTGTTGATAATGATTCTATTGTGCATAATGTTGAATATGTGGATAATGTGATAGATAGTAACTGTCATAAATCTGACGCTGAATTTTTTAAAGCTTCAAGATTCCTGTAATTCGGTTTCAAAACGTTTGGATGAGATTCGAAAACATTGTATTTCTCTTGAATGTGAAATTCTTTTATTCAAGATATTTTTGAAACGTCACACGAATGTGCTAATATAGATGATCCAATTTTTCAAAAGGCATTTCGATTGAATATACAATCAAAACAGCGTCAGTCAAGTGACAAGGTGCTAAATTGTTGCCGATAGACATTGAGAAATCTAAGGAGCTGAACAATGTGAGTACTTGAGGTCGCTGAGAATTTTAAACTTGATCTAGATAATCGAGTTTCCAAACTTTTGTCCAAAGTTAATTGCTTAAAACAGAAAAATACACGACTTTTTGATTCAGATTACCGACACTAAGCTAAATGTCGAGTTATAATCCTAGTTAAAACCAATCTATTCTTCGTCGCCCATCTTCTTTACCAACACAAGGCTAGGTGTCGAGTTCTAATCTTAGTTAGAACAAATCTACACTCATCTCTCACACTCACATCACTTTCTTGTTAAGTGAGAACTCAAACACTCATACACACAATTGATGAATCCAAAATACCAATTGATGAAACCATGAATCATGGATCGATTAAGCTTACTAGGATAACCAACGTTCATATGAAACAATCATAGCAGAATTAGAACACTGATTATAACAAGATGTTAAAAAACAAGACAAATTACTCCCAACGATTAATTGTATTAATATCAAACGATTACAAGCAACCTCTAGGCGTGTATACATTTAATCCCACACCTATAACACGAACATACTTTTAGGTTTACATCGTGAATGAGTTATGAAAACCTACACAGGGTGTATGTCTTTATATACTATACAGAACCATTCTTACAAGAAATCTAATTACACTAGGAGTCCTTCCATCTTTTGCACTTTAGTCCTCTTCCTTGTATAGAAGGTCTCCATATTCTTGTACTTTTTCATATTTGCATTTAAGCCCTCTTGTTTCATTATATTATGTTTTGTCTCATCAAATCTAGTTGCCAACAATTTTCCCCTATTTGATGATGACAAAACCAAGCTTCAAATCTTGATCTTCTATGAATGAAATAAGCTCCCCCTTAAAGTAAAATTTCTTGTAAAACATATCACCACATTAAATAAGTTGCATACCTTGATCTTTGTACTCTTATTCCCCTTTTTGTCTCATCCAATAAGGGTCTTCTGAAGATAAGCAACTAATAAACACTTCCCCTTAAGTGGTGCATGTAGATGGTTAGATAAGCTTCCCCTGAAACTTAGATTCACCATCTCTTGAATCATGAACTCTATAGATTCCAATTGTAGATTACTAATGAAGAAAAATGAATATAACTAATTTGTTGAAGAAGTGGAATCTCCCATACTTGTACCTTATATCTTGCACTATCCATGTGACGAAGAACTTATACTAATGATATGAAATATAAGGAGACTGCCATCTCTTACAAAAATTCTCATTTACCTTCGAAACAAGACAGTGAGCACGATAACGTAACTCCTTTCAAGTAATAGAAAATATGTGCATAGAGTACCATTAGAAAAATCACATATTCCTAGATTTTGTAACACTTGGTCACCAACAATGTAAGCACGACCAAGTTAAATTTAAAGTTAGTGTAACTGGTCACGACCTTTAAGATATGGTAAGAAAGCAACTTGTGAAAAACAACTCAAACACCAAATAAGCAATACTTAAACGTCTTCATAGAAATCTCCAATTAATGAAAGATCATCTAAATACGTTATCATACTCTTCTTTTCTGAAACTACTGTCTCTATCGGCGATCTGCTTCTAATCCAAGTTGGTACGTAACCACAAGATTAACTTTGTCACATGATCAAATAAAATGTCATTGCACCAAACATCTTCAAAAACGTATTTGGCCATAGCAATACTGATTGCCCTAAACGCCCAGTGATAACTAGTGTGGATAAAGGGAAATCTCCTCAAGAAGGTAATGTTGATGGTTTCACTGTTGTTACCAATAAGAAAAAGAAGAATAAGAAAATGGGGAAACCTAATCAGATGGAGGGCATTAAGTTATCAAAACCTACGTTGAACTTGAAGTATAGGAAAGCTGAACGGGGCGAGAGTTCCAAGACTGCCAATGAGAAATCTACGCCGAATCTGGCTCCTAAACCGCCTATACCTAAGGTTCATGACCTTACTCTGAGTAACTCATTTAGTTGTCTTACTGATGATGAGGAGCAGCGAAGAGGGTGTGTTAATGAGGATAGTGTTGATGAGGTTGATGACATCTTATTCTAAAGGACCAGGTTACGCCTACGGAAGGAGCAAGCACTCCTAATGAGATGGTTCTTAATGTTTAGCATTGCGTCATGAAATATATGGGGTTTGAACCTCACCCCTAAACAGAAGGAGGTTCGACAAATTATTCATGATAATAAGCTTTCGGTTTGTGCCATCTTAGAGTCTCATACTAGTAATTCTAAGCTGGACAGAATATGTTCATTTGTTTTTCGTAATTGGGAATGGACCTCAAATGCCATTCATTGTAACAAGGGCTCGCGTATTATCTTGGGGTGGAACCGTGATGTTGTGGATGTCTCGGTTATTACGCAAGATGATCAGGTTATGCATACTAGATTATGGGTCAAGTCTGATAAGAAAGAGATATTCTGTTCATTTGTTTATGCTCACAATATCTATACTCGTCGGCGTGCTTTATGGTATAATCTTGGAATGCATAATGTGTATATTCGACAACGGACATGGTGTATTTTAGGTGATTTTAATGCAGCTCTTACCCTTGAGGACTTTGCTGCTGGTGCCTCCAATATGGATATTTCGATGCGTGAGTTCCGCGAGTGTGTTCATGACATTGAAGTTCTTGATGTTCAACGGGCAGGTTTGAGATTTACTTGGTCTCAAAAACCGAAGGGTGGGAACTTACATGATAATGTCCAACGTTTACGTCATGAATTGGATACCGTTTAACGGGATTTGGATCAAGATCCTTTTAATACCGTCCTTCGTGAGGAGGAGGCACATTATTTACAAGCGTTCAATGATGCATCGATTCTTGAGGATCAGTTTCTCCGTCAGAAGGCTAAAATGGATTGGCTTCGTGATGGGGATTCAAATTCTAAGCTGTTTCATCGTGCTGTGAAGAAAAGGATGAGTCGCAATCGTATTGAGGTCATTACTAGTGTGATATGAGTGATTTTACTCATATCAATTATATCATAAAACAATCAATATATGCAATTAATGTATCAAAAATGCCTTGTATATGTTTGTTTGTCGTTTTAATGTGTGTAGGTACCAAGTTCACGAAAACCGGCAAATATCAACACGAGATTTGAAGAAATATCAAGAAGCCAAAAGTCAAGTTTGTTTTTCGAGGATTCAAGTTTTATAAAGGCTAAAGGGCCAAGTGGGTCCCACATTCACATTTATGGGCCTAATTATTGGGCTAATGGAGGAAGTATTATTTAACTTTTGGGTCAAAGCCCAATAAGCCCAAAACACAAGATTATAGAACGGATTGGAGTGTTTGGGCTGAAAGCGCAATATCTTAAATCAAGTTATGAAAAGTGGAATGAGTAAATGGGCTTTTGGTTTTCATAAGTCGTTGGTCAGTTAAAACAAACGATGAAAAGTTACACAAACTTTTCATTATCCTGGTCAAAGCATTATCCATCACAAACGTGACAAACACACACATTCTCACTTTTAACTTTCGATAGAAACAAAGTTTTACCATCCTCTTTCTCTCTCACTTCACCAAAACCAGTCACAAAAAAATAACCCTAGTTCTTATCAATAATTGGGGCTTTCTTAATCAAGGCGTGATGCGGTATTTTTGTACACTTTATTTTAGGAAAAACAAAGTGACAAAAGCGGGTAAGTATTAAGTATCGCGTTTTGTGAAAAACGCGAATACTCGTCGTCGAGTTCGTTCTCGAGGAGGTATGGTGTTTAAGCCAAAATTAAGCACGTTATTTATTCGAGTGATTTCGTTTTTTGGGAAGAAAGAAAGAAAGGAAAATGGAGACGAATTACGCTCAAAACGGACGAAAACGCGCGAACGTATGAACGTAAAAACGCGACCCAACGAAAAATTTCACCTAAAAAATAATTAAAAATTACTAAAAAGTCCTAAAAATTCTAATTAAAAATAAAATATAAACTAAAAAATTTGAAAGTACGTAAATTATTTTATATCAATATTTAAAGTTAATTAAAAATCTTAAAAAATAAATTAACTAAGAAAAGGACAAAATACAAACTTTATTATTTGCAAACCTAGTTTATACTATTTAAAAACTAAAAATATTTTTTTGAAAATTTTTCTAAACTTTTTTTCAATTTTTTTTATGACTTTTTTTTAAATTTTAAAATGAGAATAATCTTAGAAAACAAATAATAAAAAGAAAATTATGAAATTTAAACTATACAAAAGCAAATTTATTTTTCCTACGTACTATGTGATAAAAGAAAATTTTGAAAAAAGAATTGTTTTTTTTTACTTTTAAATAATTTAATATGAATTAAATACTATTTAAACTAATAAAATGATTTAAAAATACTAAATGATATTAAAAAAATCCGATTTTTTTAATAGAAATAGGTACTTAAATAAATAATGTAAGAAAATAAAATGCCCAAAAATAAGGTACAAATAAGGTATGAAATAAGCTACAAGGGCTGAAATATTATAAAAAAACGAAATAAACAAAAGGTTAAAAAGAAAATAAAAGAGAGATAACACAAAAAGATCTTATAGATCAGCTGGCGAATCAGTGGGTTGTTGTGTCTGCTAGACCTCGCAAGGTCATGGGTTCGAGACCCCCTGCTGTCATGTTTTATCAATTTTATTTTTGATTTTGAATACCTTTTTAATATTGTATAAAAGTAAAAGGAAAGGGATACAAAACAGAATACACAGTTAGATCAGATGGTCAGCTTGTGTTGTGATGCGTCTGTTTGTGTGTACAAGTCAAGGGTTCTAACCCTGCTGCTCTCACTTATTGTGTCTTTTTTTTTGGTTTGGCTGCTGTTGGTGTTAACCAACAACTTACTATTTGGTTTACTGTTAAGGGTGAACAAAGTACTAATGTGAACACAATACCACAAACACACCTCAATCAACAGGTCATGCTATGCCACAACGTGTACTTATATGTGCACAAAAACATCAATGTTCGTTGTTGTTTGGTTTGGACAGTGGACACAACAGGCACTATAATAAGCAGGTATACACGGGAATAAGCACAAACAGTTCTCAAAAAGCACACAGCGGGGACACCAATCAAACATGGAGTCTATTCTTTTTGGCTTTGATAATTACTGTTGGTATCCACATGCACAATACAACACGCAATCAACTCCACTACGCCAAATTAAAGGTTCAGAACAAGGACTCTAGATGACACAGTGAGGATTTGTTAAAATTGATCCGGTGGTCTAACATGGTGGAAAATGGTGGTGGAAGCCATTGTTGAGAGAGAGAGAGAAGAGAGGTTGTGTGAAAATAGAAAATGTATTGAAAAAAGAAAATGACACAAGCAACACCCCTCCTTAGAAGCTAAGGAGGGGTATATATAGTCACACACGATACACTTAACTATACATGAACCTAGTCTAGTCTAAACGTGTGTGACTATGATAACTAATGGGAATTCTTAAATGTCGTCACATAAAGTGAGTTTCCAACAATCTTCCCCCATGGGACGACGTGTAGAATTCCTTACAATATTTTTCCTAACAAGTATATAATGATAAAGAACAAGAGCTTCCATGAAGCGTTCAATGCTGATGATGTCTTCTGAGGCCTTCGTCTTTAAAACGACTCATCTTTAAAGTAACTTGTAGAAGAAATACTGTAACGGCACGAGCTAAGTAAACCCATACACTTCTGTTTAAGGAGAAGCTTCTGAATTAGCTTCCCCCTAATTCATGCCACATAAACTTGATGTAGAAGCTTTTAAATAGCTTCCCCCTAAATCGACAATCCTCGTAAGCAACTTCAAAGCTTTCAATAAAGCTTAGAATGATTAAGCGCACAGCGGAATCTAACAAGCAAATCCCATCATATAACATGATAACGTTGCTAAGAGGGGTTGAAAGTAAGGGGCACACCAAGTAGATCAACAACTTCTCTTCTCACGCTTGAATAATTCTTCTGAATTTTTCTTCCCCCTGAGAAATCAAGTTATGCATACCGGAAAGAATCAAGACATTTCTTCCCCCACATAGTTGAAGAAAGTAAATCAATCCCAATTATGAAGCTCAAATACTGAAGTGGACACTTTATCCCATTCATGAAGTTGACATCGTAACACCAGAGTCAATTAAGTCCCGGAAATGCACATATCTTCTTCCGGAGATGCACCAGAGTCAATTAAGTCCCGGGAATGCATATAGGATAATGATGATGAATAATTGCAACAACCAAACAATTAAACATCGAATCAGTAGTGTACCGTTTGGAGATTGATAACGCCACGAGTTAAAACACTGATTTTCTCTGCGGCTATGACAAATGTCATCCCGGAATGTCTTCAAATCAAAAGAAGGTATGAAGTTCATCACGTGTACTCGTTGTGCGTTCAATGTGTCTTCTTCTTCCCCCTTGATGGTTTTGAAATTCGGAACCATCAATAAATCGTAAGCACATGAATCTGAAAATCTCGAGAGAATAATAAATAAGCTTAATTATATTCGGTGAGAATCAGCTGTTGATCGAAAATCTCTACTCATAAACTCTCCATGGCCATCTTTACCAACCCACTTGTAAGCAATTTGAAGTGACCACTGATAGACTGAACCAGATACATCAAACTTGAAACAGAATAAGAATCCTTCGATCTTGTGACTTAAGCTTGCACTATTGTTGAATGAGGAACGATGGAGAAATCTCTAAGTACCCAATACATCACTTAAGAAGTCTATAGGCACAACACCTCTTGAAATTATCCACGTCGACTAAGCACGTGACACTGAGTACAACAATGTAACCCCTTTAAGTGATAGTTATCCGAGTCATCAACCAACCACCCCGAACCCGGAAACTAGATAACCAATTCGTCATTCTAAGATTAAGCACGAGCAAGTTATCTTTGAAGATAAACTAAATACACGCCTTCGAAAAATCCGTCTTCATCTTCAAATAATTAATACCCGATCCAAAAAAAATCTGTAGTCGCTAAAGATATACCCAAATTTT
The DNA here is from genome assembly GCA_025667525.1 of Glebionis coronaria. NCBI lineage: Eukaryota > Viridiplantae > Streptophyta > Magnoliopsida > Asterales > Asteraceae > Glebionis > Glebionis coronaria. The sequence goes on from JANFOE010000264.1 coordinate 430,527, forward strand.
TCTTGGTCTCGTCAAATAAATTTTGTCACATTTGTCACGTCTTTTTGTCACTGTGTCTCGTCATTTTGTCTTCAAATCTTGTCTCTTTTGTCTCATCACTTTTTGTCACATTTTAAACTTGAAACTTATAAAAACCGAGCTCAATCCAATAACATCTCAAACCAAAACATCACACGTCATTAGATTTGAAACATCCAGATGGTCATCTCGATTCCCAAATATATAACCATTAGCCAACGAAAATTACCATCATAAAAATTCGCAATTTATAAATGCACAATTTATCAATCTAAATTGACCAAGTTTCGTTTAGTGCAAGTGAAAGATTTTTATGAAGTAAATTAAGTGCAATATGAAGTTAGCCAATGATACACACATGCACATATCAGCACTCTCGTTGAATAACTTTGGAAACCATCCCATTACAAACCAATATGGCATGCCAAAAAAATTAGGCCCATTTCATTCGTCAGCTCACAACAAACCCATCATGTGACAAATATTCAAACCCGGCCCATATATGTATACCTAATATAATACGCCTAACCCCTACTCATTATCATAACCTAATCTCTTTACTCAAAACTTACGCAGCTACTATCACTCTCTCGATACTTCCAAGGCACCACAAAAAAAATGAACCCCATCTTAATCTGTCATCATCTTCAACTCTAATAGTCAATCAAACCCAAGGAAGTTCATCAATTAACCATGAATCTGTTGATCGTCGTTATCAATTAACGAACACATCTTGTGATCACACAAACCTAATCCTCTAGAGTAGTCACGAACCAAAAGATGTTCTATCTATATTAGAGTGACACTTCGAAACAAGGAATGCATCAAGATCTTTGTTAAGGTCTCGGGTAGGTTTGATTGCATGTCATTATTGTTAACAAATCGAAACAAAGATTGGGTTTTAACATGTTTGTTAGAATCTACTCTTATTATTCGAATATCAAAGATGGTTGATACCATATATTAGATCGATGATGCATGTCTATTTTGTGGATCTTAACTGTCTCGGTTTGCATGTTAAGACACAAAAATGAATCTGAGATCGTATTAAGATTCAGTTTAAGGGTCAAGTCTAGATGGGGATTAAGTGTCGATGGGTTAGGTATAGATATGGTGTTGAGGTGATAAAAGGCTGGATTGGATTGGATTGTTTGATATGATGGTACTGGTAAAATTGGTGCAAGTCAAATCTTGGTCTCGGTCATCTTTTAAATAAGACATACTGTTATGGTTTAAACTAGTCACAGAGTTTATCTTTAAAAACAAAGTCCAGCGCAATGGTTTCATTTGTATTCCATCGTAATCCTATCTGAAGTTCTGTCCATCGGAATCATTCCTCTACACCCCGTCGGAATGAATCCGTCGGAATGCATCCGTCGGAATGCACCGTCGGAATGCATCCGTCGGTATGCGTTCCATCGGAATGCATCAACTGTGTTCCATCGGAATATTCGATCGCAATGTAGAAGCCATTGGTTTTTGCGATCGCAATATTCCGATCTGAATGAGAATCTGAAAGCATATCTGTACTTTTTCCTGATATTCAGGAAAATGTTTTCTGGGCACATTCTTATCACCATCTTCAAAAAAAATTATGTAACCCAGAACTTGATGATAAAACAGATTCATATAACAGAAAAACCTTGCACAAAATCATTAGCAGATTTGAGAAAAAATTGGCAGGTTTTGATTTGACTTTTGACCAGGAACAAAATAGTTTGGACCAGTGGATTAAGAAAACCATATGTGGGCTGTGACAAAACCAGTGGCTGAAGACAGATACATGACTGTTTAGATACCAAACCAAATAAGAGACAATAAAGTATGACTGTTTGGACAAAAATAATAAGACGTGACAAATTTAGACAGATTTGGACCAAATAAGAACAAGACGTGACAAAAATGATATATTTGGACCCAAATTTTTTTTTTTAAGACCACCAAAATCGAAAACAAGAACGATCCAAGGATGGAACCGAGGCTCTGATGCCAATTGAGGATTTGCTATATATGATCCGGTGGTCTAACATGGTGGAATATGGTGGTGGAAGCCATTGTTGAGAGAGAGAGAGAAGAGAGGTTGTGTGAAAGAAGGAAAAGTATTAAATGAGAAAATGACACAAGCAACACCCCTCTTTGGAAGCTAAGGAGGGGTATATATAGTCACACACACTACATAAACTATACAAAGAACATAGTCTAGTCTAAACGTGTGTGACTATGATAACTAATGGGAATTCTTAAATGTCGTCACATAAAGTGAATTTCCAACATAAACTTTTTGTTTTTGCAAATTGACCACAAAAAGTTTGCAAAACTTGTCAAAAGGGTATATTATGCAATATTTGCATTCTTCAAGGGCTAATAATACATAATCTTGTCATTTTAGGGACCCTTTGTGTAATTTTGAGTTTTACAAGGGTTTAAAATGAAAAGTATTCAAAAGTAGAGGGACCAATCTTGCCAAATCTTCAAACTTCAAGGACTTCAAAGGAAATTCATGATTCGGGTCCGGTTCCTTGTGCGGCTTCGTTTCCCGTGTTCGTTTTTGCTCTATTCTTGTGATCTTTTGTTGATTTCATGATATCCGTACCTAAAATACACAATGAACAAACACAAGCATATATTTGGGTATTTTGATGATATTTTAAGCATTTTAAGCCCGATTTGGACGATGAGACTATGTATAATTGCAGTCTCATCACCCAACTAGTTTGACATAGCACTATTGGACTCTCTCATGGGATCAACCCACTTGGGCCCAACATATGAGTAGAGACCTGGTACTAAATGGATAAATGGACTAATAGAACATATTGGACTCTTGTTGGGTCTATTGGGCCTTAACCCTTAAATGGACTAAAATTAGTGTAATTGGACTAAGTTAAATAGATGCTTAAAAACTAATAATGTTGTGTAAATAATAAAATCCCACTTGATCATCATGTTTATGACTTGATTACATATACATAACAACTTTTTATAAATATTATTCGATATAGTCTAAGATCGAGTATTATCTGTTAGGTATCCCGTGATCGCGACGCGCGCCGTACGCCTTAGTTGCCGATAACCCTCTTTCCAAACCAACGTGAGTTCATAGCCTCGCACTCTTTTAAATGTTTTATAAAATGTTTTATAAACCCGCGAGGGAGATAACATGCTAGTTTTAATAAAAATAGAACACAAGTGGTCCCGATTGTATGCTTATTGATATGGACCCGATTGATTTCATGACCCAATGAATGATTGAAATGGATTATTATTAGTTAGGTTATGTCACTATAAGTCCCATTAGCATGAATTGTGAACTACCGGGAGTTGGTAGACGCTTATACATATAATAGTACTATTTGGGGAAGATCACCCCAGTTCGCGTCTTGACGGCTGATCCCCGTCGTGTCACATTGATTGGCAAGCGAATTTATGTATGAGAGGGATATATTTAGCGTTATTTTTGTGACGACACTCTGTTTTAAATGGGCAAAAATGAATTCCGGGCTAGCTACCCGATGTATATTATAGAAAAGGTAACAATGTCATGCGGCTTATAATAATCCGATAATAATACCGATAATGGTAATACTGAGGCTGCGGTCTCGGGAATAGTGTATGATATATGACTTGAATTATAATATATTGCCTGACGAGCAATATGGGGTCTTATTTATTGATATTATGCTTGTGTTCTGCTTTTACATATTTGTTTTATATAACGGTTTTTATTATACTATAAACAACGTTATAAAACGTATTGTATGATGCTGTTAGGACAATGGTTCGTATAATGGTTTTGACGGCAAAGGCCTATGTTATGATTTACGACAATGATTCGTATAAAATGTTTTTGGCCTATGTTATGGTCTACGACAAAGAATTGTACAAAATGTTTTTCGGTAATGATTATATACCAGTTTTATGTTAATGGTTTTTATTAAACTCTATGGACTCGCTCAGCGTTTTGCTGACTTTTAGCATGTTTTATCTCAGGTACTTGAAGGTAATTCTCGGGAAGACGGCAAGAGTTTATGGCCCGATTTTAAATAAAAATTTCTATTCGAATGTTTGGTAAATTTGTAAGACATACTTTGATCTGTGGACCTATGTAATTTTATGTTTATGAATGGAAAATGTTTTGTTTTTAAACGACGAGATTTTTAAGCGTTGTCTATGATTTGAGTAATGTGCTATCCCGTAATACCAACGACTCTTCCGCTGATTCGAAACGTGAAAATTTAGGGGTGTTACAGTTTGGTACCAGAGCTCACGTTATAGACAACAAAAGATTTTTAAAGGAAATTTTAATAAAACATTTTGAAAAATCTTTTGACTAAAACGGTGCCGAAGAATTCCCGAGTTACCGACAAGGCCAGACTGAGAAGTGTTATTTTAATATATATACCTTGGATTATATATATGTTGTAATTTGATTACATGATTTTTTGATGATTATTCTAATACTTATACGAGATATTTATACGACGTGGATTGTCACAAGGAACCCTAACTCTTCTAGCGATTCAATCGAAGTTGTTCCTGTAGGAAATCTAGCTATTCGAGATCTGAACCAGGTTGTGGATGTTCATAATTCTAAAGAAATAGTTGATATTCCTAACAATGTTGATTTAGTTGATTATGACATTGAAGATGAATTGTCATGAATAAATCTGATGTCGATGTTGTGACGACCTTTCCTTATAGACTAAAGTTTGACAAAATCCTGTCACCTGGAAATGTATCGTCCGACTCAGTGTCATCCATTTCTTAATTCGTAAATCGAGAAGGTCAATGATGCACTTGAGGCTATTATTGGAACCCTTACCCAAAAACCTCAATTCACTTGTTCCTTTCCGAGAAGTCTATTTGAATGTGTGAGTCATTTCCTGCTCGTGACTCACTTGATAATTGTTGCTATAGGAGCTATAAAATTGGAAATTTAGTGGTGTTCATGTCAAGCTTTTATTGCCCTTTCAAGGTCTAAGAATAAGGTTAAAAGTATTGGAGAACGAGGTAGAATGTCGCGTTGAGTATAAATTGGTTGAAGCTCGGATAAAGTTAGAATTAACTCGTGTGGAATGCGAGATTGTTAAGGAGAAGTCGTTGAGTCCTGTGGTTGAATTATAAGGTTTTAAATAATTGTTGGTTCGTGTTAAGGGTTGTTCCTAGGCCATTGTCCAATGACGAGGATGCCCAGTGTCCAAGAAATAAATAGAAGAAATCTTCTTCTGATTTGGGACCGATGGATCCTTCAGGACACGTGGAACACCTAATGAATTTTGTAGATTAGTATTCATTGTAGTATCTTTTAATATCACTAACCTAACTGAATCGTCAGTTGGTGGAACGATTCATTGTAATTGTATAACACTACATGGTAACATGTCATGTGTGACGATACAACTTGTGACTTGTTTGTGATTTATGAAAAGACTATTTTTGATTTCTAAATTCTTCATGTAGCGTTGTTATCTATTCTTCCTTTTTTCTTCTAACTATTCTATTACTGATGCAACCGTTGAATGAATACTTATTTCGAATAGAGTTGTGTTGTAGATTCTTCTTTTCGTATTACTGAGTGTCATCGATGTCATGAACCTCATGATTATTTGGCTAAGCTCAATTCCTATCATATTGTAATTAGTTCTTGGTGAACAACTCTTCATCACTCCTTTACAGATAACTCATTGTTTTTATAAGACAAAACAATATCACCTAAGAAAATTGAATTTTCATCACCATATGGATTATTTAAATTGAGACTTATAAATAATCGTTATCGAAATAAAGTTGTTTATGAAACACATTGAAAATTTAATTGCTTTCCTAACGAAGAACATCTCTGTAAATTCATTTTGATTTTTATTCCATAATTAAGCATGAATATATATATTTCTTTTTTTTAAACATGATGACAAAATTTTGACGAACTGAGTATTGCATCGTTAATCCTAAGTTGTACATAGAAGCGCGCCTACGTACAATTTGGAAGGGACCATGCAAGGCTGATTAGTAGTCACCATGAAATTGTTTATAAACACTACATTTTTCTTTGTAAATTATGAAAGATTAAATTTTTATGAGATCTGCAAGAAGTGAAAAATAAGGACATATTGTTAGGGACACCTACATATGTACCCGTACCATTTTTACGAATCAAATTTACTCATCTGTGGATATTGTCTTATTTGACAATTGACATCCCCTTCTTGTTCAATTCTCTCATGGTAAGATTCTTTGGCAAATTTTCTAATTATCGAGTGTTGATACCCGACTAGGTGTATCGACGTTCCTATCATTTCTTTTGATTAGATTCCATTTGAATGACATGGGTAACGATCCGAGGTGCTTTCGGATACATACACAAATCATGAAAACATGGGATATATCCATATTCGTTAATGTTCTCGTCTTTATCTGATTTGAAATTCACTCGCGTAAAGCATGCGTTGACCTTACACTTTTAATGTTAGCTATGTCTCCAGATATCCTTGATTTGTGAAGGGTTACGAGTTATTCTTAGTCTTTTGAGAAGTTCTCGTCTTATCAACGGTAATAAAACTAGAAAGTTGGTAGTGCCATTAGAATGGATTGGTTGATTATGACATGATGTCATTGTCTTAATTGATGGGAACACGAGTAGAATTCCCCTAAAAGATAAGATGTTGATTATCAAAGGCGATCTAAATAATTCTCGATGGTTGACCGTATCCTGCATTTAGGCTTGAAATTGTACCATGAATGATTGTGAACTAGTCATTGATCTATAATGTAAGGTTTTTCTAGTTGAAAGTTCGTTTTCTCGGTATCTTCTCGAATTGATCTCGGGTTAATTGCGCGACTCAGTTGTTCTTGGTGAAAACAGTATTTTTGGTTTTGGTAAAATAAATGTGCAAGACTTAAAAATAAATGACGAGTAACTAAAGCTAAAACTAGTTTAAACGTAAATGGTGCAATATTTAAAACTTTAAAAGTAAATCACGGGAAATTAAATGACGTAAAATTAAAACTTAACAAAAAGTAAATTGACAATTAAATAAAAATGCAAAACGAAATTAAAATAAACTAAAAATAAAACGAGAACAATTGACACTTTAACTAAAACAAAATATTAAAACAAATCAAAAACACCCAATCGGAATACACCCGATCGGAATATACAAAGAAAATCTATCGGAATGTTTAAGACAAAAGCTATCGGAATGTATAAAAAATGAAAGCATCGGAATAACATTAAAAAGACAACCCATCGGAATAACTCATCGCAATCCCATCGGAATGCAAGCTATCAGAATATGGCTGTCCAAAATTGGACAGCATTCCGTCGCAACACAAACCTAAACCCCGTCGCAATCCAGATCGCAATGTGCGATCGGAATCACGATCGGAATAGGGGGATGAAAACATAAGCCATCGCAAAGTAGAACCCTTGTTGGGTCATTGCGATGGACACAAGCAAACGATCGGAATGTGTAACTCCCCAATATTGCGATGAAAGTGAATTTGGCAATAAGCACAAGTTTAATAAGCTAAGACTAACAAGCATGTACCGAAACTAGATAAACGAGAATAAGGTGAACACAATAAGCTAAAATTTAAAACCTTTCACGACACAAAATAAATAAACTTTGTAAAAAATACTATAACTTTTTAAGAAAACTTAAAAACAATAAGCTAGACACAAATTAAGCCAATAAGCATGTCAAGCTCAAAGCTTGATTCGTAGGAAACTTAGATTAACCAAAAGACAAACCTTTTCATAGATCAAACATAAAACTTAAACAAATTCGTGTAAAGAAAAGAAATCGGATTTGAGATCAAATAGAAAAACTAAGAAAGGTAGAATAAGATTAAGCTTAAAACAAGAATTAAATTATCAAAGGTAAAGGCTTGATTAAAAACAAGAAAGGAAGATAAAAGATTGGGATCCTAGTGAGAGAAACTGTCACTTTCTCTCTCTAGAATCACCTACAAAAATGAAAGAAAAACTAAGCTAAACTAAAACTAACCAACCCTCCTAAATGAGTTTAGGAGGGTATTTATAGGAAATGGGGAGGTGCATGTGTTGCCTCCTCTTTCTTTCTTTCTTCACGTCTTCTTGTCTTTTAAGTTCTTCGACTTTATCGACTTTGTCTCGGGATTAATTAAACTCGTCTTATAATTTCTTTATTTATTAGACTCGAGTTCTTTGGCTTTATTAAACTTCCGTCTTTAGACTTGTTCTTCGATAAATCTTCAGAATAGGCCTTGGACTTCCGTTCTATTTCCACTCTTGATCTCTTGACTTCGTCTTTTGTCTTTTTCTTTGATAAAAGCCCTTGAAAGCCCGTGTTTTCTTCCCTTTTCACATTTTCGTCCTAAATCACAACAAAAATACAAACCACGCATAATTCTGACATAATAGACATAAAATACACGTTTTGGCTTGGTTATTATTGTAATTAAGTGGTAAAAAGGATGGGTGTTTTCACACCTATCAATCTAGCGATCTAAAAAGAACCTAAGGTGAATTAAATAAGAAAATGTTCCTGTTATCTGAGACTTTCTAAGGTATTTGCTGATGAATTACCTAGACTTCCGCCATTAAGGCAAGTTGAATTTGGTATTGATTATATTCCCGGTGCTGCACGTGTGGCATGTGCACCATACGTCAGCACCAACTAAATCAAAAGAATTACCGTGCAACTAAGAGAGTTGTCGGAGAAAGCTTTTATCCTATTGGGCTTGTCGTCTTGGAGAGCTACGATATTATCATTCCATATATTCATTGGTTACCGTGAACTGAATAAATTGACGATCAAAATTGATATCCATTACCCAAGATGAAATATTTTTTCGATCATTTACAAGGTTCTAGCGTATATTCCAAAAATTTGATCTACGGTCTGGTTGTTATCAACTTTGCGTCCGTAAGGAAGATATTCCAAATACTACGTCTAGAACTCGTAATGGACATTATGAGTTTCATGTGATACCGTTTGGATTGACCAATGCACATGTGGCATTCATGAATTTGATGAATCGTGTGTGTAAGCCGTGTCTATTTAAATTCGTGCTTGTTATTATCGGGGACCATCTGCTTGTTTTCTAAGAATAAGAAGGAGTTTAGTAACCATCTGTAGACTACCTTAAGCTAGCTGAGAAGCAAAAACCTGTACCCTGAGTATTTATCATGTGATTTAAGGCTTGATCCTTTACATTATTTGACCGTGTGATTGATAGTAGTGGAATCCATGTTGAATCTTCAAAGATCGAAGCCATTAAGGCTTAGGGTTATACCAAAAAGAAGCGCGAAGATTTTTGGATTTGGCAGATATTTATCGAAGGTTTATTAAGGAATTATTCCCTCATACCCATACCATTAACTAAACTCACTTAAGAGTAGATGTTTGTGTACACCTCAAGAAAACCTAGGAGGAATTGAGGAAACCATATAACCCATGACTTGGAATTTGGAGCGGTAGTTTTTGCTCTTCAACTATAGAAACATTATTTTTGTGGCATTAAGTGTACGGTATTCACCAAACGTAAATGCCTACAAAATATTTTGGATCATGAAGAGCTAAAAATGAAGCCGTGTAAATAGTTTGAGTTTCTGAGTGATTATGGTCATGATATTTATTTCAACCGGGAAGGTGAATGTAGTTGCTGACGCATTATGTAGAAAGGATAAAGAACAAATTAGGATGTGTTCCTTAGTAATGACCGTGCAAAATAATTTTCCCAATCAAATTAGAAATAGCCGATGCTTGTAAGAAGGATAATATAGATGATAAAGGGTTTCGCGGCTAATGAGAACCATTAGAGATGGGAGCCGATGGCGTTAAGTGTTTAAAAGGTCGTTTGTGGTTTCCTAAATATGGAGGATTTCGAGATTTAGTCATGATGGAATCTCATAAGTCTAAGTATTTCTAATCATTTTCTGATAAAATGTATCTTTATCTGAAGAAGTTGTAAAGATGGCCAAATATGAAAGCAGACATCGCAACATACGTTAGTAAATGTCTAACTTTTACGAAAGTCAAGGCTGAACACCAAAATCCATCAGGATTGCTTCTACAACTTATTATTCCTGTTTGGAAGTGGGATAGAATCACCATGGATTTTATCACAAATCTTCCAAGGTCATCATCTAGATTTGATTCGGTTTGGGTCATCATCGACTGACTGACCAAATCTGCTAATTTCATTCCCGTTAATGATAGGTTCTCTATGGGGAAGTTGGCTCATGTGTATTTAAAAGAGTTGAGTAAGCATGGTGTGCCAGTATCGATCATCTCTATCAAGATCCTCGCTTCGCATCGAATTTCTGGAGATCCCTTCAGAAGTCATTGGGAACGAATCTTGATGAGAGTACTACTTACCACCCACAATCGGATAGACAAGGTAAAATAACGATACAAACACTAGAAGTCTTGTTTTGTGCTTGTATGATTGACCTTTGGTAGTGTCTAGGATGAGCATTTACCTTTGGATGGATTATCATTGATAATTATCGCATTAGGATTGAGATCGAATCTTGTGAGGATCTATATAAAGAGCACTTATAGGTGGGAGTTGGGATGAAGATAACCGACCCACGAGACCTGAAATGATTATGGAAGTTGAGATCTGATTATTGACTACCGGTAGTGGGCAGGAGGTTATGTGAATGTGAGTTGTAAATCTTGAAGTGCAGGATGGGTAGCAAAGTTATGCCGAGAATTTTCATCATGGAAAGGTGAATTGATGATCTCAAAGATCGTGGGAAGCTAAGTCCCCGTTGTATGGGACCATTGAGATAATGTAAAGAGTTGGTCTGAGAGGCATATAAGCTAGAATACCCTAGGACTTCAAGGGTTGCATGAAATAAGTTCCGTATATCGAACTTGATAAAATGTCTATCAAGTGAAAATCCGATTACTTCTTAATGAGGTTTGAGTTGGCGAAAAGTTGAATTAATCGAAAACCCGTGCACATCATGGAAAGAGAAAGTAAGTCAACTTAAGCATGATCGTATTCCCATAGTTATGTTTGATGAAACTCGCGTATTATAATGAATTACGCTTGAGAGAAAAGACTGAATGTGGAGGAAATGCCAACATATCTTTGACTCTATAAGAAGCGAGTAGTAAGATGAATTGATCTTTGAGGACAAAGATCCTCTTTAGGGGGAAATGCTATGATAATTCGTCAATATGAGGTCGTTATTTTATTCTCAAGTATTATTTATAATCATTATTTTATTGTTAGTTTATGAACTCACTCACTTTTGGGAAGAAATTAGGGTTTACATCTTAAATTAGCATCGTCTACGTTTAAACCAGAAACCATAGGTTTACGTATTTACGCTTTTGTGCTCCGTTGATGAGACAAATTTTATTAGAATCGTTTTGTGCCGTAGTTTCATATTTTACAAAAACGTTTTTCGTAAATCGACCCGACGGCACGTAAATCAAGGAAACTAGAATCGAGGAGTACCCGTAAAATATTAGAGGTGAGACAAGTATTACACTTATCACACCCTCAATATGGGCGGATTCACCAATGAGGGGTTGCCTCTTTGGTGTCAAAATTTTACAAGTGCATGAGACACTTGTCCCATTGCTTTGACTAAATACATAAACCACGTCTTGACACACACACACACACACCTCATTTCTTCATGTGTTAACAATTTTTTTTTATCAAACTCTCCTCCCTTCTCTCTTGTAGCCGTCCATCATCACCATCACTTTACCATTTTCATAAAGTTTTAACCTAAAACCTAAGCTACATTCAAGATATGAAAAAACCCTAATAAAATAAGGATGATTTGAGGTGATTTTAAGTAGTGAAAGAAGGTTATCTATGGAGTTCGGGGCTGATTTCTAAAGAAAAGTTTACACATTTGAAGATCACAAAAATTTGATTTAAAAGTTAAAGACTTGGGTACAAAGATCAAGCCTTGTTCATCCATATTTCATTATTTTTCTATCATTCTTGTTGGTATAACCATATTTCTTTTTGTAAATGTATTTGTTTATTTTCTTTCAAATGTATATGTATGATAGTTATAAATAATGATCAAAGTGTTGTATGGGGATTTTATGTCATTAGAATAGGTTGATGAGTCTAGATCTACAAGTAACAGATGATAAAACATAACTAGATAAGTAGGCTGTGAAAAACAGTAAGTTTCAACATTTTTAGTTGATTAAATGGATTAGATGATTTGATATAAGGATAGATAAATGAATTATAAACAAGTGATTAATTGGCCACATAATGGAATGTTAGAAATGACCAAGTTATGGTCAAAATACTTTTGATGTGCAAATCTAACTGATCTGTCTTGGACGAATTAAAAGTCATATTTAGGGGCTATTTGAGAATGAGCCATAGAATAATAAATTGTATAGCATAATATGTAGTTTCTACAGCAGAAATTTGGGGTGCTAAGTTATTATAGAACTCAAGTTATGCTAAAAACATTGGACATGAGTTTTTACATCAGAATTCATATAAGACCTTTGTACATAAATTGTAATACAAGGTAAATTTATATATAAGTAAATATGAAAAGGTAAACATTTGATTATAACCATTATGAATATATGTTTATATACTAGAATAAATAAATATCACATTTTATTAAAATAAAACTTAAATAGTTTTCTAACTACAAACTATATACAATCCTTTTACGTCTTTTCGGCTAAAACCGAAAAGATGACGATTTCGCCAAATAAAACTTAGATGGTCGGACCCGTCTAATGTAAGATTTTTATAAGACACCTACTGATATAGAAACACTTTTAACAAGAAAAAACCGACAAACCCGAGCTATGTGACTTATGGACCCGTATTGGACCAAAGTAGCCTTGTTGGACCACTAGGCCCAACTAGTTTGACTTAGCACAATTGGACTCTCTCATGGGATCAACCCACTTGGGCCCAACATATGAGTAGAGACCTGGTACTAAATGGATAAATGGACTAACAGAACATATTGGACTCTTATTGGGTCTATTGGGCCTTAACGCTTAAATGGACTAAAATTAATGTAATTGGACTAAGTTAACTAGATGCTTAACAACTAATAATGTTGTGTAAAATAATAAAATCCTACTTGATCATCATGTTTATGACTTGATTACATATACATAACAACTTTTTATAAATATTATTCTACATAGTCTAAGATCGAGTATTATTTGTTAGGTATCCTGTGATCGCGATGCGTGCCGTACGCCTTAGTTGCCGATAACCCGCTTTCCAAACCAACGTGAGTTCGTAGCCTCGCACTCTTTTAAAGGTTTTATGAAATGTTTTATAAACTCGCGAGGGAGATAACATGCTATTTTTAATAAAAATAGAACACAAGTGGTCCCGATTGTATGCTTATTGATATGGACCCGATTGATTTGATGACCCAATGAATGATTGAAATGGATTATTATTAGTTAGGTTATGTCACTATAAGTCCCATTAGCATGAATTGTGAACTACCAGAAGTTGGTAGACGCTTATGCATATAATAGTACTATTTGGGGAAGTCACCCCAGTTCGCGTCTTGACGGCTGATCCCCGTCGTGTCACATTTATTGGCAAGCGAATTTATGTATGAGGGGATATATTTAGCGTGATTTTTGTGACGACACGCTGTTTTAAATGGGAAAAAATGAATTCCGGGCTAGCTACCCGATGTATATTATAGAAAGGTAACAATGTCATGCGGCTTATAATAATCTGATAATAATACGGATAATGGTAATACTGAGGCTGTGGTCTCAGGAATAGTGTATGATATATGAATTGAAATATAATATATTGTCTGACTAGCAATATGGGGTCTTATTTATTGATATTATGCTTGTGTTATGCTTTTACATAACTGTTTTATAAAACGGTTTTTATTATACTATAAACAACGTTATAAAACGTATTGTATGATGCTGTTACGACAATGGTTCGTATAATGGTTTTGAAGGCAAAGGCCTATGTTATTATTTACGACAATGATTCGTATAAAATTTTTTTGGCCTATGTTATGGTCTACGACAAAGAATTGTACAAAATGTTATTCGGTAATGATTATATATACCGGTTTTATGTTAGTGGTTTTTATTAAACTCTATGGACTCGCTCAGCGTTTTGCTGACTTTTAGCATGTTTTATCTCACGTACTTGTAGGTAATTCTCGGGAAGACGGCAAGAGCTTATGGCCCGCTTTTAAATAAAAATTTCCATTCGAATGTTTGGTAAATTTTTAAGACATACTTTGATCTGTGGACCTATGTAATTTGATGTTTATGAATGGAAAATGTTTTGTTATTAAACAACGCGATTTTTAAGCGTTGTCTATGATTTGAGTAATGTGCTATCCCGTAACACCATCGACTATTCCGCTGATTCGAACCGTGAAAATTTGGGTGGGTGTTACAACAAGATTGTATGTAATACGTACATTGGTCCTGAGGAGTTTGATTCCAGATGGGATGATCTGATGGCAGAGTTTAATTTAAAGGAACACAAGTGGTTGAAGAAGATGTATAATCTTCATTCAACTTGGATCCCTGCTTATTTTTTGGACTCCTTGTTGTGTGGACTGATGAGGACTACGTCTAGATCAGAGAGTGAGAATTATTTCTCCTCCCAGTTTACTAATTTTAGCTTGAAGCTTATGAACTTTATGAATTGCTTTGAGACAACGATGGAGAAGCAAAGGCATGTTCAAGAGAGAATGGATCATAGTACAATGGATACTATTCCGAAGCTCAGGACTTTACTCAAGATTGAGCGTCATGCTTCAATTGTTTACACTCGTACGTTGTTTGAGTTGGTTTAGAAAGAGATGTTCGTTGGATTGTGGTATTGCCAGATAGATGCTAAGAGTGTGGCAGAGGGATCCGAGGTTTCTGTTATTAGAGTGAGGAATTTTGTTTATGAAGAACCTCGTAAGAAGAACAAGAAGAAGATGAAGGATAAGGTTACTGATAAGGCTAAAGTTGGCGAGTCTTCTAAGAATGTGAAAGAGATGGAAAATGACAATGATAAGGAGAAGGAGAACGAAGATGATGAGGTAGACATGTTTTCCAAAGAAGATGGGTTGTAAAAGGTATGCGAGTTTTTTATGGATATAATTTTATACTTTTTTTCATATATCATATATGATAAGCACATGTTGTCATATATACTATTGTTCTTGTATTTCTTATCATATATGATATTCACTCCTTTTTTTGGTTTATTTTTATCCAGGTCTTGCAGAACTTAGAGGATGATTTAGTTATTTTTACATATCAGTTGTTTGCGAGGGTTGGGATATTATGCAGGCATATTTTTTGCGTGTTCAAGAACGCCAATATTGAGATGGTCCCTCAGCAATACATTCTAAGGCGTTGGACAAAGAACCTTAGCCCTGATGCGTTGAGGAACAAGAGGAGCAGGTATGGGGAGAAGAATCTTGTTGTGGAGAATTTTGCGAGTGAGGCGACATCTATTGTGGATCATTGTGTGCATTTGTTGAGCAAAGACGAGCCTAGGTTGGGGGATTTTATTGAGAAGTTGAAACAACTTAAGATAGATGTTGAAGTTGGCTGCCCGAATCCTCCCTCCAAGAAGAAGGATGACTGTTTCGAGGAGCTTGTTGGTGTCTTCAACCACCGGTACTTTTGGTTGATAATCCATGTGTTGCAAGCCTTAGAGGACGTCCAGGACGTCGAAAGCTGTGCATTAAAGGTGCAAGAGAGAAAGCTATTAAGAAAAGAATGATGAAAAAGAATTCATGTTCGGTGTTCGGAGGTACTGACATAACAAGAGGACTTGCACTAGTAAGTGTCAGGAGGAAGTCGTGGTCGAGGATCAATCAGTTCGAGAGGAAAGTACAAGTGGATTAAGTTTTCGTCGTTGTTTAATAAAACAAGATTAGTTTCATTAAGGAGTTTTTTTATTTTCTTTGCCGATTTTGAACATGTTATTATGATGTATGATACCAGATCTGAGAGTCCCTTAATATGACAATTGTTGATAAACTATAACTCTTGTAACCACGAAACACAATGAAATACTTTTCAAACGCGTAATGCTTTATTAAGTATTATAAACAAATTATTACAAAGTGCTATGAATACACTCGTTGAATGACAACAAGATATGAACCCTAGAAACAAGTAAACTAGATTCGAGACTCAAGTTTACAATGGAACCAATGAGACGCTGGTAGACAGCTGGGGGCTCAGCGGTTCCAAGGTGAGAAAGAACTTAGATAGATTATCCAAGCACAAGGGTTGAGTTAATTATTCTTTCTCACTCCTATTTATAGTGTACGAGGTTGCTTCCTTAGTGGGAGTAGTTGATACGTGTCACCTTCTGAATGGAAGAGTACAACGTATTAAATGCATGTCCAAATCAAGACATACCTTTAAACAACTTTAGGTGAACAGTTCTGCCAACTGTTCACCTTTTGTCCCACTAGGTCGTACTAGGCTTTATCTTGAATCTCTTGTTTTGTCCCGCTCAAAACACTTGGAAGATTCTCCCGCCTAAACTATAAAGGATTGGATAAGCTTTGCTTATCCCAGACTTCTAGGGTTCTTAAGTGATCTCTGAGTGTTGTCAACTCAGAGATCCTTGAACACCAGTACATTCCTTCAACATCCCAGCTATCCATAATCGCTGGTGAGTCTGACTTCAGATTGTCTTTGACTTCTCTGACGTTGTCTTTGACTTCTCTGACGTTGTCTTTGACTTGAATGTTCCTGGTGTGCCAGCTGAGGCTTTGCCCTCCACTGGTCTAGTCTCTGTCGCTGGTCCTCTTAGCGATCAACAAACACTTAGTCTAATTAAACAAATCTATACTGGGCCATAGTTAAAACTTTCATTGGCCCAAAAATCTCCCCTATTTGTTTATAAATTATACTAAGTCTAAAATTATTGTAAGTGAGTACACAACATCTTCTTACACATAATTTAACAAACATACCTTAAAGTTTTATTAAACATAAAGAACCTAGTCTATTACAAAAACACCCAGAGGTGTAAACATAAACAAAAAGTAAAAAGGTTCTTCAGCGATCGAGGCCTTGATCACAGATTCTCTGGGCTTCAACTTTGTCACTCCTAGAGTTGATAACAGGTTCAACTTCAAACTCAAAATCCTCAGCTGCTTAGCAATTCCTTAGGATGCCCTGTTTGAGTTTGATAAGCTGGATGTCGATGCCAGATGTAGTTCATTCATCCGCTGAAAGCAATACTCACAATTACCATTCATAAAGACCATACCTGTCTCTGGTTCTAAGTATACTTGGGCCCCTACTGGTTTGGTGATCTCTTTGGGCAGAACCAAGTTTCTGTGCATCCCATCAACAACAATGTTTTCAGTAACCAACTTCTCCACTAGAGGCCCATTTGGTTTTTCCTTTTCCTTGGTCCTTGAGAAGGTTTTTGTTGTGAAAGTTGAGGAGGCAGGGGTACCTTCAGCTTCTTTGTCGTGTCTCTTACCCAATTTAGCTTTGCTTGAATGTTCTTCATCATTTGGGCAGCACCAGGCCCAGTCTTCTTTTGGGCAAGAGCCATTATTTCTAACCATTCAGAGAGGCCCAGATCTCTGAGTTTAAAGTCACTAGAGACTTTATAGTTGGTTAGTTGGTTCTCTCTATAAAGGGTCATTACCACCTTTTTGTTCTTGTCAGTGTAACATGCATATTTGGTGATTTTACCAGGTTCAGCTCTCTGGTTTACAAGTCTTTCATATTCCTTTAGAAGGTTGCTCCTTTTAACCTCCAATTCTTTGAGCCTCATTAGCTGAGCTTCCTTTGCACCAGGAGAGAGTTTGTTCAGAGCTTCTTTGCTTTTGAGTTCAGCCGCTCTGATGTTTGCCCGCCTTTGGTGTTCCAAGATTTGAGCTTTTGCCTGCTCTAGTGTGAGTGGTCGTTCATCAGCACTCTTGAATTTGTTTAGATCAAAGTCTTTGGAGAGCCTTGCTGTAGATCCACCTTCTTTTTGGAGGGAGTGCAGGGTTATTTCAGGCTGTTCAATAGCAATTCCTTTACCCCTATCCTTTATTGCATCAGTGCTGGGGTTGAAGGATCTAAGAGGTTGTGGTGTAGGAATCACTGTTGAGGGTTTTGGTTGTTTGAGTGACTGCTCCCCCTTAGGTGAGGCAGTGTCTTCTTCTTCTTTAGAGGTGGAGGTTGCTGAATTCTCCCCCTTAGGCATAGCGCCGGTAGTAGCTGTGCCTGAACCAGGACTAAGGAACTTCTTGAATTCTTGATGAACAAATAGGCAGATTTCCTTAAGTTCCTCTTGCAACAACTCTTGAAGAAGATTTCGTGAAGGCTCAGACGCCTTAGCAATAGCTGCAACATTTGCTTTGACAACTGATGAGAGGACAGATGGTATGTATTACTGGAGGCTCTGGTTAATAACAGCTGGGAGGTGAGCTTGCAAGGCACTCCCCAGTAGTTGCGGAAGTAAGGCAGTCATAGAGGACTCCACAGATGAAGTTAGTGAAGTCTCTAGTGTTGTGGTGAGCTCCTCAGCAGTGTGGGTTAGGGTTTGCAATTTAGAGAGGATGACATCATTTGTGACTTTGGGCTTGGTTTTACTGATGTTACCCCTCTTGATCCAGAGAGCCTCAACAGTGAGTTCCTGAACATCTTTCATTCGAGGAACATGGACATGCTTGAGCTTTTGTAAATATTCTAAGTGTTGCTTGGCCCCTAGTTCCATGACATTTGGAAATGTTGGGAAGGGAACTGGGGTTGGTGCACAAAGCCTCTGGTCCAATAGCCGCTTAGCAGCTAGTTCTTGCACATTGGGAAATGATGGGAAGGAGATGGGTTTCAATTCTGATGTAACTTGGTCATCATCAGCATCCATATCAGCATAGTCTGAAATGGTCAAGTCCTCTTCGATAATGAAGACCTCATCCTCTGGTATGGAATCAATGTCTGACATGGCATCAAGATCTATGTGGGGGACTTCAGCATTTTCATCACCAGCAATAGAATAGGCATCATCATTCTGCTGTTCTTCATGAAGATTATGAGCCTGTTATGACATTTGTTAGTAACCAATTGTGAAAAATTATGAAGTTATAGATCGCCATTCGCTGCCCCTAGGAAAGCTGGGTGTGATTATCCAGCCCCCCCTAAGGATTTCTCCTTGGGACTCTTTTAAGTGTGAAATAGTTATGTTGAAAGGTCGCCATTCGCTGCCCCTAGGATAGCTGGGTGTGATTATCCAGCTCCCCCATAAGGATTACTCCTTAGGACTCTTTTGAGTTGTGAAAATTATGTGGTGAATGGTCGCCGTTCGCTGCCCCTAGGATAGCTGGGTGTGATTATCCATCTCCCCCTGAAGGATTGCTCCTTGGGACTCTTTTAGTTGTGAATTCATGGAAGTTAAAGGTCGCCATTTATCGCTGCCCCTAGGAAGACTGAGGGTGATTATTCAGTCCGCCCAAAAGAATAAATTCTTTGGGACTCTTTTAGTTGTGAATTGTTTGAAGGTAATGGTCGCCTTTATTCGCTGCCCCTAGGAAGACTGAGGGTGATTATTCAGTCCCCCCAAAAGAATGAATTCTTTGAGACTCATTTCAATGAGGGGACCCAGAGACGGCGTGAAGTGCAGAGACTCTGGGTCGGGACCTATAGCATGCTCAAGTTGGTATGGACAAGAGCACAGTCCAGAGGGTGAAGGATCATCGGGATGCGTTATGAGCACAAATGAATCATATCCTTGTGTTAAGACAAAGTGTACAGATAATCCTAAGGTTCTAGGTGCTGACACAGACACTCTATGGGTTGAGGAAAACCCTAAGTCTTCATCACTCTCTCCTACAGAATGTTGAGAGTGATTGTATGTGAGCCTCCAAAAGAATAAAATGGCAAACTAATACCTGAGAGATATCAGCGTTGAGAAGGTTCTTAGTCGTCTCTGCTGACCGGGAGACGCTAGACTTTGGTTGTTTGTTAGAGGCAGGCTCTACAACCACATCCACCAGAGAAGGGGATGGGTTCTTCTTGGACTTGGAAGGATTAACAGAAGGTGTTTCAGAGGAAAGGGGGATGTCTTTCCTCTTTTTCTTCTTTTCCTTTGGCACCTTGGGCTGAGAAGAAGACTGCACAGAGGTGTTTAACAGAGACTTGTCAGTTGCTCTTTCAGCATTTACCTTATTGTGAGGGATCAAGGGCTCTCCATCAGCAACTGGTAACCCAGCGACCTGCATCACGTGCCTGCTGAGAGGCACTTCATCTTCCAGAGGGGTCTTTAGTGATGCAGCAGTGATGTGATAAGGAGACAAAGAGATAAGTTCATCATTTGTGTATCCTTCACCTAGCATGTCTTCTAAGAGAAGAGAGAGATATCTTGTGTAGCAGATGGTGGCCAGTCTGTTCTTCTTCCCTTTGTTTTCTAGCTTAGCAATGAGGTCAGAGTAAAGTATATGGGCGATCCCTACATCTTGTCCCCAAATTAAGCTATAGGCAATAGCTTGCTGGGCTCCATTAAGTTGATCATGAGACCCCTGGTTTCCACCCAGACATTTCACAATATATAACATTAGTGTCCTCCAAATAGGTGAGAAGTAGTTTACTTTGATCAGGGATTTGGTCTGGAAACCTTGTGTGGGGAAGGGTTTATCATTGTCGTCATGAGGACGAAGGGTAGCAAGAGCCTTCTTCACAGTGGCGCTGGCAGGCACAGCGGACATGCCTTCATTGACTGGAAGTCCAATGACTTTGGCAAATGTATGAAGATCAAAGGTGAGAGGTTGGGGATGTGTGGAAAGGTTGAAGGTGATGTGAGAAGAGGTTGGATCAACTTCCGCGCTATACCAGAACTCCTTCAAATATTGGTGGTAGCAAGTGGAGGGTACTCTGGTTATGGCTTCAAAAATGGTGGAGTTTTTGAGGAAGGAGAACAAAGGTTGGTAGAGTGAATTGGTGTGTTCCAAGAGAGCTACACAGTTTTTCAAGGCAATTTTGCCATCGTGCATCCCAAAATCAACGTTCGAGGCGGCCAGAACAGTGAAAGCGGTGTTAGATGATGAAGACGCCATTGTTGAAGTGTGGAAGAAATGAAGGTTTTGAGAAGATGAATAGTTGTGTGTGTGTGAAAGTTATGAGAATGTGAGTTTTGAAAAGTGAGTCAAGGGTTTTGATAAAAGGGTTTTCCGTTTTACAATTAAAGCATTTAATGCAAAAGTTTACCTTTTAGGAAAAGTGGGACCCCTTGACTCTTCATGTGACATTTCTATCCCTTAGAAAGCGGGAAAGTTGTTGACAATAAAGGTTAATCATTTGAATTAAATATGGGAATATATTAAGTCTCATTGGAATGTAACTACCTCGTTACATTCAATTCCCTTTAATGCCCAAAGACAGAAGTCAGAGATCATTTATCAGATTTGTTTACCAATATTGAGCATACCCAGCTCAGCAACCAACCTAGTAAAACTTGGCTCAGCCAGAGGTTTGGTGAATATATCAGCGAGCTGGTATTCAGTGGGTATAAAATGGAGCTCAATATCACCTTTTAAAATATGGTCTCTGATAAAGTGATACCTGATGTCAATATGCTTAGTTCTAGAATGAAGTACCAGATTATTTGAGATGGCTATAGCACTTGTGTTGTCACAGAATATGGGAACCTTTTCATAAATGATCCCATAATTAGCCAGTTGACTTTTCATCCAGAGAACTTGAGCACAACAACCAGCGGCCGCAACATATTCAGCTTCAGCTGATGACATGGCCACAGAGTTTTGTTTCTTGGCGCTCCAACATACTAGCTTTCCACCAAGGATTTGACAACTCCCAGAGGTTCTCTTTCTATCAAGACAACACCCAGCGTAGTTAGAGTCTGAGTAGGCTTTGAGGTCGAAGCCTGATCCATTAGGATACCAGAGACCCAATGTGGGAGATCCTTTTAAGTACCTGGAAATTCTTTTGATAGCTACAAGGTGGGATTCCTTGGGGTTAGCTTGGTACCTAGCACAGAGACAAGTGGCAAATTGTATGTCTGGTCTGCTTCTTGTGAGGTACATCAATGACCCAATCATGCCTTTATATAAGGTCTCATTTAATAGAGACCCCTGAGTCATCAGCTCCCAAGTTGTTAGGAGGAAGCATGGGGCATTTCACTGATGCAAAATCAGACAGATCATACTTCTTGAGCAAATCCTTAACATATTTTTCTTGACAAATGGAAATTCCTTTTGAATTCTATTTAATTTGAAAACCTAAGAAAAAAGTTAATTCCCCCATGATGCTCATTTCATATTTTTTGGTCATTAATTTGGCAAACTGTTTGCTCAATGTAATATTGGTTGAACCAAAATTATATCATCCACATAAATCTGTACTAAAATGACATCACCCTTGGACCTATATGTGAACAGGGTTTGATCAATGGTACCTCTGACAAATTTATTTTCAAGTAAGAATTTGGATAGGGTTTCATACCAGGCTCTAGACGCTTGTTTCAGCCCATGGAGTGCTTTGTGAAGTCTGCAGACGTGATCAGGATACTCACTACTTTCAAACCCTGGGGGTTGATATACATATACTTCCTCTGCAAGCTTCCCATTAAGGAAAGCACTCTTCACATCCATCTGGTACACAGTAAACCCCATATAAGCTGCAAAGGCTAGGAAGATTCTGATAGCTTCCAATCTGGCTACTGGTGGAAACGTTTCATCATAGTCAATCCCCTCAGATTGATTATATCCCAGCACCACAAGCCTAGCCTTGTTTTTGACAATCATGCCAGCTTCATCCCTCTTGTTTCTGTAGACCCATTTAGTTCCAACCACTTGCTTTCCAGATGGACTTTTACCAGAGTCCACACCTTGTTTCTCTTAATCTGATTCAGCTCATCTTGCATTGCAACAACCCACCCTTCATCTAGAAGCGCAGCAGCCACATTCTTAGGTTCATCCTCAGAGAGAAAATCAGCGAAAAGGCATTCATTCGCTGAGGCGGTTTCTAGAGATCTTAATTTACCTCTGGTGGTGACTCCTTCAGAGGGTTCACCAAGGATATTCACCCGAAGAATATCTTGGTTCCTACTCCATTTGGATTGAGGAGCAGGAGTCTCTGAGGGTTCAGGAGTCAAAAAAGGTTCAATGAATGCTGAGGGTTCTTCACAGATTATTTCTTCATCCATAATCTCTTCATCAGGAGGAGAGATTGGTTCGATGAGACCAGCATTCACAGTAGTGGGTGGAGTGATTTGTTCAACATTTTCAACTTCTGGAGTGATGTCAGAGATTGAATGAGGATCAAATGCATGAACATAAGGGAAGTCCTTGTGACCGCCCTTGGATGATTCCTTGGGATGTGAGAAATCATCCTCTGGATAAGATTTAACTTAATTGAAGTCACTCTCACATTCTTCTGAGTTGGTATGGTTGATGACAGCATCTGCTTCATTGAAGGTGACATGGATGGATTCTTCTAATTCTTGTCTACGGATGTTGAACACTCTGTAAGCTCTAGAGGTGAGAGAGTAACCAACGACGAATCCATCATCAGACTTTTCATCAAATTTTCCCAGGTGATCTCTGTAGTTGTGAATGAAAACAGGGCAACCAAAGACATGGAAGTAGCTTACATCAGGGGCTCTCTTCCTATATACTTCATAAGAGGTCTTGCCATGTCTCTTCACAATAATGGATCTGTTTTGTGTGTGACATGTTGTGTTCACAGCTTCACCCCAAAATTGTTTAGGAAGTCTTGATTCGCTGAGCATTGTTCTAGCAGCCTCTATGAGGGTTCTATTTCTTCTTTCAGCGACACCATTTTGCTCAGGGGTGGGCTTCCATGGCATGATTCTTGAATTCAGTGCCATTGTCACTTCTAATAGCCTTAACTCTGCAATCATTGAGATTCTCAATTTCTTTGATGAAGGACTTTATTCTTTCAGCAGCATCACTCTTTCTTTTGAGAAAGAATACCCAAGTGTATCTGGAGAATTCATCTACAATGACTAGTGTATATTTGTTGTGATTTAGGGATTGAGGTTTTACTGGTCCAAATAAGTCCATGTGAAGGAGATGGAGGCACTTATTTATGGAGAATGATTGTTTAGTCTTGAATGAGGCTCTGTGGTGCTTCCCTTTCTCGCACGTTGAGCATGGTCTGTCTTTGGTGAAGGTCAGAGAGGGAAGCCCAACTACTAAATCATTCTTGGCTAGTTTGTTAATGTTTTTGAAGTTGAGATGGGAGAGTCTCTTATGCCATAGCCAATTTTCATTATCAGATGCTTTGGCATAGAGACAAGTGTTTGTCCCCTCTGGAAAAGATGTCATGTCGATGACGTACACATCCCTTCTCCTGGGTGAAATAAGAACAACATCATCATTTTGATTGAAGATTGTTCCTTGGGTCTTGGTGAACAGAACTTTGAAGCCAACATCGCAGAGTTGACTAATGCTGATTAGGTTGTGCTTCAGTCCATTGACATAAGCGACCCTTGTGAAGGTTATTCCATTACAACCCACTGAGCCATAACCCTCATTAGCCCCTGAGGAATCATCTCCAAAGACTACTTTAGGACCAGACTCCTTTTTATATCTATGCAGATATTGTTTACCCCCTGTCATGTGTCTGGAGCACCCGCTGTCCAGATACCAAATAGATTTCTTCAGATATTCCTACATAGATATAACAAATCCAGATTAATTTCTATGATGAACCCACTTTCCAGTGGGTCCATGCTGTCACTGACCAGCGACATTGGTCCTTCTCTGGTTACCTCCCCCTCTTTGGTTGCAATCCCTGGGTTCATGACGCATGCTTCCACAGATGTCACATCCAGGATAATGTTCGCACTCATCAGAGTGATGGTCGAAGAAACCACAGTACTTGCAGGGGGGGGGTTAGGTTTGTAACCCTGAGAGTTATCTCTGGGTTTAGGCTCAGCCTTTCTTGAGGGTCGATGAGGAGTTTTAGATCTCATTTGAGTTCTGGTTCTATGAACCACTATGATCTCCTCATGCTCTCTGGATGTGTGTTCAGAGGACTCGCATGTGATACATTTAGGTTTCTTGGAGCAATCCTCGGATGAGTGATTCTTGAAACCACAATGCTTGCAAGGTCTGAACAAAGCTCTCCCCTTGGAGCTACTAGACCCCTCACCAAGAGAGTTAACAGATGGACTATTAACTATGGGGTTGATTTGTTCTTTCAACCCTTTCACCTCTTCCATCAGGGTGAGGAGAAGTTGCTTGATAGGAGAAAGCTCTTTAGGGGGAGGAGTGGGTTTGTTGGAGTCCTTAGCCACAAAAACCTTTTTATTCGCTTTGTCAGCGACTTTGAGAATTGAATTCCTAGGGGTTTTAGTTTGAGGTTTTGGGCCAAGCAAGGAATCAGATGGGTTGGCACCAGCGAGTCTTGGTGGAGCTGGTACCTTTGATTCTTTGTCAGAGTTCTTCTCATCCACAGAGGTGGAAGAACGAGAAGAGACATCTGATGGGACAAATTTGACATTGGGAACATGGACACGTTTTTTTAAATCTACCCTTTCCCCCAATAGCCTGAACCACATCACCAGGTATGGATCCAGCGACTATTTCTTCCACTATGGATTGAGCCAAATTCCATTTCTCAATGGTTTTTCTAAGTTCAGAATTTTTATCAGACAAAGACTCATTTTCAATGGATAATTTGCTCACTTCATTTTGAAGTTGATTAGCAAGATTCACAAATGGTTTAAGATTTGTTAATTCAGATTGGCAAAGATTTAACTCTGTTTTAAGACTATGAAATTTGTTTAACATGTTTTTTCTTTGCTCTTCCACAAAGTGGAGGTCAACCAAGGTATAGTCACTGACATGGTCTCTATCAGGACCTTCAGTCATAGATACCATTCTTTGTACCTTTTTCATGGTGATATCCACCCATTGACCAGATCTTGCTTCACTTTTACCCACAGCGGGTTCTTCATCAGAGACAGCCATAAAGGATCTGACAGTGGTGGTACCTTCATCCTCAGAAGTGAGAGGTTCATTATCCCAGTCGAATGAGGCAGCGATCAGACCTTTTTCAGTCTTCTTAACGTCCTTTTTCTTTGCTGCATCATCGGCTTTCTGATTGAGTTTTAGCAACTCAGCTTTCAAGGCTTTGTATTTGACTTTGTATTCCTTTTCCCTTCTGAGTCAGAGAGAGAGGTTTGCTTGAAATGAGAGTTGGAAAACTTCTTCTTGCTGTTGCTGTTGCTGGATGAAGGGAAGCTTGGAGAGGAGGTTTTGTTTGACCAGCAATCTTTTTGATAGTGATCAGTCTTTCCACAAGTGTAGCATGACACCTTGGATTTATCAACCTTTGTAGCTCCAACTCTACCAGATCTCTTGTAGTACCTCTTTTGATCAGCTAAAAGAGCTCTGTCATGGAACTCAACATGTAATTCATCAAGAAATTCTTGACTACTTCTGGTGTCCTCTTCAATGTCAGAGTCGCTTTCCTGAAAGGAATGGTTAGCAACAAGAGCTTTTGAACCAGTGATACTGGTGGTAAATCTGTCAGTCTCTGATTTATAAATGGAGTCAATTAGCCCTTCTTCATAGTTATATCTACCAAACAATTAGGCTAAAGTATCATTCTTTATAACATTATTAGCTCTTAAGGTCTGATTCAGGCTAAGCCATTTTCTAGGTAAGCTATTGACAAAAGTAGCATTAACCTCAGCTTTAGGTAGAACAACTCCATTGTTTCCTAAATCATTCAACAAAATCTTAAGCCTAGTATAAGTTTGTGCAACAGTTTCTGTTTCCAAGGCTTTAAAAGCATTAAACTTAAGTCTAAGGGCTTGGATTTTGGTTTCTTTTGTTTCCTCTGGACCTTCATACCCTAGAACTAGTTCAGTACACATTTCCTTAGCAGAGTTGCATTTAATGATGGACTTCATAATGTTCTTGGGTAGGCAAGAGACTATGATACTTTTGAGTCTCTTGTCCTGGTTAGCCAGACGTCTATCCGATGGAGACCATTACTTAGCAGGTTTCTTAATGGGTCTCTCAGGGGTAGAGGAAACGGCCAGTGGTACATATGGACCATTTTCTAAGATTTCTATCAAGAAGGGTTATAAGCCATCTAAATATATAAGAAATTCACTTTTCTAACTTGAGAAATCCTCTTCATCGAATGCTGGTACATTGGACACATGTGACCCCCCTCGAACATCAAGTAGTTGGGGAAGGTCATCATCATTATTACCAGTGCTTACAACTGGTGTAGGCATGGTAGTAGATGTGGTGGCCGGTATGGTGGTCGAAGTAGTACCTAAACTAGTTTGACCAAAAGGTGGAGGAGGTATAGTATCAGCCATATTAAGATCTTGATTTTAAAAACTAGAACGGTTTATGAAAAGTTTTATAAATCAAACCGCTCTGATACCAATTGGGAGTCCCTTAATATGACAATTGTTGATAAACTATAACTCTTGTAACCACGAAACATAATGAAATACTTTTCAAACGCGTAATGCTTTATTAAGTATTATAAACAAAGTATTACAAAGTGCTATGAATACACTCATTGAATGACAACAAGATATGAACCCTAGAAACAAGTAAACTAGATTTGAGACTCAAGTTTACAAGGGAACCAATGAGACGCTGGTAGACAGCTGGGGGCTCAACAGTTCCAAGGTGAGAAAGAACTTAGATAGATTAACCAAGCACAAGGGTTGAGTTAATTCTTCTTTCTCACTCCTATTTATAGTGTACGAGGTTGCTTCCTTAGTGGGAGTAGTTGATACGTGTCACCTTCTGAATGGAAGAGTACAACATATTAAATGCATGTCCAAATCAAGACATACCTTTAAATAACTTTAGGTGAACAGTTCTGCCAACTGTTCACCCTTTGTCCCACTAGGTCGTACTAGGCTTTATCTTGAATCTCTTGTTTTGTCACGCTCAAAACACTTGGAAGATTCTCCCGCCTAAACTATAAAGGATTGGATAATCTTTGCTTATCCCAGACTTCTAGGGTTCTTAAGTGATCTCTGAGTGTTGTCAACTCAGAGATCCTTGAACACCAGTACATTCCTTCAACATCCCAGCTATCCATAATCGCTGGTGAGTCTGACTTCAGATTGTCTTCGACTTCTCTGACGTTGTCTTTAACTTGAATGTTCCTGGTGTGCCAGCTGAGGCTTTGCCTTCCACTGGTCTAGTCTCTGTCGCTGGTCCTCTCAGCGATCAGCAAACACTTAGTCTAATTAAACAAATCTAGATTGGGCCATAGTTAAAACTTTCATTGGCCCAACAAGATCTTTGATCATTTTAGATTGTTGCATTGTTTTCCACTCTATTTTTTGGATTATCATATACGATGAAGTCGTGAGAAGTTGTTTTTTTATCCCTTTGTGTTTTTTACTTGATGTGCTTTTCATAATGTTGTTTCTAGAGCAAGTGCTTTTTTTACAAGTTTATTTTGGATTTTCATGTAGTCATTAGATTGTTTAGTTTGGATTATCATATTTGATAGAGTCATTAGTATCATATATGATAGTAATGTATCATATTTGATAAACTGTTGTGTGCATTTCTCTTGAATGTTTTTCTAGATCAATTGTTTTTTTACTAGTGGTAAAGATATATCATATATGATACAAATATATCATATTTGATAAAGTGTTGTTACATTTTCCAATACCTTATGTGTATCATATATGATATTCATGCCATCATATATGATAGTTGTATATCATTCTTGACATTTTATTTTAATATGTTACCATTCTATAAGATTGCATAAATGGAACACAAGGAGAATACATACTCTATAAGATTGCATAAATGAAACACAGAGAGAATAGGTATTAAACAAAAGATTCATCTTGATTCCATTCCATAATAGAAAATTCGAGGGGTTACAAGTTAAACAATTTGAATCTCCAAAATGCGGTTCATCCTATCTTACCACCAACAACTTGTCTTCACTAGGATTCCATGCAAGTGTTCCAGTGGTACGTCAGGTGTATGTGACATGACTCAGGGATAGTCGGACTAATAGATGCCTATTAACCGATCCATGATCTACGACTAGTTGACCCCAAGCTTAGAGCAACCCATCATGGGGTTCTCCTGCATGCTGCGTACTCTTTTTCCCAGTGGATAGGCTATGTAACTGCTTCTAATCTAAATGAGTTCATTACTGTTTTCCTAGCCTAATATTCTGGTGGGTTAAGCGCTAAAGCTTTTAAGGTAGGCGCCTTGACTCGGGGGTAGTCGGACTAGTGGATTCCTATTAACCGATCCATGATCAACGACTAGTTGACCCCAATCTTAGAGCAACCCATCATGCGTTCTCCTGCATTTCCGCGTACCCCTTGCCCAACAGATAGGCTAAGCAAAACACAAGTATTTAAAAGAAAATAAAATATTACAGACAAAATCCAAAATAAAGTCTTAAATTTATTTTTCTTTGGCATTCTGACTTGTTCAGAGTGCGCTCCTGATAACCTCTGCATCATGTTCTTTTTTCCTCTTGATTATTGCGTCATTCACAAAGTTGCTCTTTGCCGGTTGTAGCTGGTGCTTTTGCCGCAAACTGATACGCTTCCTCGCTGATTGCTTGCCTATTAGCATTCATCTCGGGTGTTAATATTTTTGCTGCCACCCTGAATCTTAGCTTTAACATGTCTTTCCATTGGCCTTCTATCTCCGCGGGGAAGTTCACCACCCAGCTTTTTATAGTTTCTATGTTGTAGTTTTCCATGTGCATCATGCAAACACACCACAGTCAACGTCGTTTCTCAATGAACCCTACTTTGGTCTTATTATGATCGCCTTTTTCAGATCTCTTGGTTTCTTGTGCTGAACACTCTCCAAATACATTGAAAACATTTTGATCTACACAAGTCCAAGTTTATCATATTTGATGTGTGGGTTTTTAAGTTTTCTAGGATGAAGAGGTCCAAGTTTATCATATTTGATGTTATGGAATTAGTGACTTATAAGTAGTTAACAAAAGTCCTTGTATTTGGCTTCATAGCTCCTTACGACTTTTGAATTGTCAATGATGACTGTAGCTCTAGTTTTGAGATTGAACACAACAAGGTAATAGTGCTGATGAGATATTACAGGGAAGAGCACATGTTGAGTTTCATTTTTATTAGTAAGTTAAATTTTATAAATCTATTGTAAACGATAATCAAATTTTATTGAAGTAAGGGTTTACAAGATCTATATATTTCAATCTCAACAATTCTTCATGTTATCCCAACGAGCTTTGCATGTTGTCTTCAAAAGCCCGAGACTGCTTGGTAGTGCCAGGCTTTTCGGTATCTAGCTTCCAATCAAACATGTTTGTAGTCTATTTTGCCTAATCAACAAGATACTTTTTTTAAGTTTCTCGACGTAATTTTTTTATCATATATGATATAAGATATACTTCCAATCATTGTCGACATAAAAAATTGTTTCTTTTTTTCCCTTCTGCGATGGCTTCCTCTTCATAGTTTAAGATCTGGGAGTAGATGTCAACCACTGGTGCATCCACTTTCAGACGCAGTGCCAGTGTCTGCATGATGTCCCTCATACATGCATGCCTCTTGTCTTCTGTTTGGAAGATGAAATCTCTTTAAGAGAAAAAACACAGTTACAAGTTCTTTTTATCATATATGATGCTACTTTATAATAATGAATTTGTTTATATCTTAGTTGTTACTTACAAGCCTTCTCCTTGCATTAAGAACAAACTCTCCCCTATCATCCACTCGTCTGTTGTTATCGGGGCCCTTGTTGGTGTTTTTTTGTTAATATAGTTTGAAATGAGCAACGGGATGATTTTTTTTTCTTTTTTTCCGCCATGTCTTGTTCGACCAGTTTTATTATTGCCTCAGGTGTCTTTCCAGTGTGTTTTGAGGTGTTTTTGTTATGTGAGAGAATGACGATGTTCTTAGCGATATTCCATGCCTTGTAACTCTTGGTTTTTCTGCCTCTTTCTTTTTCTTTTGGATTTTGATAAGTGTGAAAATACTTACCCTTTTACCATTAAAAATAAGCAAAAACCAAACCAAAACGTGAATTAATTAAGTTAAAAGTCGGAATTACACGTGATTTTGTTTATTTATGAAAAATAGGTACAAAAGGACAAAAATAAAGAAAACACGGGATTTCACGGGCGTTTATCGAAGAAAAAGACAAAGAATGAAGAAAAAGACCAAAAGTGCAAAAAGAATGAAGTTTGGAGGGCTAAAGATGAAGTTTTTATGAAGAAAATGGCTAAAGAATCAAGTTTATCAAAGAAAGTGGCTGAAGTAGACAAACTGCCAAAGATATAACACATATAAACACTTGGACAAATCACAGCCTTAGAAGAACCCTCACACGGATCACCAATGGGTTGCACTTTTCACGAATTTTTACACGCCACCTCCTCAATCCATACTTTCCCACCTCAACCAATAATAAGATGAGACGTGGCACCTATCTTCAAACGCGAACTATGGACAATCTAAGAAGATTCAAGCTTCGTGTTCTACATGGAAGTGGCTCTACTCGACGAGACAAAGCTAATGTTACCAATCAATCAAGCTGACTTGGCCTAGAACAAAAACGCCCAAATTCGTTCTTGATACATAAACCCTAATCCGACTTGGCATGTTTTTATTGGCCAAATTATTGTCATTCTCTGAACACATTGTCAATTTAGCCTTCCTCAATCACAACCCACGTTCCTCCCACCTCCTATAAATACCCTTCACATCTCATTTTTCACATAGTAGAATTTTAGCTTAATTTTCAAGCAACATCCTCTCAATTCAGTTCATTAGCTTTAGTTTGTATTAGAGTTAGTTCATGTAATCATCTCCTTCAATCTTGTAATCATTTCATTCATATTAATAAAATTCTCCATTAAAATACTATTCATCATCTTCTTCATCATGATTACTGTTACTGTTGCTGATTTGTTGCGGATATATGTTACTAAGCTTGAATACAAGCTCTTGAAGTTGATTTGATCGGGTTTGGTGAATATTTGTTGTGAATTCGAGTTTTGGAGGGAATTTAATCATTTGAATTCAAGTAGTTGAATTCAAGTAGTTGAATTCAAGTGATCGTTGATGTTCTTGTTGTTGATTCGGGATCAGTAGGTGATGAGATGACATTTATACGTGATCTCATCGTTCTTTTCGGGCATTAAATGCATAAAATGTCATTAAAATACCATATATATGCTTGTGTTTGTTTACTTGTGTATTTTAGGTATGGGTATCGTGAAAAAGACAAAAGATCACAAGAAACAAAGAAAAACGAACACGAGAAACGAAGCTGCACAATGAACCGGGCCCTAGTTATGGATTTCTCAAAGAATAACCCTTGAAGATTTGAAGATGTACAAGAATGATCCCTCATCAATGAAGAAATGACACTTAATACCCTTGTATATTCATAATTACAAGTTTGGTCCCTTAAGTTTGTCAAAGTTACAAATGGTCCCTCAAATTTGAAGATCTGGCAAGTTTAGTCCCTCAAGATTCAAAATTGTCAACAATGGTCCTCCAATATGTCAAACATACATTGAAGACCTTCAAAGATGAAGAATGTCCAAGATCAGTCCTTGGATTATCAAAAAATGGCAAAACAAGTCTTTAAAACCCTTATACCAAAGTTTTGTGGCCAAAATGTGAAATATGAAAGTTTAAATACAAAGGGAATCAAGTTTCATGGCTGAAAAACGTGTTTTACATATTTTACCAAAGACCAAGGACCACTTTTGCCTTTTTGAAAGTTTAATTAAACAAACACGCGCCAAACAAATAATTCCCAAGAATCTCGGATCAAAACACCCACTGTTCACACGTATGAGCCCAGTTTTTACTTTCACCATTCAAGGGGGTTTTCCAAATTACTTTTACCAAAAGATAATTAACCTTAGCACGATCACATCCCACACTTGAAACCCTTCACCACTTCACTCATGGACCCTACCCATTCAAACTGTCCACCAATCATATTTCAACTTCCTCTCCAAGGAATGCCACGTGGTCAAATCAACAGCTAACACTCAATGCTTGGTCACAAAGCTAAAATGGACGTCTAGGATCAAATGGGACAGCTCATATCTCCTCAAGGATCTAGAAGACTCAAGGACATTTTAGAGACTTTGTAGCTAGGGTTTTCATTGTAATCTCAGCCCTTTTTTTGAACGGCAATTA
The DNA here is from genome assembly GCA_025667525.1 of Glebionis coronaria. Classification (NCBI taxonomy): domain Eukaryota; kingdom Viridiplantae; phylum Streptophyta; class Magnoliopsida; order Asterales; family Asteraceae; genus Glebionis; species Glebionis coronaria. The sequence continues at coordinate 463,677 of JANFOE010000264.1, forward strand.
TATTAAAAACTAGCAAGATGCTAGATTACAAAACAATAAGATACGGGTTCTTAAGCCAATCATTCCAAGTGAATGAGGCTTTACACCTAGAGCTACACCAAATAAAACTATTAGACAAAATGTTATCGAATACAATCGCCTTAGAAGGATGTGTACTATCAAATAAAAACTTGTTACGGAATCCCCATAAGAACCACAACGTAGTATAAAAATGCCTTCCAACAACTCCTTTAGTTTACTAGGGAGCCGAATATTTGTGAACCACTCAAACCACGCCGTATAGGAGTTGAAACCTGCATAAGAAACATTCCACCACTGCGCTATCTTTGCATAGATTTGATCCGCCATTTGACAACTAAAAAATAGATGAGACGAAGTTTCAATACCACCATCACAAGTAGGGCACTAATAAGTGTGAAAACACTTATCCTTTTACCACTTAATTATAATAAAAACGAGACCAAAACGTGTATTTTATGTCGTAAAAGTCGGAATTATGCGTGGTTTGTGTTTTTATTTTGTTTTAGACCAAAAATATAAAAAATAAGAAAACACGGGCTTTCACGGGCTTTTATCGAATAAAAAGACAAAAGACGAAGTCAAAAGAGCAAAAGTGCAAGAAGAACGGAAGTCAAAGGCCTATTCTGAAGATTTATCGAAGAAAAAGTCTAAAGACGGAAGTTCGACGAAGTCGAAGAACCAAGTCTACTAAAAGAAGAAAATTATAAGACAAGTTCATTTTATCATTCGACTAATCCCGAGACAAAGTCGAGAAAGACGAGTCATTTAAAAAGACGAGAAGACAAAAGGAAGAAAGAAGCAACACACCACACTTCCCTTCTCCTATATATACCCTCCTAATCCTTCATTAGGAGGGTGTAGTTAGTCATTTTTATTTTTGTAGTTCATATCTTTAGAGAGAAGTATATGATTCTACTTTCTCTCTCTAGATTTCTTTCATTTTCTTTCAAGTTTCAAGCTTTCACTTTAATCTTGTAGTCGAATCTTTATCGTAATTTTAATTTCAAGCTTTTCATAATCTATCTTATTCTACCTTTCTTGTTTTAATCTTGATTTTGATTCGGTTCAAGTATGTAACTTGTTTCATCTTGGTGCTTATTTGATTAAAGTTTTCATCTTTTTGTTCTTATCAAAGTTTTTATACGATTTAAGGTTTTAGCTTATTATGCTTTTTGCTTATTTCATGTTTAGCTTATTTTCTTTTAAGTGTTATTAAAAGTTTAATCTTTTTAAAAGTTTATTTTATGAATCTTGTTTATTTATTGTTTTGAAAGTTTTTAAATTTGTGCTTATTTAGTTCTTTTTGATATTGAGTTAGTTAAGTTTCGTTAAGTGTTAATTAAAGAAAGTGCTCCATCGGAAAAGGGTTTACCTTTTCTGACGGTTATTCCGATAACCTCTATCGGAAAAGGGTTTAGTATTCCGATCGTTTTTCCGCTTGTTATTCTGATTGTTTTCATCGGAATAGGATTTTGTATTCCGATCGTTATTCTGATCATCATTCCGATAGGATTGGTGATCCATCATTCTGACGTTGTTTCCGACAGACTTTCCGATGGATTTTCCGATACGTATTCCGACAGTGGTTACCATCTGTTATTTCTATACAGTTTTAGATATTCCGACAAGTTTTTTCGATCATTATTCCGATGGTATTCCGACAGGGGGTATTCTGACAGGTTTGAGTTTTTATTTGTGGAATTGATTTTTGTTCCAAATTAATTTTCAAATATTCTTTTCCAGCCAATCAGGTTAGATTTCTCTCTTTTATTTTTATGTTTAATAACTTTGTCGTTTATATTATCAGTAGAAATAGCTAATCAAAAGCTCCCCCTTTTAGTTATATAAAACAATAAGTCCACCCTAAACCGTGATCAATTCGAATAGACACCGAGAACGAACGAGTACACATATGCAAAAGAGTCATATTAAAATGGCGCCGCTGCCAGCTCTTTTCGTAAAGATTAACGGTTTTTAGTGAGAAAAATTGGATTTTGGGATCCGTTCTTTTGGGAACGTTATTTTCAAGCATAAAAATTTTCAGAAAAAATCCTAAAAAATATAAAATTTTCAAAAATACAAAAAAAGTAAAAAAAAGAAAAAAAATCAAAAATATTGTATTTCATTTTTAGTGTATGCGTACTCGATCTTCGTCTTATCCTGAGCCCGAGACTCGTAGAGACTTAGATATGGCCGGTGTGCATAATAATAATAACAACCCACCTCACCCCAACATGAATAATAACAACCATGCCCCTCAACCCGACCTTCGTACGATGGAGGAGCTATGTCAACCAACTATGAGTGGACGTGGATGACCGATTGCGCCGATGCAAATCACGGCTCCCGAATTTTCGTTAAAGCATCACATGATCCAACAAGTTCAAAATGCTTGTACATTTCGCGGATTACCGGATGATGATGCCAACAAACACCTTGATAAATTCATAGCCGTTACTCAAAGCATGAAATTGCCCAGTGTTTCCATGGATTTTCTTCGCCTTCATCTTTTTCCACACAATTTATCCCACCATGCCGAAAAATGGTTTGATCGTCTTCCTAAAAACTCAATTCATACATGGGACGAGATGACTCAAAATTTTTTGTCCAGATACTTCCCACCATCCATGGTAACTAGCCTTCGTAATCAAATCTGTGGTTTCACTCAGGAACCCGATGAGTCTCTTTTTGATGCTTGGGAATGTTCTAATGTCTTGATCGATCGTTGTCCTAATCATAATATGCTTCCCGTCACTTTAATTGATACTTTCTACAATGGTTCAACTTTTCGAGATCGTGATACGATTAATGCTGCCGCCGGTGGTACGTTTATGAAAAGAATACCTGAGGAGTGTAGAGAGCTTATAGAGAATGTGACCACTCATCACAAAAAATGGGATTCATCCGCACCTTCAAGAAATAATCCGAGGGTAAATGTTTCTTCTACTTCGTCAAAGCCCGAGTTAACCGAACTCACTCGCTAAATAGCCGAGATGAACAAAAATTTCTTAACCATGGCTACGAACCAATTTCAACAAGTTAAAGCTGTAGCACTTTCTTGTGAGACTTGTGGTGGTCCTCATCCATACACCGATTGTCCTTCTACTCAAGACAATCCGGAAAACGTGTATGCGGCTAACGGTAACTTTTCCATGAGAGGATATCAAGCACGTCCTCAAGGTCCGCAATTTGCTAAGTTATCGTTTAAACAACTTTCTTTCACCACCCAGTTTTCCTCCTCAAAACCAAAATAACCTCAATCGCAATAATCAAAACCAACCTCGAGCTCCTAATCAATATCAAACCCAAAGAAACCCATATCCACCTCAAGGTAATAATCAAGTTTACCAACAACCCACCTATCAACCACCCGCTTACCAAGCTCCTCCTCCCAACCAACCCACGACATTTAATCACGAGGTTGAAACTTACATGAGGACTAATGACGCGCTGGTGAAAAATCTTCAGAGCCAAATTACTAACTTGAAAGGTGACATGGCTAAACAAGGGAATGATCTTCGAGCCGAGCTTAGAAATGACATGCGAAACTTTTTAAGCAGTCAAACGAATGACTTAGGGGATATGATGGCTAGTTTGTTAGCAAGTAATCAACCCTCTACTTTGGGTTCTCTTCCGAGTAACACTGTTGCTAATCAAAGAGGGGAGATGAAAGCAATCACCACCCGTAGTGGAAAAGGTTATAAGGAACCCAAGATTCCTAAACCTACTCCGGTGATTGTGACAAAGGATAACGAGCAGCCTTCACCAATTCCTCCACCTTCTACTTCCACCCCTCCTCCACCCAAGGATGTGAGTGAGCAATCCTTTCCAAAGCCTTCATCTCAACCCGACATACCTTATCCTTCAAGGTTGAGGAAAGATAAGTTGAAGAACAAGGATGATATTCAAGTTTCAACCTTTCTTAAAATGTTTAAACAATTGAATTTCAACATCTCCTTTGCCGAGGCTCTCGCTCACATGCCTAATATGCTAAGATGTTCAAAGATCTTCTAAGTGATAAGGAAAACTCCTTGATATTGTTCAAACCCAACTTAATGAGAACTGCTCCGCGATTCTCTTAAGGAAATTATCAACCAAACTTGGTGATCCGGGTCGCTTTCTCATTCCTTGCAACTTTCCAGGGGTAGAGAATTGTATGGCCCTAGTTGATATAGGTGCTAGTATCAACATAATGCCATTAAGTGTTTGGAAACAATTATCTCTACCCGAGCTAGTCCCCACACGAATGACATTGGAGTTAGCTAACCGTACGGGTGCTTATCCGGTGGGGATAGCCGAAGATGTCTTCGTCGGTGTCGACATATTCACCTTTCTGGCGGATTTTGTTGTCGTCGACTATGAGATGGATCCCCGTGTTCCCTTAATTGTGGGACGACCCTTCTTGAGGACCGGGCGTACATTGATTGATGTAGCCGCGGGTGAGCTTATCATGAGGGTAGGGGATGATAAAATCGTCTTTAACATGGGTAAACTTTCCAAACTTCCTGATGAGCCCGAATCCGTGAATTTAATCAATGTGCTTGACGAAGGATGTGAAGAACATTTTCTCGAGGCTTGTAAGAGCGGGATTTCTCATTTACCTCATGTTGAGACCGTAGCTTCTATTGCTCCATCATTGACTCCATTTGGAGAAAGTGACTTTCTTTTACAAGAATTTGAAGCAAGTTTAGGGGATGTGGACTTAAAATATGACGATTATCCCACCGATTGGGATGAAGACATTCGTACCATTGAGAATCTTCTCAGTGAGGACCATATTTCTCCACCTACTCCTAAGGAATTTACAAACGATGATCCGAATTTGACTAAGCTTTCCATAAAAAATCCTCTGGATTTAGAGCTTAAGGATTTACCGTCTCATCTTGAATACGTTTTCCTAGAAGACAATAAGAAGTTACCCGTCATCATTGCAAAGGACTTAAAAGAGGATCAAAAATCTCGACTTATCGATGTGCTCAAAAATCATAAGAAAGCAATTGCTTGGAAAATTTCCGACATCCACGGAATTGATCCTAACTTCTGCACTCATAGAATTCTCATGGAAGATGACTTTAAACCCGCAATCCAAAGCCAAAGAAGGGTTAATCAAAAAATTCATGACTTCATCAAGAAGTTATCAAACTTCTAGATGCCGGCATGATTTACCCTATTTCGGATTCGCCATGGGTTAGTCCCGTCCATTGTGTGCCTATGAAAGACGGAATAACCGTTGTTCCCAATGAAAACAACGAGTTGATTCCTACTCGACTTGTCACGGGTTGGCGAGTTTGCATCGACTATAGCAAGCTCAATGATGCCACTCGTAAGAATCATTTTCCTCTTCCTTTCATGGATCAAATGCTCGAACGTTTAGCCGGTAATGACTACTATTGCTTCTTAGACGGTTTCTCCGGGTATTTTCAAATTCCTATCGATCCAAAAGACCAAGATAAAACGACATTCACTTGTCCTTATGGAACATTTGCTTACAAAAGAATGCCTTTCGGCTTATGCAATGCTCCTGGGACTTTCCAAAGGTGTATGATGGCTATCTTCCATGACATGGTTGAAGAAACTATGGAAGTCTTTATGGACGATTTCTCAGTCTATGGTGATTCTTTCTCATCTTGCCTTGCCAATTTAGAACGTATGCTTAAACGGTGTAAAGACACTCGTCTCGTTCTTAATTGGGAAAAATGCCATTTCATGGTAAAAGAAGGTATTGTTCTAGGTCATAAAATTTCCAAAGCCAGTATCAAAGTTGATCGTGCTAAAGTTGACGTCATTGCTAAGTTGCCTCCACCTACCACTGTCAAAGGAGTTAGAAGTTTTTTAGGTCATGCGGGATTTTACCGTCATTTCATCCAATATTTCTTTAAGATAGCTCGACCAATGACTCACCTCTTAGAAAACGAAGCTCCTTTCATATTTTCTCAAGAATGTCCCGATTCTTTCGAACTTCTTAAAGGTAAATTAACTAAGGCACCGGTCTTAGTCTCTCCAAATTGGGAGTTACCTTTCGAGCTCATGTACGATGCTAGTGATTTCGCGGTAGGAGCGGTTTTAGGTCAACGAGTGAACAAACACTTCCAACCAATCCATTATGCTAGCAAGACAATGACGGGGGCTCAATTACATTATACCACTACCGAAAAAGAGCTTTTAGTTGTAGTATATGCCTTTGAGAAATTCCGCCCCTATCTTGTGCTTTCCAACACCAACGTTTACACCAACCATTCCGCCTTGAAATATTTGTTGACCAAGCAAGATGCTAAACTGAGACTCCTTCGTTGGGTTTTATTCCTACAAGAATTTAAAATCAAAATTCGTGATAAAAAGGGAGCGGAAAACCTAGCCACAGATCATCTTAGTAGACTCGAGGATCCTTATCAAGGGGAACTTCCAAATCAAGAGAATAATGAATCTTTACCCTTGAGGCCTTAATGTCTATTAACTCCAATCTTGACGATACCCCATGGTTTGCGGATATTGCAAACTATTTAGCGGGTGGTGTTCTTATGGAAGGGTTAACGTCCCAACAAAAGAAAAAAATCCTTAAGGATATTAAGCACTATTATTGGGACGAACCTTACCTTTTCAAGCAATGTGCGGATCTTGTCATTCGTAGGTGTGTTGATGGGCCAGCAGCTTTACAAATCCTTGAATCTTGCCACAAAGGACCCACCGGTGGTCACTTTGGTCCTAACTATACCGCGAAGAAAGTTTTCGACTCCGGATTTTATTGGCCCACCATTTATCATGACGCTCATGAAATGGTTAAGCATTGTGATGTTTGCCAAAGACAAGGCAAGATCACACATAAAGATGAGATGCCTCAAAATTTCATCCAAGAATGTGAAATCTTTGACGTATGGGGCATCGACTTTATGGGGCCATTTCCATCATCTAAAGGGAACAAGAACATCCTCGTAGCCGTTGACTACGTATCTAAATGGGTTGAAGCAGAGGATTTACCTACGAACGATGCGAGGGTGGCTGTGAACTTTCTGAAACAATTATTTGCTCGATTCGGTGTTCCTCGTGCTATCATTAGTGATCGTGGGACTCATTTTTGCCATGATCAATTTGCTCGAGTCATGTCTAAGTATGGTGTCAATCACCGTCTTTCCACCGCGTATCATCCACAAACTAATGGTCAAGCCGAGATCTCTAACCGTAGACTTAAGCGAATCTTAGAGCGTACTGTGGGAGAGCATCGTGCCTCATAGGCCGATAAGTTAGATGATGCTTTGTGGGCTTTCCGTACCGCTTATAAGACACCTATTGGTTGCACTCCATATCGTCTTGTGTAGGGAAAGGCTTGCCACCTCCTCATTGAGTTGGAGCATAAGGCTTAGTGGGCCTTGAAATGGGCTAATTTTGATATCAACAAAGCCGATGATCTTAGGAAAATCCAACTCAATGAACTTAATGAACTTAGGAATGAGGCTTATGAGAATTCATTGATCTACAAGGAGAAAACCAAGCTCATTCATGATTCTAGGATTGAGAACCGAGAGTTTCACATAGATGATCAAGTTTTACTCTTTAACTCTCGGTTGAAAATCTTTTCTGGAAAGCTTAAATCTCGTTGGTCCGGTCCATTCACCATCGCTAAAGTCTTCCCTTATGGCACCATTGAATTATCTCAACCAAATGGGCCAAACTTTAAAGTGAATGGCCAACGTGTTAAGTTGTATTTTGGTGAGGACATCTCTCATGAGATGATTCCATCCCTCACCACGTTTCCCTTGAATTAGTTCTGGGTCGAGTCAGGCTCGTGAATCGGTTAACAAAAACAAGCGCTTCTCGAGAGGCGACCCGATGATCTATCCTTTTTACCCGTTTTCATAATAAGTGTAAAGGGAGCTATGTAGGTGTTTGTTGTCTTGTTTCTTATGATGTGCAGGGATTACAGCTTTCTAAGAGCACTTTTGATGATATTTGACGACCTGTGATCCCGTGTTCCCGTCTTTCCGGTTCTATCCAAAACTCTTGTGATTCAAAATTTCATATCTTATATGTTGACATTGAAATCACGATAGTTGTCTCTTCCTTAGCAAGATTTAGACAAAGTGCACAATGTCCTATGTGAAGGGGAGTTTACTCCCACATGCTTAAACATTGAGGACAATGTTTATATCAAGTGTAGGGGGACTTCTATCGGAATTAAGTGGGCTTTTCCATTAATTTGTCCTCATTTAAACCGAAAAATTTAATTTTTCGACATTTTTCAAAAATTTTGATCTATTTTGGCCTAGTAGTATGTTTCAATTATTTACTTTTATTTTCTGGCATCGTATGTATATATTTCATTTCAAGAATAAAGTCAAAAGAGAAAAAATAAAGTTAAATAAAATAGTTTTAATGAGTTTAGATATCTTTGATATATTAGGCCTGTAATGAATCTTTTGAATCCACCCGAGTTTACTTATCTAGGTTTACTCTAGCTAGTATCCTTAACGTGTTTAAGTCAAGTTTTGCTAGGCTTTTATATAGGGAACTTTAAAATGCGAAAGTCTTAACTCTTGCGGGTTAAGAACAAGAACTTTTTGCAAGTTCCTATAGTTGATCCTAGAAAGTCATTTATCAAGGGAACTTTAAAATGCGAATTCTGAACTTGAAAGAGTCTAAGAAGTTGCAAGATCCTTTAGATGACTTGAAAACCCAAAACTTTGATTTAATTGGCTAAGCATCCACGAGTCTCATTCCTTGAGATTTTAAATTGTGGAGAACGAGAGATGATAGAGTTAGTTATAAGTTTGGTGTTCTTTCATGAGTTTATTTGAGTTAGTTAAGAGCTTTTTCTCCCATCGCTTGTTACTAAATATAATTGCAATAAGTAAGGTTGTACGATTTGAAAAGTTACTTAGCTTCTAGCACAAGATCGTTTAAAAGTTGCCCGGTATTAATTAGAGTTCATAGCCAAGGCATAACTTATTGAAGCGGGATGCGAAGATTGGCGAGTCCGTAAAGGCCCTCACAAGGCATGAGGGCTTCATTTCGTTGCTAAAGATCCAAAGTGATGTGTTGATGCAAAAGTTGGTTGATCCTTGCTAGACCCGAATTAGGCTTAATTCGGGTTGGCTGGGTACCGGCTCCTGCACCAAGTGAATCGTCTGGTTGGGATCCTGCACACTAAACAACACGCGTTAAGCTTACCGTGGGAAGGTTTCCCACGATTAAACTCCGGCGTGAGAGTAAGTAATCGATTTAGGGTTATATGTGAGTTTAGAGAGAGTTGTGATACCTTTGTGGAACCCTTGGGGGTTCCTTTTATAGGCAGTGAAACCCTAGTGGGCTTTCACTGATCCTTCGGCCCCAAGGAAGAGATAAACACCAGAATTAGAATGATTGTAATCTTCTAATTCTGGTAGTGAATATCCTCTCTTCTTAGGGTAAGGATATCCCTAGACAGGATATTATTCTGTCTGACCCTATGTCGGCCGTATCGGCCATACCGGGCCGTGGGCCGCACACGTGTGTGCGGTTACTATTCATTCAGGCCCATAAGCTTGACTGACATCATCCCACCCATACGTGATGGGCCGGATACGGGTAGTACCCTTGGGCCGGGCTCATGACCCGGCTGGGGACTATACGTCATCATGTCCCCCCAGTCTAGTTGTTACAACCGTAGGTGGAACCTCTAGACTACAAATATGCTCCCGGACGTACCAAGGAATTCATAACAAAGGACAAAGATGCTCGATTCATAGTCGCCGAGACAAATTAAATATATCAATAAATGTCAAGTCTTACGTTAGAGCCGCATAATCCGACATGAACGACTGTTCATCTGACTTGTTTGACTGACAAAAGTGCAGACAGTCAGAACATTGAGCAGTGCAAACGTGTGGGTCAGATATGACCCGTGGGTCCCATCTGACGTTTCACTTGCCTCTTGCCCCCTAGCCACACGATTAAGAATAGTGGCCAACACGTGTCACATATCCAACAGGCTGTGACCCTCAAGGTAACCCTATAAATAAGCCACCCCTACGGCTGTGTGAAACACACAGTTCACAACCTCCATTTCTGCCATTAAAGCTTTCCTTTTATCTTGAACCAAGTACGCACGGATCCCTTCACACGCAGGTTAGAATACCACGTCCTTACACTCTTTTTTAGTAATGGCCAATAGAAACAACCCTACCATCGGATCCGTGCTAAATGTCATGTCCCAAGACCAGTTAAACCATTTTTGTACAAATTACTTCATCCCTTCCAACCTACACCCCTCGCTCCCTGGCGTCGGAGACCTCATAACTGAGGCTCCAGCGGGTAAGATAGGCCTCTATACTCGCCTGTTTGATGCGGCTAATTACCGCATCCCTTTCACCCACTTTCTCGTAGATCTGTTAGGATATTATAATGTACACATTAGTCAGCTCCACTGCATAGGTGCCTGTAAAATTAGCCAATTCGAGATCCTCTGCCGTGCTAGGAATATCCCCCCAACCGTAGGGTTATTTAGGTTGTTTTACACCCCAAACTTAGTAAACGGTTGGGTATCTTTCAAAAAACGAGCCTCCAACAGCCCACAATCACACAACAAACCGATGGATTCACTGAAAAACTGGTATGACCATTATTTTTTCATTGACGAAGTTGTATGGCCGGGTGATTTCATCATTAGGACCAGACTACCGCCCGACCCTAAGCCGCACGCCAGTACATACAATCCCCTTCACTCGCAAGAGTTAGATCTAAATAGGACTGGATTCCACAGAAACCTACCGGAATCATTCTTATGTTTGCTAGGAATTAGCCGCAATTACTTTGGTCCCTCCAATAGGTATCCTGTGTTTTGGAGAAGGCAGGGTGAAGGTAGGCTCACCATCCGTACGTCCATAAAAAATGTATATGTGTTTGTAATCAACTAACATCTTTTGTGTTGTGCTGGACAGAAATGAACTTCTTTGGACTGTTGCGCCAGGGCGATCCAAAGCTTGTGCCGGAAGGTCTCCGCCCTCTCCGTGAAAATGAACAGCCCCTCCTTGAGCACACCCGACCAGTGACGGTTGCCTTAGAAGCCGTGCCTGATCCCCATTCTGATGAAGAACATGGAGAGCATGGTGATGGTAATGACCAGATGAACCAAGGGGAAGCCGGGCCTTCCTCACCTCACAGAGAACAACAGGGAGACAATATCGAAACCGACTCCACCATTCGCCGACTGATGGGCGATGATGATGATGATGAAGTGCAACAGCATGTTAACTTGGACGAAGATGAGGAGGCCGAAGAGGAGATTGCGGAGATCACAGCACAGCCCCTCACTAGGCGGACCCGGAAGAGGGGGAACCGTGCAGGCGAAACTGCATCGGCCGAGATTGGTGAACACAATGCTCCCCGCAAGAGGCTTCGAGAAGACCACCCTATGTATCAATCCGTTGGAAGTGCTACCCAGGGTTCTGAGGCTAACCGGGTCACTCATGTCGATCCCGTCACCCAAATTGCCCCAACTGCTTCCGAAGGAGCAAGAGGAAATATGTAAGAAATCATCCAAGCATGCAAGAATGTCTTCTCTTTTTTTTTTGTTGCCATACTTAAGATATTCCATGATACTTATGTCGCAGGGACAACCAAGCTGAGGCCGCACCGCCTTCTGACACCCAAGTGAATAAGGAGAAAGGTAAAGCTGTCGAAGAAAATCCTGCGGTCGCCACAAAGTCTGGCCCTGTTTTTGAAGATGGTTCACCCCTGATTTCCCAAGACTTCCCCACATCCGGTGCTCCCCAACCTTTTAATCCTGTATGGACCATCACCACAGCGTCGCGATTGAGGAGTGCTGAGGAATGTCGTGAGTACCTTAACAACTGCATCCCACCAAGCTTGGTGCAAGAGGTAAACTCCCTAAATCATGCGGATTTGGCTGACGAGTATAATGGGACGCTTGTACATCAGATGGCGATGGGAACCGCGATGAGAGTCAGGTTTGAAGCTGCCCTTGGGCACGTCGAGTCCCTCAAGAGGAAAGTTGGACGTAGGGAAAAAATGATTGAAGATAACGAAGCCCTGATTGCTGACCTCCAATCCAAACTGGCGAATGCTGAGGCAACTATTAAGACACAATCGGCCCGTGCGAGTGAACATGATCAGCAAGTAGCGCACCTTGAGTCTCAACTTGATGCTGCAAACACCAAGGTACATATCCGTACCGCACCACCCACATATACCAAACAATGAATGCACTAACACGTCTTTTACTATAGGTGACCACGGCCGAAACTTCTGCCCATTCTTACGCCAGCCAAGTAGATGATCTGAACCAGAAGCTGAAGGACGCGCATTTGGCCGTCCAAAATACGGAAAAAATGCAGACAGAACTTGCTGAGGAAAGGGCCATCACCCAAGAGCTGAAAGAGGCAATTGCCCAAAAAGAATTGGTGATGGATGCCCTGACCGCTGAGCGTGACAATGTACTGTGCCCTCAACTGCTAACAGCCATTGCGGGCCGTAGGTGGATGGTTGGTCATGGAGCACGCCTGGCCGTGACGAAGGTGCTAGAGGCCCCCTCCTTTGTACAACAATTTGCCAATCTTGTTTCTGATGGCATCGACCATGGCCGACACGAAGGAATGGTTGAGGCTGCAGAACTGATCACCAAAGGTGGGGACATCGCCCATCACACCTTTTTTAAGCCCGAAGCCGCCAGCAAGATGACTGCCTCCATGGCCGCGATGCAAGATCTGCATTACCCATTCCTGGACGAGCTAGAGGCCACAAAAGATGCCCCGAACACTGTAATCATGGAGAAGCTCAGTCCTAGCCTGCCGTCCACTGCTAACTTTCCTCTAACCCTTCCTGTCTATGAGGACGTAACCAGGGTCGTACTTGACGAGGAATCCCTAGACGTGGTTTTGGAAAGGACCGCGGCCCAAGCCCAGAAGCGGGGAGAGCGTGATGAATGGTTGCCGCGTCTGGTGGAAGAACAAGCAGAGATGGGTAAGTTTCTCCCCTCAATTTAGGATGCTCCTTTGTTCACCATCAAACACTTGTTTTGTAACCTATGAATATGTATTGTTTTGATTCGTCCGTGTATGTACACGGCTAACAACTTTTACGTTTTGTATATAAGTCCGTGGGTAACCACGGCAATTTTGATTTGTTTGGAAACTTGTGTATTTGTGCTTGTGTTTGAAATATTGTAGTTCAATACTGCATGGTACCACGTCTTACTCACAAAGAAAATACATTCAAGTCTATAATTTACTAGACGTGCGACGTGCGTCTTTATTATGCGGAGCACAATATGGCTATAGCATATGAAGCTTACCCCAACGTCTTGTGAGTAAGGTGTCTAGTAAGGATACGTGATCCATGCGGCTGGGGTTGCATCCCTCTTACGCGGCAAGTTGAATTAGTAGGTTCACTTAATCCTCTTACCCCACCTGGAGGCGTATGGTACATGTACAGTATTTCGAGAGAATGCATATGAAAGAAACATGGCATATTATCACACAAATAAAATTCATACGTCTAACAAAGAATCTAACAAAGGTGACAATAATTTGCACGAAACAGGCCGTGGAGCTAGCTAGGCACCACGGCATTTTATTAGAACATTTACATTTTTTGTTTGAACAATGATGACAAGTCCTAAAAAGGTCCATAAAGGAAACTTAAACAAACATAAAAAAAAAAAACAAATAAGACAAATAACCCGCATGGTTCTTTATTAAGACCGCCTATAGCAAAGTATCCATGCGGGAGCCGTAGCTTTCAAAGATAGCACCTTTTTAGATTGGCGATGTTCCATGTGCGCTCTAGGTCGCGGCCATCCATATCGCGCAGCTTATACGCGCCTCGTCCCAAGGCTTCAGTGACTTCATACGGTCCCTCCCATTTAGGGCCCAGTTTTCCTGTATTTTCCATTCGACTTGCTTCGTTAGCACGATAGACATAGTCTCCCGGTCGAAAAGAAACACCTTTGACCTTGGCATCGTAATAAGCCTTCATCTTAGCCTTGGACTTAGCTTCATTGATGGCTGCTAATTCCCTTTTTTCCTCCAACAGATCTAGGTTGATTCGCAGCTGTTCATCATTTGTGACGGCATTAACCTCCACCGTGCGGATGGTAGGCATCCCTATTTCTGCTGGTATCACGGCTTCAGTGCCGTAAGCCAATGCAAATGGAGTATCTCCGTTGGCTGTTTTTATCATGGTTCTATGTGCCCATAGCACATGCGACAATTCCTCGACCCATTTGCCCTGTCGTTCATCCAGCCGCGCCTTAATCCCATTCCCCAAGCTCCTATTTGCTCGTTCGACAAGGCCGTTCGTTTGTGGATGCTTGACAGAGGCGAAGCGCCGCTTGATGTTCAATGATGCACACCAGTCTTTAAATGGGTTATCCGTGAACTGTTTGCCGTTGTCTGATATAATTTCTCCAGGTAGACCGAAACGGCATACAATGTGTTCCCACACAAACTTCTTGACCTGCTTACCCGTGATAGATTTTACTGCCTTGGCTTCTATCCATCGTGTAAAGTAATCCATTGCAACAATCAAGAATTTAACCCCTCCCGCAGCTACAGGAAATGGTCCTGCGATGTCAATTCCCCACTTGTAGAATGGCCATGGGGACGTGATAGGTGTAAGCTCCTGCTGTGGGTGCCGCGGTACTGGCCTATGCACTTGGCAATCATTGCATCTGCGAATCATGTCGCGCGCGTCTCTGTGCATAGTGGGCCAATAGTATCCTGTTCGTAAGGCTCGAGCTACCACGGATCGTGGACCTGCATGCATACCGCACAATCCTTCGTGTATGTCACTAATCACATAGGCCGCCTGGCGTGGTCCAACACACCGCAGCCACGGCTGCAAGAAAGAGCGCTTATAAAGGATGCCTTCCCGGAGTTCGAAATATTGGGACTTCCTTCTAACGCGCCTTGCTGCTTTTTCCTCGTCTGGGAGTGTTCCGCTAGCCAGATAGTTGATGATTGGGGTCATCCACGTAGGTCCCTCTTCTTCAACTATCGCAGTCACTTCCCCTTCCGTAATAGACTTTTCTTTGAGTATCTCCACCAAAACCTGTTTAGACAAGTGAGCGAAGCTTGTGGACGCGATTTTACTGAGGGCGTCCGCTTTCTTGTTCTCGCCCCTTGGTACCTGCTTGATGGAAAACTTACTGAAAGTTGCGATTAACGTCTTGACTTTTTCCAGATATCTGACCATGTTGTCCTCCTTAGCCACATACCCACCTAGAATATGGTTCGCGACAAGCCGTGAGTCCACGTAGGCCTCAAGGTTGCGAACTCCCATTCTAGCGGCGATTTTTAAACCCGCAATTAATGCTTCATATTCCGCTTCGTTGTTGGTGGCCGTGAACTCAAAACGGAGGGCGTACGTGAATTCCATACCTTCTGGATTTGTAAGGATGAGGCCTGCCCCGGATCCGTCTGTGCATGAGGACCCGTCCGTGAATAGCACCCAAGGTTCCGATAGGGCCTCCTCTTGCTTAATGATTGGTTCTCCCTCATCCGGCTTCTCGATCAGGAAATCTGCCAAGATCTGGCCTTTAACAGCCGTCCTTGGCCTGTACGATATATTATGCCCCCCCAGTAGGATGCTCCACTTCTCTAGTCTCCCTGCCACATCTGGTCTAGATATAACCTGCTTGATTGGCTGATCCGTAATCACGACAATCGGGTGCGCCTGAAAGTACCGGCGCAGCCTCTTTGTAGCAAATACTAGTGCTAGTACCAATTTTTCCATGGGGGAATAGTTCAGCTCCGCTCCTTGTAATGTTCTACTTATGAAGTAGACCGGGGTCTGTATTGTGTCTCTGTCCGTCATCAGTACCGCGCTTATTGCGCCATGGGTAGCCGAGAGATACATAACAAGCTCCTCCTTTGGGCGGGGGGCTACCAACATGGGGAGAGATGCGAGATGCTGTTTGAGTTGGCCAAAGGCTTCCTCAGCTTCCTTCGTCCAACGGAAGTCTCCCTTTCTAATACACTTCTTCAGTGTCTTAAATAAGGGCAGTGACTTCTCTGCGGATTTGGATAGAAATCTATTTAGTCCGGCTAACTTCCCATTCAGGGATTGTACCTCCTTCCGTGTCTGCGGGGACGGTAGCCGTATCACTGCGTCCGTCTTCTCTGGACAGGGTTTGATGCCGTTTGGGTCAATCAAATATCCCAAGAACATTCCTTCTGTTGCACCAAACGTACATTTCTTTGGATTTAACTTCATATTAATCCTTCTCAGCGTGTCGAATGTCTCCTGGACATCCCGGAGGAGTGCCTCCTCCGTGTGGCTTTTTATCACCAAGTCATCAACATATACCTCCAAGTTGCGTCCTATTTGTGATTCGAAAGCTTTATCCACCAACCGCTGATACGTAGCGCCGGCGTTCTTTAATCCAAACGGCATTTTCGTATAGCAATATACGCCCTGGCTTGTGTGGAACGCAGTTTTTTCTTCATCCTCCTCCGCCATCTGGATTTGGTGATACCCTTTATATGCATCCAAGAAGCATTTGAAAGGATATCCACACAAAGATTCTACTTTCCAGTCAATTTCTGGAAGCGGGTAACAGTCTTGTGGGCAGGCCTTGTTCAGGTCCGTGAAATCCACGCACATGCGCCAACTTCCATCATGTTTCTTGACCATGACTGGATTGGATAACCACTCGTGGTAGTATACCTCGCGCATAATGCCTGCATCCACCAGTTTCCGCACTTCCTCCAATATAACTTGGCTTCTTTCGGGCGCCTGGCCGCGCTTCTTTTGCTTGATGGGTTGGTACCCTTGGCGGATCTGGAGCTTATGCTCTGCTATCGTACGTGGCACACCCGTCATATGTTTTGGCTCCCATGCGAATATGTCCAGATTTGCACTTAAAAGTGCACACATGGCCCTCTTGCCGCTATCTGAGAGTGCCCCTCCTATGGATACCTCCTGTTCCGGGTAGTCAGGGTGAATGGCCACCTTCCAATTGGGCGGTGGTGCCCCATCCTTGGGTGGTACAGGTGGTGCCGGTGTTGTCACGGTGTGACACTCGGACGTCGGCACGACTGTATTATAAATAGTAACGATTCCCCCATCAACTGGGAACTTAATCATTCCGTGAGCCGTAGAGGGTACTGCTCGGATAGCCAAAATGCCTGGTCTGCCTATGATTCCATTATAAGGAGAGTGTGAACGTATCACCATGAAGTTCATCCACGTTGTAGTGGAATGTTCCTCATTCCCGATGGTGACAAGCAGACGCAACTGCCCTATTGGCCAGATAGTATCTCCACTAAAGCCAGTAAGCGGCGACGTGGCCGGTACTAATTGGCTTCTTATTTCTGGGCATAACTGCACAAAGCAGTGTTCATATAATACCTCTGCTGACGACCCTCCATCCACATACATGCGGCGGACATTGTGTGTTCCAATGCTTATCTCAATGGTGAGAGGCGCGTCAACCACGTCACTTGCTGTGATGAGAGGGAATGAGATTTCCTTGCCGCGGGAAAATTTTTGTCCAATTTTCTGTCTCGTGCGGCGCTGTCTGGATTGGATCATGTATATGGTAGACGGCTTGTCCTTTTGGGGGTCCTTCTTATCATACTTCTTGTTGTTGTCCTTTCCGTCTTTCCAATCCTTAACCAGGTGCTTGAGTTTGCCTGATTTGATTAGCGACTCAATATGCTTCTTCAGCTGGATACACTCCTCCGTGCCGTGTCCTTTGTCATTATGGAATTCGCAGAAGCGACTTCCCTGCCGACGTTCCGGGGGTGTGGTCATTGGGGGAGGTCTTGGAAAGTTCGCCCCTTCAGTCAACAAGATCTCCCGGTAGGACATCTTTAAGGGGGTGAACTTGTCGTCCGACCGTCCGCCTTTGCTTTGGCTCTTATAGTCCGAGCTCTTGTTATTGTTCTGGCTGCCTTGGCCACCCGACTGCCTCCGGGACTGGTCATTTGAGCGGTACCCATTTCCTCGGGATGGGTAGGCCGCGGCAACAGCTGTCTCTCCCTCTATGAAATTTCTGACCCTTTCCATGAGGTCATCATATCTCTCTGGACGCTTGTCGTTGAGACGCCTGATTAGTTCTCTGTCTGTTATGGCGTGCATGTAGTCCGAGATTTTCAGGAGCTCTGGCATGGTTCTCGTGCGGGTGCACTCATCATTGAAGCGCTCAGTGAAGGCTTCTGTGGACTCCCCCGGCCGTTGCTTGACAGTTGCCAATGAAACCGGATCCCTATTATACTTCTTCCTTTGAGTATAATTGTTTTCGAACGCAGTTCGTAGTTCCGTGAAACTATCAATACTCCGTGGGGGGAGTGCCTCGAACCAGTCACGAGCGTTTCCTATTAAGGTCGAATTGAACATTTGGCACCATATAGGCATGGGCCATCGCTCAATTTTAGCCTGAGTATCAAATATTTTGAGGTGATCGACAGGATCACCGGACCCATCATACGTTTTGATACACGCCGGCATGCGACGTTTGGTGTCCTCAGAGTAGTTCCGTATACGGAGGGTAAACGGATCTTCCCTGGGATCAGCCCATGGCCGCGTGAGCCTAGGGTCATCCCATGGTTCACACCACGGACGCGAGAGGTCCTCTGCTTCCGTATCCCTATAGTAGGGGCCACCGTAATACTCATCATTGTTTGGTGGTGGTGGCGTGCGCCTAGGCCGACGGCGTTTGGGCGGGTGATCGTCTGAGTCCTCCCTTGACGGATCTGGGGACGGCGGTGGTGCCCCGCCTTTTGAGTAGGGACCACTTTTTTGAGACGAACCAGGAGCCTTTCTCCCTGTGTTCATTCTATCCCACACACTTGGGCGGCGTGTGGTTCTGGTCAGCTCTCGGTCTGGCCGCTCGGGTGAGCCATCCGACCTTTCCCCATCTTGAGGTTGCGTTAATTCTTGCATGATGCGATCCCCTATGCGTTCAAACACATTCCGGGGTTGAGGGTCTTCCTCAAAGGTTCCCTGCTCCCGAGGCTGGGTCCTCCTTTTTCTCCGATTTCGGGAAGGAGTGGATGGTCCACTGTCGCCAAAGTTGAGTCGGGCTTGGAGGTTCCTTCCCAGGCTCAATCTTGATGCGATCCCTGGGACGATCCTTTCAAAATTCTGAGTGAGAACTCGAGTGAGCTCGTCCTCACTGAGTGGTTGAGCTTCCACTTCTTCCTCCGTTAAAGGTCTACGTGGCTCCTTATTAGGAGGGGCTGGCGCACTTCCCGGATCAGGGTTGTCCAGGGTTGAAGTGGGCGGTGGTGTCACCGAGATCGTGCTCGTCACCCCTGCGGACTGAAGACCGCTACGGTTACCTGGGCCGCCTGCGAGGCGGCTAGGTGATTGGTTGGGAATAAGAATTCCTTCCCCTGAGGGCTTCCGATTCCCAGGATTCACGTTCCTGGGGTTAACTGGCGGATGCCCCTTCGTCATTGAAACAATCGAGATGAGGTTTTTGTTCTAGCTTAGTGTTAAGGTCCCACGGATGGCGCCAACTTGTTGATGCAAAAGTTGGTTGATCCTTGCTAGACCCGAATTAGGCTTAATTCGGGTTGGCTGGGTACCGGCTCCTGCACCAAGTGAATCGTCTGGTTGGGATCCTGCACACTAAACAACACGCGTTAAGCTTACCGTGGGAAGGTTTCCCACGATTAAACTCCGGCGTGAGAGTAAGTAATCGATTTAGGGTTATATGTGAGTTTAGAGAGAGTTGTGATACCTTTGTGGAACCCTTGGGGGTTCCTTTTATAGGCAGTGAAACCCTAGTGGGCTTTCACTGATCCTTCGGCCCCAAGGAAGAGATAAACACCAGAATTAGAATGATTGTAATCTTCTAATTCTGGTAGTGAATATCCTCTCTTCTTAGGGTAAGGATATCCCTAGACAGGATATTATTCTGTCTGACCCTATGTCGGCCGTATCGGCCATACCGGGCCGTGGGCCGCACACGTGTGTGCGGTTACTATTCATTCAGGCCCATAAGCCTGACTGACATCATCCCACCCATACGTGATGGGCCGGATACGGGTAGTACCCTTGGGCCGGGCTCATGACCCGGCTGGGGACTATACGTCATCATGATGTGAAGAATCATTTATCAAAAATCAATGTGAAGGATAGAGACACACGACGAAAAGCAAATACTCCCCTAAAGATCATGGAGAATTCTATCCGTAAAGACCCGAGCAAGGTATGAGGATAAATAGATCCAAGTCCTAAAAGGAGGCGGATCATTGTATATCAAAATCCAAATAAAGATTGGAGAAAAATGAAGAAGTCGTGGTCCAAGTTTGAAGAGTCTCTCAAAAACTTCAAGTGAAGAAATTCCTATTATGAAGAGAAGACCATTATTTCAAGAACGTCTCTAAAGATTCGAAGTATGAAGTCACTGCCAAATATCGGTCCGAGAAAGGTCTCAAATCATGAAGCGAGTTATGCCAAGATATAAACTTTATGAGGTCCCGAGAAGCAGTTTTAAAAGATTTTGTCCTTTAGCTAACTATTGATTAAATCGTCTTACTTTATTTTTCAGCCTAAATAAACTATCGAAATAAGTCAACAGTGCATCCTCGTGATCATTCAAGACAATAATAAAATATAAGAGATACACCTAGGAGTAAGGGAGTCTAAGCGAATAACTGAGCCACATGAGTGAGTGTTAGCTTACTAACTTATTATAACAATGATCTCGTTTCTAAGCTTGGTATGGGAAACGTGAAACTTGAGGGTGATAAACATTCATGACAACCAAAGCCCTAATGTAAGTCTTCGATCTCTTTACTTATTCTTTCTTCAAGCATTCTATAATCTTCTATCTTTTTAGTTTCATTTTTTTAGTAGTTAATAAAGGCCAAGGTGGGTTAATTATGATGGAAAATGTAAATCGTGCTTTGAAATTAATGCATTGCATGAGGGCATTGCAATGGTCAAGTGTAGGGGATTTAATAAGTGTGAAAACACTTATCCTTTTACCACTTAATTATAATAAAAACGAGACCAAAACGTGTATTTTATGTCGTAAAAGTCAGAATTATGCGTGGTTTGTGTTTTTATTGTGTTTTAGGACAAAAATATGAAAAAAAGAAGAAAACACGGGCTTTCACGGGCTTTTATCGAAGAAAAAGACAAAAGACGAAGTAAAAAGATCAAAAGTGCAAGAAGAACAGAAGTCAAAGGCCTATTCTGAAGATTTGTCGAAGAAAAAGTCTAAAAACGGAAGTTTGACGAAGTCGAAGAACCAAGTCTACTAAAAGAAGAAAATTAGAAGACGAGTTCATTTTATCATTCGACTAATCCCGATACAAAGTCGAGAAAGACGAGTCATTTAAAAAGACAAGAAGACAAAAGGAAGAAAGAAGCAACACACCACACCTCCCTTCTCCTATATATACCCTCCTAATCCTTCATTAGGAGGGTGTTAGTTAGTCATTTTTATTTTTGTAGTTCATATCTTTAGAGAGAAGTAGATGATTATACTTTCTCTCTCTAGATTTATTTCATTTTCTTTCAAGTTTCAAGCTTTCACTTTAATCTTGTAGTCGAATCTTTATCTTAATTTTAATTTCAAGCTTTTCATAATCTATCTTATTCTACCTTTCTTGTTTTAATCTTAATTTTGATTCGGTTCAAGTATGTAACTTGTTTCATGTTGGTGCTTATTTGATTAAAGTTTTCATCTTTTTGTTCTTATCAAAGTTTTTATACGATTTAAGGTTTTAGCTTATTATGCTTTTTGCTTATTTCATGTTTAGCTTATTTTCTTTTAAGTGTTATTAAAAGTTTAATCTTTTTAAAAGTTTATTTTATGAATCTTGCTTATTTATTGTTTTGAAAGTTTTTAAATTTGTGCTTATTTAGCTCTTTTTGATATTGAGTTAGTTAAGTTTCGGTAAGTGCTTATTAAAGAAAGTGCTGCATCGGAAAAGGTTTTACCTTTTCCAACAGTTATTCCGATAACCTCTATCGGAAAAGGGTTTAGTATTCCGATCGTTTTTCCGCTTGTTATTCCGATTGTTTTGACCGGAATAGGGTTTTGGTATTCCGACCGTTATTCCGATCATCATTCCGATAGGATTGGTGATCCATCATTCCGACTGTGTTTCCGACAGACTTTCCAACAGACTTTCCGACGGATTTTCCGATACGTATTCCGACAGTGGTTTGAGTTTTTATTTGTGGAATTGATTTTTGTTCCAAATTAATTTTCAAATATTCTTTTCCAGCCAATCAGGTTAGATTTCTCTCTTATTTTTATGTTTAATGACTTTGTCGTTTATATTATCAGTAGAAATAGCTAATCAAAAGCTCCCCCTTTTAGTTACCAAAAATAATAAGTCCACCCTAAACCGTGATCAATTCAAATTGAATCGAGTACGAACAATACTTCAAATCCACATACACATAATCATTCATATTAGGCACGCAAGTGTTTCAATGTGGATACCTCTTCGGGAGAGATTAAAACGAGTGGGAAGCGCGTCCATTTTGATCTTCCAAGCTACAATATTAACTTTTATAGGAAAACAATTTACCCGTCTCGTCCTATTCGTACCTGTCGATAGTCTGACATGGTCGACTTGTTTCCTGAACGAAGCTACTGTATACTCCCCATCAGTGGCTAATTTCCACTAGTACCTATATGATTGAGGAACACGGTTAATAGTCTCCACAGCCTGTAATAAATCTGTAAACTGAGTTTGTTCTACCCCCTCCTCTCACAGCTCGACGTAACGTGTGCTCCAAACTAGGGGTCTCCAATTTATCGTAAACGGTAATATCTTTGTGCATCTCGAGGGCAAAGATCCATGGGAAAAGGACTTTAAGGACACCTCCATGATACCATTTGTCATCCCATAACTTTATAGTTCGACCATCCCCCACGACTAACTTAATGTACTAAAAAAAATCGACTCCTTGATTCTTAAGTAACAAAGTTTCTCTAACAATGGATAACCAACTAGATCGAGAACAGGTGTTTACCTCTTTGTCAATCTTCCCGTCCTCCCCGTGAATATATTTTATAACCCTGGTCCGTAACGACTTCTTATCCACAAAAAATTTCCACAGCCACTTGAACATAAGACCTCGATTCAGAGCATAAAAACTAGCTATACCGAGCCCTCCTGTTTCCTTTGCAGTCATAACCGTATCCCACTTGATCCAATTCGCTTGCCGTTTGTTCTGATCATGCCCATTGAAGAAATGTCTTCTAATAGCTTCTAACTCCTTGAGCACTCCCATAGGAACTTTGTAAATGGACATGTAAAATAATGGGATGGAGCTAAGAACAGATTTCAATAAAGTAAATCTACCACCTATTGACAATGTCTTCATCTTCCAGTTTGAAAAACGGTTCTTAACCTTGTCAATAATGTCTTGCCAAGCCGCAACCATGTTCATATTATCACCCACCTTAGTTCCCAAATACGTGAAAGTAGTACGCAGAATAATGCACCCAAGCTTCTCTACAGCCTCCTGAATATGAATATTCGCCACCAGAATTCCAAGGATTTTGCTTTTACACATGTTAATTTTAAGGCCAGAAGCCCGATGAAAACTATCTAACACGTTAGTGAGTGTGGATATATTGGAATCACACCATTTACCTATGAACATCGCATCGTCCGCAAAAAACATATGGGAAATGCTTACCTCATTATTAAGCTTAATCCCTTTGAACATGCCTGCATCTATCACTCTTTTGAAGGAAATATGTAATGTCTCCATAACTAAGATAAATAAAAACGGAGAAAGAGAATCGCCTTGTTTGAAACCTCTAAAAAATTTGAATTCCGAGGTAGGACTACCATTTAGACTGGACCCTCTTGAAGAACTGAGGCAACTCTGAATCCAACGACACCATTTTTCCCCAAAGCCATATTTCCTAAGAATGTCGTCTAGGAAGTCCCACCTGACCGAATCATAGGCTTTTTCAAAGTCCACTTTGAAAATAAGGGTTTTCATCTTTTTACGAGCACACCATTGCATAACTTCATTAAGAATAAAAGGGTCGTCCATGATTTGTCTCCCTTTAACAAAAGCTGATTGCACATCGTGGACCAGGTCACCAAGTACAGTGACAAGACGCTTGGCTAATATCTTTTTAATAATTTTGTAAAGGCTACCTATGAAACTGATTGGACGAAAGTCTTTTACCATATTAGCGTTAGGAGTTTTAGGAATAAGGGCAATGAATGACGAGTTGCAACCACTTGTGAAGGCCCCATCCGTAAAAAATTGCTTAACATCCGCAACTACATCCTTCTCGATCGTATCCCAAAACTGACGATAAAAATGAAACGTGAATCCATCCGGCCCCGGCGATTTATCTATCCCACACTCCCAAACAGCCATTTTAATCTCCGCTGTCGTAACTTCAGATTCTGACTCTAATTGTTGAGACTTACTTATCGAATTAGGAAATTCCATACTAATAGGCACCCGATTACCTTCTGATTTCTTGAATCTATCCTGAAAATGAGACAGAAATTCACTTTTAACTTCTTCTGGTTTATCGAGCCATACACCATTCTTCATGACACCCCGAATATTCTTGTGCTTCCTTGTTTTATTAATAATGCCGTGAAAAAAAACGCGAGTTTTCATCTCATTCAATGGCCCATTTGATCTTCGCCTTTTGTATCGCTTGACCATCATAAAACTTAACAATGTCGTTGATAGAGTTCATGACTTCCAAACGTTGAGCAACAATGGAATCGTCACCCCTCCCCCCATCTATCTCAGAGTCAATCTGTTTGAACTCCTCCTTTAACCTAGAAAGGTCCGCTTTTGAATTCTTTAAGTAATGAGAGTTCCATTTTTTAATTCGATTTTTCAGAACTTTAATCTTGTAAATGAAAGTCCTCATGCTATTATGATTCACAACAGGGACATCTCTCCAACTGTTCTCAACCAACTCTTTAAACCCAACAATTTCAGTCCACGAATTATAAAAACGAAATGGACTCGGCCCGTAATCTATACTAAATTCTCGAAGAAGGATGGGACGATGATCCGATAAAAATCGATCCAAAGTAACAGCACTAATACTAGAATGTGAATTTCACAAATTTTCAAAAATAAAAAATCGGTCTAATTTACTCATCTTTTTAGCAGATTTGTGGCACCACGTAAACGTGCTACCGCGTAACGGTACTTCAACCAAACTGGAATTCTGTATGAAGGAGTTAAATACCTCAGCGTCTCTAACATGGAATGTTTAACCAAATCTCTTCGACTGAGTACGAACTTCGTTAAAATCTCCCATCATAACAACTACTCTGTCCCATTTATTCACCACCAAAGATAAATAATCCCACAACATTCTTTTTTCTCTCTTATCTTGCGGAGCATACACCAGCACTAGAAGCATCTTAGTATTCGATTTCCGCCAAACACCACTAACAATAACAAAGTAATCCGAAATTGTATGACTACTTTTAAGAAAAAAAATTTGTATCCCAAGTGCATAGAATACCGCCCGAATTACCAATTGAATCACTATGAACGAACTCAAAAGACATGTTACCCCAACATGATTTAACAGTGATCGCCTCCATTTGAATCATTTTCGTCTCCTATAAAGCCAAAAAATTAATTTTGTGTTTATCACACAACTCCCTAACCCAATTTTTCTTGGCCTTTTGGCCAAGACCTTGAACGTTTAATGATAACATATTCATTTAAAAACCTCTTCTTTTCCTTTTTGTTCAATGATTTTCATAATGTCCTTTTCGACACCCTCCATAGCATACCCATAGTTTGCACAACTTTAATCAATTCCTCCATACAATTTAATATAGACCCACTTTTTTTTGGAACAGTGGGAGTTCTAAAATGGCCCGAACAACTCACGTTCCCACTACTTTCTCTACCACCTACTGTGCTATTACACTATGAGCTGTGTTCAACATTCTCAGCTTGTACGTCCTTCTTGTGTGAATCGTTATTATCGTCCTCCTTATTTTGTTGTTCTCCACTATTCAGTTTATCCTGTTGATCTTCATTCTCCTTAGGAGTGTAGCCCGGAGGGATCTCCCTGGTAACACTTTCAGCCTTCTCGCTATCCAAGTTTTGTGTCTCCTTTTTGTTCAACTGCTCATACAGATTAAACGGGTCCTCTGAGTGAACATCACGATGTCCATTGTTGTCTGAAAAAACCGTATCAGGCACCAATTCAGAAACACTATGTTCTCCTACACCTTATCCACAGGTGTATCCCCAACATACTCTAATGAATCCTCCTCTGAAACGATCTCATCATCCAAATCATTAAAAAATCAGGAATCCAACCCGAAGCCTCCATGGCTCTAATCCAAAAGACTCTCCCCTTATAGATCATTAGAGCTCGTGGAGATGCATAACCGTTTAGAATGAAAATGACTGTCCTCATCGTCTACATAATCCAAAAGGATACCCCACCTGCTAGCGATTTTCTTAAAAGTGTTATAGGACCATAACTTCAAAGGAACCCCTTCAATGTCCACCCACATAATTCTTTCATCTACAACAAAATCCCTTGAAGCTTGTTTCAGCACCGAAAACCAGGAAGTAATAGCTAAACTGCCTTTAAAGTCATCCCTAACATTTGTATCAGTGAAATCCAGTAAAACCCATAAACCGCCCAAATACCTTATAGAGATATCAACAAAACCTTCACATGAGAAAGCATTTCTAATTGTAGACAGCGTAGAAAATTCCTTTACATTTCCAATAAGCGACAGATTCATCTCCTTAGTGTTTAAACATTCATCCTCCAAAACAATTGTGGGGATGTCTACAGCCTCTAACTCTTTACCACCTTGAACAACATTAGCAAATGATCTATGACCCGAAGATTGACCCGTGTATGGTTTCGTGTTAACACCATTTACCTGGGGATTCACCTTATAACGAGGTTTGTAAGTAGCCTCATTATTAGTGTTAGGGTTAGGACGATAAATATTAGGCCATTCAAATCTAACCTTATTCTCACATATATGATGACGCCCCATCCAGATAGTACATAAGTTCTCCACAAGCCGATCAATGTTAAACACCTTAATAAACCGCACAAAACCGAACCGGTTACCAACCTTAGATTTTTTGAATGGGATGAACACATTGACAACCGTACCATAGGTGCTACATGTATTCTACAGATCACGGGATGTTGTTGCATCTGGGAAGTTAGTAACAAAAATGGAATGAGAAAACTTCTTGGTGAGATCCTCATCTGATGAAAAACTTCTATGTCGCGTAGACATTCTATTTGATTGAAGGGAGATCTAGTAACAGGTTAATTGAGAAAAGGAAACAAGGTTGAAACGAAAGTGACAAATAGGTCTAAGAACAAAACCCAAGATAAGAAAACACCTAACACGCTCGATATGATATTAATCAAGAAGAAGATCAATCCCAATTTCAGGCAGTTATTGCGATTCAAACACCAGGGAAGTGTAATTAGACTGCTGAAAAGTGAAATCAAACAAGGAACAATTAAACAAACCCTAAAACGCCGACATCCCACGAGATAATTGATCACAAAGAAAATAGGGGGATAGAAATCACTGCCTATTTCTTATCACAAATTATTTGATGAGATGCAAACAGAATCCAAGAATGCTAATTAGCCCTGATTTGATGGTTGAAAGGATTGGCAGATTTGAAATCGCCCATTAGCCCGGCTTGGTTGTTTGTCTCCTATAGTGATTCCTCTTAGCATACCAAACGCATTAGAGTTTGATTTTTATGTTTCAAAGAAAACCATGAAAACCCATTGTAATCTCAGCCCTTGTGGCCTATATAAGGACTCCTCAACATGTGAGAGAGCGTTGTTCCAGTTTTACTCTTTAAACATTGTAATCCCTTTTTAAAATTTACAAAAGTTTGGTATTTTTAAGAAATTGTAATTCTTTTTTATGTTTTTTAAAGTTGGTATTGTTTAAGAGTGATTCTGAGTTCCATTTGATGTTACGAAGCTGTTTTGATCTTTGGACTAAAGCACGTTTTGGTTTGGTAAGGTTTTTAAGTTTGAAAAAAGCTTGTAATCATTGTTCTGTTTGCTTATTTTTAACTGTCTTAACCCCTACCAAAAGCTATAAGCATTTGCAAGCTTGTTGACACCAAGCTAGTGAAGGTTTATCAACCTTTGGATAGGTTGTTTGTTGCTTGTGTTAAAGAAATCAAGTCCTTGAGGTTCTGCTTTAAACCATCAGCCAAGGCACATATCATCTCCTTTGTTCAAGGACCTTGGTCAATCTCTAGTTGTTGATAGTGGTTCAAGGAGCATTGCTGATCCCCCTAGGAAGTTGTGGGGGATAGGTATAAGTTTCTTTAAAGTTTCTTGTAAAAATTTTATGTTTAAGTCTGTTATGATGATTACTATGTGATTTGGTGTTCTTGTGTTTGTGGCTGCAAGTTTTTGGTTTACTTTTGTTAGTTGTCACCTAGGTAAGCTATTTGAATCATAAAATCAGTAGGTTGTGTGTAAAAATAAAAAAGTTTGTTTGAAAAGGGGCTAAAACAAGGTTGTTTGGTTTTTGGGATCAAAAGGCCTTGTGGTCTTGTGCCCTTGGTTCTTTGGGTTTGGACACTCTAAACAAGTCATTTTTCACTAGTTTTTGGCTATTGGTTAAGTCTCAAAAGGTTTGGAAAAGGTTTCACAAGTTTTGGAAAAATATGAAAATATTGGTTTGAATTTGGTCAAACACATCAGATCCAATAAAATCTTTGTTTGTTGGATCTAGAGTCTGATTTGGTATGGGAAGAGTTTAGGTGATAATCTATCTGTGTAATATCTGTTTGTTGATTTTGGTGGCATATTGTGGTTGCTAGAGCTTATAGAAGTTGGCTGAAGTGGTCATTTGCATCAGCAAAGTGACCACCTCATTTTGGCTTTGCATTTGTTATTCTAGTGTATGCCTTGCAGTTTAGTTGCTTGAATCTTGTTATTGTGCTGCTTGTGAGGATATTTGGCTATTTGGTTTGCTTATTTGAGTGCTTATAAGCCAACTGGCTTATTGGCCTATTTTGTCCAAAACTGAAAGTCATTTAGCTAACTGACCACTTGATTCACAAGGGGTCAACCTTGATTTCTTCACAAAATTTGCTTAAAACAAGCTTATAAACAATCCCTGGCAATTTGGTTAAGTTTGGTGGACTTTAACTTTTGGTCAAATAAGCATAATTTGGCTTATTTTTCAGAACAGCTTATTGGTTCATGCAACAACTTATTCTTTTAATAGATGTCATTTTTCTTAGCTTAATCATATTTGAGATGTTACAGCTCTTGTGGTTAAGCTTTTGCTAGAAAACTGGCTTATTTGGCTTTTTTAGCCAGCTTATTTGCTTCTACAGCTTATTCTACTTGACTTTTTGTGATTTTTCTTTTTGATTATTCTTAGTTAAGCTATTTGTGAGCTTTTGCAAAAAGAATCAGCTTTTGAAGTCCTCTAGAACTCAAACCTGACTATTTTGTCTTTTAGTGAAAAAGTTCTTTTCAAAGTTCTGGCTTATTACTTGAGCTTTTTCAAAAATTCTTTTTGCAAATCTGTTTAGAATCTCAATAAGATGTTGTGTATTCAAGCAGAGCTTATGGTATTGGCTTATAGCTTAATGGGCTTATTGCCCACTAAGAATAAGCTGTTGACTTATTAAGCTGTGATAAGCACATTTTCAGCTTTTGGGCCTTTAGACTTTTGTGCTTAAAATTGAATTTTGAGTCAGACTAGTGATTTTGGGCTTATTTGGTTGAGTTTGATTTTATTGGGCCAAAAAGCCCATTATATTGGACTGTTTTTGTTTTTAGCCCATTTGGGGGCCCAATAGGGGTATTTTGGTAATTTTACTTTAATTTTCTGTTTAGTTAGGTTAAAATAAACTAGTTTGCAAGTTTTTAGAAATTTTTATAATTTTTGAATTTTTTTTTATATTATTTTAATATTTAATTTTAGTTTTTAATCATTTTAATTAGTTTTAATTGGTTTTAAATTTTATAAAAATAGTTTTTAGTTTAATTAAGTCACTTTAGAGTTTTACAAATTGAAAAATCCTAATTTGGGCTTTTTATTAATTATTTTGATTTTTAGGGCTTTAATTAGCATTTAAAAATTAATATTTAATTAATTAAAAGGTTTGAAAAAGTTTTGATCATTTGTAAACTCTTATTACATTTTTACTTATTTTTGGTAATTTTTGGGGAATTATTAGATTAAAATTTTATTTTGTCACTTTTTACGGTTTTTCGTTTTATCGTCGTAGTGTAATTTTAACGTATCTGTCATTCTAATTTCTCATCTTTTCTTTCTCTTATATTACTCCAAAATCATTACGAATTATTCACACATAATAAAACTCCTTGGGAAACGAACTTATTTGGGTCATTAGTGCACGATTTTCCTAAATCGTCGTACTTAATACATACCGCATTTACGCCTTTTTCCTAAAAGGTGTAATTTACCACAATCATTTTGGCGCCGCTGTCGGGGAGGTGTGTCGTGATTAATTTGTCGATTTTGTTTTTAATATTAACCATAAATAGTATTTGTGTTAAACAGAAATCTATTAACACGTATTATCGGTTTTTTCGTTTTTTCTTGTAAAATATTATTACTATATTGTATATGTATCACAACAAATACAAAATATCTCCAAAAGTGTGAAAACACAACTTAATTGGGATTTGATCTCCTAATTATTGTATTCGAATCTCAAATAAAAAGAAAAAGGCAAAAAAATAGATAAACACTTTCGAGAAGCTCGATTTTAAAAAATACGAACTATAAGGTGAATAGATAGACAACGTGCTATAAAAGGCCGTTAAAGGGAAGCTAGGTACTTAAGTGCTTCAAGCCACCTCATTCCCCCGTTCACTTGTGAGTATTTGATATTTTAGTCTAATCGAGGGTTTTGCCGCCTAAAGTATTATTACGTATCATATATATTTGTTGGGTTTCTTTGTGATTAAACCCTCTTGAACAATTTGGTTTTCACCAAAGTTCTAAAGTCAATCGAAGGCGTCACTCCACGTTCGTTTTCATTCTTTTGAGGCTCCTTTAATCAAGAGTTTGATTTGAGGAGAGATTTGGTAGATTGTTGTCTACAAATACACACAAAATCCAAAAAAAATTAAAAACAATCAAAAACACAAAAAATTGAAAATCAACAAAACACCCAAAAGAATCTTCTTTGCTCACCTCTACGTTCTACGTCACGTTTATTGATAAGTGTGTAAACACCCATCCTTTTTACCACTTAATTACAATAATAACCGAGCCAAAACGTGTATTTTATGTCTTTGATGTCGGAATTATGCGTGGTTTGTGTTTTTGTTGTGATTTAGGACGAAATTGTGAAAAGTGGAGAAAACACGGCATTCACGGGCTTTTATTGAAAAAAGACGAAAGATGAAGTCGAGAAGTCAAGAGTGCAAAAAGAACGGAAGTCCAAGACCAATTCTGAGGATTTATCGAAGAAAAAGTCGAAAGACGGAAGTTTACTTTAAGCCGAAAAACTCAAGTCTATTTTATTGAAGAATTAAAAGACGAGTTCAAAGAAATCCCGAGCCAAAAGTCATTAAAGTCCAAGATTAACGAAGACTTAAAGGCTTAAGGACTAATGGTGCAATTAACAAAGAGATTAAGAAGGAAGGACTAAGCATGCAATTAAGGAGAAAGGAAAGAGGGGAGGAAGCTTCCTAAGCACCCCTTAATCCTCCCTGATAGGTGTGAAAACACCCATCCTTTTACCACTTAATTCTGGCTAAAACAAGACCAAAACACGTATTTAATATCATTTGTTTGGAATTATGCGTGGTTTTTGTGTTTATTGCATTTTCAGAGTCAACCGGATGAATATTGAAGAAAACATGGGAATTGCACGGGTTTTATCGAGGAAAAAGACTCAAGACGTCTATTGTCCAAGAGATGCAAAAGATTTGAAGTCATTGTGTCTATCTAAAGATTTATCGAAGAATAGAGCCAAAGATGGAAGATTCATATATGTCGAAGAACTCGAGTCTATTAAACAAAAGATTATAAGACGAGTTGGAATTATTCACCGACACTTCTAAAAAATCCAAAGTCGGAAACGTTTACTTAAAGAAGCGTGAAGACTAAAAAAAGAAAGAAGAGAAGAAGCCCGACACCAAATCCCATTCACAAGCCCACACCACACGCCTATATATAGGACCTTACTTCACAAAAATTACACACTTAGCTAGTCTTAGTTTTTAGTTTTTCATTTTTTCTCTAGTTTTAGAGAGAGAAAGTTCCAAACTTTCTCTCACTAAGCTTTTTCTTTGTTTTCATCTTTTAAATTTAAGCTTTCTTTAATCTTTGTACTTTAGATTTTCATTAATCTTATTCAAGTTAAGCTTTTGAGTTCTTCAATCTTCTTCTACTTTTCTTAGTTTACCTAAATCATTGATCCGTTTGTATCATTTCATACGGTTTGGATTTGTGGAACGAGTTCGTGATAAAAGTTTAATCTTTCTTGTTTCTTCTTAAGCTCTCACACGTATAAGCTATAGGCCTTTTATGCTTATTGGCTTATTGCTTGTTTTAGCTTATTGGTTTTCGGATTTCATATATGTTTTAGTCATTCAAAAGTTTCATTTATAAAGTTTATGATTTTTCGTTTTCTAAAGTTGTCAAATTTAAGCTTTTTGAGTCGTTTAAGTTTTGGATTAGTTAGCTTATTGATTTTGCTTATTGAGATTTTAAGTTACCACCAATTTCGGAACAAAATTGTTTCCATCGCAATACAAGGGTTCTTACACATTCCGACGGGTTGCCTGCTTTTGATCGCAATAACCCAAGAGGGTTTTACTTTGCGATCGGGTGTCATTCCCCCTTATTTCGATCTGAGATTGCGATCGCACATTCTGACGCG
Source organism: Glebionis coronaria (assembly GCA_025667525.1). Classification (NCBI taxonomy): domain Eukaryota; kingdom Viridiplantae; phylum Streptophyta; class Magnoliopsida; order Asterales; family Asteraceae; genus Glebionis; species Glebionis coronaria. The sequence goes on from JANFOE010000264.1 coordinate 496,527, forward strand.
ATTAAGGTCCTTTTTGAGTCGAAACTCTGGCCAATTTCTATTTACCTTATTCCGATCTGACATTGCGACAAAAGGTTATTAGATATTCCGATCTGACTTTCCGATAAGACATCATTCCGACAACTTGATCTTAATTATTCCGATGGTGACTAACATGAACATTCCGATGGATTCCACTTTGACTTTCCGATGGGTCGTTGTAGTTACATTCCGATGCTTTTGATTTTAATGCATTCCGATAGAAATAATTTTCCATATTCCGATAGAACAAGTTTTTAAGTTTTAATTCAATTAAGTTTTCAAAGTATTTGTCTTATCTTTTCTTTACGTTTTCAAGCTTTTACTTTTAACTCGCCAATTTAGTTTAATCTTTCTAAGCATTTACTCTTCGACACTTACTCGCTTGTTATTAGTTCAAAATAGATAAACAAACCAACACCTTTTTATTAACCAAGAACAAATCATTCCACTTAGAGCCGTGATCAATTCGAGAGGATACCGAGAACTTAAATCCGAACCCATTCAAAAGCAAGTATCAAATGGCGCCGCTGCCGGCTCTTCTCGTTAAGATCAACAGTTTTTTGTGAGAACTTGGATTTTGGGATCCGTTCACCGTGAACGTTACTTTTTCATAAAAAAATTTCGAAAATCCTAAAAAATATAAAATTTTCAAAAATCCTAAAAATTAAAAAACATAAAAACCAAAAATATTTTTGCTTTGGTTTTGCCTTGTTAGTTCTTTTGCAGGTGCATGCGTACACGATCAACGTCTTATCAAGAGCCCGAGCCTATCGAAGACTTAGACATGGCCGGTGTACAAAACAACAACAATAACTCACCTCAAAATAAATAATAACAATAACAACCCACCTTTCAACAACAATAATAACAACAACAATGAGCCTCTACCGGATAATCGCCCGATGATTGAACTTCTGCAAGCACATGTAGATGGCAACAATGATCCAATTGTCATACCCGCGTTTGCATCCAACAACTTTGAGCTCAAATCCTGTTTTATCCAGATGGTCTCTGCTCAACCATTCTTGGGGCGTACCATTGATGATCCACATGACCACATCAAGAGATTTCTACAACTCACGAATACGGTGAAATTCAATGGTGTTCCACAAGAGGTAATCCGTTTACAACTTTTTCCCTTTTCTTTAGAGGGACAAGCCCGGCATTGGCTTGCTAAGGAACCGCCACAGAGTATTCTTACGTGGACGGATTTGGAGACCAAGTTTATCAACTACTTTTTCCCACCCTCTCGTACTACCGCTTTGCGGAATGAAATCATTAATTTTGAACAAAAGTACGATGAGTCTTTTAGTGAATCTTGGGACCGTTTCAAAGATCTTTTAAGAAAATGCACACAACATGGTTTTACCAAAGTGCACCAAATTAACACTTTTTATAATGGTTTAAGCATGAATGACCAAGATTCACTAAACAGTGCCTCAGGGGGTAATCTTTTGGCTAAGACTTCCAATGCTGCTTGGGATGTCATTGAGAATAAGTCTCATGTACAAACCAAGAGTGTTCGGACCAATGTCGCTAGTGCTAGTACTAGTGACAGCGACAAGCGAATTGACAAAATCACTGCGCTTCTTGAATCGCTTGCTACTCAAACCGCCAGCAACACCAACAGAATCAATGCTAAAAACGCTCAAGTCAATGCTGTTAGCCAACCATGTGAGATATGCGGGGGTCCTCACTCTTACACCACTTATACTGCCACCCAAGACTACCCTTCTGAAAATGTGAATGCAGCATACGGTACCTATCCTCAACCCGCTTATCAAGCTCGTCCTCAAGGTGACCGCAACCTGCTTAGCTACCGCTCCAACAACTATCTCTCACCACCCGGTTTTACTCCTAACAACCCAAACCAACAGCAAAATCTCAACCGCCCTCCTCAACAACAACAACAATCTCGTAGACCATACATACCACCTCACAAACAACAACATCCACCTCAAAGAAACAACCAAATTTACCAGAAACCTGCTTATCAACCACCCGCATACAATCCTCCTCCCAACCAACCCACCGCTTTACACCAAGAAGTGGAAACCTACATGAGGACTAACGATGTGATCGTGGGAAATCTTCAACAAGAAGTGCGCAACTTGAAAGCAGACCTGGTGAAACAAGGGAACGATCTGAGAGCTGACATGAGAAACACTTTGGATAGTCAAACGAATGACTTAAAGAAAATGATGGCTAGTTTCTTCCAAGGTAATCAACCCTCTTCTTCGGGTACTCTTCCGAGTAACACCGTTGCGAATCCAAGAGGGGAGATGAAAGCAATCACCACTCGCAGTGGCAAAGGTACCAAGGAACCCGAGCTTCCTACCTCCACCGGTGATTGTAACTAAGGAAAACGAGTCACCTGCTCCTATTCCTCATCCTTCTACTTCCCCAATTTCTCCACCTCTTACTTCTACCCCTCCTCCACCCAAGGATGTGAGTGATCCTATTCTCCCAAATCCTTCCTCTTCTTCTGACATACCATATCCATCAAGGTTGAGGAAAGAGAAGCTCAAAAGCAAGGATGATATTCAGGTTTCGAACTTTCTTAAAATGTTTAAACAATTGAATTTTAACATCTCCTTCGCTGAGGCTCTCGCTCACATGCCTAAGTACGCGAAAATGTTCAAAGATCTTCTTAGCGACAAGGAGAAGCTTCTTGATATTGCTAACACCCAACTTAATGATAATTGCTCTGCAGTACTCTTAAGGAAATTGCCAACCAAGCTTGGTGATCCGGGTCGTTTCTTAATCCCTTGTAACTTCCTGGGAGTAGAGAATTGCATGGCCCTAGCTGATCTAGGTGCCAGTATTAATCTAATGCCTCTAAGCGTTTGGAAGCAATTATCTCTCCCTGAGCTAGTCCCCACCAAAATGACTTTGGAGTTAGCTAACCGTACGGTTGCTTATCCAGTGGGATAGCCGAAAACGTCTTTGTAGGAGTCGACAAATTCACCTTTCCTGCTGATTTCGTTGTCGTTGACTACGACATGGACCCTCGTGTGCCATTGATCGTTGGTCGTCCATTCTTGAGGACCAGTCGCACTCTCATCGATGTTGAAGCCGGTGAGCTTATCATGAGAGTGGGTGACGATAAAATCGTCTTCAACATGGGAAAGTTGTCTAAACAACCTTATTCATACGAGAGTGTTAATTGTATTGACGTTCTGGATGAGGCTTGTGAAGAACACTTTATTGATGCTTGTAAAAATATTCCTACCTCTCTTCCCAATGTTGAGACCGTTTCCTCTATTGATTCATCACTGTCTCTATTTGGAGAAAGTGATTTCTTTTGGAAAGATCTTGAAGCCACCATGAGAGATGTGCACTTAGCAAATGACGATTCTCCCACCGATTGGGATGAAGACATGCATTTCTTTGAAAACCTTCTCAACAAAGACAATCTTTCTCCACCATCTCCCACGGTTATTGCTATCGATGCTCCGACTTTGAAAACGCCTCCCATCGAAAATCCTCCAGATTTAGAACTTAAGGAGTTGCCGCCCCATCTCGAGTACGTGTTCCTTGAAGAAAACAAGAAGTCGCCTGTCATCATCGCGAAGGACTTGAAAGAAGACGAAAAATCTCGCCTCATCGCCGTGCTTAAAGATCATAAGAAGGCAATTGCTTGGAAAATTTCCGATATCCGCGATATTGATCCGAACTTTTGTACTCATAAGATTCTCATGTAAGATGACTTTAAACCCGCAATCCAGAGCCAAAGAAGGGTTAATCCTAAAATTCATGACGTCATCAAACAAGAGGTTATTAAACTTCTTGATGTCGGCTTGATTTACCCTATTTCGGATTCGCCGTGGGTAAGTCCCGTCCATTGTGTGCCCAAGAAGGGCGGAATAACCGTTGTTTCCAATGAACACAACGAGTTGATTCCCACTCGTCTCGTTACTGGGTGGAGAGTTTGTATTGATTATCGCAAGCTCAATGATGCCAGGAGAAAAGACCACTTTCCTCTTACCTTCATGGATCAAATGCTCGAGCGTCTAGCTGGTAATGACTATTACTGCTTCTTAGACGGTTTCTTCGGGTATTTTCAAATTCCCATCGATCCCAAGGACCAAGAAAAGACCACATTCACTTGTCCCTACGGAACATTTGCTTACAAACGCATGCCTTTTGGTTTATGTAATGCTCCTGGGACGTTCCAAAGGTGTATGATGGCTATATTCCATGACATGGTGGAAGACACTATGGAAGTATTCATGGATGATTTCTCGGTTTATGGCGATTCTTTCTCTGCTTGCCTTGCCAATTTAGAACGTATGCTGAAGCGGTGTGAAGACACTCACCTTGTTCTTAATTGGGAAAAATGCCATTTCATGGTAAAAGAGGGCATCGTGCTAGGACACAAGATCTCCAAATCCGGTCTTGAAGTAGACCGTGCTAAAGTCGATTTTATCGCTAAGTTGCCTCCACCTTCAACCGTGAACGGTGTGAGAAGTTTCCTTGGTCATGCGGGCTTTTACCGTCGATTCATCAAAGATTTTTCTCAAATCGCTCGCCCGATGACCCACCTCTTGGAAAAAGATACTCCTTTTATCTTTTCCAAAGAGTGTATCGACGCCTTCAACTCGCTTAAGGATAAGCTAACTAAGGCACCCTTCTTGGTCACACCTAATTAGGAGCTGCCTTTCGAGTTGATGTGCGATGCTAGTGACTTTGCTATTGGAGCGGTTTTGGGCCAAAGAGTGAACAAACACTTCCAACCGATCCATTACGCTAGCAAGACAATGACGGGGGCTCAATTGCATTACACGACAACTGAAAAAGAGCTTTTAGCTGTTGTCTATGCCTTTGAAAAGTTCCGCCCCTATCTTGTCCTTTCCACCACAATCGTTTACACCGATCATTCCGCGTTTAAGTACTTGTTGACTAAGCAAGATTCCAAACCAAGACTTCTTCGCTGGGTTTTGCTACTCCAAGAATTTAAAATCGAAATTCGCGATAAAAAAGGAGCTGAAAACCTAGCCGCGGATCATCTCAGTAGACTTGAGGATCCTTACCAAGGGGATCATCCGAACAAATAAATCAATGATTCTTTTCCCTTGGAGACCTTAATGTCTATCAACTCGACTGCTGATGAAACCCCGTGGTTTGCGGACATTGCAAACTACTTGGCGGGTGGAATTCTCGTTGACGGGTTAACATCCCAGAAAAAGAAGAAGTTCTTTAACGACATTAAGACTTACTTTTGGGATGACCCGTATCTATTCAAGCAATGTGCTGACTTGATTATTCGCTGATGTGTTGATGGACCGACAGCTTTAGAAATCCTTGACGCTTGCCACAAAGGACCCACCGGTGGTCACTTTGGTCCCAACTACACTGCCAAAAAAGTGTTTGAATCGGGATTTTATTGGCCCACCATCTATCGTGATGCTCACGATATGGTTAAACATTGTGATTCTTGCCAAAAACAAGGCAAGATCACACATAAAGACGAGATGCCTCAGAATTTCATACAAGAATGTGAAATCTTTGATGTTTGGGGTATCGAATTTATGGGGCCATTCCCTTCTTCTAAAGGAAACAAATACATCCTTGTAGTCGTTGACTACGTCTCCAAATGGGTTGAAGCCAAAGCTTTACCCACTAATGACGCAAGGGTGGTTTGTAACTTTTTGAAATCGCTATTCGCTAGATTCGGTGTGCGTCGTGCCATTATTAGTGATCGCTGGACTCATTTTTGCAACGACCAATTTGCTAGAGTCATGGCTAAGTATGGTGTAAATAATCGTCTTTCCACCGCTTACCACCCACAAACTAATGGCCAGGCTGAAATATCCAACCGAGGATTAAAGCGAATTCTCAAAAGAACCATGGGAGAGCATCGTGCCTCATGGGCTGATAAACTTGATGATGCTTTGTGGGCTTTTCGTACCGCATACAAGACTCCGATTGGTTGTACACCATATCGTCTCGTGTACGGGAAAGCATGCCACCTCCCCATTGAGTTGGAGCACAAGGCTTACTGGGCCTTGAAGTGGGCTAATTTTGATATCAACAAAGCCGGTGACCTACGCAAGATCCAACTCAATGAGCTGAATGAACTCCGTAATGAGGCTTATGAAAATTCTTTCATCTATAAGGAGAAGACTAAGCTCATTCACGACTTTAAGATTAAAAACCGAGAGTTCCAAGTTGGAGACAAAGTTTTACTCTTTAACTCTCGGTTGAAAATCTTTTCGGGCAAGCTGAAATCTCGTTGGTCCGGCCCATTCACCATTGCCCAAATTTTTCCATATGGTACTCTCGAGCTCGCTCAACCTAATGGACCAAATTTTAAGGTGAATGGCCAACGAGTGAAGTTGTACTTTGGTGAGAACATCTCTCAGGAGATGATTCCATCCCTCACCACGTTCCCTATGAACTGACTTTGGGTCGAGTCAGGCTCGTGACTCGGTTATCAAAAACAAGCGCTCCTCGGGAGGTAGCCCGAGTATCTATCCTTTTATGTTTTAACCTCCTAAGTGTAGGGGGACCTATATAGGTGTTTGTATTTGTGTGGTGATGTGATTACAGGGATAAGTGCACTCTTGGAATCTTTGAAGAACCGTGCTCCCGTGTTATCCGAAATCCGGTTCTATCTCTCAACTATCGTGATTCAATTTTCTTCATACTCACATTTGAAATTGATCACTTTAGTCGTCTCTTCCTTAACTTGAGTTAACCAACGTGCACAATGTCATAAGTGTAGGGGAGACTTTTCCCACATGCTTAAACATTGAGGACAATGTTTATCATAAGTGTAGGGGGACTTCTATCGAAGTTTTAAGTGGACTTTTCCATGAAAATGCCTTCATTTAACCGGAAAATCATCTTTTTCAACATTTTTCAAATTTTTTATTAACTTTGGCCATTTAGTCGTAATTTTTAAATTTTTATCGTTGCTTTCATATGTATATATCCCGCAATAAAGTCAAAAATATTAATAAAGTGGTGTAGCTAGTTTAGAAGTCTTTGACATATTAGGCCCGTTGCGATTATTTTGACTCAACCCGAATAGACTTATTCAAGTTTATTCTAGCTAGTATCCTTAACCATGTAGACCTTAATTGGTTTATTAGGCTAATGATTGCGGTAAAATTTAGATAACTTGCTTTAGGAAAAACAAGCAACTAAATATGAGCGGTAAGTATCGACGAGTGATTTAGGAAAACCACAAGTAATGACCCACAATCACTTAAAAGAGATGAAAGATTCGTTTCCCAAGGAGGTATGGTGTTGTGAATTAACTTGTATTTCTTTGAGATTAATATTGATGAGATGGAATGACGGTCTCGTGAAAATTAAACTACGACGTAAAAAACGAAAACGTAAAGCCGTAGAAAATCCAACCAAATTAAAAATTAAGCTAAGACCAAAAACAAAATCAAGAAAAAGATTAAAAAGACTAAAACAAGTCTAAAATAATATAAATAAAGACAAAAATCCAATAAAGATATTTTAAAACCTTTTATTAATTAAATAATTAATTTTAAATGCTAATTAAAGCCCTAAAATTAAATTTAATTAATTCAAATGTCAAAAATATGATTTTATTGAATAATTACTCAACTTATATTATTATAAGACTAAAAAGTAATTTTCTAAAAATTAAAACCTAATAAAACTATTTTTAAAACTCTAAAAATGATTTAAACTAATTAAAAACTAATTAAACTTAAAATAATTATAAAAATAAATCTAAAAGCTTAAAAATTATTCTAAAAATGGAAATGGTCCTAATTAATGCTAAGGAATTTAAGAAAAATGAAAAATAAAGAAAAAGAAAATTTTGAAAATTAAATAATAAAATAATATTAAAATAATACTAAAAATAAAAAGTTTATAAAATAAATTCTAAAAATTATCTAAAAATCCTAAATAATAAAACTAAGAGAAAAACACAAATTAGAGCTTCTAAACCTTTTTTAATAATTTTATAAAAATCTTTAAAGTTTATAAAAAACCTTAAAATATTATAAAATTAAAAATAAATGTTTTTGAAACCAAAATTATATGTAAACTTCAAAAATATATTTTAAAAACTAAAAACTATTTTTCCTATAAATGAAAACTCTTTTTGGTATTTTTTAATGATTTAATAAAAACGGTTATTAATTAAATCCTAAAAAATAAACAAATAAAAGAAAAAATGTGAAACCAATTTTGAAAAATCAAAAAACCTATTACTTACCTAGGAAAAATAAGAAAAGTAAAATAAGCTTAAAGAATAAGCTAGGAAAATTGCAAAGAGCTACGGCTTAATAAATAAGCTAGAAGTCAAAACGTGTTAAGTAAAATTCAAAACCAAACTTGTTAGTCAAAGTCCCCAGGGCGCGTTTGGTTAACACGTTGGGTTGTTGAACGGCTGGTCACGGGTTCGAGGCGTGTAACCCCCCCTTTTTTTGTCACTCAGTTGCGCCGCAACGTTTTTTTCTTGCGCCGCAACTAGTGAAACGGGAATACCAAGATCTGCAGCTCCTTCAGTTGCGCCGCAACGAGTAGGTCTTGCGGCGCAGCTTGTATAACGATAGCACCTTTGGTCTGTAGCTCCTTCGGTTGCGCCGCAACTAGTAGGTCTTGCGGCGCAATACTATGCAAAACGTGGCCTGGTACTGCTAAGTTACTGATGAACAACCAAGTGCACACTTGTGCACTTGTGATGCCAAGAGGTCTTGGCTTGATGCTTTGTTTGGTGATTATGTTGGAACAATTGGGCACCCTTGTGCTCAATGAAGCACAAGGAGTCAATAACAACAAGGAAACAAACACCTAGCACTCAAATTCAAGAAATCAAATGCACCAAAGATCATAAAAACAAGCAAGATAACACTTATGCAGATTTTTAACACCCTTTTTACCTTTTACCTCTTAAACTAAGCTAAAACTTGTACCAAACTAAGTTACCAACTAGTTAAAATCTAAATCAACCTTAATCACTAACTATGACACCCTTACAATTCATTAATTAAGATCCAACTCCTGCTAAAACGTATTGCCAAACACCCTTTAAACTTTTTGAAAACCAATTTTTCCAAATCAAAACCTTATGAAACCTAACCAAATTGTTATCAAAGCTTCATAACATGTATATAACATAACATAAACACAAATCAAGTAACTTAAACACACTTAATCAATCAATCAAGCAAATCAAGTAACAAGCACTTTTATGAACTTTTCAAAGAGTAAAAGAGAGTTACCTTAGGACCCCTACATCCAAGGGTCCTAGTGGATGTTGAATCCACCTCCAAACCAACCCGGGTTGGTGCTGAACTAAATCAACAAGCCTTCAACCTGTTTGAACACAAAACAAAGAAAACACAATTCAAGCTTACAATATTCTTTTTTTTTTTTCTTTTCTTTTTAAAACTTTACCAAAACTTATCAAACTTCTTAAAAACGTTTCTATTAACACTATAACACCAATTAATCAAAACCTCTTAACACCAAAAACCTTTTGAGAAGATTTTACCAAAATCTCTCAAAATCTCAAACTTTGAAAATATTTTGAAACCTCAAAAACTTTTAACCAAATCAAACATGGAACTCAGAATTAAGCTTAACACAACACTCAACTTTTAAAAACAATAAAAAAGGAATTACACTTGAATATTTCAAAAACCAAACTTTTTATTTCTTTAAAAAGGTATTACATGTGCAAGCTTAAAAACTGGAACAAAGGGATCACCACAGCTTGGGTCTCCTTTTATAGAGCCTATAGAACATCCTAGAAGCATAAAAACATAAAACCCTAATACATAGAAAATCCCAAATGTGCCCTTGAATGATTTTGAGTGCATTTTGTCCTTTCTTGATCTTGGCCTTTAAATTTTGCTTTGTGAGCAAGCATAGCATCTTGGACGTCCATTTTGCCACGTCACATAACTTGGGGACAAAGGAATGATGTGATTGGTGGATTGGGGAATTGGGGGTTTGGTGCACATGAGTGGGATGCAGGTTTTTAGGAGTGGGAAAGGTTTGTGAGTGTGTGAATTAAGTGTGTGAGAGTTTAATTGAGTTTTACCCAAGTAAATGTGAGGGTAAAATCTGGGGTGGTAAGAATGATGAATAGTACCATTTTGATCCGAAATTGGGGGAGGGTTGGGTGTTAGGCGCACTATTTTTTTAAATGTTTCAGGTTTGGCACAAATGGTCCTTATGTTTTGTTGTTTTTGGCTTTTAAGGTTTCCAGCCCTAAAATGTGTCTTTCCTTTGTTAATATCTTCCATCAATTGACACTTTTGGCACAAACTTTCCACAAAGGCTTATCAAGGGTACTTTTTGACATTTTTGAATAATTCAAGGACTGAACTTGGACAATCTTGATCTTCCAAGGTCTTCAATGAGTCTTCCACTTTATGAGGGACTATTTTTGGCAATTTGAATTTGTTGAGGGACTAATCTTGCCATTTCTTCAAAGTTGAAGGACCTTTTTGCAATTTTGACAAACTTAAGGGACCAAACTTGTACTTATCAATATACAAGGGTTTTAAGTGTCATTTCTTCATTCATTGAGGATCAATCTTGTTTGTCTTCAAGTCTTCAAGGGTATTTGATGAAAATTCCATGATTAGGGCCCGGTTCTTTGTATGGCTTCGTTTCTCGTGTTCGTTTTTCCTTGTATCTTGTGATCTTTTGTCTTTTTCACGATATCCATACCTAAAATACACAAGTAAACAAACACAAGCATATATATGGTATTTTATGACATTTTAGTGCATTTAAAGCCCGAAAAGAACGATGAGATCATGTATAAATGCCATCTCATCACTCCCCCATACTAAGCCATTGCCGTGCCCTCACGCAATGCTAAGAATAAAGTATCTAAGCATCACCAAAGTTCAATTTTATTAACCTTTATTGAAGAGTAAAAGACTTGCAACATACTACGATGATGTGTAAAGACATAATGTATGATTTTCATCACCAAAATGTGACTATTAGGGTCAAAGAATAGAAACAAGTTAATGTCCCTTAGAGTAAATTTCGTCATCCTTGATTGTCATACATTCCATGCTAAGTGCAAAAACAAGATCATTGTTGGTACAAGTCACAATGCTAACACTACTCATACGTCCAAATTGTGTAATACTTTTTCTCCCCGCAATCCTAGTTATTATAAAAGGAAATGGGTTACTAGCATTTTTTATCTATTTGTCATGGATCACAAGTGATTCATATTGACTTATTTGAGTAGTTATTAGTCCGAAAGCAAAGTAGCACGATTTGATCAATAGTTAGCCGAAGGACAAAATCTTTTAAAACGGCTTCTCGTGTATTTCCTTAAGTTCATATCTTGGCATAACTCGTTTCACGATTTGAGACCTTTCTCGGACCGATATTTGGCATGTACTTCATACTTCAAATCTTGGGAAGACGTTCTCGAAATTATGGTCTTCTCTTCATATAATTGGAATTTCTTCACTTGACGTTTTTGAGAGATTCTTCATATAGGACCACGACTTCATCATTTTTCTTCAATCTTTACTTTGGATTTTGATATACAACGATCCGCCTCCTTTTCGGACTTGGATATATTTATCCTCATACCTTGTTAGGGTCTTTTTGGATAGACTTTCTCCATTCTTTAGGGGAGTAATAGCTTCTCGTCGTGTGTCTTGATCCTTCATATTGATTTTGGAACAATGATACTTCACATCATCTTTGGATCTTTAGCAAAAATAGAGCTCCTCATGCCTTGTTAGGGCCTTTTTGGATGATCGCCAATCTTCGCGTCCCGCTTCAATAAGTTATGCCTTGGCTATGAACTCTATTCAACCCCGAGCAACTTTTAAACGATCTTGCGCTAGAGGCTAAGTAACCTTTCAAATCGTACGACCTTACTTATTGCAATTATGTTTTATTCCTAATGCATTGATCTTATGGGAAGAAAAAGCCACAATTAAAAACATATGAGTTTTTGAAAGAACATTTTCATGTTCTACGTTTAGCATGATCACTTGTCTAACTCTATCATTTCTCGTTCTTCACTATTTAAAGACCTCTAATTAAAGAGACTCGTGAATACTTAGCCATGCAAGTCAAAATTAAGCCAAATTTGGATTAGCTTTCATTTAGACTATATCAAATCAAAGTTTTGGGTTTTCAAGCCACCTATAGGATCTTGCACTTTCTTGGACTTTTTCAAGTTTAGAGAATGCGTTTTAAAGTTCCCTTGATAAGTGACTTTCTAGAATCAATTATAGGAACTTGCGAAAAGTTCTTGTTCTTAACCCGAATGAATTAAGACTTTCGCGTTTTAAAGCTCCCTATATAAAAGTCTAGCAAAACTTGAATTGAGCGGGTTAAGGAATGTAAATGGCTCCAAATGCCCATCAAGTCAAAAATTAACTCTTATTCTACCCATCGGAAAATATACATTCGTGTCTTAAAAACACTTATGAAAACTAAGAAAAATTTTAAAATTTGGCCATTTTTAGCCTTATTAGCAAAACAAAACATTGAAAGTTGGAAAACGTGAGGGCGTAGCAAAGCAAGTACCTATTCACCCCCCATACTAAAAGTAAACATTGTCCTCAATGTTTCGAGTCTAAAGGTGGAGCACCCCCATACTAGAGACGAAGAATCGAATGCTTAGGATCTAGCATGGAAAGGGTGATCAACAATATATCTAAAGCCGTTTATTAATTATGCTAAAAGATAATTGTTAGAACAATAAAGGATATGTCATGAATTCGTGAAAAACTTCTTCAAACGAACGATGGAGGCTCACGTAAACGAACACGAGAGTCTTCAATCGTAGACGATGATGATGATCTAGATAACACAATCACAAACAACCACGAGACAACGAGTTGGAAGGGTACAAGTCCCCTTATTAGTGAACATAAAGCATAAAGATAAGCATGGGATCTCCCCCACGAGGCACCTCGTTTTTGATTACCGAGTCATGAGCTCGACTCGATCCCCTCAATGCTAATTATCATTGGGGAAGGTGTCTTGGTCGGGGGCAACCATTGAAGGAATTTCCCCACCAAAGTAGTGCTTAAGCCTATGTCCATTCACCTTGAAATTGGGGCCATCATCTTGAGCTAGCTCAATGGTCCCATAAGGAAACACTTGTGTAATGGTGAACGGACCCGACCAACGAGATTTCAATTTCCCGGAAAATATCTTAAGACGTGAGTTAAAAAGCAACACTTGATCACCAACGTTAAAAACCCGGTTTTTAATCTTTGAATCATGAAACTTTTTAGTCTTTTCTTTAAAAACTAATGAATTTTCATAAGCATTATCCCTTAATTCATCTAATTCATTCAATTGTATTTTCCGGTGATCTCCCGCGGTCTTTAAGTCAAAATTAGCATGCTTAAGGGCCCAATATGCCTTATGCTCCAATTCAATGGGCAAATGACAATTCTTCCCATAGACTAACTTATAAGGAGTGCAACCGATAGGTGTCTTATAAGCGGTCCTAAAGGCCCATAAAGCGTCATCGAGTTTGTCGGACCATGAAGCACGGTTTTCTCCAATCGACCTTTCTAAAATCCTCTTCAAAGCTCGGTTCGAAACCTCGACTTGCCCACTCGTTTGCGGGTGATAAGCCGTAGAAAGACGATGTGTAACCCCATATTTCTTTAGAACCTTTTCGAATTGGTCATTACAAAAATGGGTTCCACGATCGCTTATAATAGCACGAGGGGTTCCGAACCGAGAGAATAGTTGCTTCAAAAACTTCACTACCACACGAGCATCATTAGTAGGCAAAGCCTTAGCTTCCACCCACTTAGAAAGGTAGTCCACCGCGACGAGGATATATTTGTTGCCATGAGACGATGGGAACGGCCCCATAAAGTCTATTCCCCATATGTCGAAAATCTCACACACTTGAATTATATTTTGCGGCATTTCATCACGTTGAGACGATTTTCCTTGACGTTGGCACGAATCACACGACTTTACAAGTACGTGTGCATCACGATAGATAGAAGGCCAAAAGAAACCGGCATCGAACACTTTCTTAGCCGTGAGATTAGCACCGTGGTGACCACCCGTGGGTCCCTCGTGACAAGCTCTAAGGATATTAGAAGCTTCGGTACCAAACACACAACGTCGAACGAGTTGATCCGCACAAATCCGAAAGAGATAAGGGTCGTCCCAAAAATAGAACTTGACGTCACGAAAGAATTTTCGTTTTTGTTGTGTCGTCATACCCTTGATTATGAAATTGCCCGCATGGTAATTTGCAATGTCGGCAAACCATGGGGTGGTGTCTTTAGAATTCACTACACCGAGAGTCTCAAGAGGAAATGTTTCGGTAATTTCCTTATTCTCGAAAACATCTTTGTGAGGATCTTCTAGACGAGAGAGATGATCGGCCGCTAGATTCTCGGCTCCTTTTTTGTCAAGCACGGTGACATCAAATTCTTGGAGGAGGAGCATCCAACGAAGCAATCTCGGCTTAGCATCTTGCTTAGCTAAGAGATACTTGATAGCCGAATGGTCGGTATACACAATGCTTTTAGTTAAGACGAGATAAGGTCGGAATTTCTCAAAAGCATAGACCACGGCAAGGAATTCCTTTTCCGTTGTGGTGTACTTTAATTGAGCCTCGGTCATCGTCTTACTAGCATAGTGGATAGGACGGAAATGCTTGTCGTAACGTTGCCCTAAGACGGCCCCTATAGCATAATCACTTGCATCGCACATGATTTCAAAGGGTAATTCCCAATTAGGAGCAACAAGAATGGGAGCTTTGGTAAGTTTCCTTTTTAGAGTCTCGAAAGCCTTAACACAATCCTCATTAAAGTTAAAAGGAGCATCCTTCTCGAGAAGGTGTGTCATAGGACGAGAAATCTTCGAAAAGTCCTTGATGAAACGACGATAAAAGCCGGCGTGGCCTAGGAAACTACGAACTCCCTTAACGGTTTTGGGATGAGGTAACTTGGCGATGACGTCTACCTTAGCTTTATCGACCTCAATCCCCGCTTTCGACACCTTATGTCCTAAGACGATTCCTTGTTTACACATGAAATGACATTTCTCCCAATTAAGCACAAGATTGGTTTCTTCACAACGTTTTAACATTTGTTCGAGATTAGATAAACATGACGTGAACGAATTACCAAACACCGAGAAGTCATCCATAAACACTTCCATCGACTTCTCGATCATGTCGTGAAAAATCGCCATCATACACCGTTGAAACGTACCGGGTGCATTGCAAAGTCCGAACGGCATCCTACGATAAGCGAACGTTCCATAAGGACACGTAAACGTAGTCTTCTCTTGATCACGAGGGTCGATAGGAATTTGAAAGTAACCGGAAAAACCATCTAAAAATCAATAGAATTCATTTCCCGCAAGTCGCTCCAACATTTGATCCATGAAGGGCAAAGGAAAGTGGTCTTTACGAGTGGCGTCATTTAACTTTCGGTAGTCAATACACACCCTCCAACCGGTCACAACACGAGTGGGAATTAACTCGTTGTTTTCATTAGGCACAACGGTCATTCCTCCCTTTTTAGGGACACAATGGATTGGGCTCACCCATGGGCTATCGGATATAGGATAAATCATTCCCGCGTCAAGGAGTTTAAGGACCTCCTTTTTAATGACATCGTGAATTTTGGGATTTACCCTTCTTTGACTTTGAATTGCGGGTTTGTAGTCCTCCTCCATTAAAATCTTGTGAGTACAAAATTTTGGGTCAATACCCTTAATGTCGGAAATTTTCCACGCAATTGCCCCTTTGTGAGCCTTAAGAACTTTCAAGAGCTCGGTTTTTTCATCATTAGCAAGATCTTTTGCAATAATAACCGGCAACTTGTCATCACCTTCCAAGAATGCATATTCAAGGTGAGAAGGAAGATCTTTCAATTCAAGGATAGGCGGTTCCTCGATTGAAGATTTAGGTTCAACACTCATAACTTCCATCGGCGGAAGAAATGGTGGAATAGAAATATCATCACTAATCAACACCTCATCTTCATTGTCGATTTCATTTGAAGTGAAATCGCCTCCTTGGAATGGAGTGAGATTTGGTGTGGAATTAGCAAGAATCGGATCCAAAATAGTGGGATTGCCACTTGACGAGCTATCGGAAAAGCCTAACACTTCTTGTGAAAACTCATCGCAAACCACATCAACGATGTCAATGTGATTGATGGTAGCGATTGCATAAACATGAGAAGGTTTCGAGTTTTGAGTAGCGTTTATAACAAGTTCCTCTTCGTTGAATCTCAAAGTGATAGTTCTCGCATGAACATCGATAAGCGATCTCGAAGTGTCTAAAAATGAACGACCTAAAATTAGAGGAACTTGAGGATCCGCGGGGATGTCGACTACTATAAAATCAACGGGATAGTAGAACTTCCCCACTTTCACGAAAACATCTTCGGCTACCCCACATGCCATAATCGTAGAATGATCGGCCATCTCGATGGACATGTTCGAAGGAATAAGAGCCGGAAGCGAAAGCGATTTCCAAATGGAAAATGGCATCAAATTAATGCTCGCACCAAGATCGGCCAAGGCGAGGCATTCTTTCATCTCTTGTATGTCACAAGGAATGAGAAACTTTCCGGGATCACCAACTTTTTCCGGTATGCGGTTAAGATAAACCGAAGAACAATTAGCAAGCTTTGAAAGCTTTTCCTTATCGCTCATCATACTTTTAAAAGTGGAAGCGAAACGAGGCATGTATAACAACGCGTCGGCTAAACTCACATCAAAATGCACTTGTTGAAACATCTTAATAAAAAGCTCGATTTGTTGTTTGTTACGTTCTTGCATTTTTTCTTTGTTTCGTCTTGAAGGGTAGGGTAAAGGTGGTGTGGGTTGGTCATTAGGCAACGGCCTTGGAATCTCGGGTTCCACAATTGGTATTGGTGTAACCGTAGGTGTGGTTTGAGCGGTACTTCGTGGGATTGTAATGTGCTCCTTTTCGACCATCACCTCGGGTTCTTTCTCGATTTCCTTCTCCGTAGAAGTACTTGGACGAGAGATTGGTTCCTTGAAAGTTTTACCACTTCGTGTAGTAATAACCTTCATTTCTCCCTTCGGGTTTGCAATGGTATCACTAGGAAGACCACCCGAAGAAGAGGGCTTACACATGATTGCTTCGAACATCTTAGCCATTCGGTCCTCAAATTTTGATTGCCTAGCATCCGCTTTCAATAACTCTTGCTTAATCTCATGTTGTCCTAATTCCATCTTTTGTTGGTTTTGTTGAAGACGTTGGACATTTCCTTCCATTTTATTTGCATGAGTTTTAAGTTCATTAGCAAGTTCATTTTTAAGCTCGTTTTTCAACTCGGATCTTAAGCTAATCATCTCACGTTGCATGTTATCAAATTTAGCATCATTTGCTTTTGCATAATCTAAAAATTCTCCTTGCAAATTTTTCGTGTGAGCATTTTGAAAACCTTGTGTGGTGTTTTGAAAATCACGGTTTTGGTTTTGATTAGAGATTTGTCCATTCCCACTTTGATAATTCCCTTTGTTGTAATTGCGTGTGTTGCCTTGGTAATTACCTTGGTTGTTGTTTCGATAATTGTTAACATTTTGGTTTGGTGGAGCTTGATTTTGGCGGGAACCTTGGCCGTTTTGGTTGTAAGTTCCCGTTGCTACATAAGCACTCGAAGTGTTACCATCCGCGGTAATGCACTCGGATAAATCATGAGCTCCTCCACACGATAAACAACTCTTAGCAACCGCTTTAACCGAAGCGGAATTGGAAGCTTCTTGAGCCTTCCAATGGGACATTAGATTAGCAAATCTATCAAAAAACCGATTTTCCTCATTAGCTTCATCATGTAAGGCGTTAATGCTACGAGACGATTGTGATGACGATGACGAACCCATATTGGCAACACTCGGTGTGTTACGAGGGCTATAAACCTTAGATCGATTTTCAATGATTTGTAAAGCCTCATTTGTCGTCTTGCACAAAAAATTACCACCCGCGGCGGCATTCAAATAATCTCGTTCATGATCATTAAGCCCATTATAAAATGTATCAATTTGATGCAATTCCAAAAAATCATGGTGAGGACATTCATGCAACATCTCCTTAAATCGTTCCCATGCCATTGAAAAACTTTCATTGTTACGTTGCACAAATCGTGAAATCTCATTTTTTAAGTGTGTTGTTTTCGATGGTGGAAAAAACTTGTTCACAAACTTAGAAACGAGATCGGCCCATGTCAAAATCGAATTTGGCGGTTCTTTCTCGAGCCAAATTTTAGCGGGTCCATCCAACGAGTATGGAAACAACATCATCTTAATGGCGTCATGCGGAACATCCTTGAATTTGCTAGTGGCGGTGAGACGGTTGAAATTCCTAATATGGTAATGCGGGTTGTCTTTCTCGTGACCTCGAAACTTGTTTGCTTGTAGCATCGACATTAAACCCGTCTTAATCTCGAAATTCTCCGCAAGGATGGCGGGAATAACAATTGCCTCTCCAAAACCCTCGGTGGGTGCTTGTAGCAACTCCATCATAGTACGATTAGCCATTACGACTTCTTGTTCTATAATAGGTTCAACAATTGGAGGTTCTTCAACAATCAACGATCCTTGATTTGCTTGCTTTTAAAGTCGTTTACGAGCTCGTTTTGCTTGATTACGAGTGATCATAAACTTCACGAAGAATGGGAGGTGAGCAAAGAAGATTCTTTTTGGTTGTTTTGTGGTTTTTCAATTTTTTTGTGTTTTTGATGATATTTAATTTTTTTTTGGATTTTGGTGTATCTTCGTAGACAACAATCTACAAAATCTCTCCTCGAATCAAACTCTTGATTAAAGAAGCCTCAAAGGAATGAAAACGATCACGTGGAGTGAACGCCTTCGAATGACTTTAGAACTTTGGTGAAAACCAAATTGTTCACGAGGGTTTAATCACAAAGAAAACCAAGCAAATATAGTATACGTATTAATACTTTGGGCGGCAAAACCCTCGATTAGCCTTCAATCTCAAAATACTCACAAGCAAGCGGGGAAACGAGGCGGCGCGAAGCACTTAAGAGCCTTTTTCCTTAGGGTATATTTTATAATACCCGCCTTATACCCACCTTATAGTTCGTATCTTTCAAAATCGAGCTTCACGAAAGTATTTATCTATTTTTGCCTTTTCTTTTTGTTTGAGATTCGAATACAATGATCGAGTGATGAAATCCCGAATCAAGGTTGTGTTTTCACACTTTTGGAGATATTGTATTTTGGTTGTGATACTTAATACAATATATTAATAATATTCACAAAGAAAAACCGAGAAAACCGATAATACGTGTTAAGGGAGTTCCACTTAACACAAATATTATTATGGATAATATCAAAAACAAAATTTTACAAATTAAAACACGACACACCTCCCCGGCAGCGGCGCCAAAAATGATTGCGGTAAAATTTAGATAACTTGCTTTAGGAAAAACAAGCAACTAAATATGAGCGGTAAGTATCGACGAGTGATTTAGGAAAACCACAAGTAATGACCCACAATCACTTAAAAGAGATGAAAGATTCGTTTCCCAAGGAGGTATGGTGTTGTGAATTAACTTGTATTTCTTTGAGATTAATATTGATGAGATGGAATGACGGTCTCGTGAAAATTAAACTACGACGTAAAAAACGAAAACGTAAAGCCGTAGAAAATCCAACCAAATTAAAAATTAAGCTAAGACCAAAAACAAAATCAAGAAAAAGATTAAAAAGACTAAAACAAGTCTAAAATAATATAAATAAAGACAAAAATCCAATAAATATATTTTAAAACCTTTTATTAATTAAATAATTAATTTTAAATGCTAATTAAAGCCCTAAAATTAAATTTAATTAATTCAAATGTCAAAAATATGATTTTATTGAATAATTACTCAACTTATATTATTATAAGACTAAAAAGTAATTTTCTAAAAATTAAAACCTAATAAAACTATTTTTAAAACTCTAAA
The DNA here is from genome assembly GCA_025667525.1 of Glebionis coronaria. Classification (NCBI taxonomy): domain Eukaryota; kingdom Viridiplantae; phylum Streptophyta; class Magnoliopsida; order Asterales; family Asteraceae; genus Glebionis; species Glebionis coronaria. The sequence goes on from JANFOE010000264.1 coordinate 516,479, forward strand.
AATGATTTAAACTAATTAAAAACTAATTAAACTTAAAATAATTATAAAAATAAATCTAAAAGCTTAAAAATTATTCTAAAAATGGAAATGGTCCTAATTAATGCTAAGGAATTTAAGAAAAATGAAAAATAAAGAAAAAGAAAATTTTGAAAATTAAATAATAAAATAATATTAAAATAATACTAAAAATAAAAAGTTTATAAAATAAATTCTAAAAATTATCTAAAAATCCTAAATAATAAAACTAAGAGAAAAACACAAATTAGAGCTTCTAAACCTTTTTTAATAATTTTATAAAAATCTTTAAAGTTTATAAAAAACCTTAAAATATTATAAAATTAAAAATAAATGTTTTTGAAACCAAAATTATATGTAAACCTCAAAAATATATTTTAAAAACTAAAAACTATTTTTCCTATAAATGAAAACTCTTTTTGGTATTTTTTAATGATTTAATAAAAACGGTTATTAATTAAATCCTAAAAAATAAACAAATAAAAGAAAAAATGTGAAACCAATTTTGAAAAATCAAAAAACCTATTACTTACCTAGGAAAAATAAGAAAAGTAAAATAAGCTTAAAGAATAAGCTAGGAAAATTGCAAAGAGCTACGGCTTAATAAATAAGCTAGAAGTCAAAACGTGTTAAGTAAAATTCAAAACCAAACTTGTTAGTCAAAGTCCCCAGGGCGCGTTTGGTTAACACGTTGGGTTGTTGAACGGCTGGTCACGGGTTCGAGGCGTGTAACCCCCCCTTTTTTTGTCACTCAGTTGCGCCGCAACGTTTTTTTCTTGCACCGCAACTAGTGAAACGGGAATACCAAGATCTGCAGCTCCTTCAGTTGCGCCGCAACGAGTAGGTCTTGCGGCGCAGCTTGTATAACGATAGCACCTTTGGTCTGTAGCTCCTTCGGTTGCGCCGCAACTAGTAGGTCTTGCGGCGCAATACTATGCAAAACGTGGCCTGGTACTGCTAAGTTACTGATGAACAACCAAGTGCACACTTGTGCACTTGTGATGCCAAGAGGTCTTGGCTTGATGCTTTGTTTGGTGATTATGTTGGAACAATTGGGCACCCTTGTGCTCAATGAAGCACAAGGAGTCAATAACAACAAGGAAACAAACACCTAGCACTCAAATTCAAGAAATCAAATGCACCAAAGATCATAAAAACAAGCAAGATAACACTTATGCAGATTTTTAACACCCTTTTTACCTTTTACCTCTTAAACTAAGCTAAAACTTGTACCAAACTAAGTTACCAACTAGTTAAAATCTAAATCAACCTTAATCACTAACTATGACACCCTTACAATTCATTAATTAAGATCCAACTCCTGCTAAAACGTATTGCCAAACACCCTTTAAACTTTTTGAAAACCAATTTTTCCAAATCAAAACCTTATGAAACCTAACCAAATTGTTATCAAAGCTTCATAACATGTATATAACATAACATAAACACAAATCAAGTAACTTAAACACACTTAATCAATCAATCAAGCAAATCAAGTAACAAGCACTTTTATGAACTTTTCAAAGAGTAAAAGAGAGTTACCTTAGGACCCCTACATCCAAGGGTCCTAGTGGATGTTGAATCCACCTCCAAACCAACCCGGGTTGGTGCTGAACTAAATCAACAAGCCTTCAACCTGTTTGAACACAAAACAAAGAAAACACAATTCAAGCTTACAATATTCTTTTTTTTTTTTCTTTTCTTTTTAAAACTTTACCAAAACTTATCAAACTTCTTAAAAACGTTTCTATTAACACTATAACACCAATTAATCAAAACCTCTTAACACCAAAAACCTTTTGAGAAGATTTTACCAAAATCTCTCAAAATCTCAAAACCTTAAACAACTTTGAAAATCAAAGTTGCTTAACCAAATAAAAGTGTGGAACTCAGAATTAAGCTTAACACAACACTCAACTTTTAAAAACAATAAAAAAGGAATTACACTTGAATATTTCAAAAACCAAACTTTTTATTTCTTTAAAAAGGTATTACATGTGCAAGCTTAAAAACTGGAACAAAGGGATCACCACAGCTTGGGTCTCCTTTTATAGAGCCTATAGAACATCCTAGAAGCATAAAAACATAAAACCCTAATACATAGAAAATCCCAAATGTGCCCTTGAATGATTTTGAGTGCATTTTGTCCTTTCTTGATCTTGGCCTTTAAATTTTGCTTTGTGAGCAAGCATAGCATCTTGGACGTCCATTTTGCCACGTCACATAACTTGGGGACAAAGGAATGATGTGATTGGTGGATTGGGGAATTGGGGGTTTGGTGCACATGAGTGGGATGCAGGTTTTTAGGAGTGGGAAAGGTTTGTGAGTGTGTGAATTAAGTGTGTGAGAGTTTAATTGAGTTTTACCCAAGTAAATGTGAGGATAAAATCTGGGGTGGTAAGAATGATGAATAGTACCATTTTGATCCGAAATTGGGGGAGGGTTGGGTGTTAGGCGCACTATTTTTTTAAATGTTTCAGGTTTGGCACAAATGGTCCTTATGTTTTGTTGTTTTTGGCTTTTAAGGTTTCCAGCCCTAAAATGTGTCTTTCCTTTGTTAATATCTTCCATCAATTGACACTTTTGGCACAAACTTTCCACAAAGGCTTATCAAGGGTACTTTTTGACATTTTTGAATAATTCAAGGACTGAACTTGGACAATCTTGATCTTCCAAGGTCTTCAATGAGTCTTCCACTTTATGAGGGACTATTTTTGGCAATTTGAATTTGTTGAGGGACTAATCTTGCCATTTCTTCAAAGTTGAAGGACCTTTTTGCAATTTTGACAAACTTAAGGGACCAAACTTGTACTTATCAATATACAAGGGTTTTAAGTGTCATTTCTTCATTCATTGAGGATCAATCTTGTTTGTCTTCAAGTCTTCAAGGGTATTTGATGAAAATTCCATGATTAGGGCCCGGTTCTTTGTATGGCTTCGTTTCTCGTGTTCGTTTTTCCTTGTATCTTGTGATCTTTTGTCTTTTTCACGATATCCATACCTAAAATACACAAGTAAACAAACACAAGCATATATATGGTATTTTATGACATTTTAGTGCATTTAAAGCCCGAAAAGAACGATGAGATCATGTATAAATGCCATCTCATCAGCTAAGCATCCACGAGTCTCATTACTTGAGATTTTAAATTGTGGAGAACGAGAAATGATAGAGTCAATTATAAGTCGGTATTCTTGCGCAAGCTCACTTGGTGTAATTATCTGCCTATTCTCCCATCACATGCTAATAATTTATCTGCAATAAGTAAGGTCGTACGATTTGAAAAGTTACTTAGCTTCTAGCCCAAGATCGTTTAAAAGTTGCTCGGTAATGATTAAGAGTTCATAGCCAAGGCATAACTTATGAAGCGGGGCGCGAATAGCGAGTCCGAAAAGGCCCTAACAAGGCATGAGGATTCCATTTTATTGCTGAAGATCCAAAAGTGATGTGAAAAGCATTATTCCCAAAATCAATATGAAGGATCAAGACTCACGACGAAAAGCAATCAACTCCCATAAAGATGATGGAGAAGTCTATCCGAAAAGACCCTAACAAGGTGTGAGGATAAATAGATCCAAGTCCGAAAAGGAGGCGGATCGTTGTATCTCAAAATCCCAATTAGAGATTGAAGAAATAATCATGAAGTCGTGGTCAACAAAGTTGGAGTACCCCTCAAAAGTCTCCAAGTGAAGAAACTCTATAACGATGAGAAGACCATTATCTCAAGAACGTCTCTCAAGATATGAAGTATGAAGTACATGCCAAATATCGGCCCGAGAAAGGTCTCAAATCGTGAACCGAGTTATGCCAAGATATGAACTTTTTGATATCCCGAGAAGCACTTTTAAGAGATTTTGTCCTTTAGCTAACTATTGATCAAATCGTCCTACTTTGCTTTCAGCCTAAATAACTATCGGAATAAGTCCAAAAATGCATCTTTATGATCATTCTAAGACAAAAATAAAATATAAGAGATACACCTAGGAATAGGAGTTTAAGCATATAATTAAGCCATGTGAGTAAGTGTTTGATTTGCTAACTTATAATAACAATGATCTCGTTTTTAAGCTTAGTTTGGGGAACGTGAAACTTGAGGATGATGAATCGTCGCAGCACCGAAGCCCTAATGTAAGTCTTAGATCCCTTTGCAAGTTATTTCCACATAGCTATTTTCTATCCTTTTGTTTACTTTAAAGTTTTAATTTCTCTTAGTACTTTAATTTTTGTTTGGTAGTATTTTAATAAGGCCAAGGTTGATTGATTATGAGAAAAGTGTAAACTTGCTTTATCGCTAAACATTGCATGAGGGCATGGCAATGGTTAAGTGTAGGGGATTTGATAGGTGTGAAAACACCCATCCTTTTACCACTTAATTCTGGCTAAAACAAGACCAAAACACGTATTTAATATCATTTGTTTGGAATTATGCGTGGTTTTTGTGTTTATTGCATTTTCAGAGTCAACCGGATGAATATTGAAGAAAACATGGGAATTGCACGGGTTTTATCGAGGAAAAAGACTCAAGACGAAGTCTATTGTCCAAGAGATGCAAAAGATTTGAAGTCACTGTGCCTATCTAAAGATTTATCGAAGAATAGAGCCAAAGATGGAAGATTCATATATGTCGAAGAACTCGAGTCTATTAAACAAAAGATTATAAGACGAGTTGGAATTATTCACCGACACTTCTAAAAAATCCAAAGTCGGAAACGTTTATTTAAAGAAGCGTGAAGACTAAAAAAAGAAAGAAGAGAAGAAGCCCGACACCAAAGCCCATTCACAAGCCCATACCACACGCCTATATATAGGACCTTACTTCACAAAAATTACACACTTAGTTAGTCTTAGTTTTTAGTTTTTCATTTTTTCTCTAGTTTTAGAGAGAGAAAGTTCCAAACTTTCTCTCACTAAGCTTTTTATTTGTTTTCATCTTTTAAATTTAAGCTTTCTTTAATCTTTGTACTTTAGATTTTCATTAATCTTATTCAAGTTAAGCTTTTGAGTTCTTCAATCTTCTTCTACTTTTCTTAGTTTACCTAAATCATTGATCCGTTTGTATCATTTCATACGGTTTGGATTTATGGAACGAGTTCGTGATAAAAGTTTAATCTTTCATGTTTCTTCTTAAGCTCTCACACGTATAAGCTATAGGCCTTTTATGCTTATTGGCTTATTGCTTGTTTTAGCTTATTGGTTTTCGGATTTCATATATGTTTTAGTCATTCAAAAGTTTCATTTATAAAGTTTATGATTTTTCGTTTTCAAAAGTTGTCAAATTTAAGCTTTTTGAGTCGTTTAAGTTTTGGATTAGTTAGCTTATTGATTTTGATTATTGAGATTTTAAGTTACCACCAATTTCAGAACAAAATTGTTTCCATCGCAATACAAGGGTTCTTACACATTCTGACGGGTTGCCTGCTTTTGATCGCAATAACCCAAGAGGGTTTTACTTTGCGATCGGGTGTCATTCCCCCTTATTCCGATCTGAGATTGCGATCGCTTATTGCGATCGCACATTCTGACGGGATTAAGGTCCTTTTTGAGTCGAAACTCTGGCCAATTAATATTTACCTTATTCCGATCTGACATTGCGACAAAAGGTTATTAGATATTCCGATCTGACTTTCCGATAAGACATCATTCTGACAGCTTGATCTTAATTATTCCGATGGTGACAAACATGAACATTCCGATGGATTCCACTTTGACTTTCCGATGGGTCGTTGTAGTTACATTCCGATGCTTTTGATTTTAATGCATTCCGATAGAAATAATTTTCCATATTCCGATAGAACAAGTTTTTAAGTTTTAATTCAATTAAGTTTTCAAAGTATTTGTCTTATCTTTTCTTTACGTTTTCAAGCTTTTACTTTTAACTCGCCAATTTAGTTTAATCTTTCTAAGCATTTACTCTTTGACACTTACTCACTTGTTATTAGTTCAAAATAGATAAACAAACCAACACCTTTTTATTAACCAAGAACAAATCATTCCACTTAGAGCCGTGATCAATTCGAGAGGATACCGAGAACTTAAATCCGAACCCATAGCAAAATCATTTCTATCACTCCCCTATATATAGATTAGTTCTTAATCATTTTCATTTTGTTGGCTAATTGTGACAATTAGTTCTTCCACTTTTAATTACCTTGTCATTTAAATACTTGTCAAATTTAAATACTTGTCTTGCACCTAAATTACCATTTATTTTCAAGTAAGTTTTTCTTTTAATTCTTGTCAATCTTTATCTTTATTGTTCATCTCTCATCCTACCTTTCTTAATCTTTGATTTTTATTGTTTATGTTCATGTTCATGTTCTTATGTTCTTATTTTGATCAAAGTGGGTTTTGTTTATCTTGATTAGTTTTGTTAGTTTTGTTGTTTTGGATTGATTTTTTATGCTTAATAGATGTTTTGTTATTAGTTTGATTTAATCTTTTTGTTGATTTTGTTAAGTTTTTGTTGAATCCGTGCTATTTTGTTCTCCCTGTTCTTCGCGAGTTTGTTTTTGTTCTTTCCCAGGAGACGCAGCCTAGCACTATTCCGAATAGGGGTGTTATTCCGCATAGACCTATATTCCGAATAGGCCAGAATATTCCGGATAGGCAACTATTCCGCATAGGGGCCATTATTCCGAGTAGGCAAACTATTTCGGATAGAGGGACTATTCCGCATAGACCTAATATTCCGCATAGGGCTATATTCCGAATAAGGGTGTTATTCCGCATAGATCTATATTCCGAATAGGCTGATATTCCGCATAGGGAAATATTCCGAGTAAGGCCAAACATTCCGAACAACAAAGAACATTCCGAATAGAAACTTATTCCGGATAGGTGACAATATTCCGAATAGGTATTTATTCCGGATAAGGGTAAATATTCCGGATAGGTAATTTTTAGTTTCTTTAATTTCAGTTTCGAGCTTTATTTTTCCTGCCTTTTTCCTTAGACGCACTTTAAGTTTAATTGCCTTAGACTTATTTTAGCCTTGCCTTAGTTTAAGTTTTAGTTTTAGTTGCGTTTTAAGTTTGCCTTAGTTAGATTTAAGTTTGCGTTATTTACTTTAAGTGCCTTTTAATTTTAGTCAAGCTTTTAAATACTTGCACCATTTATTTTAAATTAGATTTAGATTTACTTTTAAGCCATTTACTTTAATTGTTTTTTTGCACATTTAATATACTACAACGACACACTTTTGTTCCACCAAAGAACGACTGGGTCACACATAGAACCTAGATCAATTCGATTAGAACACTAGAACGATAATCTTTTTACCTGGCCAAAAGCCTTGTATCAAATGGCGCCGCTGCCGGCTCTTTTCGTAAAGATTAACGGTTTTCTGTGAAAGACGCGTTGCTTTTTGGGATCCGTTCACTTGTGAGCGTTATTTTCTTGCCTTAAAAAATTCAAAAAAAACCATAAAAATTAAAAATTCTTAAAAATCCATAAAAATTAAAAATTTCAAAAATCCAAAAAGATTTTATTTTATTGTGTATATATTGTCTTTGTGTTTGGTATTGTTTTCTTTTGTCTTTGTAGGTGTATGCGTACTAGATCTTCTAATTATCAAGAGCCCGAGACTCGAGAAGATTTAAGTATGTCAGGTGTCAACAACAATAATCCACCACAACTCAACAATAACAACAATGTTCTTCCACAGCCCGATCTTCGGACAATGGAGGAGCTTTGTCAACCTACCATGTTTGGACGAGGAGGACCGATTGCGCCGATGCAAATCAACGCTCCAGAGTTTTCGTTGAAGCACCACATGATTCAGCAAGTGCAAACTAACCGATTCCGTGGATTGCCTGATGATGATGCAAACAAACACCTCGACAAGTTCATTACAATCACTCAAAGGATGAAGTTGCCTGGTGCCACAATGGATGTTCTTCGCCTACAACTCTTCCCACATACTTTATCACATCATGCCGAGAAATGGTTTGATCGTCTCCCGAAGAATTCTATTCATACTTGGGATGACATGACTCAACGCTTTTTGTCGCGCTACTTTCCACCATCCTTGGTCACAAGTCTTCGCAATCAAATCAGCGGTTTCATGCAAGATCCCGATGAATCTCTTTTTGATGCTTGGGAAAGATATAATGTCTTGATTGATCGTTGTCCAAACCACAACATGCTCCCTGTGACCTTAATAGATACTTTCTACAACGGTTTGACTTTTCGAGATCGTGATGCGATTAATGCAGCCGCTGGTGGCACATTCATGAAAAGGAGACCCGAGGAATGTAGAGAGCTAATTGAGAACATGACTACTCACCACAAAAACTGGGATTCCTCTGCTTCTTCAAGGAACAACCCGAGAGTCAATGTTTCTTCTACTTCAGCAAAAACTGATATGACCGAACTCACCCGCATGATGACTGAAATGAGCAAAAGTATCACGCTTCTCGCTTCAAACCAACAACAACAACAACAAGTTAAAGCGGTTTCACCTTCTTGTGAAACATGCGGCGGTCCTCACTCATACACCGATTGTCCTTCTACACAAGGAAATCCGGAAAATGTGTATGCAGCTTATGGAAATTATTCACCGGAAAATTACCAAGCTCGACCTCAAGGGGATAGAAATTTGTTGAGTTACCGATCAAACAATTACCTTTCACCCGGTTTTTCTCCTCAAAACCAAAACCCCGTCAACAACTACAATAGAAGCAACCAAATCCCACCAAGAGCTTCTAATCCTTATCACCCACCCGCTCAACAAACCCCACCCATTAACCCCGATGTTGAAGCCATCATGAGAACCCAAGGTGAGCAAATCAAGAATCTGCAGAGTCAAATTATCAATCTGAAAGGAGATATCACCAAGCAAGGGAATGAGATAAGATCCGAGCTTCGAGATAATATTCAATCCTCCTTCAGCAATCAAACAAATGATTTGAAGAATATGCTTGCTAGTTTCTTGCCCGCCACTCAACCTTCTTCTTCGAGTTCTCTACCTTCAAACACCGTCACCAATCCGCGAGCAAATGTGAGTGCTATTACTACCCGTAGTGGAATTACCATTGTCGATCCACCCATCCCGCCCCCATCATCTACACCACCTCCACCACCATTTATCCCTACTCCTCCTACACCTAGTATTAGTGCACCATTACCGTCTCCGCCTCGTCATGACGATGTACCTAGGAAGGACCCTTCAACATCTCAACCTTTACCACCTTCACCTTCACCACCCAAACCCAATATCCCTTATCCTTCTCGCTTAGGCAAGACCAAAATGCTAACCAAGGATGACTCTCAAGTGTCGAGCTATGTGAAGATGATCTCTCAAATGAACTTCAACATTAGCTTTCTCGAAGCACTTGTCCACATGCCGAAATTTGTCAAAGCATTCAAGGAATTGCTTAACAAGAAAGAGAAGTTGATTGAGCTCGCCAACACACGTTTAAATGAAAACTGCTCTGCAGTTATTCTTAAAGAACTTCCGGAAAAGCTTGGAGATACCGGTCGTTTTGTGTTGCCTTGCGTTTTCAACAAAACTGAAGAATTTACTGCCCTTGCTGATCTCGGGGCCAGTATAAATCTTATGCCTATGAGTGTTTGGAAAACACTATCATTACCCGACCTCACTCCCACAAAGATGACTCTTGAGCTTGCTAATCGCACTCTCGCTTACCCCGTTGGTATAGCCGAAGATGTGTTCATCAAAGTTGGCACATTTATTTTCCCGGTCGACTTTGTCGTTGTTGATTATGAAATGGACCCTCGTATTCCTTTAATACTTGGTCGGCCATTCTTGAGAACCGGACGAGCTCTAGTTGATGTTGCCGAAGGCGAGTTAATCTTAAGAGCCGGGAATGATTCATATGTTTTTAAAATGGGAAAGCTTACAAAAAATCCTTTGGACGAGAATCAATGAATATGATTAATGTGCTCGATGATTTTGTTGTCCACAACAATCCTCTACTCGAGTCTTCCATTGATAATCAACTTTTTCAAGATGATGAGGATGATTCTCTCTCCAATTTGGAACCTTCTCCCATTTATGATTCTCCACCGGTATTTGATGCTTATGATGATGATTCTAGCTCATATTCGGATGATTATGATGACTTTACTTCTGAGTATCCCGATCTGCCCACATATGATGATTTTGATGAGGCCGATACTCTTTCGAGCGATTCTTCAAATGATGAAAATCCTCCGCCATCACTCGATCCGACTTTGGACGATTACTCATTTGAGGAAGATTTCTCTGCGTTTCTCAACACTTACTTCCCTCATGAGAGTGATGCTCCTCCTTTTGACTTTGAAGATTATCGTCTTGATGCTACTTTGGATTTGAAGAACATTCTTTCAAAGGAGAAGAAACCGGTCGACACCAATATCCACATCACGTATGAGTTAACACCTCTTTGTCCCCCTTCTGAGGACGAGGTTGTGCTTCTTCGCGGATCTTCTTCCCATTCTGCTGAGCCTGAGTGCTATTTACCCTTAAAGGAAAAGGTGTTCGACCCCGGTATTGAAATCTTTAAGCCATCTCAGTATCCACCTGATGAAATAAAAGGAAATATTTTTGGAACTTATGGAAATCTGCTTGCACCACTTCACCCTTGCTTCCACCATGCTCCATCGTTGCTTAAGGGAACCTTGCCTACTCTTCTTTGGCCTGCCTTGTTCGCCTTAAGCTTGTGCTATTTGATGGACGAAAACTATGTCTTTGATCCTGGTGGATATATTTCATGCTTCTTCCGTTGATAATCAAGGTCGAGTCAGGCTCACGACTCGGTTAACAAAAATCAAGCGCTTCTTGGGAGGCAACCCATGCATCTATCTTTTAGCTTTCTTTATCCTAAGTGTAGGGGAGACCCGTTGGTGTTTGCTATTTCCTCTCCTCTCTTAATCAGGGATTCGAGCGCTCAATGATCCACTCTTGATGATTCTTGACGACCCGTGATTCCGTGTTCACTTCTTCTCGGTTCTATCCTAAACTCTTTTCGATTCACTATTCTATATTTCTTAATATTAAAATAGGAATCTCTTTAGTTGTCTTATCCTTAGCGATATTTAAACAAAGTGCACAATGTCCTAAGTGTAGGGGAGTTTACTCCCACATGCTTAAACATTGAGGGCAATGTTTATCTTAAGTGTAGGGGGGATTCTATCGAAGTTAAGTGGCCTTTTCCTTGTATTTGTCCTCATTTTAACCGGAAAATCAATTTTTTTGACATTTTTCAAAATTTTTGATCTATTTTGGGCTATTAGTTTTTCCCTTTGTAGAGTTATTTTCTTTCCTTATTAGAATAAATTTTAATAAAGTGGTTTTAATTCTCAATAGTTGCGAATCTTTTGACTCAACCCGAGTTTACTTATCTTAGTTTACTCTAGCTAGTATCCTTAACGTGTTTAAGTCAAGTTTTGCTAGGCTTTTATATAGGGAGCTATAAAACGCGAAAGTCTTAACTCTCGCGGGTTAAGAACAAGAACTTTTCGCAAGTTCCTATAATTGATCCTAGAGAGTCGTTTATCAAGGGAACTTTAAAATGCGATTTCTAAACTTGAAAAAGTCTAAGAGTTTGCAAGATCCTATAGGCGACTCGAAAACCCAAAACTTTGATTTAATAGGCTAAGCATCCACGAGTCTCATTCCTTGAGATTTTAAACTGTGGAGAACGAGAGATGATAGAGCCAATTATAAGTTTGGTATTCTTTCGGTAATTTATGTGAGTTAATTATGAGCCTATTCTCCCATCGCTTGTTAATAAATTTATCTGCAATAAATAAGGTTGTACGATTTGAAAAGTTACTTAGCTTCTAGCCCAAGATCGTTTAAAAGTTGCTCGGTATGGATTAGAGTTCATATCCAAGGCATAACTTATTGAAGCGGGATGCGAAAATTGGCGAGTCCGAAAAGGCCCTAACAAGGCATGAGGGCTACATTTTGTTGCTAAAGATCCAATGTGATGTGAAGAATCATTTATCGAAAATCAATATGAAGGATCGAGACACACGACGAAAAGCAAAAACTCCCCAAAAGTCATGGAGAAGTGTATCCGAAAAGACCCTAGCAAGGTATGAGGATAAATAGATCCAAGTCATAAAAGGAGGCGAATCGTTGTATATCAAAGTCCAAAATAAAGATTGGAGAAAAATGAAGAAGTCGTGGTCCAAATATGAATCTCTCAAAACTTCAAGTGAAGAAATTTCATTATGAAGAGAAGACCATAATTTCATGAACGTCTCTCAAGGTTTGAAGTATGAAGTCGCTGCCAAATATTGGTCCAAGAAAGGTCTCAAATCGCGAAGCGAGTTATGCCAAGATATGAACTTTATGAGGTCCCGAGAAGCAGTTTTAAAAGATTTTGTCCTTTAGCTAACTATTGATTAAATCGTTCACTTTATTTTCGGTCTAAATAACTATCGAAATAAGTCAACAATGCATCCTCGTGAACATTCAAGACAATAATAAAATATAAGAGATACCCCTAGGAATAAGAGAGTCTAAGTGAATAATTGGCCCACATGAGTTCGTGTTAGTTTGCTAACTTATAATAACAATGATCTCGTTTTTAAGCTTGGTTTGGAGAAAGTGAAAACTTGAGGATGATGATCATTCACAACATTTCCAAAACCCGAAGGTATGTTTTTTATTTCTTTATTTGAATGTTTATAGTTTTCTATCTCTTTAATAAAGGCCAACGTAGATTGATTATGATGAAGAATGTAAATGTGCTTTGTAACTAATGCATTGCATGAGGACATTGCAATGGTCAAGTGTAGGGGATTTGATAAGTGTGTAAACACCCATCCTTTTTACCACTTAATTACAATAATAACCAAGCCAAAACGTGTATTTTATGTCTTTTATGTCGGAATTATGCGTGGTTTGTGTTTTTGTTGTGATTTAGGACGAAATTGTGAAAAGTGGAGAAAACACGGCATTCACGGGCTTTTATTGAAGAAAAAGACGAAAGATGAAGTCGAGAAGTCAAGAGTGCAAAAAGAACGAAAGTCCAAGACCAATTCTGAGGATTTATCGAAGAAAAAGTCGAAAGACGGAAGTTTACTTTAAGCCGAAGAACTCAAGTCTATTTTTTTGAAGAATTAAAAGACGAGTTCAAAGAAATCCCGAGCCAAAAGTCATTAAAGTCCAAGATTAAAGAAGACTTAAAGGCTTAAGGACTAATGGTGCAATTAACAAAGAGATTAAGAAGGAAGGACTAAGCATGCAATTAAGGAGAAAGGAAAGAGGGGAGGAAGCTTCCTAAGCACCCTTTAATCCTCCCCTATATATAGATTAGTTCTTAATCATTTTCATTTTGTTGGCTAATAGTGACAATTAGTTCTTCCACTTTTAATTACCTTGTCATTTAAATACTTGTCAAATTTAAATACTTGTCTTGCACCTTAATTACCATTTAATTTCAAGTAAGTTTTTCTTTTAATTCTTGTCAATCTTTATCTTTATTCTTCATCTCTCATCCTACCTTTCTTAATCTTTGATTTTTATTGTTTATGTTCATGTTCATGTTCTTATGTTCTTATTTTGATCAAAGTGGGTTTTGATTATCTTGATTAGTTTTGTTAGTTTTGTTGTTTTGGATTGATTGTTTATGCTTAATAGATGTTTTGTTATTAGTTTGATTTAATCTTTTTGTTGATTTTGTTAAGTTTTTGTTGAATCCGTGCTATTTTGTTCTCCTTGTTCTTCGCGAGTTTGTTTCTGTTCTTTCCCAGGAGACGCAGCCCAGCACTATTCCGAATAGGGGTGTTATTCCGCATAGACCTATATTCCGAATAGGCCAGAATATTCCGGATAGGCAACTATTCCGCATAGGGGCCATTATTCCGAGTAGGCAAACTATTCCGGATAGAGGGACTATTCCGCATAGACCTAATATTCCGCATAGGGCTATATTCCGAATAGGGGTGTCATTCCGCATAGATCTATATTCCGAATAGGCTGATATTCCGCATAGGGAAATATTCCGAGTAAGGCCAAACATTCCTAACAGTAAAGAACATTCCGAATAGAAACTTATTCCGGATAGGTGACAATATTCCGAATAGGTATTTATTCCGGATAAGGGTAAATATTCCGGATAGGTAATTTTCAGTTTCTTTAATTTCAGTTTCGAGCTTTATTTTTCCTGCCTTTTTCCTTAGACGCACTTTAAGTTTAATTGCCTTAGACTTATTTTAGCCTTGCCTTAGTTTAAGTTTTAGTTTTAGTTGCGTTTTAAGTTTGCCTTAGTTAGATTTAAGTTTGCGTTATTTACTTTTAGTGCCTTTTAATTTTAGTCAAGCTTTTAAATACTTGCACCATTTATTTTAAATTAGATTTAGATTTACTTTTAAGCCATTTACTTTAATTGTTTTTTTGCACATTTAATATACTACAACGACACACTTTTGTTCCACCAAAGAAAGACTGAGTCACACATATAACCTAGATCAATTCGATTAGAACACTAGAACGATAATCTTTTTACCTGGCCAAAAGCCTTGTATCATTTATGCAAACTCGTAATCAAGCAAAACGAGCTCGCAAACGTCGTCAAAACCAATGACCTTTGATTGAAGAAGAACCTCCAATTGTCGAACCCGTTGTAGGACCAATAGTCACTATGGCTAATCGTACTATGATGGAGTTGCTTCAAGCACCCACCGAGGGTTTTGGAGAAGCTATTGTGATTCCCGCCATCCTTGCGGAGAATTTCGAGATCAAGACGGGTTTAATATCGATGCTACAAGCAAACAAGTTTCGAGGTCATGAAAAAGACAACCCGCATTATCACATATGGAATTTCAATCGTCTCACCGCAATCACATGACGCCATTAAGATGATGTTGTTTCCATACTCGTTAGATGGACCCGCAAAAATTTGGCTCGAGAAAGAACCGCCAAATTCGATTTTGACATGGAATGATCTCGTCTCTAAGTTTGTGAACCAAATTTTTTCCGCCATCTAAGACAACACATTTGAAAAATGAGATTTCAAGGTTTACACAACGTAATAATGAAAGTTTTTAATGGCATGGGAACGATTTAAGGAAATGTTACATGAATGTCCTAACCATGATTTTTCGGAATTGCATCAAATTGATACTTTTTACAATGGGCTTAACGATCATGAACGAGATTATTTGAATGCCGCCGTGGGTGGTAATTTTTTGTGTAAAACGACTGATGAAGCTTTAAAGATTATCGAGAATAGATCTAAGGTTTATAACCCTCGTAACACACCGAGTGTTGCCAATATGGGTTCATCGTCATCGTCATCGTTTCGTAACATGAATGCCTTACATGATGAAGCAAATGAGGAAAATAGGTTTTTCGATAGATTTTCGACACTTATGACACATTGGAAAGCACAAGATGCTTTGAATTCCGCATCGGTTAAAGCGGTCGAAAAGAGTTGTATATCTTGTGGTGGAGCTCATGATTTTTCCGAGTGCATTACCGCCGGTGGTAACACTTCGAGTGCTTACGTAGCAACGGGAACTTACAACGAAAACGGCCAAGGTAACAACTATCGAAACAACAATCATAATGGTGGTTATCAAGGCAATCAACGTAACTATAACAAGGGTAATTACCAAAGTGGGAATGGGCAAGTTCAAATCAAAACCAAAACCGTGATTTTCAAAATACTACACAAGGTTTTCAAAATGCTCACACTAAAAAGCTTAATGGAGAATTTTTGGATTATGCAAAGGCAAATGATGCTAAGTTTGATAACATGCAACGTGAGATGATTAGCTTAAGATCCGAGTTGAAAAACGAGCTTAAAAACGAACTTGCTAATGGATTAAAAACTCATGCTAATAAAATGGAAGGAAACGTTCAACGTCTTCAACAAAATCAATAAAAGACGGAACAAGGTCAACATGAGATTAAGCAAGAGTTGTTAAAAGCGGATATAAGGCAATCAAAATTTGAAGATCGAATGGCTAAAATGTTTGAAGGAATCATGTATAAACCCTCTTCCTCGGGTGGTCTTCCTAGTGATACCATTGCAAACCCGAAGGGAGAAATGAAGGTTATTACTAATCGTAGTGGTAAAACTTTCAAAGAAGCAATCTCTCGTCCTAGTACTTCTACGGAGAAGGAAATCGAGAAAGAGCCCGAGGTGATGGTCGAAAAGGAGCATATTACAAGCCCATGAAGTACCGCTCATACCACACCTACGGTTGAACCAATACCAATTGTGGAACCCGAGATTCCAAGGCCGTTGCCTATGCCCTAACCCACACCACCCTTACCTTACCCATCGAGACGAAACAAAGAGAAATTGCAGGAACGTAACAAACAACAAATTGAGCTTTTTATAAAAATGTTTCAACAAGTACATTTTAATGTGAGTTTAGCAGACGTGTTCTTATATATGCCTCGTTTCGCTTCCACTTTTAAAGGTATGATGAACGATAAGGAGAAGCTTTCAAAGCTATCTAATTGTTCTTCGGTTTATCTTAATCGAATACCGGAAAAACTTGGTGACCCTGGGAAGTTTCTCATTTCTTGTGATATAAAAGATATGAAAGAATGCCTCGCCTTGGCCGATCTTGGCGCGAGCATTAATTTGATGCCATTTTCCATTTGGAAATCTATCGCTTCCGGCTCTTACTCCATCGAACATGTCTATCGAGATGGCCGATCATTCTATGATTCTAGCATGTGGAGTAGCCGAGATCGCTTAATGACGTTCTTGCAAGAACTATTACTTTGAGATTCAACGAAGAGGAACTTGTTATAAATGCTACTCAAAATTCGACACCTTCTCATGTTTATGCAATCGCTACCATCAACCATATTGACTTAGTCGATGTAGTTTGCGATGAGTTTTCACAAGAAGTGTTAGGTTTTCTCGATAGTTCGTCAAGTGGCAATCCCACTATTATGGATCCGATTCTTGCTAATTCTACACCAAATCTCACTCCATTCCAAGGAGGCGATTTTATTTCAAATGAAATCGAAAATGAAGATGAGGTGATTATTGGTAATGATACTATCATTCCACCATTTCTTCCGCCGATGGATTGTTATGAGTGTTGAACAAAAATCATGTAACACCTCACTTGGATAAGTGGACCGTTACGTGTATTTATGGTGTGTCATCAAAGCATAAGGTAAATGTCCTAAAACATTATTTGACCATAACGAAAATACCGGAATCAAACATCGGTAATCTAACATAAGCTCAAAACATGAAAGTAAAATACTAAAAGAAAGGACTGAACAATGTCCAACGGTAATATAAAAATGAAGTGCATAAAGTAAAGAAGTCTGAACCGCTTCCATCCAATGCACATGCTCTCAGAATCTTAAGAGTGTCCTGGGGTACCTGCCGTTAGAGCATGAAAGAACTACGGCTGAGCATAACGCTCAGTGAACGGATATAATGCATAATAGGAATATACTGAACTTAAAATAATTAATAATTACTGAAGCTGAAAGACTGATATGCGGAGTGTGATGAAAACTGTAGAAAATCTGATAAGTCTGATTTATAAATAATAAAACTGAACTGTTATCTGTTAAATCTGAAAACATGCATTTATTGTATTTTAATTGCTAAGAGCTTATATAGGTCATGTGATGTAACAACTATTGCATGAATAACTGGAGGGGTGACCTCGTCATGCTGTAGAGGGGTGACCTCTAATTACTGTGCTGGGTGGAGGGATCAGCTCCAATGTGAAGGATGTAGAGAACACACCACATTCACCTGATAAACTGTAAACTGATAAGCCTAGGATGCATCTATACGCCCCACTAATAATACTGATAAAATGGCCAAGCTGAACTGAGCGGAACGCTGCGGGATATCACTCTCCCACAAGTGAGTCATGACACCGGTGCCTCAAGTGTCATGGTTACGGTACCTCCGTAAGTAGTACTACTGACTGGTCATGCTTGTATATAGGGCTCAGGCAATCTTAGTTTTTAAAATAATTTCAGATAATTTATAACATGTACTGGGGAAAACATTTGGCTACAGACAGGAAATCTTAATCATGTATAGTAGGGAAGTCCTTACTGAAAGGATGGAAAATCCGTACCTCTTGTCCAGTAACTGACTGAAGGAAGACTGAACGAACACTACTCGGGCTTCACGGAAGCTACAATAATAATAGACGCGAATAAGTTATCTGATCTTTATTTATTTTACTGATCTTAACTGTTTCGCGTTATATTTATTTTATTCCCGTATTACTGTACTCATATTAACTGATAGTTCCGAGCCTTCTACTATTTCTTTTTAACATATGAACGTTCTACTATTAATTACGGTACAAAACGTATTGTGACGTTACACTAATTCTATATTTCATAACCTGTTAAAAATAGAAAGTTTCCTAAATTAGAAAGTTTCCAAAATAATTTAATTCCTATTATAAAATTATACCCTTTTACAATTTATAATTTATATTTAATTCCTTAAATGCATTTTTAAAACATTTATTTAAAGTAAAGTAATTTAGAAGGTATAATTCAAAATTTTTATTTTTTTATTTATATTAATTGTATCCCGAGCCTACCGAGATACCCCTTCTCGGTCGCACTAAAACAAGCCAACGATATAACTAAAATCCAAAACTGGATTAGCGACAGAATTTTCTGTCGCTAACCGTCACTAACTGTCGCTAAAAACTGTGATCAAAACTGTCCCAAATCTGCTATGTAAAACTGTGACAGAAATATTGTTGCTAAACTGTCGCTAATTCCAGATTTAATCTTATTAATTTCTGTTTTAATAAGTACCCACTGTTTTCTGTCAAAGTTCCCACTGCCTTATTTTGGTTTCCCCCCGTTAGTTACAGTTCCCACTGTTTTTGTTGTATAACCCCAAACACCCCATTTTCTGACTTAGTCCCAAACACCCCCTGTTGCTCCGTTTTTTCCACTGTTTGAACCAAACACCCCTGATGGGGTTTGAAGCTGCGGCTGATTACACCACCACGCCGAGACTCCCCCTGTGTCTCGATTTCCGTGAATCAGTAACATCCCAAACCATTGCTCTATCTAATTAATGTTGTCTTTTCAATTAACATTGTGTTCTTGATAGATTCGATTGTATATAAAATAAAAGAAGAGAAAAAATGGATTACCGGGCCATTGATTCAAATGATCATCAAACACGAACCCAATTCCATTTCACAATCAAAACCCTAAACCTTCTTTTTTTGTTCTTGTTTTTGGCCGGCGGCACCTCAAGCATAGAAACCCTAGTAGTATTTTTTTTTGTTTCTGTTTGACATCAGGGGGTTACCCCGTGTTTTTATTTTCTTGTTACAAGGCTGGCCCTAAATGCCTATTTCTTTCTTGTTTACTACATAAAACCGGCCCACTCTATAGTGCATAGTTTTTCATTTTGTTTTTCGACATTAAACTTTATTCATATGCACGCATTTGATTCTCGAGTTTTTAAATTTTCTGAAATAGTAGTTTTTTTAATAATATTTTCTGAATAAAATACATACATAATATATACGAAATGCTTTCTGACACTTACTAATTATTTTCTGAATGAATCGTTTGTAACAATATTAAAAAAAACTGAGACTACGTATTAAATGTTAATGTTTAATTAAAACTGTGACCACGCGTATTTAATATTCTAATTTTTAAATGCGGGTTTTACAATTCTTCCCCTCTAAAAAGAATAATTCGTCCCCGAATTAAGGATACGACTATATTGGGTTTTACAATTCTTCCCTTCTAAAAAGAAGAAATTCGTCCTCGAATTAAAGGTAATAAGCTGATGAAGTTATAAGAACTGAAAGAACACGTAAATTGAAAAGACAAATAAGCTGAAGAATAATTTGTCTTCTAATTAAGACATAATGCTGCTGATAGGTATAAACCTGACATGACTGAAATGATCATGTAACGTGACATGGCTGAAGAGAACATGGGACGTAACATGACTAAAAGGGCTTAACTGGATTTATTAAAGGAAAAGGAATGAGAGGTCCGGATGGACTCCTCCGTTTCGAGTGGCTTCCCGCTCGAAACGATTCCTAAAAAGGTCTAATCATAATGAAAATCTTGGTCCTGATGACCCAGTCCTGATGATGTTGAATAGTTTCTAATTCCATACTTAAGATGGATTTTCTGAATCTGATAGAATGAATAAGCTATAGCATGAAGGATATATAAAACGGCACGTATAAATATTATGAAAGATAACATTTCTATATCTGAGCAAGCTGTTGAAAGTATATAGGGACGAAACTACGTGAACAATTGTGAACGTGCTATGTGAGCAATTGTGAACGTGGTTCACGATTATATGAGGAATGCTGACATTGAATATATCGTGCACGATAATACATGAAACATTATGTGAACGTGATACTAGACATATCATAAACATATGCTGCCAGAAGAAGGAATGCCAGATAATAAGTGTGAAAACACTTATCCTTTTACCACTTATTTCCAATAATAACAAGACCAAAACGTGTATTTTATGTCGTAAAATTCGGAATTATGCGTGGTTTGTGTTTTTATTGTGTTTTAGGACCAAAATATGAAAAAGGAAGAAAACACGGGCTTTCACGGGCTTTTATCGAAGAAAACGGGAAAAGACGAAGTCAAAAGATCAAGAGTGCAAAGAGAACGGAAGTCCAAGACCTATTCTGAAGATTTATCGAAGAAAAAAGTTTAAAGACGGAATTTTAATGAAGTCGAAGAACTTAAGTCTAATAGAAGAAGAAAATTAAAAGACAAGTTCAAATCCCGAGACGACATCGAGAAAAGATAAAGAATTAAAGTCGAGTCGAGAAGACGTGAAGAAAGAAAGAAAGAAGATGCAACACATGCACTCCTTCCACTTTTCCTATAAATACCCTCCTAATACACATTAGGAGGGAGGGAGTCTTTTGAGTTTAGTTTTCATTTTGCACTTTTCTTTCTAGTTTTAGAGAGAGAAAGTTCTCCACTTTCTCTCACTAAGTTTCATCTTTTCTTTTAATCTTTCAAGATTTAACATTTGTGTATTGCTTATTTTCATTAATCAAGTTCTATTTAAGCTTTTAATCCTTAATCTCATTCTTCCTTTCTTTATTTTAGTTAACTTTTGGTGCGAATTTCATGTGATCCGTGTTGTTCTTAATGATTTCGTGCTTAAAAAGTTGATCCTTTTGTTCCTACATAAGCTTTCATTTGATTAAGCTTTAAGATTCTTGTGCTTATTGGCTTATTTACATGTTTAGCTTATTTACTTATAAAAAGTTTTCTTAAAAATTTCATATTTTTATTGTTTGATTTAAAAGTTTGTTATTTTAAGGTTGGATAAGTTGTTAGTAGTTCTTATTTGATCCGTTTGGTTATTGATTCGTTTTAGTTTTGGTGATAAGCTTATCATTATAGCTTATTCTTTGGCTTATCTCGAATCCCATTTATATCGGAAAGGGTCTAAACCCCTTTCTGATTGGTGTATTCCGACCAGCAGCCTCACCCCTTATTCTGATTGGCAAATCGGAAAAGGGTTTGTGAATTCCGATTAGCACCTCTGTTATTCCGATCAAAGTGATCGGATTAGGGTTTAAGTATTCCGATCTGGACCATTTTGACATATTCCGATTGCCTCATTCTTCTATATTCCGATTAGGGATTTTGGGTATATTCCGATTGTGTGAAGTTTTAGATATTCCGACGGGTGTAATTTGCATTATTCCGATTAAGAACTTTTTCAACATTCCGATCATCAGAATCGGAATACATTTTGATCTGGCCCTTTTTGGGGCACATTCCGATTGCCCCCTGTTGATTATTCCGATTGATGTTATTTTCAAACATTCCGATCGTGGGTTTTGAGCTATATTCCGATTAGGGCTTGTTTAGTTTATTGTTTTTATAAAATTTCTAAGTGTTAGTTTTATTTAGTGTTCTAGTATTTTTCTTATATTGCCTTTAAGTTTTCAAGCATTAGATTTTAACTCGTTTCAATTAGTTTAATCTTTAAAACTTCTACTTTACTCAACGACACTTACTTACTTGCTAATAGTTTAAAATTGATAAACAAAACCAAACCATTCTCTTGTTAACCAAAAGACGATTGAGTCGCACTTTAGACCGGTTCTCAATTCGAAAAGAATCGGTTCAACGAACTTTCATACTCGGTGTAAAAGCCCATGTATTAAATGGCGCCACTGCCGGCTCTTTTCGTTAAGATTAATGGTTTCTAGTGAGAGACGCATTGAATTTTGGGATCCGTTCTTTGAACGTTATTTTCCTTGCTTTAAAATTTTTCAAAAATCCTAAAAGCTAT
Source organism: Glebionis coronaria (assembly GCA_025667525.1). Lineage (NCBI taxonomy): Eukaryota > Viridiplantae > Streptophyta > Magnoliopsida > Asterales > Asteraceae > Glebionis > Glebionis coronaria. Next base: position 538,745 of record JANFOE010000264.1, read on the forward strand.
AAAATTCTTCAAAAATACAAAAACATTAAAAAAATCATACAAAGAAATTCTTTTCCAAAAGGTTTTGCACCAAAAAGATTATATAGATATTCTCTGTGTATATTTTTCTTCTGCAGGTGTATGCGTACCAGATCTTTGAACTATTCTGAGCCCGAGAGTCGTGAAGATTTAGATATGGATGGTGTTAATAACAACAATAATAACCCACCTCTACCCAATTTGAACAACAACAACAACAACAACAATGTCCTCCTACCTGATTTACGAACAATGGAGGAATTGTGTCAACCCACCATGAACGGACGCGGAGGCCCGATTGCGCCAATGCACGTCACGGCTCAGGAGTTTTCGTTGAAGCATCACATGATCCAACAAGTGCAAACTAACCCATTTCGCGGAATTCCGGATGATGATGCCAATAAACACCTCGACAAATTCATTACCATCACCCAAAGCATGAAGTGCCCCGGTGTTTCTATGGATGACCTTCGCCTTCAACTTTTTCCCCACTCGCTTTTTCACCATGCCGAAAAATGGTTTGACCGTCTTCCCAAAAATTCTATTCATACGTGGAATGACATGACTCAACGCTTTTTGTCGCGCTACTTCCCTCCATCCATGGTCACAAGCCTTCGTAACCAAATCAGTGGATTCATGCAAGACAATGATGAGTCGCTCTTTGATGCTTGGGAACGATACAATGATTTGATCGACCGTTGTCCAAATCACAACATGCTCCCCGTCACTCTCATTGATACCTTCTACAATGGTCTCACTTTTCGTGATCGTGACACGATCAACGCTGCCACCGGTGGTACTTTTATGAAAAGGAGACCGGAGGAGTGTAGAGAGTTGATTGAAAACATGACCACTCACCACAAGAATTGGGATTCATCCGCATCCTCAAGATCTAACTCGAGAGTCAATGTTTCTTCTACTACTTCCAATCCCGAGATGACTGAAATTTCTCGACAACTCGCTGAGATGAACAAGAATTTCATGACCATGGCCACAAACCACTTTCAACAAGCTAAAGCCGTTGCTATTTCTTGTGACACATGTGGTGGTCCTCATTCTTACAATGATTGTCCTTCTACCCAAGGCAATTTTTCTGAAAACGTTAACGCATCATACGGTAATTATCCCACGGGAGGCTATCAAGCTCGCCCTTAAGGAGACCGTAGCTTGCTAAGTTATCGTTCAAATAACTATCTTGCTCCACCCGGTTTCCCTCCTCCAACCCAAAACCAACAACAAAGCTATAACCGAAACAATCAATCCCAACCTCGTGCTACCAATCAATATCAATCCCAAAGAAACCCATACCCAACTCAAGGAAATTCTCAAGCTTACCAAGCTCCACCTCTCCATCAACCGATGACTGTGAATCAAGACGTCGAGACGTTCATGAAGACTAATTGGGAGTTGGTGACGAATCTTCAGAGTCAAGTCATCAACTTGAAGGGCGAAATGGCGAAGCAAGGGAACGATATTCGAGCCGAGCTAAGGAATGACATGGCAAAACAAAGCAATGAAATTCATGCAGACATCAGAGATTCTTTCAGCACTCAAGCGCTTAACATTCGTGATATGATTGGTTCGCTCATCCAAGGTAATCAACCCTCTTCTTCGGGTACTCTTCTGAGTAACAACGTTGCGAACCCAAGAGGGGAGATGAAAGCAATCACCACTCGTAGTGGAAAAGGTTATACGGAACCCGAGCTTCCTACACCTCCACCTGTGATTGTGAATATGGAAAAAGAGCAACTTTCCCCACCTCCTTTACCTTCTATCCCCATTTCCCCACCACCCGTGGTTGTGAGTGATCCTACTCCCCTAAAGCCTTCTTCTTCATCCAATATACCTTATCCTTCAAGGTTGAGGAAAGAGAAGCAAAAGAGCAAGGATGATATTCAAGTTTCAAACTTTCTAAAAATGTTTAAACAATTGAATTTTAACATCTCCTTCGCCGAGGCTCTCGCTCACATGCCCAAATACGCGAAAATGTTTAAAGATCTTCTAAGTGACAAGGAGAAGCTTCTTGACATCGCTCAGACCCAACTTAATGAGAACTGCTCCGCAGTCCTCTTAAGGAAATTTCCCACCAAACTTGGTGATCCGGGTCGCTTCTTGATTCCTTGCAACTTCCCGGGAGTAGAGAATTGCATGGCCCTAGCTGATCTAGGTGCCAGTATAAACTTAATGCCTTTAAGTGTTTGGAAGCAATTATCTCTCCCCGAGCTAGTCCCCACCAAAATGACCTTGGAATTAGCTAACCATACGGTTGCTTATCCAGTGGGGATAGCCGAAGATGTCTTTGTTGGCGTTGACAAATTCACCTTCCCGGCGGATTTTGTTGTCGTTGACTACGAGATGGACCCCCGTGTTCCATTAATCGTTGGACGTCCCTTTCTGAGGACCGGTCGCACTCTCATAGATGTAGCCACGGGCGAAATAATCATGAGAGTTGGTGACGATAAAATTGTCTTCAACATGGGTAAGATTTCTAAGCAACCTTATTCGTATGAGAGTGTTAATGCTATTGATGTTCTCGATGAGGCTTGTGAAGAACATTTTCATGATGCTTGCAAAAGTACTCTTTCTTCTCTACCCAATGTTGAGACCGTTGCCTCAATTGCTCCGGCATTGACTCCTTTTGGAGAAAGTGACTTGGATGATTTCGAAGCTAGCTTGGATCCTCTCGATATTAAGTATGATAATTCGTCCACCGATTGGGATGAAGACATTCGTACTATTGAGAGACTTCTCAATGAGGACCCGTTTTCTCCTCCTTCTCCTAAAGAGGTGACTAATGATGATCCATCGTTAGTTTCACCATCTATTAAGGACCCTCCTACTCTTGAGCTTAAGGACCTACCTCCTCATCTTGAGTACGTTTTCCTTGAAGACAACGAGAAGTTACCGGTCATCATCGCAAAGGACCTGAAAGAAGAAGAAAAAGCCCGACTTATCGCCGTGTTGAAGAAGCATACAAGAGCTATCGCTTGGAAAATCTTCGACATTCGTGGAATTGATCCTCACTTCTGCACACATAAAATTCTCATGGAGGACTACTTTAAGCCCACAATTCAAAGCCAACGAAGGGTGAATCCTAAAATCCATGAAGTCATTAAAAAAGATGTTATCAAACTTCTTGATGCGGGTATGATTTACCCTATTTCGGATTCACCATGGGTTAGTCCAATCCATTGTGTGCCTAAGAAAGGCGGCATCACCGTTGTGCCCAATGCAAACAACGAGTTGATTCCTACCCGTCTCGTTACTGGGTGGAGAGTTTGTATAGACTACCGCAAACTCAATGATGCCACGAGAAAGGATCATTTCCCTCTACCTTTTATGGACCAAATGCTTGAACGTTTAGCGGGTAATGAATATTACTGCTTTCTTGATGGTTTCTCGGGTTATTCCCAAATACCCATCAGTCCCTAAGATCAAGAGAAGACAACATTCACTTGTCCCTATGGCACATTTGCTTACAAACGAATGCCTTTTGGCTTATGTAATGCCCCCGGGACTTTCCAAAGGTGCATGTTGGCTATCTTCCATGACATGGTTGAGCAAACCATGGAAGTCTTCATGGATGATTTCTCGGTCTTTGGGGATTCCTTCTCTTCTTGCCTTGCCAATTTGGAACGCATGCTTAAGCGGTGCGAAGACACCCGCCTTGTTTTGAATTGGGAAAATGCCATTTTATGGTCAAAGAAGGCATTGTGCTAGGACAAAAAATCTCTAAAGCCGGTCTGGAAGTCGACCGTGCTAAAGTAGATGTCATAGCCAAATTACCTCCACCTTCAACCGTGAAGGGTGTGAGAAGTTTTCTGGGTCATGTGGGCTTCTATCGTCGATTCATTCAGGATTTCTCTAAAATTTCTTGTCCGATGACCCACCTCTTGGAAAAAGATACTCCTTTTATCTTTTCTAAAGAGTGTATCGAAGCCTTCAATCTTCTTAAGGATAAGCTAACTAAGGCACCGGTCTTGGTTACCCCTAATTGGGAGCTACCCTTCGAATTGATGTGCGATGCTAGCGACTTTGCTATTGGTGCGGTTTTGGGCCAAACAGTGAATAAACACTTCCAACCAATCCACTATGCTAGCAAAACAATGACAAGGGCTCAATTGCATTATACGACAACCGAAAAAGAGCTTTTAGCTGTTGTCTATGCTTTTGAAAAATTTCGCCCCTATCTTGTTTTATCCACCACCATCGTATACACGGACCATTCCGCGTTGAAGTACTTGATGACTAAACACGACTCTAAGCCAAGACTTCTTCGCTGGGTTTTACTCCTTCAAGAATTCAACATTGAAATTCGTGACAAGAAGGGTGCTGAAAACCTAGCCGCGGATCATCTGAGTAGACTTGAGGATCCATATCAAGGGGATCATCCGAACAAAGAGATCAATGACTCTTTCCCCCTTGAGACCTTAATGTCTATAAATCTCAATCTTGATGACACCCCGTGGTTTGTAGACATTGCAAAATACTTAGCGGGTGGTGTTCTCATCAAAGGGTTAACATCCCAACAAAAGAAGAAGTTCTTGAATGATGTTAAGACTTACTTTTGGGATGACCCTTTTCTATTCAAACAATGTGCTGATCTGATCATTCGTTGATGTGTTGACGGACCGGCAGCTTTTGACATTCTCCAGGCTTGCCACAAAGGACCCACCGGTGGTCACTTTGGTCCCAACTACACCGCTAAGAAAGTGTTTGATTTTGGATTCTATTGGCCCACCATTTATCGTGACGCTCACGAAATGGTTAAGCATTGTCATGCTTGCCAACGCCAAGGCAAGATCACACATAAAGATGAGATGCCTCAAAATTTCATACAAGAATGTGAAATCTTTGACGTATGGGGCATCGACTTTATGGGGCTATTTCCATCCTCAAAAGGGAACAAGTACATCCTCGTCGCCGTCGACTACGTTTCTAAATGGGTTGAAGCTAAGGCTCTCCCAACGAACGATGCGAGGGTGGTTGTGAACTTTTTAAAGCAGCTTTTCGCTCGATTCGGCGTTCCTCGTGCTATTATCAGTGACCGCGGGACTCATTTTTACAATGATCAATTTGCAAGAGTCATGGCTAAGTATGGTGTCAATCACCGTCTTTCCACCGCCTATCATCCCCAAACCAATGGGCAAGCCGAGATTTCCAACCGTGGATTGAAGCGAATTTTGGAGCGTACTGTGGGAGAGTATCGTGCAGCGTGGGCCGATAAGTTAGATGATGCTCTGTAGACGAGAAAGCATGCCACCTCCCCATCGAGCTGGAACATAAGGCGCACTGGGCCTTGAAGTGGGCTAACTTCGACATCAACAAAGCCGGTGATCATCGCAAGATTCAACTCAACGAGCTTAACAAACTGAGGAATGAAGCTTACGAGAACTCACTGATCTACAAGGAGAAGACCAAGATCATTCATGACGCAAAAATCAAGAACCGAGAGTTCCACGTTGGTGATCAAGTCTTACTTTTTAACTCTCGGTTGAAGATCTTCTCTGGCAAGTTGAAGAGCCGCTGGTCTGGTCCATTCACCGTCGCCAAAGTCTTTCCATATGGGACCATTGAGCTTTCTCAACCACATGGGCCGAATTTCAAGGTGAATGGCCAGCGTTTGAAGCTGTACTTTGGTGAGGACATCTCTCATGAGATGATTCCATCCCTCACCATGTTCCCTATGAACTAAATTTGGGTCGAGTCAGGCTCGTGACTTGGTGAACAAAAACAAGCGCTTCTCGGGAGGCAACCCGTGATCTATCCTTTACTGCTTTCATAATAAGTGTAGGGGGAGCCCCGTATATGTTTGTTGTCTTGTTTCTTGTGCTGTGCAGGGATTAAAGCTTCAAAGATCCACCTTGATGCCTTTTGACGAACCGTGATACCGTGTTCCCATCTTCCCGGTTCTATCCTAAACTCTTGTGATTCAATATTTCATATTTTATATGTTCACATTGAATTCACTTTAGTTGTCCTTTCCTTAGCAAGATTTAAACAAAGTGCACAATGTCATAAGTGTAGGGGAGTTTACTCCCACATGCTTAAACATTGAGGACAATGTTTATATCAAGTGTAGGGGGGACTTCTATCGAAGTAAGTGGTCTTTTCCATAAATTTGCCCTCATTTTAACCGGAAAATTTGATTTTTCGACATTTTTCAAAATTTTTAATCTATTTTGGCCTAGTTGTAAAGTTGTATTTCCTTTGTTATGTTTATTTTCCTTCCAATGCTAGAATAGATTTTCAATAAAGTGGTTTTAAATTTTTCTTAGTCATGAATATTTTGACTCAACCCGAGTTTACTTATCTAAGTTTACTCTAGCTAGTATCCTTAACGTGTTTAAGTCAAGTTTTGCTAGGCTTTTATATAGGGAGCTATAAAACGCGAAAGTCTTAACTCTCACGGGTTAAGAACAAGAACTTTTCGCAAGTTTCTATAATTGATCCTAGAGAGTTGTTTATCAAGGGAACTTTAAAATGCGCTTTCTAAACTTGAAAAAGTCTAAGAATTTGCAAGGGCCTATAGATGACTCGAAAACCCAAAACTTTAATTTAATAGGCTAAGCATCCACGAGTCTCATTCCTTGAGATTTTAAACTGTGGAGAACGAGAGATGATAGAGCCAATTATAAGTTTGGTATTCTTTCGTGAATTTATGTGAGTTAATTATAAGCCTATTCTCCCTTCGCTTGTTAATAAATTTATCTGCAATAAATAAGGTTGTACGATTTAAAAGGTTACTTAGCTTCTAGCCCAAGATCGTTTAAAAGTTGCGCGGTACGGATTAGAGTTCATAGCCAAGGCATAACTTATTGAAGCGGGATGCGAAGATTGGCGAGTCCAAAAAGGCCCTAACAAGGCATGAGGGCTACATTTTGTTGCTAAAGATCCAAAAGTGATGTGAAGAATCATTTATCAAAAATCAATATGAAGGATCGAGACACACGACGAAAAGCAAATACTCCCCTAAAGATCATGGAGAAGTCTATCCAAAAAGACCCTAACAAGGTATGAGGATAAATAGATCCAAGTCCTAAAAGGAGGCGGATCGTTGTATATCAAAGTCCAAAATAAAGATTGGAGAAAAATGAAGAAGTCGTGGTCCAAAGATGAAGAATCTCTCAAAACTTCAAGTGAAGAAATTCCTATTATGAAGATAAGACCATTATTTCAACGTCTCTCAAAGATTCGAAGTATGAAGTCGCTGCCAAATATCGGTCCGAGAAAGGTCTCAAATCGTGAAGCGAGTTATGCCAAGATATGAACTTTATGAGGTCCCGAGAAGCAGTTTTAAAAGATTTTGTCCTTTAGCTAACTATTGATTAAATCGTTCACTTTATTTTCGGCCTAAATAACTATCGAAATAAGTCAAACAATGCATCTTCGTGATCATTCAAGACAAAAATAAAATATAAGAGATACACCTAGGAATAAGGGAGTCTAAGTGAATAATTAGCCCACATGAGTTCGTGTTAGCTTGGTATGGGGAACGTGAAACTTGAGTATGATAAACGTTCATGGCTGCCAAAACCAATGTAAGTGTTTGATTTCTTTACTTGATTCTATCTTTTTATGTTTAGTATTTAATAAAGGCCAAGGTGGGTTATTTATGATGGAAAATGTAAACCGTGCTTTAAAATTAATACATTGCATGAGGGCATTGCAATGGTCAAGTGTAGGGGATTTAATAAGTGTGAAAACACTTATCCTTTTACCACTTATTTCCAATAATAACAAGACCAAAACGTGTATTTTATGTCGTAAAAGTCGGAATTATGCGTGGTTTGTGTTTTTATTGTGTTTTAGGACAAAAATATGAAAAATGAAGAAAACACGGGCTTTCACGGGCTTTTATCGAAGAAAACGGGAAAAGACGAAGTCAAAAGATCAAGAGTGCAAAGAGAACGGAAGTCCAAGACCTATTCTGAAGATTTATCGAAGAAAAAAGTTTAAAGACGGAAGTTTAATGAAGTCGAAGAACTTAAGTCTAATAGAAGAAGAAAATTAAAAGACAAGTTCAAAACCCGAGACGACATCGAGAAAAGACAAAGAATTAAAGTCGAGTCGAGAAGACGTGAAGAAAGAAAGAAAGAAGATGCAACACATGCACTCCTTCCACTTTTCCTATAAATACCCTCCTAATACACATTAGGAGGGAGGGAGTCTTTTGAGTTTAGTTTTCATTTTGCACTTTTCTTTCTAGTTATAGAGAGAGAAAGTTCTCCACTTTCTCTCACTAAGTTTCATCTTTTCTTTTAATCTTTCAAGATTTAATATTTGTGTATTGCTTATTTTCATTAATCAAGTTCTATTTAAGCTTTTAATCCTTAATCTCATTCTTCCTTTCTTTATTTTAGTTAACTTTTGGTGCGAATTTCATGTGATCCGTGTTGTTCTTAATGATTTCGTGCTTAAAAAGTTGATCTTTTTGTTCCTACATAAGCTTTCATTTGATTAAGCTTTAAGATTCTTGTGCTTATTGGCTTATTTACATGTTTAGCTTATTTACTTATAAAAAGTTTTCTTAAAAAGTTCATATTTTTATTGTTTGATTTAAAAGTTTGCTATTTTGAGGTTGGATAAGTTGTTAGTAGTGCTTATTTGATCCGTTTGGTTATTGATTCGTTTTAGTTTTGGTGATAAGCTTATCATTATAGCTTATTCATTGGCTTATCTCGAATCCTATTTATATCGGAAAGGGTCTAAACCCCTTTCCGATTGGCGTATTCCGACCAGCAGCCTCACCCCTTATTCCGATTGGCAAATCGGAAAAGGGTTTGTGAATTCCGATTAGCACCTCTGTTATTCCGATCAAAGTGATCGGATTAGGGTTTAAGTATTCCAATCTGGACCATTTTGACATATTCCGATTGCCTCATTCTTCTATATTCCGATTAGGGATTTTGGGTATATTCCGATTGTGTGAAGTTTTAGATATTCCGACGAGTGTAATTTGCATTATTCCGATTAGTAACTTTTTCAACATTCCGATCATCAGAATCGGAATACATTCCGATCTGTCCCTTTTTGGGGCACATTCCGATTGCCCCCTTGTTGATTATTCCGATTGATGTTATTTTCAAACATTCTGATCGTGGGTTTTGAGCTATATTCCGATTAGGGCTTGTTTAGTTTATTGTTTTTATAAAATTTCTAAGTGTTAGTTTTATTTAGTGTTCTAGTATTTTTCTTATATTGCCTTTAAGTTTTCAAGCATTAGATTTTAACTCGTTTCAATTAGTTTAATCTTTAAAACTTCTACTTTACTCAACGACACTTACTTACTTGCTAATAGTTTAAAATAGATAAACAAAACCAAACCATTCTCTTGTTAACCAAAAGACGATTGAGTCGCACTTTAGACCGGTTCTCAATTCGAAAAGAATCGGTTCAACGAACTTTCATACTCGGTGTAAAAGCCCATGTATTACCAGACAATACGACCTGAGACTGAAACGTCTGCCTGAGTATGAAAACTGTGCTAAACTTGAGTTTGATTTCTTAAGCTTTCTATAACCGTATTCGGTAATATGTGAAACATGTATCACGGAATGGAACACGAACTTTAACGTGAACAATATTATGAACGTAAACGTGAGCTTAAATCATGAGATAGCATAAAACATGAACTGAAACAACATCATACTGCGAATGAGACGTAAACGTGAAAGTGAAAATAAACATGAACGTAAAGTGAACGTACACGTGATCGTGAACATGAATTCTGTCCGATATGATGGTCGATGGAATGCCTTGAAATCGTACGATTTACTGCTGAATTTTCTACAGGTTCGCTACTGCGTAATCCCTCCGGATGAAGAAAATGCGTTGGTTGATTACATGGTCGACAATGACTTAGATAGTATTATACTTTTCCTGAGTCTGTGATAAACTAATAACAATCTCCATGGAGTCTTGTCTCCTTCCGGTCCAGAATTTCTACTGGTAGTAATAATTCGCTAGCATGACGGCGTTCTATCTTAAACCTGCTGGAATGGCAGGCATTAGATATGAACATAGCTGCCTCAACGTGTCATACTGTTTCTATCAAAATTCTGCCTGGAATTTTGGTACATTCTGGTGGAACCTGAGTGAACATTCACGGAAAGGTATGAGTCCTGGTAACTAGACCTTTACTAGTGTACGGTCTTGTGGAATGCATAATTCGGTGTAGGTTCCCTTCTTTATGTATAAGCTTAGTCATGGAAAGCTGATTGTGAGAACTGTCAGGGATTTCTCTGGTAGTTGTTTTCTGAGTTCTAGAAAATTTGTATGTTCGTCACAGACATCGGTCTTGACCATTTGGTGATGGCCTTCACCTTCGCAGCATTGTTTGAAATTTCTTTCTGCTGAAGTAGGATGGCTCAGAAACGCCACTTTGTTCGATTGGAAATCATATCTCGAAAGCTGTACACAAAATTTTCTTCTATCGAAGATTCTGTACAACTGCGAGAAGATGATTCTCGTGTTCTTCTCTAGAATTTGGCAGATCAGAATGTGATCAACGAATACAATGACGATTTTGTCTGAGATTCATGGAAAAATTTTATTCATAAATTTCATAATATAGCTGGAGCATTAGGGAGCTCAGAAGTATAAAATCAAAATCTTTAGAGAAACTATAGTATGTGCAACATCAGTCTAGGGAACATCACATTCTTCCTCTCATCACTGATGGTAGTATGATCGTGATATTTTCTAGAAAATGTTTAAGACATCGTAGCAGATCAGATAAACCTGCTATTTATGGAATGAACATTGATTAAGAATGGTGATCTTGTCCAAAAAAAATTTAGTGGTCGATACATGATCTCATGATACCGGCCTTCTTCCTGATAGACATAAACGGTGCACTTCCTGGTGGTGCGCTAGGGCGAATAAAGCCTCATTCTGTAATTCTTGCAGCAAATGTTGCAGCTCTTTTAAACTCAGCTGAAGCCCTGCGATAAGGAGTTCTGGAAACAGGTTCTGTACTTTAGACAAGCTCTACGTTAAATTCTGTCTCGTGGTTAGGAAGGAATTTCTTGAAAACTTTCTGAAATTACATCTGGGAACTCTGGAATAGTCTGCTGATCATGAATTTAAGGAACTTCAGAAGTGGATTTATATCTGATAGCTATAAAGGTCTTCGTAGGTTTAGAATGATAAGTCACTTGCTGTAAAGCATAACAACTTGTACTCATTTTATGGCAGAAAATAAAATTACTATATTTGGGAGTTAGTAAGACGGATCTTGTCTTCAACTGGAAGGAAAACCCTTATAAATATGGGTGATATTGTGGAGTCTTTTCTAGATAGGAGGTAGGTAAATATCCGATTTAAGATAAAGCTGACATAGGAATATGTGAAGTAAACGTGGCGACTCACACTTAATGTGTTCGTCTGTAACCTCACAGAATGAATACTGCGTGTCTAATCTGAATAATACTCCAGTGGTGGTGACTGAATTTTTAATGATCTGATTCATGCGTGGTATAATAGAACAGGTATACCCCTTTCTGAAGGGTACCCTGAATTACTGAGGGTCTGGTTTAGAAACATACTAGAGTTATGAGTTCTGACTAGTATTTTGTGAAAATATTCATATGACGTGTACCATGACTGGTGTCCTGATATGTGTCTTCCGAAATGATACCTGACACCGGTGTCTTGACATATGTTTTAGTAGATGAATCTGAACAAGGATGAAAATTTTTGGTAACTGCTAGGGTTGGCGGACCGGTTAGACTACTGACCTCTTGTATCTCTGGTCACGTCCGTTCCGGAGTTCCGATGGTTACAGATTGATTAATAATAAGCACGGTGGTTGTCACTACTGCTTTGTTTGTCAATTTATGACGGTCATTATCATGACCGTGATTCATGTAACTATCCTGTTGAGTGGCTGGCTGGGTTCCGGTTCCCACTCCTCTGAATGAAAGGTTAGTTGAGTGAAGTGTGACATCTGGCTGAGAAGGTAAAAGCATGGAATGGAATGATAGTGTCTGATGGTTGAAATTTATTCTTGTCAAAAATTTCAAACTTATAGTTTTTGTCCTTGTTTTGCAGAGTCTTCATAGTATAAACAGCATCAGCATCTTGAGAAATCTCCAAAGTATCAGCAGCATCAGCATTTGTTAGGTCTTCAAAGTGTTAGCGGCATCAGCATCTGGCAAAATCTTCAACTCACGAGCAGTATCAGCATCTGGTAAAATATCGACAAGTGGAAACGCCTGAGATGATTGAGGATCGATTAGCAATATCCAAGGAGTAGGGTACCTGGAGTACACCTGGACTACTGTACATGAAGTACAAAATGAATACTGCACATGGAGCATATCTGAGACATTGTACATGGAGTACACAGGAAATGCTTGTACATGGAGTATAACTGAGGCACTGTACAAAGAGTACATATGGAATACTGTGCATTGCACTGGTGGAAACTTTATGGAATGATCAATACTGGTGTCACTTGTCTGACATGATCAATGATTAAATTGATTTAAATGGTAGTAAACTGAACTTAAATGGGTAAAGTGATAACCTGGTAGTTCCTGCATAGACTTAATACTGGTTTTATAGAGGTTCAAGGATATGATTAAACAGAATTTTAACAATGGTCAGGTCAAAGACATGACTGGTGAAGACCAAACATGATTTATTATGAAAAACAAGATTTTACTGTAACCCTTCTGTATCTTAGCATGAAAACATCATCACCTTGCTAAAAACGTAATCCTCATAAGGAGACGTGAAGCTGAATCAACATGAAGACGACATCAACGCGAGGGTATGAAAATTTTACTATTACAAAGAACATAAAAAAAGTCTAATCAACTGAGGTTTAATATCAACTGATGTGGATGGCTATGGTTCAATCCACAGAATCCAAGGAAGAAAACATGACTAAGTATGGGCGATTCTGGTTCGATCCATATTTGTCAAAAGTTTATTAGATCTGTCAAGTATAGAAATTTATAATATGGGACTAGATATGTTAGGCTGTATTCCAATCCATACTTGTCAAAGTTTATGAAATGTCTTGATATGACAAAGGTGAACAACTGTGGATCGGTTCACAAAACATCATTCGACTTAATAGCATAAAACTTTGATTTGGAAAAATAGTGAACGTTTTTGGGTCGGTTCACCAAGTAATATTCGATTGAAAACATGAATCTGACATGAGTAAGGATGAACGCCTATGGTCAGTTCATCTATACAAAAATCTGAACAGGCAAGGGTGAACGCCTATGGTCAGTTCACCAAAACGAAAATTCGCTAAAAAGCACATGCGACTAAATATGGCCTGTCCTGTACCAACCGTTTACTTAGTCAAAATCTTAAGAAAACTGATTGATAACTGAAGAAAACTAACTGATAAATGCATGACAAACATGAAAGATAACAACGCCAAGATCTGGGAAGTTCCTGGTGACTATCCACTAGTCATAGGTCAAGTTTTAGAGCTACATGTCGAACCTTGCACTCTGATACCATAATTGTAACACCCCACTTGGATAAGTGGACCGTTACGTGTATTTATGGCGTGTCATCAAAGCATAAGGTAAATGTCCTATAACATTAACTAACCATAACGGAAATACCAGAATCAAACATCGGTAATCCAACATAAGCTCAAAACATGAAAGTAAAATACTTAAAGAAAGGACTAAACAATGTCCAACGATAATATAAAAATGAAGTGCATAAAGTAAAGAAGTCTGAACGGCTTCCATCCAATGCACATGCTCTCAGAATCTTAAGAGTGTCCTGGGGTACCTGCCGTTAGAGCATGAAAGAACTACGGCTGAGCATAACGCTCAGTGAACGGATATAATGCATAATAGGAATATATTGAACTTCAAATAATTAATAATTACTGAAGCTGAAAGACTGATATGCGGAGTGTGATGAAAACTATAGAATATCTAATAAGTTTGATTTATAAATAATAAAACTGAACTGTTATCTTTTAAATCTGAAAACATGCATTTACTGTATTTTAATTGCCAAGAGCTTATATAGGTCATGTGTTGTAACAACTGTTGAATGAATAACTGGAGGGGTGACCTCGTCATGCTGTAGAGGGGTGACCTCTAATTACTGTGCTGGGTGGAGGGATCAGCTCCAATGTGAAGGATGTAGAGCACACACCACATTCACCTGATAAACTGTAAACTGATAAGCCTAGGACATCCATACGCCCCACTAATAATACTAATAAAATGGCCAAGCTGAACTGAGTGGAACGCTGCAGGATATCACTCTCCCACAGGTGAGTCATGACACCGGTGCCTCAAGTGTCATGGTTACGGTACCTCCGTAACTAGTACTACTGACTGGTCATGCTTGTATATAAGGCTCAGGCAATCTTAGTTATTAAAATAATTTCAGATGTACTGGGGATAACATTTGGTTGCAGATGGGAAATCCTAATCATGCATAGAAGGGAAGTCCTTACTGAAAGGACGGAAAATCCGTACCTCTTGTCCAGTAACTGACTGAAGGAAGACTGAATGAACACTACTCGGGCTTCACGGAAGCTACAATAATAATAGACGCGAATAAGTTATCTGATCTTTATTTTTATTACTGATCTTAACTGTTTCTCGTTTTATTTATTTTATTCCCGAATTATTGTACTCATATTAACTGATAGTTCCGAGCCTTCTACTATTTCTTTTTAACATATTAACGTTCTACTATTAATTACGGTACAAAACGTATTGTGACGTTACACTAATTCTATATTTGGTAACCTGCTAAAAATAGAAAGTTTCCTAAATTAGAAAGTTTCCAAAATAATTTAATTCCTATTATAAAATTATACCCTTTTACAATTAATAAAAGTAATTTATATTTAATTCCTTAAATGCATTTTTAAAACATTTATTTAAAGTAAAGTAATTTAAAAGGTATAATTCAAAATTTTTATTTTTTTATTTATATTAATTATATCTCGAGCCTACCGAGATACCCCCTTCTTGGTCGCACTAAAACAAGCCAACGATATTACTAAAATCCAAAACTGGATTAGCGACAGAATTTTCTGTCGCTAACCGTCAATAACTGTCGTTAAAAACTGTGATCAAAACTATCTCTAATCTGCTATGTAAAATTGTGACATAAATACTTGTCGCTAAACTGTCGCTAATTCCAAATTTAATCTTATTAATTTCTATTTTAATAAGTACCCACTGTTGTCTGTCAAATTTCCCACTGCCTTCTTTTGGTTTCCCCCCGTTAGCTACAGTTCCCACTGTTTTTGTTGTATAACCCCAAACATCCCATTTTATGAGTTAGTCCCAAACACCCCCTGTTGCTGCGTTTTTCCCATTGTTTGAACCGAACACCCCTGATGGGGTTTGAGGCTATGGCTGATTACACCACCACGCCGAGACTCCTCCCTGTGTCTCGATTTCCGTGAATCAGTAACATCCCAAACCATTGTTCGATCTAATTCATGTTGTCTTTTCAATTAACATTGTGTTCTTGATAGATTTGATTATATATAAAATAAAATAAGAGAAAGAATGGATTACCAGACCATTGATTCAAATGATCATCAAACATGAAACCAATTCCATTTCACAATCAAAACCCAAAAACGTCTCTTTTTTTTTGTTCTTGTTTTTGGCCGGCGGCACCTCAAGCATAGAAACCCTAGTAGTATTTTTTTTTGTTTCTATTTGACATCAGGGGGTTACCCCGTGTTTTTGTTTTCTTTTTACAAGGCTGGGCCTAAAAGCCCATTTCTTTCTTGTTTACTACATAAAACCGGCCCACTCTATAGTACATAGTTTTTCATTTTTTTTCGACATTAAACTTTATTCATATGCACGTATTTGATTCTCGAGTTTTTAAATTTTCTGAAATAGTAGTTTTTTTTAATAATATTTTCTGAATAAAATACATACGTAATATTTACGAAATGCTTTCTGACACTTACTAATTATTTTCTGAATGAATCGTTTTTAACAATATTAAAATAAACTGAGACTGCGTATTAAATGTTAATGTTTAATTAAAACTGAGACCACGCGTATTTAATATTCTAATTCTTAAATACGGGTTTTACAAATCATCAATTGAGGAACCGCCAATCTTTGAATTGAAAGATCTTCCATCTCACCTTGAATACGCAGTCTTAGAAGGTGGTGACAAGTTGCCGGTTATTATTGCGAAAGATCTTTCCAATGATGAAAAAGCCACACTTGTAAAAATTCTTAAAGCTCATAAAGGGGCTATTGCGTGGAAAATTTCTGACATTAAGGGCATTGACCCAAAATTTCGTACTCACAAGATTTTAATGGAGGAGGACTACAAACCCGCAATTCAAAGTCAAAGAAGGGTAAACCCCAAAATTCACGATTTCATTAAAAAAGAGGTCTTAAAACTTCTTGACGCAGGAATGATTTATCCTATCGCCGATAGCCCATTGGTGAGCCCTATCTATTGTGTCCCTAAGAAGGGAGGTATAACTGTTGTGCCCAATGAAAACAACGAGTTAATTCCCACCCGTGTTGTGACCGGTTGGAGGGTGTGTATTGACTACCGAAAGTTAAATGACGCCACTCGTAAAGACCACTTTCCCTTGCCCTTCATGGATCAAATGTTGGAGCGACTTGCGGGAAATGACTTCTATTGCTTTTTAGATGGTTTTTCCGGTTACTTTCAAATCAGTATCGACCCTCGTGATCAAGAGAAAACTACGTTTACATGTCATTATGGAACGTTTGCTTATCGTAGAATGCCTTTCGGACTTGGCAATGCACCGAGAATGTTTCAACGGTCTATGATGGCTATTTTTCATGATATGATAGAGAAGTCGATGGAAGTATTCATGGATGACTTTTCGGTGTTTGGTGATTCGTTCACTTCGTGTTTATCCAATCTTGAGAAAATGTTAAAACGTTGTGAAGAAACCAACCTTGTGCTTAATTGGGAAAAATGTCATTTTATGTGTAAACAAGGAATCGTCTTAGGGCACAAGGTCTCGAAAGCGGGGATTGAGGTCGATAAAGCTAACATAGACGTCATCGCCAATTTACCTCATCCCAAAACCGTCAAGGAAGTTAGAAGTTTCCTAGGCCACGCGGGCTTTTTATCGTCGTTTCATCAAAGACTTTTTGAAAATCACTCGACCTATGACACACCTTCTCGAGAAGGATGCTCCTTTTAACTTCAATGAGGATTGTGTTAGAGCTTTCAAAACTCTTAAAAGGAAACTTACCAAAGCTCCCATTCTTGTTGCTCCTAATTGGGAATTACCCTTTGAAATCATGTGCGATGCAAGTGACTATGCATCTGGGGTCGTTTTAGGGCAACGTTATGAAAAGCACTTCCGTCCTATCCATTATGCTAGCAAGACGATGACCGAGGCTCAACTTAAGTACACAAAAACAGAAAAGGAATTCTTTGCCGTGGTCTACGCTTTTGAGAAATTCAGACCTTATCTCGTCTTAACTAAAAGCATCGTGTATGCGGACCAGTCGGCTATCAAGTACCTCTTAGCTAGGCAAGATGCTAAGCCGAGATTGCTTCATTGGATGCTCCTCCTCCAAGAATTTGATGTCACCGTACTTGACAAAAAAGGAGCCGAGAATTTAACGGCCAAACATCTCTCTCGTTTAGAAGATCCTCACAAAGATGTATTCGAGAACAAGGAAATTACTAATAAGTGTGAAAACACTAATCCTTTTACCGCTTATTTCCAATAATAACATGACCAATACGTGTATTTTATGCCGTAAAAGTCGGAATTATGCGTGGTTTGTGTTTTTATTGTGTTTCAGGATAAAAATATGAAAAAGGGAGAAAACACGGGCTATCACGGGCTTTTATCAAAGAAAACGACAAAAGACGAAGTCAAAAGATCAAGAGTGCAAAAAGAACGGAAGTCCAAGGCCTATTCTGAAGATTTATCGAAGAAAAAGTCTAAAGACGGAAGTTTAACGAAGTCGAAGAACCAAGTCTACAAAAAGAAGAAAAATACAAGACGAGTTCAAATTATCATTCGACTAATCCCGAGACTGAGTCGAGAAAGACGAGAAGAAAAGAGAAGAAACAACCACTTACCACCTCCCCTATATATACTAGAAAAATAGTCATTAGTGAGTAGTTAATTTTTAGTTTTTAATATTTAGTAGGTAATTAGTGTGTTTATTTCTCTCTCTAGCTTTCTCTTCAAGTTTTATTAACCTTCATCTTAATCTTGTAACTTTGAATCTTAAGTCTTCAATTTAATCAAGTTTTTCATTTAATTCTTATTCTACCTTTCTTAATCTTTTGGTGATTTAATTAATCATGTAGTTGATTTCATCTATTTGATTATGTGATTGATTTATTCATGTGATTGATCTTATAGTTTTGATGTGGTGGATGTGTTGAGCTTATTGTGATTGTTAATTTACTAGTGTTTGGCTTATTTTTGATTAAGTTGGTTTGATAGATCAATAGATTTAATTATTAGTTGATTTTAAATGTTTTGATTATTTAGTGTTTTTATAGTTTTAAATTTATGGCTTATTTAGTTTTTCTTTAAATTTATTTGGTTAAAGTTTTAGTTATTTGCTTATTTGATTTGTGCTTTGTTGGAAATGTGTTTTCCCAAAGAAAGTCTTGGTCACATCATTATTAGCATAGATCACGAGCTATAGAATATTTAGAACTTTGTAACTTGGAGCGACCTCCCTTAGGGGGAGATTGTTGGAAATACGTTTTTACGTATTTATGAAGGATCGGTCGCTCCAACGATATATTAATGTATTAGGCAATATAGTCCATATAGCCCACATGTAGGGTGGGCTATATATACCCCTCCTAGCATGTTAGGAGGGGTGGTTCATTCATTTACAACATTTCATTAATCTAATTTCTCTTTCTCTCTCTACTTTTCCTTTTCTTTCCTTTCTCTCTCTACACCACATCTTCATCTTCCCCATTTCCACCATCTAATCAATAGATCATCCATCATTTACCAAATCCTTAGATATCGTAGACCTTCATGGTTGTTTCTTCCTTGACCATTCTTTTTCAACTTTGGACAATCTGGTTTCTTATGGCCTTCTTCTCCAAAATTGTAACAAACAACTCCCCTCTTACACTTTTCCACTTTGTGTCCTAGCTTTCCACAATTTCTACACTTCCAGCAATCACCAGCATGCCTCTTATTACCACACTTTGGACACTTTTCATCATTACGCGATGCATTGTTGGTCAGAGCGTTTGCATTTCCCCTTCTTTGATTTTGACGGCGATTGAAACCTTGCCTATTGTCACCCCGACCTCAACGATCGCCTTCACCCTTTCTTTTCTCACCAACGTGTGCTTCATCCTCCTTATCCTGAATGATTTGTCCAATGAGCTGGTAAGCCATTCGAACCGCATCATCAATGGTCAATGGCTTTGATGAATCACATCCCCTCAGATATTCTCGGTCAACCCTTTAATGTATTGCTCAATTCTTATCTCCTCAGGTTCAACCAACCGGGGACGCAACAAATCCAACTCATGGAATCGATTTGTGTATCCATCAATATCCACTCCTTTCATTTTCAAATGAGTCAACTCTTGTTCCAACCTTATTATCATACTACGAGGACAAAACTCCTGTGTCATCCACTTTTTAATTTCAGCCCTTGGAGTAGCATTAGAAACATCAATGCCTATAGAAGCAATCCTCCCATTCCACCAAGTCAATGCACGGCCTCTAAGAGTAGCCATAGCAAAAGTCACCTTATCTTACTCCTTACACTTACTGATGCGAAACACAGACTCAATCTTTTCAATCCACTGACTTAATCCTACCGTACCTTTAGTTCCATTAAAAGGGAGTGGGTCACACTTCATGAATGTCACATAAGTACAACCACCAACTTCGGGTGCATTAAGTCCAGGTCCTCCAACATTTCCTCCGCCATTAGCATTCACATCATTAGCTTTCACATTATTACCGCCATCTCCACTACCGCCAGCTCCATTTCTAGCATTTGCCATAAACTCAGCCATAGATGCGGCAACTTTCTCCACAATGATCCTACGCACTTCTTCCTCAGTCATGGTTTTCTTGGGAGGTATGATTCTAGTATAGCACAGTTTAAAGTATGATAAGAATTCACTCAATGATGGATTTAAATAAAAGGGTCGAATTGATAATCAAGGAAGGAAAATATAAATAATGCACGACATGGAATTTAAGAAAAAAGAAGCATATTTCATTAGATCATAAACAACTACATCTTCTTAGTTAACTTTCCACATCATAATCTTATCACTATACAAGCCCAAAATTTGTGCTAGATCTACTAACCGACATACCGGTTAAGTTAAGGTTTTACAAAAGATACAAAGATAATACTAAGGATAAACTAGTCTACTGAGAACTGCTAGAGGGTCCATCATCATTCTTCTTCTTTGGTATCTTCCTCGGACGATCACAAGACTCATCATCATCAGTTGGGCACTTAGAAACCGCTCCTTTCTCAACCATCTCAGCATAAAACCTACTGTTCCAACCAACAGACACCTGTAACTCTCTTTTCGCCTTCTCGTGCATTGTGCGAGCCATATTCAACTGAATCTCCATCGAATTCACCTTTTTCTTTAGCTCCGCATATTCACCACTTTCCAACACAGACAATCTCCTAAATGCTTCATTCATACTACGTTCCACGTCACTCAAACCCAAATCAAGCAACTCTCGCTCTTTCTCACCAATCTTTGTTTTTTACTCCAATAAAGCACCATGAGTCTAAACAACACCTAAACCAATCTCTGTCATACTACCTTGGAATCTTGAAACATCTAAATCACGTCTTAAGGCCCAAGGTGCAAGTCCATCAATATGAGTCGCCTCTCGAACCCTCGACGACTTTCCTATCTCATGCACACTCCTCTGAAAGTCATCCCTATCAATCGGCCTTCGGGTAGTAGTCCCATTAGTGCCATTAGGTGCATCATCATCCTCATCATTCTCTGAATCAGACTTAGACGATTCATCACTAGGTAACTCAGAATCAGAATCAGAATCAGACCACTCAACTGGAGGGGGTAAAAGCTCACCATCCTCTACATCATAAGGAAAAATAAGCTCTGTCTCATCATCATCAATCTCATCACCTATATATGCCTCCTCCTCGACATCCTCATCGTCATCCTCATTACCTACATCATCTATATCAACCTCATCATCTTCCTCGACACCAACATTACCATCCTCTACTATATCAACCTGTGGGGCAATCTGATCTCCTAGTCCTATTTGGGGCTCAGGATCCTCGAATGGTTCCTCCTCTTCTTCCACCATATCTTCTTCTACATTATAATCCACTAAGTCTAGGTAAGGGTTATCATCTAGGTTAGGTTCAGGAATAGCGGGGTTCTCTACGGGAATGTTAGGGTCTGCCATGACAAATCTACATTATATAATATATCTCGTATTAGCATAAAAATAATTATTAAATAGTTATATATTGCAATCACGACATATATAAATTAGATTATATATCAAAATATATATCTTCTCAGTAAGGCTTGTTCGTAACATCGGAGATCTTCGGCACCGTTATAGTCAAAAGATTTAAAAATTTTACTCAAAATATTTATTTAAAAATATTTATAGTTAAAAGTTTTTTGAAATGTTTTATTCAAAACATTGGTTTTAAAAATCTTTCGTTCTCTATAGCGAGAGCTCTGGTACCAAACTGTAACACTCTCAATTTTCGTATCGGTACAGCGGAAGGGTCAATAGGGTGTTACGGGATAGCACAATAACTCAAATCATAGACAACGCATAAAAAGGGTTGTACAAATCCAAACATACATTCATCCGAATGAAAGTATAATGTTTTACACAAGGTCCCCCAGTTTTATAGTCATAAAGTTACAAAACAGATTTCTAATGAATATTATTATCATGTGGGCCATCAGATTCGAACTCCGTCCAATTTACCTTCAAGCATCTGAGATAAAACATGCGAAAAATAAATTAGCGAATGCCGAGTGGATTCATAGAGTTTAGTAAAAACTGTTATATAAAACAGTTATATAAAGCAGAACACAAGCATAATATCAGTAATAAGACCCCATATTGCTAGTCAGGCAATATATTATATTTCAATTCATATATCATACACTATTCCTGAGACCGCAGCCTCAGTATTACCATTATCGGTATTATTATCGGGTTATTATAAGCTACATGACATTGTTGCATTTCTATACTATACAACGGGTCGTGAGTCCGACAATTAGGTGCCCATTTAAAACAATGTGTCGTCAATAAAATCACGCTATGTATAGATCCTCTCATAAATAATTTAAAACATTTCATAAAATATTTAAAAGATTGCGAGACTATGAAATCACGTTGGTTTAGAAAGGCGGGTTATCGGCAATTAAGGCGTATGGCGCGTGTCTCGATCACGGGAAATCTAGAGAAATAATACTTGATCTTAGTCTATGTCGAATAATATTTAAAAAAAGTTGTTATGTATATGTAAACAAGTCATAAACATGATGATCAAGTGGGATTTTATTACTTTATACAACATTATTAGTTGTTAAGTATTTAGTTAACTTAGTCTAATTATACTAGTTTTAGCCCATGTATATGTTAAGGCCCAATAGGCCCATTAAGAGTACAATATGTTTTTATTAGTCCATTTATTCATTTAGGACCAGGCTTATACTCATATGTTGGGCCCAAGTGGGTTGAGCACATGAGCAAGTCCAATAGTGCTAAACCAAACTAGTCGGACCTAGTGGTCCAACAAGGCTAATTTGGTTCATTACGGGTCCATATGTTACAAAGCTCGGGTTTGTCGCTTTTTACTTGTGAAATGTGTTTATATATCGTTAGATGTTCTATAAAAATATTACATTAGATGGGTCCGACCATCTATGTGACACCCCGGGTAGGGTCATAATATGCGTAAATATCAACAGAGATGTCACAAGGGTGGATCGATAGCATATAGTCCATAGAGCATAAGATAAAGAGTTATTCAAATCAGATTACATGTTTGATAAACAAAAAAATAAAAATTGTCTTAAACATGATAAAAGATGATTGTTTATGTCTCCCAAATAGAACACCTGACGAGTCCTACGATGCAGATTACATAGATGCTTGAGTCCATGCACATATCTCGTTCTAACTTCATTTCCCTGAGATAAACATGCTTAGAGGGTCAACATAAAGTTGGTGAATTTACAGGTTTTAACAATTAATTAGTTTAGACATACATTAATCATAGAAGTAACAATACACAAAGTATTCTTACTACAAATTAGATTACATTTTCTATTACTCAAAACTGAAGCTTAACCTTCCATAGTCCTCAACAGATGAGGACGTAGTCTCTTACAAAAAGACACCCAACCCAGTTCCAACATGGTATACATCTGTTGTCCCGGCCAAGGCACAGTGAGCATGACTCACCCAGAAGGGGATGGTCAATCCCAAATAGATCTATTTATAACATTCAGGCGATTTACAACAATTTAACAGTTTCAATAATAGTCAATCATAGTCAAGTTTATACAATTCAGTTATGTCCAATATAAAACAATTGCATGTTTTCTCCCCTGTAGAGGAAAAGTTTATCAATAGTTTATAGGGGGCTGTAAACTCACATGGGAGTTGGCAAAAGCTGTATAACACGAATATCTAAATAATGCTCACACCAAAAGTTATGCCTAATCAAATAGTACAGTATTAATAGATTGTACAAAGAACATATGTGTATGCTTATACAGATTTTTACTCAGTTCGTTTATGCGACGGTATTTTTCAAAATAACCGTAGTTCAAGTATCAACAATATTCATTTAAACTTATCTATATAAGTTTCATTTCTAAGTAAACATAAAATGTTTAACTTTTAATATCAGTTAGCATACATGTATTAATAATAATCATTCAACTTACAATTAAGTTTCTTATTTAAGTAGACATAAAATGTCCTACTTAAAATATTAGTTTACGTTCTCCGTTCATGTATTATAATCACTCATTTACTATTAAGTTTCATTATTAAGTAAACATAAAAAGTTCAACTTAATATTAGTTTACGTTCGTAGTTCATGTATTATAATCATTCATTTAAACTTACTATTAAGTTTCATATTTTAAGTAGACGTAAGGTGTTCTAATTAAATATTAGTATTCAGTTTATCCAACGTTCATATAAAGTTTATTTTCTAAAAGTATATGAGTTCATGCATTAATAATACATATTCATAATTGTTTATACAATTTATTCCCTAAGGCAAATATAAATATTTTATTTTGAAAAATAAAATAAAATATTTTATTTAACTTTAAAGTTTCCATAAATTATTTTAACATTTATAAAATAATATATATATTACAAGTTTAAGAATTTATATTATAAACTCTTATAGTTAAGGGTTTGTTTAAGTTTTACTAGGTTTAAAAATAGAATTAGGGTTAGGGTTTGTTAAAGTTTCGGAACATGGCATAACTAGTCCCTCTATATTTTTAAACAAAGTAAACTTTCGGATTATTACACATTTGGTACCTAGGGCTTGTTTAAGTTTCGGCTTATGGCAGATTTAGTCCCCTTAGTTAAATCTAGGTTTTACCACTTTCATAAAACGACCAAAACAGCCCCTAGGGTTTCTTTAAGTTTCGGATTAATACAACAATGGTCCCTAGGGTTTTAAAATGACAAAATAACTTTTAGAAACTTCCCAAAATGGTCCATAGGGTTTAATATGCCACGGTGGTATCTATTAAACCCTAGACTTTTAGATAATTACATTTTCAGTCCTTGTGTTTACTAATTCATCATTACAAGTTTCATAAGTCACGGTTTTAGTCCTTAACTTTCATAAATTGACATTTTACTCCAAAAGTTTTTATAAGTTACATTTTATTACAAAAACTTTTATTTAAACATTCAAACATTATATAGGCTCATTTAAATGGGTTAAAATATCTAATGGGTCATTTAGTGGTCCTAAATACATTTTTAGGTTTATTAACTTGTTAAATTGGCCTTTAACACATTTATTGGGCATAAATATATTTTTAGTCCATTAATCATTTTAAGTGGGTTTAAGTATAAACTTAAGTCCTTTAGGTTACTAAGATTTATTAATGGGCTTATTAGGTCAATTAAGTCTTGGACTAACATTGTATGGGCATAAATAGTCCATTAACACTACTTTACATTTCAAGTAAGTATTAACTTAGGATTTTCTTATAAGCTTATTATTAGCTTATTCATATTTAGTTTTAAATCTTAATTAAAGAATAAAACTAATAGTTGGTTTTATGTGATGATACAAATTAGATCTAGGTGTGTTATAAGGTTGCATGCAAGTCATAAGCCCTAATAGGAGCTTATAACTCACGGCTATAATTTGTTATAGCTTATTAAGATGAGTTAAACTTATTTTAAGGTTGCATGTACTTATATGTGTCCAAATTAAGATCTAGCTATGTACAAGTCAAGAAAACAAGTCACAAATCCAAAATGAGATCTAAACTATGTCTAGACCTAAAAATCAATCATATATCCATGTACACTCATATATAGCCCACGGCTATATTTCTAAATCTTGGTGTTTCAAAGATGAACACTTTAGCTAGTTTTATGTCTTGTAAATATTTACAAAAATACATTATGATTATCTAGGTTACATGCATGTTCCCAATGTTACCATTATTCCAAGAAGACTACATATAGCCCACGGCTATATTGTCTTCTCCCAAGGTTCCCATAAGATTTTTATAAGCTTGTTTTATGTTTATTATGCTCAAGTTAACTCTATCATTACATCTATGGTTTATATAAGCATGCATGTACATCTAACCCATTTAGGTCATATGTAACCCACGGCTACATATATACACATAAGTTATATTTGTGATTTTTAGTATTCCATTTCACATGTAATAATATGTTTCCTATTATTAAAACATGGTACATAACTCCTAGTTATCCACTTAATATGCCGTGACCTTCTAGCTCATGGTTTTCATGGTTTTTGAGTTACACATGTTTACTCATGAGATCTATGATTATTAGTTAACCAGTATCCCAAAAGTAAGATTTATAACCCATGCAACATTTTAAACTCATAAAATGGTTCATATGATTTTTAATCAATGTTAGAAACATAGAGTACAAGCCTTAGGTTTCTTTATTAAAAAGTTTTAACCATAACTATGGTGATCTAAAATATGCCGTGACCTAGGATGGCCATGACTTTACCAAATCTTGATTTTAAAAAGTTATTTACATGTGTTTATAGATGTATGATGATGCATGCAAGTGATGAAATGAAAGAGCATAAGGAGTATACCTTTCTTGCTTAAAAGTACCAAAGATGATCTAGATGAACAAGGAGATTATATATCTAATCGAGTTGATGAAGAAAACCCTAATATATACCAAGTCGTGGCCTTATAGATTCGGCTAGGGCTTGTTTATAGTGATTCCAAAAGAGATGATGCTACCAAATGATTTGTAATCAAGATGGGACAAAGATTTAGTTGATTTAATGAACAACTTTGGATTTTTGTAGCTTATAGCAGAAATGTTGAGAGAGAAAGATGAAGAGAGAAGTGAGATTGCATGTATGTGAAAAAGGAATGTGTGTTTCGACTTAAAGAAGAGAGAAGGAAAGGGAATTCAAAAGGCATGATTGAATTGGTAAGAACACTTATGCCAAGTGTAGGCTTTTGTGTTTCCCATGCATCTCTTCTCCTTCCACCTACACCTTGGTGCCGTGTAACATTCACCAAAGGGGGAAAGATGGGCTTTGGTCATGGGCTTATGTTGGGCTTATTATAGTAGAAAAGATCTTGGGCTAGTCCAAGAAAGGTTAAGCAAGCCCATAGTGTGTATACACATATACATAGCTACATATGTGCAATGTAGTATATTTCCAAATTTTGTTAAGTGTTGTATATTTCAAATATTAAGTATACATTTTACTACTTGTTATCACTAGTTTTAAGTAGAAGGTTTAAGCTATGTAACTTATTTACAACCAATACGAATGTAAAGGTATAAGTACATAATGGACAAGTTCACATACAACTTATAGCAGTATAGCACATGAGTATGTGTTATAGGATTAATGGGTGAAACTTTATTTCATAAAGCCATGGTAAAATCATGGATTTTACAGCACCACCCCGTTGTTTTAGCTTTGTCCTCAAAGCTACTAAAAACGTAGTTATCTTTTAAACGCAAGATGTTCTAAGTATATGGTTCATGTCGAACACTCTTTCTCAGAAACGAATGGTGACATTGATACGAAATGGTCTATATCTAGGTTACCTTTATACGTCCGGTTGAGCAGTAATGGAGGTTGCTTCTATGGATGGATAAAAGGGAATACAAAGAGATCTTTATCCGGGTCGCGCTATACATTTGATTGAGCAGTAAAGGAGACTGCTGCGGTGGATGGATAGGAAGGGAATGCAAAGAGATCTTTATCCGGGTCGCACTATTCATCCGATTGAGAAGTAAAGAAGACTACTGCTGTGGATGGATAGGAAAAGGGAATGCAAAGAGATCTTTATCCGGGTCGCACTATTCATCCAATTGAGTAGTAAAGGAGACTGCTGCCGTGGATGGATAGGAAAAGGGAATGCAAAGAGATCTTTATCCGGGTCGCACTATTCATCCGATTGAGCAGTAAAGGAGATTGCTGCTGTGGATGGATAGGAAAAGGGAATGCAAAGAGATCTTTATTCAGGTAGCACTATTCATCCGATTGAGCAGTAAAGGAGATTGCTGCTATGGATGGATAGGAAAAGGGAATGCAAAGAGATCTTTATCCGGTTCGCACTATTCATCCGATTGAGCAGTAAAGGAGACTGCTGTTGTGGATGGATATGAAGGGAATGCAAAGAGATCTTTATCCGGGTCGCACTATTCATCTGATTGAGCAATAAAGGAGACTGCTGCTATGGATGGATAGGAAAAGGGAATGCAAAAAGATCTTTATCCTGGTCACACTATTCATCCGATTGAGCAGTAAAGGAGACTGCTGCTGTGGATGGATAGGAAAAGGGAATGAAAAGAGATCTTTATCCGGGTCGCACTATTCATCCGATTGAGCAGTAAAGGAGACTGCTACTGTGGATGGATAGGAAAAGGGAATGCAAAGATCTTTATCCGCGTCGCACTATTTATCTGATTGAATAGTAAAGGAGACTACTGTTGTGGATGGATAGGCGCGGCCCTTTTAACGGGGGTTGCAACTATGTACTTTCAAGAGCTGGGAGAGGACCAATGGTGTTGTAGAATTAGTTAGGAGGAAAAATCCATTACAAATGGTTTCTGGTATGGGGAGGACACGCCAACATGTTTTATATGTTGGGGAAGCTGGGGATGCAATATACCTGCATCCTTTTTATGGGTGAGATATAGGTTATATCTCCACACCCGATGATGAGAATTGGGGGTTGAAAGTAAAATAAAATATTTTAACTATAGTCCCCCACCTATGTCAACAGCTTTATGAAAAATCTTACAGTTATACGTCGAGCTTGTGGGATACAAACATCAGTTAATAGTACTAAAGTTTCTACCCAACACAGAGGTTAAGATTAATGTTGATTGCGATTAGGTAGGAAGTTGCAAGAATCTGCTTCATTTGCCGCGGGGCTGAGCGAGAGGGGCGCAGAAAAGAAGTACCTCGAATGGTGGAAATAAAAGAAGATACCAAGAATAAAGAAGTGCGCTCCTTGCGGGGTGCCGCAACAAGGGTCATGCATCCACTATTACTGGTTCAAAATTTGCACAAATTCTGACTTCTAAAGAGAGGAAATTATACCTCCTAGAGTCTGGTGGATGATGGTATTGTCGAACTAATTAGACCCGAAGAGGAAAAAGGTATGTCTAAAAAGATGGGACATTCAACATCTCTTTACGAGGGATGTCGAACTTAGCCCTAAAAAATACACCCATTGTGAGTTGGATGTGCCTTTCAGGTTTAGGGTTGCCTATGTGGCGGATATAACCCTACAAAATATACCTATTGTGAGTTGGATGTGTCCTTCAGGTTTAGGGTTGCCTAAGTGGCGGATATAATCCTACAAAATAGACCCATTGTGAGTTGGATGTGCCTTTCAGGCTTAGGTTTGCCTAAGAGGCGGATATAACCCTACAAAATACACCCATTGTGAGTTGGATGTGTCCTTTAGGTTTAGGGTTGCCTAAGTGGTGGATATAATCCTACAAAATACACCCATTGTGAGTTGGATGTGCCTTTCAGGTTTAGGGTTGCCTAAGTGGCGGATATAACCCTACAAAATACTCCCATTGTGAGTTGGATGTGTCCTTCAGGTTTAGGGTTGCCTAAGTGGCGGATATAACCCTACAAAATACACCCATTGTGAGTTGGATGTGTCCTTCAGGTTTATGTGGGGAGAAACAGGTTAAAGAAATGGGGCATCCCTTGACCAAGTATTCCCTGGCTTGCTTGGTTCTAGAAATGACACTATGTCTAGTGTTAGTTATATCGGGGTTACCGTCCCCTAGTATAATCAAGGTTTCATTTCCCCAAGGTATACGATCCAATTTTTGATCACATAGGATATCTGTATGATATTTGTTAGTCAATTCGTGCTAATGATGGCATCAAAGCTACCAAGACTTACTGGGATCTGATTGATGTAAAACGGGTGACTGGAAAGTTTTAAGGAACAATCTCGAATGATGGTGTTAACCATCATAAATTTTCCGTTGAAAATTCTACAGCATAATAGGAGTCTAGAACTAACGGAGGGATTTCCAATACCTTACTAAATTTAGAAAATATAATGCTTTGGTCTGCCCATGTGTCAAACCAGACAGACGTATATCATTGGGTTAGTAAGAACGTACCAGGGACGAAGTTGGAGTCTGGATTAGCTTGGGCATTGCCGGCCATGTACACTTGCGAAGAAGTTCCCTTGTTGTCCTTCTTCTTGTTGGCCAACTTGGGACAGTCAGGTCTCACATGCCCAGGGGTTCCACACTCTTAACATATCACATCTTTCTTTGGTCCACTACTGCTTCCACCTGTGGGGTTTCAGTTTCCCTACTGCCCACTTCCACTCCCACGTGCATTGGACTTGCCCTTGTTGCTGTTTCCAGGATTGGTATTGGGTCGAACCGGGGTAGCAACATTTGTTTGACAATCACGAGCAAAATGGCCTTGTTGGCTGCACTTGTAGCACCCTTGGCATTGTCCTCCAACAATATGATGATAGTTGCACTTTGGACACTTAGGCTTGGATCCCGAGTAGTTCTTGGTGCGGGTTGTGGGAGTAGTGTTATCAGCTTGCCCAACGTTTTGCCTTTTGGAAGGCTGCTGGTGCTGGCTACGAGAGCTTTCATCGGATTTTCTCTTGTTGTCCGTTTTCCTTTCGGACAGATTGCGAGCTCGCTTTTTGATTAGCTCAGTCGCAAATTCCATAGCACCTTCAACGGTAGTGGGTCGTGAAGCTAGCACATTGTCATGGATGTTGTCATGGAGTCCGCTGACATACTTCTCAATCTTGTCACTCCTTAGAGGGAACATTCTGGTGCACATCAAGCTTAACTCTTTAAATCTTTGGTTCTACCAAAGGATATCATTGTTCTTACACTTTAGATCCCACAGCTCTATCTCCAACTTCTTCATTTCTCCTCTAGGACAGTACTTCTCAGTCATCCTCTCTTTGAGGTTGGCCCAAGTGAGAGTGTAAGTAGTGTCATGTACAAGGGTAAACCACAGAGTTCCACCAGGTAAGGGCGCTCTCGAGTAGTGTGCATGCGGAAAACTTAACTCTGTTCTCGTCAGCACAACCGCTGATACGGAAAACTGTCTCTAGTCTTTCAAACCACTGCATCAATTCAACAACTCCTTCTTTTCCTCGGTAGTATGAGGGTCTGCACCTTAAGAAGTCGGGGTAAGAGCAACCCTGTTGGCGTTGTTTCTGCGTACATTGAGGTTTGGGTCATCGTTCGCATTTGGGTCAGCTCCTCTGGCTTCCATGGCCGCTGTGATGCCTTCACTTATCATTTCCCGGAGTTGTGCGACTGTGACATTTCGAGTAGCTTCTGGGGATTCAACATTATCGGCATTGGAAGTGGTTGCATTATTGGGATTTTATCTCGTAATCACCCTTTGTCTATAATCATACACAAAATGAGATTATTAGTTCAAACGTTAGTACAATATTTAAATTATTTGCACGGGAAAAATTCATGCACTGATTTCATTACAAATTTGGATAACCTGTCAAGATCTCATAATATAATACATTACATGTAGTAACCCAAACTTTAAAATCAACATTTAGACCGAGTTCTAATACTAATTCTATTATTCGGACCAATATTTATCAATCGACTTTTATTTGTCAAAATTATTTTTGCGAATAATATTGAAAATTATTTGACTAACCGACAAGGTTAAGACTTTAACGTATCGAGGACATGTCAATTATTATTTATTGGCAAGTCTATATCCGTCATCAATCGAAAATATCCTCGTTATGACATAAAAATATTTTTTATTGTCGTTGTATTAATTTCTCGTTTTACGAGCATTCTTCGTAATTTTCGTTAAGTCTTTAGGCGTCATTCGTTTATATGACGTGTTAACATTTATTAAATTATAAGCCCTCATTTATATATTGAAATATTAATGTTATCCGAATTTCAATGTTTTTATTTTATATCGAGCGTTTATTTTTCGTGCTTAACACATATCCTTCAAATTGTGCGACTTATAAAATATCAGACCTCGTTAATACCCGCTTAATCAAATATGGTACAAATGTTAAACAACAAATCCTTTTTATCTTGAGAGATATACACGTTTCCAATCACTTGGAGAAATGTCCAAATGACCTAACATATCTAATACATCAATTTTAAGATAAGTTCCACTAAGTTTCTCATAGCTTCTAAACAAAATTATACTGCATCGTCTCTTTTTCTTTCTTGCCGAACCAACAATATACTCCATCCCTCATCATTTGGTTTTACAGCCGTGAGTCACCATACTACAAATACCAAAATTATTTATATGGTATGCTAGTTCATTTGATCAAAGATTGAAGGTCAAGGTGCCAAACTAGTATCTTGAATTAATTTATAATAAATCATCACCATCACCATTATTTTTGGAGTTTTGGTGCTGAATTAATTAGATGGAGTATTGAAAGGTTATAAATCTTGGGTAAAGATATATTTTAATAGCTTGGTGGATGATTTGGAAACAAGAGTTGAGTGGTCCATTTGTTATGGTGCTTATCTCATATCTTGGTAAGAATCATTGTAATATTTTATTTTTATTTTTCTTATTAATTTTGTATTTGTAAATATATTTTGCCATTATGTATTTATGAATTTGGTACTGATAATATCTATGTAATAACTTATTTGAGAAGTCTTGGACATTGTATATGGTATTAATGTTTGAAAAGGATGATAAACAAGCCCTATAAATAAACTAGTGAAGTGGTAAATTATGATCAGTTGAAAAACGTGATTTTCTAATGACAACAGTAGCTTAGGCTATTGGGACATGACATATTAATATATAGGGTTGTTTTATTAGTACTTCCTTGGGTGGCACGACCTGTGGCGATTTTCGGAAAGTGAAATATGACTAAAATAGTGAAGCAAGGCCTTTTCTGAACATACAGTATTGACGAACTAAAACACGTTAGATAACCTCAGAAACAAAGAAAAAGTTAAAACTATAGGTTCTAGATAAAGTCATAAAGAAGTAGAATCAATTGGATACTTTACCAATTCATTACGGTTTAGAAATGGCGGCCGAAACGGTGTGAACGAGATTGGCAGCCTAAAACAGTCAACATCTCTTAGGAGGAAATGTGTGATTAAGCTATGATAAGCTTAAATTAGGGGTCATTGGACTTTAAATCAGTAAACTATATAACTTGATAATGATTTTGGTAAAAAGAATACATTTAGATGATTTACGGTTTAATAAATATGGTCTATTTAACGAGATATGTCGAGAATTTGTGAAAATTGAACCATATTAACGTAACGGAAAACTTGACCATTTTTATATAACCCGAGGTGGTAGGACCCACTTATCGACTAGTCGAGACTCATTTATATACCGAGTTATATGAAACCCAAGACCCGACCAACGTGAGATATTAATTCGTCAACGTTTGGAGGCGTTTTAGAACCCGTAATGCATATAAAGTGGATTTGGGCCACAAAAGCTCAACATACACTTATAATGGCTTTTAGACCATTATTTGACCTGAGATTTATAATAATTTTATAAGTCAATATTGAGATTTAAATGGACTAATGTCAAATGAAATTATAATGGGTCACTAATGGGTTTTAATGGGCTTAAAGGTCATAATGAATACATGGTAAATTGTTATCAAAAGTTTTATAAAACTTATGCAATGTCCAAACTTACTAAAGTGAAATATTTACATATATGTATGGCTTACGTATAGACTCGAGCCTAAGACGCGTCTCGTCATTATAGGTCTCGTTCGGTCATATGTCAACCACTGGGCATCTCATTCTTGATCAATGAGGATTGATATCTCGTGAAGTCGTGTATCGACTATTGGATGTCTGTTTCTCGATAAACGTTGATAGCTATATCAGGTGAGTTCATAGCCTCGCTTTACAACTTTATATGTGTTTATAAACCCGCGAGGGGGAATACATGCTCTTGGTATAAAAATATATGATGTTTATATATATATGGTTTTAAGAGAATACGTGTTTATGAATAAACATGTGGTTTGCTATATGCTTTGAACGAATACATGTTGTTGTAAATGAATGCAAGATGTTTGATTAAATTCTTTTGAAAGATGAACACAAGCGTTGATTGTATTGATTGTGAACCGCTATTTGCTAAGTACTATATTGCCAAAATTTGAAAGTCCCTAAAACCCATGAACCGTTAACTACCCTTGATGGGTAGGCGCTGGTACAGACGGATGGATCCATCGGGGATGGCCCCCACCTGGGCAGGTCGCACCTGTGGGTTGGAGGCTCAGCCAGGTGTGTTGTATTAGAAGTAAGGGGGTATTCGGCAAAATACCTGACTAGGGCATTATTATACTTAAGGCTTCGGTGTCATGGCTTAGTAGAATAGCGTGGACTTTGGGTATTGCATGTGTTGCACTATCGACAGTGGATAAGATTCTTGTGTTCAAAAGCTTTATGATTTATTAAAAACCCCATTATTGTTTATTTAAAAACCTATGAATTCACTCAACCGTTGTGTTGACTGTTTAGCATGTATTCTCAGATGTATAGGTTTATGATCAGCTGGAGCATGGACCCGCGCGGGATAATGTAAAGGCAAAACAAACAATTTCCGTTCGATACTTTTGACAAACTTTTATATTTATTAAGGTTTGTATAAACTGTTGGGACCTCTTTTATTGAACTCTAATTTTGTCGAATGGTTTATTTAATAAAACATCTCTTTTGAGTTCGTTTTCTATGACTATGTGTGATGTGCTATGAAGTAACACCCAAAGTTGATATTCCGCTGCCTTGTGAAATTGGGGGTGTTACAGATTGGTATCAGAGCACTAGTTATAGCGAACTAGGTCATTTTTACAACCTAGACTATAACTGCTCTTTCATAAAATTGTTTTATTGCCTTACAAAGTATCCGCGCGCTCATGGCTCCTAGAAACCAATGCTTGGTTTTGATTATGTGATCCTATGTGTATATAGGAATGATTGTATGTATATGTAGGTACATACTATGGTATTTAAAGGCATTGCGCGTGAAGGAACGGTCCTTGCGTGATTATCATACATTTTATGATACGGTTTTATAGAGAGTCTGGCCTCGCCGCCAGTCACCTTTCTTGATAATTAATTTATTATCCGAATACGAGTATGGAACTCGTTTGATATTTTGGGTACATGTATATTGTTTCATAATCTATCGCATATCGACTAATTTAAGCTCGATTGTTGTCATCGCATCGTGATGTGCCATTTTAGGACATCTCCTTTTGAAACGTAATTGATAAGCGTATTATTATATTTCTGCACTCCTTATGATTTTGAAGAATCATTTCTTCAAGGAGAGATCTTCTACGTAATATAACGTTTAATTTAATTGTGTTTGATTACGTTTTGTGGCGAAAAGGAGGATGCCAATGTTGGACCTAAAATATATATACCCAAATCATTATATAATTTGGGTACAACAAAGATATGCTCATAGTAGTCATTAGTTGAGCAATTTAATACGTTATATTTAAATGGAATGGGACATTTAAATATAGTAAATTTAAATCGTCCAACTATGTGTCGTTTAAGGTTATCTTATTGAAATTGGTTGGGACATTTGAATAAGAAAATTTTAAACCACTGAACATTAGATTGTTATGTTTTCCTTATTCAAATGGAATGGGATGTTTGAATACGGAAATCATGATGTAAGTTTATTGACACCTTGTATTTACTATGGTATTTTGATATGATATCGTGTTGAGAGATAGTAATACTTGAGTAGGATGACTTACAATCGTCTCGTTGAAATGGATTGGGACGCCTTTTTATTTGAACAAGAAAGTTATAAGTTCTTGAACCGTAAATTTATAAACTCTTGTATACATGAAAGGGGACGCCTTTTGATGTAGACAAGGAGTTATAAATGAGTGGGCCCAAGTATGTCTGGCTCGATTTGTGGATGTTTGATGTACGTACGTCTTCCTTGGAATCGTGTTTCGTTGGTAAGACTCGTTCGGTGCCATCGTCATTATGATTATTGTTGATTACAATCTATGTACGAGTAATCCGTTATACTTCTCTCGAGTTATGATTTATTTCTATGGACCATTACTAATGTGTCCCATATAGTATGCTTGATAAGCTGATTGTTAAGAAGCTCTATTGAATCTGAGAATAGACGACTTGTTTAAGTGTGTAGTTGTGGATCAACCGACCGTTAAGTTATCACTGATATCTTATCTTGGATGACATGATTTTGAAATTTTACTTGTTATTATGGACGGTTCATCGAATAACTTTTCAAACGTTCGAGAATATCTTTTGGGCATGTATCCGTTTGTGAGTACCCTGTAATATCTTTTGGGTATGGATCCGTGTGTGAGCACCCTCTGATGACGAAAACATTTTTGGATATGCATCCATGGCAATCAGGCCCGTGAACATCTTTTAACTTGCAAACTTTCCTTCGACTCAACTTATCCGAAAATCCTGTCAACATTCTTATTTACCATGGCTTGGATATTTAGCAAGCATGAGTTAACTTGATTGAACTTATTAATTTGGCATGGCTTGGCTATTTTGCAAGCATGTCGTAATCTGATTATACGAGCTTAATGATGGCTTTTGTGTTCGATTTGGATTGTAGTTCTTTTGATAGAATAATTTATACTCCGAACGATTTCCGTATCGATGAATTCGCTTTTGACGAAATAGGTTTGCAAGATCATGCAATAGGGTGATTTTGTACGACTAGCAATAATTATCTCGTTTTTAATATTTTGTGAAGTTTTCGATGGATTTATGTACTATCCATGCGAATTTCTTTTTATAACATGATCTCCTCTATTGAAACGCTTGGACCATATATGTTTCGATTTGATCGATGTGATCATCAATAGTTTTGAAATGATTATCGCATTGAAAATATTTCAATGCACCCACTTATTTTGACTCTTCACTTGTCAGGTGGAATTTTTATTTTTTTTTAACTTATATCGATCGCCGCATGTTCGATAATCTAGTTGTAATGTACTTTGAAGCACTTCCAAAAATTGACGACTTGTTAATTTTTTTTTTCTTCCAATGGCCTTTCCTTCGAGTTTTGTATTATTCTTTCCTTATAAGGATTGAAACAACATTCAAACCGTTCATTTGTGCCCGTTAGGTATACTCGTTGCTTTAACTTTTGATTATCCAACCTTCGTTAGAGACCTCAGTGATGACATGTTGATTCCTCATCTCTTCGCCCTTTAATCGAAAACTATTGAGACGAATTAAGCGCTGGAACATCTCTTCCTAAAGGGGTAGATAATGTAGTAACCCAAACTTTAAAATCAACATTTAGACCGAGTTCTAATACTAATTCTATTATTCGGACCAATATTTATCAATCGACTTTTATTTGTCAAAATCATTTTTGCGAATAATATTGAAAATTATTTGACTAACCGACAAGGTTAAGACATTAACGTATCGAGGACATGTCAATTATTATTTATTGGCAAGTCTATATCCGTCATCAATCGAAAATATCCTCGTTATGACATAAAAATATTTTTTATTGTCGTTGTATTAATTTCTCGTTTTACGAGCATTCTTCGTAATTTTCGTTAAGTCTTTAGGCGTCATTCGTTTATATGACGTGTTAACATTTATTAAATTATAAGCCCTCATTTATATATTGAAATATTAATGTTATCCGAATTTCAATGTTTTTATTTTATATCGAGCGTTTATTTTTCGTGCTTAACACATATCCTTCAAATTGTGCGACTTATAAAATATCGGACCTCGTTAATACCCGCTTAATCCAATATGGTACAAATGTTAAACAACAAATCCTTTTTATCTTGAGAGATATACACGTTTCCAATCACTTGGAGAAATGTCCAAATGACCTAACATATCTAATACATCAATTTTAAGATAAGTTCCACTAAGTTTCTCATAGCTTCTAAACAAAATTATACTGCATCGTCTCTTTTTCTTTCTTGCCGAACCAACAATATACTCCATCCCTCATCATTTGGTTTTACAGCCGTGAGTCACCATACTACAAATACCAAAATTATTTATATGGTATGCTAGTTCATTTGATCAAAGATTGAAGGTCAAGGTGCCAAACTAGTATCTTGAATTAATTTATAATAAATCATCACTATCACCATTATTTTAGGAGTTTTGGTGCTGAATTAATTAGATGGAGTATTGAAAGGTTATAAATCTTGGGTAAAGATATATTTTAATAGCTTGGTGGATGATTTGGAAACAAGAGTTGAGTGGTCCATTTGTTATGGTGCTTATCTCATATCTTGGTAAGAATCATTGTAATATTTTATTTTTATTTTTCTTATTAATTTTGTATTTGTAAATATATTTTGCAATTATGTATTTATGAATTTGGTACTGATAATATCTATGTAATAACTTATTTGAGAAGTCTTGGACATTGTATATGGTATTAATGTTTGAAAAGGATGATAAACAAGCCCTATAAATAAACTAGTGAAGTGGTAAATTATGATCAGTTGAAAAACGTGATTTTCTAATGACAACAATAGCTTAGGCTATTGGGACATGACATATTAATATAGAGGGTTGTTTTATTATTACTTCCTTGGGTGGCACGACCTGTGGCGATTTTCGGAAAGTGAAATATGACTAAAATAGTGAAGCAAGGCCTTTTCTGAACATACAGTATTGACGAACTAAAACACGTTAGATAACCTCAGAAACAAAGAAAAAGTTAAAACTATAGGTTCTAGATAAAGTCATAAAGAAGTAGAATCAATTGGATAATTTACCAATTCATTACGGTTTAGAAATGGCGGCCGAAACGGTGTGAACGAGATTGACAGCCTAAAACAGTCAACATCTCTTAGGAGGAAATGTGTGATTAAGCTATGATAAGCTTAAATTAGGGGTCATTGGACTTTAAATCAGTAAACTATATAACTTGATAATGATTTTGGTAAAAAGAATACATTTAGATGATTTACGGTTTAATAAATATGGTCTATTTAACGAGATATGTCGAGAATTTGTGAAAATTGAACCATATTAACGTAACGGAAAACTTGACCATTTTTATATAACCCGAGGTGGTAGGACCCACTTATCGACTAGTCGAGACTCATTTATATACCGAGTTATATGAAACCCAAGACCCGACCAACGTGAGATATTAATTCGTCAACGTTTGGAGGCGTTTTAGAACCCGTAATGCATATAAAGTGGATTTGGGCCACAAAAGCTCAACATACACTTATAATGGCTTTTAGACCATTATTTGACCTGAGATTTATAATAATTTTATAAGTCAATATTGAGATTGAAATGGACTAAAGTCAAATGAAATTATAATGGGTCACTAATGGGTTTTAATGGGCTTAAAGGTTGTAGAATATTGATAATCAATGAATCTATGAAGGGGTTTGTTGATTTCTAGAGAGAGAAAGTTAGAGAGAGAAAGTGAGAGAAACTATGTGAATTTTATTAAATGAAACTAAGGAAATGACAACAACCAACCCCTTTCCTTAGTGGAAAGGGGTATTTATATTCCAAGCCTAACATTGGGCTTGGGCCGGTCCATGACAAGCCCATGGACCGGTTCTTACTTAAGTTAATAAGCAACTAATAACTAATTACTAACTACGAGCTATTACAACATAAATCATATTGTGGAGTGACCGATACTTCTAATATACGTTAAAACGTATTTCTAACAATCTCCCCCTAAGGGAGGTCACTCCACGTTACAAAGTTCTAAACCTAGCATACTATACTAAGTCTTCGTTCTTTAGCTCGTAGTCCTTTCTTCTTTTCTTTCTTTTGTTGTGAATATGTTGGTTTGATCTTTTTGGCTTTGGCTTGAGAGCATTGTTCTTTGGCCTTTCACGTGCGATCTTTGCCTTTCTTGTGAACTTTACCTCCTCGTGACTTCATGTTCCACACACTTACGTCTTTTTGTTGAATTCTCGAAAGCTTCAGAGTTTGGTACAGCGGAAGACTTCATCTTTTACTTTCTTGAATTTTTGCTGAACTTTGTTGCAAAAGACATAAGCATGTGGGAACGACTTTTACAGGTACACCGCAACACCACCGTCTTCACTGGTACACAGCAACGCCACCGTCTTCAACAGGTACACAGCAACGCCACCGTCTTTAACAGGTACACAGCAACGACACGAATAAAATGGCTTTGAACATTTTATTCTAATTCGGTAGCATTTTACCTCCGGTCGGTGAAGACCGTTGGACGATATTAGATATCGTACCCGTGACGGATAGTTTCAATTAAGTAACTTCCTGACAGGATTTCGCGGGTAAACCCGTTCTCTTTATTCGACCGTCCAAAGCTGACTGCGAACATAAAGAGTGAATCACTTGGATAAATTATCCTTGTGATTTAAAAGCCGTCAATTCATGAAACCTGGAACAAGTGAATTTCAATTAAGATTTTCACCATCGTTGCTTTCCAGTTGTCACGAGCTCAATTCATAAAGAATCTTGCACGTTACCTACCAAGTGCTGTTTGATGTTGACACTAGAAGGATTTCCACTCGTCACTGTGGTCAATAAAGAGTCACTCTGAGTGTTCTGGCAAGATCATATGATAATGCGAAGAGGCCTGGAACGAGTTTAAGTTCAATTAAGAATTAAACCACTGTTACCTTCCAGTTTTTCACAAGATTGGTTCTAAAAGAACCGCACGTGTAACCTACCATGAGCTTGTTTGATGTTGGCTCAAGCAGGATTTCCATCTTCATTGTAATACTTGCGTATTACTCGGATGTTCTGGCAATATTATAGGAATACTGCGTAGGACTCATAAAAATCTCTTACTTTTCACGATGTGTGAGAAAGCAAGGAATAAATGGAAAGTGTCCTAATGAGACTTTTGATGATCTCTTGGCTCTAGACTCGATTGTGCGTTTTGATTTAGTGAGCGATGGCTGGAGAGGAGTGCCACCTTTTCAATACCAGTCTATTCGGAGTGAATAAACCAATAGATAACGTGTTGATCTCCGTGTGATTAAAACAAATACCTTTTGAGAGATATTTGAGTTAGCTGGGAAGGGTTGTGCATTGCATCACTGGGTCCATGATGTCTTTCTTCAATACCGAGAATCATTAGCAAAAATGACCTCAATAGCATATGTATTGACCCGGTTTCTGCCTAAAGTTGTAAGGAGGGCTTCTTTCTTTACACCCTTTATCTTTACATTTCTTTTTCATTCTTCAACCCCTTCAATGCTTACCAATACGTCATCACTAGCACATTGTTGTGATTGTTCCAGTGCTAGCTTAAGTACTTGGTCGGCATTCAGCTACGTTCACATTCTTTCTCCATCTTTCCTAGGACTTCTAATTCTATCTAGGGAATTGTCCTTGGGAAGATTCCATCGGCTCTGATGAATCATTGGACTAAACCTATTCCTACCACCCTTTTGTCACCACATCCGTCGTGAATTAAGCGTGTTTTGGGAAGGAATTGCCGCCATGAAAAATCATTGAAAATCACCTAAAGTACTTGTGATATTGAAATCAAAAGTTTTGTACCTTAGGTGTTTTGTTCATCGAAAACGCTCCCCCTTAATACGTGCTTTACTCATATTAAGTTGGATAATCGTTAAGTCTTTTTCATCTTTTAGCCAAGTATCACTTACGTCTCCTTAATCCCATTTTCTCCCCTTATCCAAAATGTTAACCATTAATATTTGGGATATTGAATGGATTAACCGGTCTTTGGGTAAAAATGAAATCGATGTTTGGCCATGGAACAAGTTATTGCTCCCCCTTAATATCAATAAGGGATAGTTGTAGTGCTTTAGTATGATATATTTTGAAAGATTTAGAATCTCGTGAGAAATTCTTGAAAAATTATCATACCTTAACACTACATCAAGCCATTAAAGCACATTATTCACAAATATACATATTCACAATTGAAAACCAATATAAAGTGACCTGAAATGTACGACCCATTAGATGGATCGTTGCAGTAGCTTGTGGTGCACTAAATACGGTCTTCCACCCACGAACCTTTCCAAGCTCCTCATCAATCTACGTTCACGGAGCTTTTGATCAATCTTCTTGATCACGTACTTTGCCATCTGCCGGTAGCCCGGATGCCAATCCTCCGTCATCTCTGGCAAAGTACCACCCGAGTTCAGATGCTCCAACTTTCCTCTGACTTGTAGAAGAGTTCCATCACTATACTTGTGGAGCTCCCCCACCCTCATAAACTTCATCAAACCTCGACTGTTCAAGTAGAAAATGCCGTAATTCGGTACAGAAATGCCGGTATAGGGACATCTTTCTACATGTTGAGGTAGCACTTGATTCACAGGACGGGTTAAGTTGAGCTTCCTTTGATAGCTTTCAACTCCCAACTGAAGATCTTCAACTCGTGACTTGATGACAACGCTTCGTGTGAACATACGAAGTGTTGTATTCAAAGCAATCAGGTCTTCACGAGGAATATGTGTGAGTTGATCTCGGGTCATCAGAAGCAGCATATCTTCTATATCCTCAAGGCGAATGATGGAAAAATCTCCTTGCTGGATTTTGTATTCCCTGTCATCCTCCCTTTTCAAGCGAATCTGCGTCACATGATAGTAGCCGTTCTTGGCTTCAGTTTTCATTCCTAAGATGCTGGAGATGCGGATGTCGGATCTAACATTGCTTCCAGAATTGACCAAGCAGCAACCCCTGTACGCCCTTCGGACTCGTTCGTCCCAATGAGATGCACCTATGACAGCATACATATCATAATTACGATTCATTTTTGGGACCCAGAGTCGATTTACCTTTTCCTCGATAAAGGGTATTGTCCCCCAGTTGGCAGCTTTCAGTAAGGTCAGGGAAGTTGCGTACTTTGATGACCCCTTCAGTAGATACACAAGATCATTAGTGACGAAGAAATCAAGAGCAATCTGATTATCTTGAGCAGGATCCATTGGAGGTGGAGCTCTTTCTGATTCATGAAGTCCTGGCCGTTGAACGGTTTTCAAAGCCTTCAGGATCTCATCGGCATAATACTCGAACTCCATTCGGGTTAATCGGGTTTTGGCGCGAAGTCTCCTATCGTTCAGCGCTTTCTTCACCAAGGATGGAGTAACCGAAGTCTTATACTCATGAGCAAGAAATGCACATAAGTCAATAGGACTGCGGATACGGAGATACAGCACATCTTTGTCAGCATCTGTGATCGGATCATATTGTGCTGCTGCCGTGATCCAAGCCTGTGGTGGTGCAGTTTCGTCTATCTCCAATGTGTCTTCCCAAACTCGTGTGCTTGGTTCAGGAACCGTAGATTGTTGTGCTTGTTGTAGAGGAGTTGAAGTGCGAACATCTGTTGGTTCAGTTTCAGGCATTTCGGCAGTGTCGTGAACTGGAGAGTGTTGTGCAGCTTCGGGTTCCGTCACTGATTCTGCAATCACAGGAGGAATAACAACAGAACTAATGGGGTTAGTGGTAATAGGTAAAGATACAGCGATAGAGATACCAGGAACCGATGACGCTGTAGTGGCATTCACATCGTGGCGCCACTTAGTTCGTCTTGATTCCGATGATGTAGATTTGTCCTTCTGCGCTGCATCTTTCTTGGACTTGGTTCCAGTCTTAGCAGTTTTCTTGGAGCTGGTAACCTTGTCTCCCTCTTTCGGCTGTTCACCCCCATCATCATCCTGATTGTCATCCCCGTTACTACCCCTAGCACTCTCCTGATTCTCATCACCACCATCATCGCCATCATCATCATCCTCATCATCCTCATCATCCTCATCATCCTCATCATCATCACCACCCTCGTCATCGTCTTTATCCTTTTCTCCTTCTTCTTCTTCTTCTTCCTCTTCTTCACCCGTACCCTCTTCTTCACTTTCTTCCCTTTCTTCCTCAGGTAAGATGTGATATGGTACCACACTTCCAAACGTTTTGAATAACCTATCATCCTCCATGATAGCATCATTCAGGGATTTGTATAGAGCCCGTTGAATTCTAGACTTATCAAATGATCCAAGTTCCACCATACGAGCCTTAAGGATCTTCTTCAATTCAAAATCCGTCAAGTCATAAGCAATCTTGTAGGCGGCTTCTGAAGGATTGGAAGATTTGATCATCAAGTTGTCAGCAGCAAGTGTCTTCAACTCATCACGCAGT
This sequence comes from Glebionis coronaria, assembly GCA_025667525.1. Classification (NCBI taxonomy): domain Eukaryota; kingdom Viridiplantae; phylum Streptophyta; class Magnoliopsida; order Asterales; family Asteraceae; genus Glebionis; species Glebionis coronaria. Next base: position 582,654 of record JANFOE010000264.1, read on the forward strand.
TTAGGCATTAGGGATTCAATGGATTCTTGCACTCTTTCCTTCACAGAGGCTTCAAGTGCTTCGTTTTGCTCTTTGTATTTATCCCTCATCGCTTGAAGTCTGGTGATACGTGCAGCATGCTTATCAGCCTCAGCCTGCTTAACCCGAGCTAGTTCTTCTGCATGTGCTTTTCGAGTCAACTCCATATCTGAAGCGAACCTAGCAATCATCTCCTCTTGGGCTTTCCTAGATGCTTCTTCACTTTGAGCTCGTCTTTGCAACTCTTGGCGAAGTTCATCCATTTCGCGTTTGTGAGTATCCACATGTTTGTCAAACATTTCGGCCATCACTAATGCAGCCATTGCAGATGTTGCAGAGCTGCTCTGGGTTGATTGAAGAGGCTCGGTTGTTACTGCGGTGCTAAGGATGGGAATTATAGGTGGTGGAAGAAATGGTGTTGAAGCTGGTCTGGTTGGTAAGGGTTGGATTGGTGGAGGTTGAGTTGCCAAAGGTTGAGTTGACACCATGATCGTAGGGGCAACAGACTCCTTTTCCACACTTGCTGTAATAGGAATTGATGGCTCCTTCGAAGTGGAATAATGTTCAGGTGACCCAAACTCATCAACATCATCCGGTTCCACGTACTCATCCTCAATATCTACCCTTGCACCTGAACCACTACCGCCTGTATCTTTCCTACTCCTTTGAATAGCAATCTTCATCATTTGTTTCTCGGTTTTATCAAGAGCAGGATCAACAATATCTTCTTCATCACGTAAAGCTATCTCATCAGCCTTACCCTTTCCCTTCTTACCCTCTGTCTTCTTCTTCTTGGGTTCGGGTTCAGGTAACGCAGCTGGTTGTTTGCGTTTACCTTTATTCTTAACCGTTGTGGACGAGTCTTCTCCAGTCTGAAGGTTTGCTTTCAGCCTCTTGATTTCTATCTGCAGTAGCTTGTAATCAGCAGAACCTTTGATTTTCTCAGACAGAAGGTAATCAGGAATAGGACCCGGAATCACACCAATAGACGGTCCTTCATGCCTCAGATCCACAGTATCATCAGCTTCTTCAGTGTGATAGCGACCTGCTGCACGCCTATCAATAGTACCATCAAGCTTCATAAAATAGTTAATGATAAGCTTAATGAACCGAGGATAAGGAAAGAAGTTTGTCTTCAGCTTCTTGTTGTAGAAGAGTTGAAAGGTGAATTCTTCCCATATCAACAAAGCATAATCTGAATTTGCAGCTTTGTACATGCCATAGAAGAGGTTTATTATAGGACTGCGCAAAGCATCATGGCCACTCGTTTTTGGTGTAAGACATTTACTGAGAATACCCATCAATGCTCTCCAAGGTTGTCCTACCTTAGCAGTGGTAAACTCAGACGCAACTCGTATTTCCGGACATCCAAGTGCGTCAAATAACTCCACGAGTTCATCTTTAGTAGGATCCCTCGAGAATGACATGCCTTTGGGTGTATCCCGTATACCAAGAATCTTACGGAAGTCTGAAACTGTGAGTGTCTGCTGCTTGTTGTCGATGGTGAAGGTGATCTTGTTTGAAGTGATTTCCTTGGTAGCCCAAAATTCATACATATACTCATAAGGCACCGAGGCTGTACTCCTAAGGGCGTTCTTGAAATGAGAGTTATCGAGGATGGCTATGGCGACCTTAAAACCATGGTGAGTGGATTTAGAGACTTGCTTCAGCCGGTAGTTGTTGGGTATAAACTTAAGGGTTCGTGCTTTAGCAATATCGGCTTCTCTAGATTCTTGGATTGCTTGTACTGTTGGATTAGTCATTGTATCTGCTTAAGATAAGACATGAAAGGTTGATGCACAAACACATATAGATATATATCATTCTTACTTCTAAGCATAACACATTTCATAAGATAAAACAACAAGTACATATATAGCATGCAAACAATAATAATCAAACTCTTCATCCGGAACTTTTCCTCATTCGGAACTTCTTCATCCGGAACATTCTTTCATTCGGAACTTCTTCATCCGGAAGTTCTTCATTCGGAACTTCCTTCATCCGGAAGTTCTTCATTCGGAACTTCCTTCATCAGAAGTTCTTCATTCGGAACTTCCTTCATCCGGAAGTTCTTCATTCGGAACTTCCTCCATCCGGAAGTTCTTCATTCGGAACTTCCTTCATCCGGAAGTTCTTCATTCGGAACTTCCTTCATCCGGAAGTTCTTCATTCGGAACTTCCTTCATCCGGAAGTTCTTCATTCGGAACTTCCTTCATCCGGAAGTTCTTCATTCGGAACTTCCTTCATTCGGAAGTTCTTCATTCGGAACTTCCTTCATTCGGAAGTTCTTCATTCGGAACTTCCTTCATTCGGAAGTCCTTCATTCGGAACTTCCTCATTCGGAAGTTTTTCAGAAGAAATCCTTCATTCGGAAGTTTTAATCCATGTTCATCCGAAACTCAGATGATTATTCTAGCGCGTTTGTGAGTTTCTAAGGCAAACTAAGGCATTTAAACATCATCTAACACTAATCCGCACAAAACCCACCAATAATCCTTAGTTAATTAACCCTAAAATAATCATAAACCCTAAATTGATTTAAACTGATTATTTGAGTAATTTTAACAGAATTACAGGATGAATGATATGAATTAGAAGTTTAAATGTTGATGTATATACCTTATTTAGTCGAATGAACAGGAGCTAGATGGATTAAACGAGAGATTTGTAGAGCTTGTGTGAGTTTATTAACAATGGCGGCAAAGTGATGAAATAGAAACAGTGAATGAAGAATAGTGAGGGGCGGGGGGTGTGTTGTTTGACTTAGGTCAAAAAATTTTGACAACTTTCAACTAATATCACTTTTAGTCCCTACATTTTCACTCCTTTTTCTTTTTGTTTCTTACTTTTTCATTTCACTTATCCCTTGTTTAACTTACACACAATTTAGCAAACGCATCTATTAGCATATCTCCAATATCTAAAAGCAATGCCTATCACTTAGAACGAACACAAGTCGTTTTCTAAAGCAAAACCACTCAATTACCATGTAGCCCTTAATTTTCACATTCACTTTTGAAAATCAATTTTAATGACGAAGATGATTTTAATATTTTCTCCCCCTTAAACGATGACCCGTTTTCTATTTAAAGAGCTGTAGTCATTGTTTAAAGAGTCAAATATTGATGAAAGCATTTCCAATTTATCTCTTGAAAAAGTTTGATTCGTGGTGATCAATAAGATTTCTCTTATTTTAACAAATTAATGCACTGAGACGTACACAAATTCGTGTTAGACCAAGTTATAAAGTAAACTTGATCCCTTTGCATGATTTGGCTTGTAAATCACGCCCGAGAAAATTAATTCCCGTTCTGAGCCAACGTTTTCCAAGGAAATACGTGACTTTAATATGAAAACCGGGTTGCAGTCAGAAATAACTACAAGCCATGGTGGGCATGTTTTAAAAATGTACAACTTTTATACGGACTCTATTTATGGCACCGTGTCAATATTGATCGACATTTCTAAGGCCGTAAATATTACCGTACTAAAAGACATGCCCGATTTAACACGAAAAATATTTTTGGTTTTTCTTGATTTTATAATTTTTATGGTTTTTGTTGGTTTTATATTTTTGTATTTTCTTTTTGTGGTTTATATATTTACGATAATATACATGATCACGAACAAAAGGATACTCTGAATAGTTTACCACGACTATTCAGCTGATTCTTCTGCCAACTCTTTGAGAGTCGCTGGAGTGAATGATTTCATGCCAAGCTTGTCGATCAAAAACTCGATTCGTCCTCGATCTAAGGCTTTGGTGAACATATCCGCCAGCTGGTACTCAGTAGTGACAAAATACAGCTCGATCACTCCGTTCTCCACCTGCTCCTTAATGAAATGGTAGCGAATGTCTATGTGCTTGGCCCGGGAGTGTTGAACATAGTTGCAGCAAAGGGCAATGGCGCTCTTGTTGTCACAATACATCGGGATTTTGTTGAATCCCAAACCGTAGTCAGTTAATTGTGATCTCATCCAAAGGACTTGAGCACAACAACCGGACATGGCGATGTATTCAGCCTCCGTGCTTGATATTGCAGTGCTTTTCTGCCTTTTTGAAGACCAACTGATCAATCTATCTCCTAGGAGTTGCACAGATCCAGAAGTGCTACGCCTCGTGTCTTGACATCCAGCATGATCGGCATCTGCGTATGATATTAAAGCAATAGAGGAATCCTTCGGATACCATAGACCACGATGAAATGTTCCTTTTAGATACCGAAAGATCCTTTTCACAACATGTAGGTGCTTTTCGGTAGGCCGAGCCTGATACCGGGCACACATGCATACAACAAATTGCAAATCAGGCCTGCTAGCAGTCAGATATAGAAGGGTGCCGATCATCCCACGGTAAAGTTTTGGATCGACAATAATCCCATCCCTATCTTCATCTAACTTGGATTTCTCCACCATTGGAGTGTCCACGGGGTCACAATTTTCAAAGTTATATTTCTTAAGAGATTCTAGAGCATATTTGGATTGATTAATAAAGATGCCTCTGGGATTCTGAGAAATCTGTAATCCTAAGAAAAATGAAATTTTTCCCATCATCGACATCTGAAAGCGTGTGGACATTATCTTCTCAAATTGTTTAGACAATTCTATGTTAGTGGCAGCAAATATTATATCATCAACATAAATTTGTACCAGAAGCATGTCGTTGCCGTCTTTGAGAGTGAATAGAGTGGGGTCCACTTTGCCTTTGGAGAAGCCTTCCGACATGAGATATGTTGACAGGAGATCATACCACGCGCGTGGAGCTTGTTTCAACCCATAGAGAGCCTTCTTAAGCTTGTACACATGATTAGGAGACTCCGTACTGACGAACCCATCCGGTTGACTAACATAAACTTCTTCCCTTAGTTCACCGTTCAAAAATGCCGTCTTCACATCCATTTGATAGACGATCATGTTCATATGAGCAGCAAACGCAAGGAATAGTCTAATCGCCTCCAATCTAGCCACAGGAGCAAAAGATTCCTCAAAGTCTATACCCAAGGCTTGTTTATATCCTCTAGCGACCAATCTAGCTTTATTCTTCAATACCGCACCCATCTCATCAAGTTTAACCTTATAAACCCATAACAAAGTAAGGATGTTAACCTTGTCAGGGCGAGGAACCAATTCCCATACTTCTAGTCGTTTGAATTCATTGAGTTCCTCCTGCATAGCTTCAATCCAAGATGATTGGGTCATAGCCTGCTGCCAATTTTTGGGTTCAACTTCAGAGAGAAATGCATCAAAGTAACAATAAAGTGCACTCTCTTGTAATTGATGGCGTGTAGAGACTGGTCGATCTAGATCTCCAATAACATTCCTAATTGGGTGATCTTTTGTCCATTTAGTGCTATGGTTTTCAATCCTAGGTGGTCTGGAGTGAACAATAGAAGGAGCTTCTTCTGAGGTAGATGCGGCTGAAGGGTTTTCAGGGATCGCTACACCAAAGAAAGGAAGCTCTTGCAAGTGAGCATATTCCAAGTCGTGATCAGTAGAATCCTCTTCCACATCATTAGGCACAAGTAGGGGTGATGATTCAGGTGTAGTTTGAGAATCACTTGGTGAAGGTGCATCCGGTTCAATGTGAATTGTAGATGCATTAGATAAAGGTTCATTAGCTTGAGCAACCACTTCAGGTATTGGAGCAATTACTACAGGTGCTGGAACTTCATCAGTCGGGGGATCGAAGAATTCATCAAACAACGGTTGAAACAGTTTATCCCACTCGGGCCTTGTTGGTGGTAAAAATGATGTAGAAGTAGGATTATTGGGAACTAATCCGGAGCTAATAGCACCGGTTCCCATCTCATGAAGCGCGGGTTTAGAGCTGTGTTGCTCAGAAGCCATCGCTGTCAGCTCGTCGAAATCTGCGTCCATAGTTTCTACAATCTTGCCAAGACGACGGTTATAGATTCGGTATGCTCTTTTGGACGGTGAGTAACCAATGAAAATACCTATATCGGCTTTCGGTTGAAGCTTACCCAAGTTCTCACTATTGATGTTTGGATAACACAGAGCACCAAACACATGGAAAAATGAAACATCGGGTTTACGGTCATGTAAAAGCTCATAAGGTGTTTTTCCATGGCGTTTTTGAAGGATAGAACGGTTTTGGGTGAAACATGCAGTAGAAATAGCCTCTGCCCACAAGAACAATGGAGCGTTCGCATAAATAAGCATGGTCCTAGCAGCTTCCATAAGTGTACGATTCCGTCTTTCAACGACACCGTTTTGTTGTGGAGTGCGTGCAGCGGATGTTTCATGTGATATACCAACTCATTCATAATAATCACGAAGAGTCTGGTTGACGAACTCTGTACCATTGTCTGTACGAATACGGCGGACGGTGGTATTCAAACGTACCTGAATGAACTTCAGAAAAGTGATGATAGCCTTCGGTGCTTCATCCTTTGTACGTAGAAATCTAACCCATGTAAACCTGGAAAAATCATCCACAATGACGAGAATGAATTTCTTACCGCTCACACTTTCAGTTCTCATCGGTCCACAAAGATCCATATGCAAAAGATGAAGTTTTTCTTGATTAGTGTCTTCAGCTTTGGGTTTGTAAGATTTCTTGGTGCTTTTCCCCCTTGAACACGCGGAACATAAATGGTCCTTGTGAAATTTAAGCTTTGGAAGACCACGAACTAATTCGTTTTTAGCCAGATGATTAATAGCATCAAAGTTAAGATGAGATAATCTGCGATGCCATAACCATGACTTGGTCTTAGAAGCTTTAGAGAGAAGACATACTGGAGAAGCGGCCATCATGTCTTGTAAGGACAAAGTGTAAAGATTTGCACCACGAGATCCCTTCAACAAATATTTTCCTTCCAAGTTGCGGATGAAACAAGTGTGTTGTCGAAAAGCAACCTCAAGGTTGGAATCACAAAACTGTCCTACTGAGAATAAGTTATGACCAAGACCTTCTACATAGTATACCCTAGAAATCGTCACGTTTCCAATATGATATTCACCATACCCCATAATCTTTGCTATATGATCATTCCCAAATTTAACCGTACCAAGAAACTTGCTGACGAAATTTCGGAGCATCGAGCGATTTCCGGTCATATGTTTTGAACAACCGGAGTCCAAATACCACAGATGATTTGGACCACCTGAAAATATCACCACACAAAGACAATGTAGAGGTATCGGAATCTGAGTGTTCCTTGTTATTAGCAGGTACAGATTTAATAATCTTAGATTTGCTAACTCTAGGTTTCTTAGATTTCCTAGCCTTCTTCTTCTTAATTGGTGGTGTAGATTCTAGTTGGCTTAAATCCTAAGGTATTTCTTCACTGATAGGCACTATAGTGGGGGCTGACCTAATTAAAGGGCGCTGTTTCCATACTTGAGTGCGAGTGTTCCTAACTAAAGGACGCTCAGACCTAACCTCAATGGATGCATTCCTAGTTAAAGGGCACATTTTACCATCTAATGTAAAGGTCCTACCAGTGGGACGCCATTGCCAGCCAACTTGGGCACGAGTTCTACCCGTTGGCTTCCATTCAAGACCATTCTTAATAGCATTCATTTCATTAACGTGATCAATCAGACACAAATCATGACGCTGGGAAAACATACATTCATTACAATTCCAACAATTTAAATCAGAATTCACGAATGGTTTAGGCTACTGCACATGCGCAGAGCTTTTAGTCTTAACATGATTCGTTTTATTTAAAACTGAACTAGCATTCCTATTGTGGACTTCTACTTTCTTCTTTGTGGCACTACTAGTGGAGGGCTTGATCTTAGCTTTCTTGAGTGGTGATCCTTTAGCCTTAGTAGTCGCTTTTAATCCTGTAGAAGGCAAAGTGGGAACGTTAGCAACAGATTTTAAAGGTGTCTTACTTGATTGTGCCAATGACGGTTTCGCTCCTGGAGTCTTATTAAATGGAGTGACAGCAATGGGCCTATTATTAAGTAGTGCAGAACCTGGTGTACCTATGTATTGCAAATAAGCCAAGCAATATTGAACTCGCTTAACATATTCATGAGCCGAATAATAGTCGCTACTTGAGGGATCTAAGGCATAAAGATCGTCTAAAATATCCCTAAGAAGATCGACATGCTTAATGGCATTCCTCATATAATCATCATAGGTAACCTGGTTTCTCTTATGAAGCGGATTCTTATAAAGCACTACTGACTTGGTTGTTGGAGCACTAGTGGACGGTGCAGAGTCGGTAGCTAAGTTATCAACAACTTCTTGTCGGGTGAGAAGAAGTGTCTCCTTTAACTCAGCCAAAACCATATTTTTGTCTATGAGCAGGATGTTCAGGTCAGAGATTTCCTCGCACCTTTGGTTCAGTTGTTCAACATAATATTGTTGCTGTGCCGCATTAAAAGCGAAGCGTTCTTCTAGTGAACCATAAAGAGCGGATAGTCCCTGTCTTGTCCGATCCATCTCCCCTAGAACAGTTGATAGTCTAATTTCTAAGACCTGGTTTTTAGACTCTGCAGCCTCTAGTTCCATTTTTAATGTTTCCTTTGATGATACCTCTCTCTTCAATCTCATGATTTCTTCCTCTAATGTCTTAACAATTGCAATCATCTTGTCACTAGTCTCAACACCGTTTTCACAACCATTTGATATCAAAAGATCCTCATTTTGAGTTTGTTGTTTTAATTCTAAAGATATACAGTGTTGTTCTAGTTGATTAAAGCGTTTTGAAAGTAAATTGTAAGAATCTTGTAGCTTTAAAAACTCAGCGTTAGATTCGTGACAAGAATGATTATCTACCTCATTTACAGTTTTAGCAACATTTACAGAAAGATCACAAACATCATCACAAATATGCACAGCATCACAATTCATCATAGCGGATGTAAGCTCATTCGAATAATTAACATTTACAGTAGTAAGCACATCACACGAGATTACTTCGGACAAGAATCGGTCATATTCGGTTAAAATCTTTTCTTTTTCAATTAGTTGCAGTTCGTAAGCGGTGTCCATTTCATAAAACACTTTTTGAACTTCACCAATTTCAAACTGAAGATTTTCCTTAAGAGATGCAAAACTTCCTTTTAGACTTTTGACAAACGGATTGATCTCAGTTTTAAACACCTTGTTCATGTGTTCGAAAGCCCATTCTCCGGCGTTTAAGCCATTTGAAGTCGTACATTCCAAAATGACCTTGTCAAAGTTAGTAAAGTATCGGTTAATCTCTTGCAAGTTTAACCATACAGTGCTAACAGGTGGAAGATTCTTTGGAATTTCCTTAGGACCTTCCATGTTGACAAGTGTAGGAAATGTACTAGGGCTTTCTTCCTCTATCATGTAGGTTGGTGCTGTGATGAGATCCTTATCCATATGGAAGCGAACTCTAAAATCAGTTTTTGCAAGCTCCTTATTCATTTTAAAATAATCACAATCGGGATATTTTGCTGAATTGTATGACCGATCCTCATCAACTAGATCCTTATTTGTTCGATCATCGGGAAAAACAATCGGGTCTAAGGCCAATCCTAATTGAGTTGCATTATACAATCTTGGACTATGTCTAAAAGCTTGTTTTGCATACTTTGGGTTAGGGGGAAGGCCTTTTTGACGTGATAAGTTAAACTCTCTAAACGAAGCATCAAATAAGTGCACTAGTTGAGAAGCAGCGTATTGTCTTAAAAGCAAGTAGTCTAGACTTCTAATCTTATTAGCAGCATTAATCTCCATTTCATTCTTCTTAGACTCGAGTAATTCAAAATCTGTTTGATGTTTTTGAAAATTAGTGACCACTAACTCCTTTTCTTTAAGTTCATTAGACAGATTTGCTCTTAAGTTTTCGATTTCTTGCAAGTGACCCATTTGTTTGTTTCTAAAGTGATCATATTCGAGATTAGTTAGAACACTAGACGAAGGCACTAGTTCCAAGGTTTGAACTTTCTCATTGCTTAAGGCAAGCTCATCAGACAAATTCTTATTCTTAGCTAAGGTTTCTAAGAGTGCAGCATTCATTTGGCTAAGTAATGTAGCAGGAACCATGACCAAATCTTGTTGAGCAGGAATAGGCGTATGCGAACTGGGTCCCGGTTGTGATTCACTCAAAGTCTGGGGACTTACATTGATATTGCTATCATTGTTTGTCTCCTCGTTTGAAGGACTCACCACCGAAGATTCGTTCGAGTCAGCACTCTCTTGCACAACTTGATGTGGTTGAATACTAGCATCAGTGGTATTATCGGTGGTATTAATAAGTACCTCAGATCTCTTTTCTGGCCCTAAGCTGGAGATAGTTGCCATGAGAGCAGCCTTTGCAGATTGAAAGTCATCACAGTCGGAGTCATACGCATCAAGATCATCGGCTTGGTAAGCTGCATTCTGCGTAGTGACAACGTCTTGTTCAGCAATCCCTGGGTCAGCAAGAAATGCAAGCTCCTCTTCATCAAGTTCCCTTCCTTGCGCCTGAGCATTTACCAGATAGATCTTTTCTGCAAACCACTGTCCATCCCTTCTCCTCTTGGGTTTCTTACAATCCCTGGACATATGACCCTCTTCCTTGCAGTTGTAGCATGTAATCATTCTCAACTTGCCTGTATTAGCCCGTGGAGGGTTGTTGACCATTGGAGCAGGAGCAGGATTGACGGTGCGAACATTGGTTGATGTGGAAGTTCTCCCCTGATATGGTTGAATTGGCTGAACCATTACCCTGCCATTCTCAATTGTAGCTTGTTGGCGAGAATTGGATGAATTCCTCAACTGATTGTTGGTAGGAGCTGATCCTCTGAATCCTCGTTTGCTTAAAGTTCTTGTGAGATAAGCAGACATAGTAGTTAGCACTTCAACTGGGTCAGCTCCTTGTTGGAATACAGGGACGGGGACTTCCTCATCATCACAATACAGTGCTTGATCTGGATGAGCTGCATAATCAGTAGAAGGAATACTCATTTGATCAGGGTAGCTTGTTGGATATGCTGCATTCTCTTGATAAGAAGAATATGAAGGCTGAGCATAAGGTGCAACATTTGCTGGATGAAGTTGTGAAGCATACTGTGGTGAAGGTGCATTGAACCGATATTGTTGCTGATGTGAGGTGGGTGGTTGTGGTAGAATCGAGTATTGGGGAAAGGCTGGTGTCATGTAAGGTGATTGATGATAAGCTTGATGTCCCAAGATATAAGGTGTGTTGTTGTGAGACAAGCTTGGTTGATTCGCCATCAAAGCTAAGGAATCTGGGTACATACCGCGAGGAGAACGGTGCATAATCACATGCTTCTCATGCTGCTGAAGGAAGGCATATATTTGATCCAAATTGCACTTATGCAGATCCCTGGTTAACTTGACATCGGTAATGTACTCACCCCATTCAGCTTGAGGTAGAGTATTCAAGAATTTGGTGTTAACCTGGAATGGTGCAATCACAAGATTGTATACATTCAGATCATTCATGAGTGTGGTGAATCTGAAGTAATAATCGTGAAGCGTTTCCCCTGGGTTGTACGTGAATCTATCAAACAGGTCATACAACTAACATTCCCTTTCCTGTTTGGTGAGAGACGTTCCTTGTAGCAACACCTTAAGACGTTCCCATAAATCCTTTGCCACTGTATACTGACTTACCATCCTATAAATATCATGGGGAAGAGCTTGGAGAATTGTTTGAAGAGCTTTTTCATCTGCATCTGCAACAAGTTGTTGAGCTGGAGTGAGTTCTTCAAATTCTCGTGGTCGAGTCACGTTGTCAACCACAATGGTACCATAATCGAGTGGACCATTCAAAATCGATTTGACCATAAGCCTTCCGTATGTTGGTTTGCCCTTTAGATATTGCATCATTCGACCTTGCCATGCCTCAAACACCTCTTTAATAAGCATCGGTGGACGGCTATCAGTTCCCGTTATGATTGATATATCCGTAAGAGATGTCATCTGAGGCATTACTGAATTTGGATTCATTTTGTTTTCTTCAAAGAAACAGAGATTATCGGTTGATCGATCAGTGAAGTAAAGCTTGTGAATTGTGTTAAGTTTTTGTTGTAGGAAACCAAGATTAAATCCTTGATACACTGATTTTGCTAGGTTCAATTTTCTCTCGATATCCTCTCGAATTGATCTAAGTCTTAAGTGGAATGATTGTTCTTGGTTACTAAACAAAGGGGTTTGGTATTCTAATCTAATAAAAAGTGGAAATGAAAATTTAAATCAAGGGCAATTACTTTAATCGTAATTAGCAAGGACTTGTATTAAACTTAAGATTAAAATTAAGATTAAAATTAAAATTAAAATTTGAAATTAAAGTTCAATAACATAAAGAAACAGTGAAACAGATAAACAGTAACTTAAAAGGAAAATTAATCCGGAACTTTAACCTTGGTTCGGAACTTTTCAAAGACAACTCATCCGGAACATCCTCATGCGGAACTTACTGATTCGGAACCTTCCGGATGAGGGGCTGATTCGGAACCTTCCGGATGAAGGCTGTTGATTCGGAAGTTTGAGCTTGATCCGGAACTTCTGCTTCGTTCGGAAGTCACTGATTCGGAACCTTCCGGATGAAGGTTGATTCGGAAGATTTTACTTGGTTCGGAAATAACTGGTTCGGAAGTCACTGATCCGGAACTTAAGGCTTGGTTCGGAAATAACTGGTTCGGAAGTCACTGATCCGGAACTTAAGGCTTGGTTCGGAACTTTCCGAATGAAAGCTCCATTCGGAACTTTTTTGTTTGGTTCGTAACTTCTGGGAACCAGATACAGTAGCAGGTTATGCGAAGAACACGGAACACAATTTATTCAAAATCAAACCAAATACTTAAAAAGGATTTACCAAATTAAACACAAATCATTTAGACACCATAAGCAACAAATCCTATTAATAAAAACACAAATCCAAACAACTTTTGAAGATCAAATCAAGGAAAATAAAAACTTAAGAACTTGAAGATAAAGATGAAGATGAGCAAGATTAAATGGAAAGATTAAACAAAAGCTTTGTATTGAATGATTAATGTTTTGACAAGATAAACCAAAGATTAAAATTACAAGTTTGGAAAGACAAAGATAAAAATCACCAATCACCCTAGTGGTGATGGTGTTCTACGAACCAGGAAGAAAAGTGGGAAGGAAGAAAGAAAAAACTAAAAACTAGTCTAAAATGTGTGAGGGGAAGGCTATTTATAGCCTTGTCCTTTGGTTGGTGAGTGGGCTTTCTCCCGTTCTTCTTGTCTTTTCGTCTTTTCAGAAAAGTTTCCGTTTTCGATTCTGATTCGGGATTTGTCGTCGATTAAATTCAACTCGTCTTTTAATTTCTTCGTTTAAAGGACTTGAGTTTCTTCGACTTATATAAATCTTCCATCTTTGGTCCTTTTCTTCGATAAATCTTCGAATAGGCCCAGTGACTTCAAATCTTTTGCATCTCTTGGACAATAGACTTTATCTTGAGTCTTTTTCTTCAGTAAAACCCGTGCAATCCCATGTTTTCTTCAATATTCATCCGGTTGGCTCTGAAAACACAATAAACACAAAAACCACGCATAATTCCAAACAAATGATATTAAATACGTGTTTTGGTCTCGTTTTAGCCCGAATTAAGTGGTAAAAGGATGGGTGTTTACACACCTATCAATCCTCTAAAAAATCGTCGGAAAAAACAAACAAAATCACCCTTGATTCGGAACTTCTTGAGTCGGAACTTCTTGAGTCGGAACTTCTTGAGTCGGAACTTCTTGAGTCGGAACTTCTTGAGTCGGAACTTCTTGAGTCGGAACTTCTTGATTCGGAAGTTGTTGATTCGGAAGTTGTTGATTCGGAAGTTGTTGATTCGGAAGTTGTTGATTCGGAAGTTGTTGATTCGGAAGTTGTTGATTCGGAAGTTTGTTGATTCGGAAGTTCTTGGTTCGGAACTTTGTGGCTTGATTCGGAAGTGTTTGGTTCGGAACTTTTTGGCTTGATTCGGAACTATTGGCTTGATCCGGAACTTCTTGGTTCGGAAGTTCTTGATCCGGAACTTCTTGATCCGGAAGTCCTTGATCCGGAACTTTTGCTGAATGAACAGAACCTTGTTCCGATGAACAGTCGAACAGTAAAGATGAAGATTAAGCCCAGATTTTGACCAAATAACCCAAAAAGTTTTGTGCTTTCGACTAAAATAAGTAACAACTAATAATTATCCACTAATCCCAATCACAAAAACACCAAAAACACCAAGAATCAAGATGATTTTTCTTAAAGAACACTAATACAATCAAAAACTAAAAAACCACACAAATCACCACCTTAAATCACCCCATAGCTCTTGATACCAAATGTAGAATATTGATAATCAATGAATCTATGAAGGGGTTTGTTGATTTCTAGAGAGAGAAAGTTAGAGAGAGAAAGTGAGAGAAACTATGTGAATTTTATTAAATGAAACTAAGGAAATGACAACAACCAACCCCTTTCCTTAGTAGAAAGGGGTATTTATATTCCAAGCCTAACATTGGGCTTGGGCTGGTCCATGACAAGCCCATGGACCGGTTCTTACTTAAGTTAATAAGCAACTAATAACTAATTACTAACTACGAGCTATTACAACATAAATCATATTGTGGAGTGACCGATACTTCTAATATACGTTAAAACGTATTTCTAACAAAGGTCATAATGAATACATGGTAAATTGTTATCAAAAGTTTTATAAAACTTATGCAATGTCCAAACTTACTAAAGTGAAATATTTACATATATGTATGGCTTACGTATAGACTCGAGCCTAAGACGCGTCTCGTCATTATAGGTCTCGTTCGGTCATATGTCAACCACTGGGCATCTCATTCTTGATCAATGAGCGATTGATATCTCGTGAAGTCGTGTATCGACTATTGGATGTCTGTTCCTCGATAAACGTTGATAGCTATATCAGGTGAGTTCATAGCCTCGCTTTACAACTTTATATGTGTTTATAAACCCACGAGGGGGAATACATGCTCTTGGTATAAAAATATATGATGTTTATATATATATGGTTTTAAGAGAATACGTGTTTATGAATAAACATGTGGTTTGCTATATGCTTTGAACGAATACATGTTGTTGTAAATGAATGCAAGATGTTTGATTAAATTCTTTTGAAAGATGAACACAAGCGTTGATTGTATTGATTGTGAACCGCTATTTGCTAAGTACTATATTGCCAAAATTTGAAAGTCCCTAAAACCCATGAACCGTTAACTACCCTTGATGGGTAGGCGCTGGTACAGACGGATGGATCCATCGGGGATGGCCCCCAGCTGGGCAGGTCGCACCTTTGGGTTGGAGGCTCAGCCAGGTGTGTTGTATTAGAAGTAAGGGGGTATTCGGCAAAATACCTGACTAGGGCATTATTATACTTAAGGCTTCGGTGTCATGGCTTAGTAGAATAGCGTGGACTTTGGGTATTGCATGTGTTGCACTATCGACAGTAGATGAGATTCTTGTGTTCAAAAGCTTTATGATTTATTAAAAACCCCATTATTGTTTATTTAAAAACCTATGAATTCACTCAACCGTTGTGTTGACTGTTTAGCATGTATTCTCAGGTGTATAGGTTTATGATCAGCTGGAGCATGGAGCCGCGCGGGATAATGTAAAGGCAAAACAAACAATTTCCGTTCGATACTTTTGACAAACTTTTATATTTATTAAGGTTTGTATAAACTGTTGGGACCTCTTTTATTGAACTCTAATTTTGTCGAATGGTTTATTTAATAAAACGTCTCTTTTGAGTTCGTTTTCTATGACTATGTGTGATGTGCTATGAAGTAACACCCAAAGTTGATATTCCGTTGCCTTGTGAAATTGGGGGTGTTACATTACACAACAAATATATTAAAGAAAGTGATTACATGTTATTTCCATAAGAAACTTAACATTCATCTAGCATAAAAAAATCTAAGTCATAGGCCGGTCGGGCCTTGTCCAAGGTAATGATACACACAATCTTTAAAACATTACATCCCAAAGTTACCATGTCCAAAAGAAAAGAAAAGATAAAGTACAGGATTACATCACCAAAAGCTGAAAAGAAATAAAAATACAAAGGCCCTATGTCACGATAGCTGGGATGCAACCCGTAAGCTTATCATGACGTACAAGAAGTCTAGTACGTCTATACTAATCCTGCCTAGATGGTCCACTAGATGAGGCTGGTGTTGATGGAGCTGGGAACCAGATACAGTAGCAGGTTATGCGAAGAACACGGAACACAATTTATTCAATATCAAACCAAATACTTAAAAAGGATTTACCAAATTAAACACAAATCATTTAGACACCATAAGCAACAAATCCTATTAATAAAAACACAAATCCAAACAACTTTTGAAGATCAAATCAAGGAAAATAAAAACTTAAGAACTTGAAGATAAAGATGAAGATGAGCAAGATTAAATGGAAAGATTAAACAAAAGCTTTGTATTGAATGATTAATGTTTTGACAAGATAAACCAAAGATTAAAATTACAAGTTTGGAAAGACAAAGATAAAAATCACCAATCACCCTAGTGGTGATGGTGTTCTACGAACCAGGAAGAAAAGTGGGAAGGAAGAAAGAAAAAACTAAAAACTAGTCTAAAATGTGTGAGGGGAAGGCTATTTATAGCCTTGTCCTTTGGTTGGTGAGTGGGCTTTCTCCCGTTCTTCTTGTCTTTTCGTCTTTTCAGAAAAGTTTCCGTTTTCGATTCTGATTCGGGATTTGTCGTCGATTAAATTCAACTCGTCTTTTAATTTCTTCGTTTAAAGGACTTGAGTTTCTTCGACTTATATAAATCTTCCATCTTTGGTCCTTTTCTTCGATAAATCTTCGAATAGGCCCAGTGACTTCAAATCTTTTGCATCTCTTGGACAATAGACTTTATCTTGAGTCTTTTTCTTCAGTAAAACCCGTGCAATCCCATGTTTTCTTCAATATTCATCCGGTTGGCTCTGAAAACACAATAAACACAAAAACCACGCATAATTCCAAACAAATGATATTAAATACGTGTTTTGGTCTCGTTTTAGCCCGAATTAAGTGGTAAAAGGATGGGTGTTTACACACCTATCAAATCCCCTACACTTAACCATTGCCATGCCCTCATGCAATGCTTAGTGATAAAGCAAGCTTACACTTTTCTCATAATTAATCAACCTTGGCCTTATTTAAAATCTACAAGACAAAAATTAAAGAAATAAAACTTTCAAAGATAACAAAGGGATAGAAAACCATTTTCTCTTGAAAATAGCTACATGGAAATAACTTGCAAAGAAATCGATGACTTACATTAGGGCTTTGGTGCTGCGAAGATTTATCACCCTCAAGTTTCACGTTCCCCAAACTAAGCTTAAAAACGAGATCATTGTTATTATAAGTTAGCAATTCA